>CM074190.1:9507705-10107705 GCA_037179385.1 Holothuria scabra | reverse complement strand
GAAACTAATGAGGACTTTTGTAATTGAATCAACCCTTCATTATAAAGATAAGAATGATTGCGCCTCTGTGAAGAAAATAAAACTTTCAGAATAATTTGTGATGTTCAACTGGAAAATCAAGAAATCTTAAGAAGATGTATGTGATTAATGACAACAAGCTTTACTGTTTACCCGGTACACTCGTTACACGACTTTTCTTCTTTTATATTCGTTTTGTGTGTTTGTGTGTAGAGGGGGGGGGGGTACGAGGTGTAGTACATATAGTGTTATCAAGAGGGCATCTAAGTGAGAGAGTTTTCGGGGGTATTTTACAATTCGAAGTGTCCCAGGTACCAGAATATAAATCTTTCTAAAATTACTCTAAAAAGTCTCTAAGTTTCCACTTTAGACTTATATTTGGCTTGTTACCTTCAAAATTTTGTCATAAACGTTTTGAAGACAACAGAACGGTGTTTTAGTTCGTCCATTTTACATTCTGAAACTTTGTGGATTCTTGTTGTCTTTGAGATAAATGAAGGTAAACTATCTCCCCATACCAATCAAAATTTGTGTTATTTGAAAAGAAGATATTGGTTATAACAAACCAAGTTCATATTTTAGACGGTTTGTTATCACCAATACTCCGATAACATGCATGATGTTCTTTGAGGGTTATTTTATGCAGAGGATGGATTTTGTTTCATTTTCTAGTGATGTGTGTGGGTAGTAAGAAAAAAATTGTTTCTACTTTCTCATGAACAAACATTCAGCACTTTAACCAAAATTGTCTTAACAAGTAAGAAATATAGATTCAGACCCCAATAGAAATATCTCGGTTACCCATTGGTGTTGATATATAACATGTTGCCAGGATTTCCTCAACAGCAGTACATATTTTCAAAGAGAATAAAGGAAAAAATCACTTTAAATCTCTTTTCTTAGAACAGTTGGTTAATGTTAACTAAATTTTGAACAACAGTGTGTTATATTTTCTGCACACGCTCTTACAACGCGTTTCCCAGGTTTCCTGTTCTTTTTATTTCCATTCTAACATTTATGAATACAGTAGAAGTATTTGACTTACAATAAAGCATGATTTATGTAGCGATGATTTTATCAACATTTAATACCTCCAAATACCCAGCGGTGCACTTACTACGAGTTTAAATGTTTTATGTCCACAACTGTCATATTTGCGGATTTTTTTTTTCTTGAGTGAAAACATGGATGATTAAACTGAGGGTGTCATCAAAAACCGATATCGCTGTAAAAAACTTCCTGCTAGATAATAAAGATGGGATTGTCTGGTATTTTTGTCATTTATCTTATTTTGTCTTCATTCGTTATTATAGAAGACGCCTTTCCCAATCTTAGTTGCTGTTTGTCTTTGTATGCTTGCTATTTGTCTAAACAGCCTGACAAAAACTGTTGTTGGTCCATGGTATTACAATTTATGAATATGCGTTATGATATTTTGGGAGATAAAAATATTGGAACAAGTAATGGGATAACAGTATACGCGTTGCTACGGTGATCCAGGGAGTTGTAAGCAAAGAAGATAAAAAAGGAACAGTCCTTACAGACAATTTGTACTTTACAACGAACTATATCTTTTGAGTTGCTATAATTTGATTGACATACACCTTTCTTTATATTGTTTAATTTCTTGTAACTAAGCCTTTTAAAGACAATCTCTTCCCCTTTAGCCTACCCAAGTAATCCCTGAACAAAGTTTATTGTCTTCATATGCTTTGAGTTTGTTTGCTCCATCTACGAAGATTATAATAAGAAATTTTAGTAGAGTGACTGGAGAGAAACGTTTTAACAATAAACTTCAATTATGCCCCGTTCTTCATTGGATGAAAGTACTTTTCAAGTGTATACATTTCACGCATATTTCAACAATTTGTTTATCATTTAGAAACAAAATTGATAAGGTAATCTGTACAGAAATTGTTGCCGACTTGAAATGAAATGATACAGCTTGACTTGAAATGAAATAATAAATCCTTTCGAGCATACCGTCGAATAGCATAATTCATAACTTCGCACAACGGCTGGTAAAGAAAAGTTAAGGTGCTGAGTGTAAGAAATGTGTGTCTTCATTGTTATTTTGATGATGCGGCACTAATCCAGCATGGTTGATCAAAGCACTGAGATTTTTTTCTTTTGGAATAAAAGCACTTTTACCGTCGGAAACGAACATTTGTCTCAAAGAAACTATGTAGATCGTTGTTTCTCCTTTTCTAACAACTCCATGAGTGATCCTGAACTGAAAGTAATACATAATTCTATACACCCCGAGTATAAGCATATGAGGTCCCGAAATTATGAATTTGAGCAACTTAGCAGACTGTAATATGAAAATTTTCGAAAAGGGAAGCCCCTACAGATTCTTATTGGTCTAGTTTTATTTTGAATAGATTTGCCCACCTACTCCTGTTGCTGTATAGATACCTACGCAAATAATAAGAAGCATCTTTTGAAAAGTTTAGAACGCCTCCACCATATACTGTCGGTTGTGAGTTCATATCCCCTCCCATGGGGCGACAGTTTAGTGAGTCGTTTTTAACGTTTTTAGAGACCGTTGAAACATTTCCATCACATTTTAAATATCAATATATAGATAATGTTCTAGGCTCAATCAGGGTCCTCGTTGAAATCCTGATTTACTAACATTTCACCTCAGTCTACGTCCTTTTGGTCAACTTTTAACCATTACGGGAAGAATACTCCGTTCGTTCTTTCCTGACAGAAAATGATAACGATAAACTTTTGACGAGCATAATGAACCATTCTTTCGATGAGGGCACTTTTGTCACAAATGGCGCCTCTTGTGTAATGACTAATGACGTCAATTGTTCAACATAAAGATTCTCTAGTCAGGAATGACCCCCTTATTTCTCTTGCCTAATCTCAATGATGTCACCGTCAAGTCTTTGTTAGTGACCTATAGGTAACAATCTAAAACTTGGATGTCATCACATTGAAGGACAATTCCGTAGGTGTTATGACGTCATATTACGTCAGTACTTCTTGTGTCGAATTCTTATCGAGTTTGACGAGGGAGCTGTTTAAAGTGTAAACTTAAGTGCGAAAATTAGAAAATTTTGCAGTGCATGAGACATGAAATCGAACTTTTCGATTCCCATACCTGTAGAACATTCAGACGTTGCCGAGCTGGGTCGGCAGGTTTTCAGAAAAAGTATCACGCCTCGAGGTACACATTAAGCATTATCATAATCAATTAAACGAAAATCTTTAAGCTTCGTGAAGAGCCTTTATCGTTCTCATTAACTGCTTATAATTTCTTGATTTTATACATTTTTTATAGCAACACGTCTTTTTGGTTTATTTTTTCTTTTTATTTTCTACATAATAAGTCTTGCCATGAAAAAACGATTACAGCGCTCTTAAAACAGGAATGAAACTCACTCCAGAAAGAATGTGTTAACGGACTGCTCCAATATACAGTGAATTTCACACTAAACGGAGTGAAAGATTACTCCAAAAAGTTTGATATTTCACACACATAGAATGTAATATCGACTTTCCTTGAGTGGATTTCGCTTTTATTCATTTTTGGTTTGCCATGGTAAATCAAACCTTTTGTTTCGGAAGAGAAAATCACCAGATACAATGGTATTCTGTTACTACTACTTTGCATCACTTGAGTTGCAAAATTTTTGAGACTTTTGAAATTTTAAGAAGCGATGTAATTAAGTTTCAAACGTAAAAAGTATAAGCTTACATCCGTCAACTTGATGGTCTTATTTCATTTGACTGATGTCTTGGAGATGACATAAAAACTTGACTTAATTGTCTTAACAGCTCAGCAAAAAGAACCGGAAAGAATAAAACTTCATAAGTTCACGGGATCACATTCAATTGACTACTGCGAATTTGTACACAATTATCGCCAAATTATTACTAATGGTTCATTGAAAAGAAGGAATAACTTTATTCATGATTGTGTGTGTGAGGAAAGGGGAAATCCAGGCTCCTTTGTTGGTTAGTTTTTGAATTCATACTGAGGGTTTTTTAAGGAATATAAATTTGAAATTTAGTTTAGCTCGGGAAGTTGCAGCTCTCTGTTGAGTTAAAACATTCAAGTCCTCTTATTTACGGTAGTGGTTGTAACCAAAATTATCAATTGTATTTAGTTTTAACACGTAAAAGGAAGTAAATTTTCTTGACGAGAAAAAGACGACAGTGTTTGCAAACGAACGGCGACGAATTTACTGATTGTTCAACTTTGGAACCCTTTTAAAACGACTAGGTAAATGACAAAGGAAATTAAACACCCTCAAATTGATTTTATCAGTAAAGGTCTGTGATTTCGTCTGCTTTATATTTTATAAACCTAGAGGCTAAAGAAGTAACGGTTTCCCGTTGACTGCTAACGGTCGATGAAAAAAACACGTAAAAAGGTATCGTATCTCTTTAAATTGACATCTTCTAATATTCAAAGTCACGATTTGTGTCAGACTGATAGTCACGGTATGCTACCTCTCATTGCAAATGCTGTCTTCCAATCGCAGTGCAAATTTATTCCAATGAATTAGAAGTTTTAACACACCTTTCATGTAGCAGTTAGCATGGCTTTATGAAGATTCGAGGTAGCCTTGGCCAATAGAGGGCGCCGGTAAAAGCATGTCTTTACAAAATATGGGCAAGAGTGTGACCTTGGTCATACTACGCTTAGTTGATAAGTAAAAGCTTTGATTCATCTGTCTTCTTGACTGAAAAAATTATAACTACGTCCGTGTCAAAAAGAACCTGACGTTGCAGAATTTGTTTCCTAATACTGAAATAGTGAAATCTCAATACTTCCTAGATAGAAATGGGAAAGTCTTCCTAATTTTAGGCAGTTTTGTTTATCCATCAGCCAGGAATTTAATCCGTGAATATTGTGCAGGAGGAAAATTGTATTTGCTGAGTTCAAAGGGCTGCCAAGTGCATAATAGAATACTTAGCCGTTTTAACGGGGTGTAAAGTTAAAATGTTTATTGCTTTTAATATCTTCCTGCGGTCTATCGATTCATTCAAAACGGCAAAAACGCCATCACCATTAAACGCCTTTGTGAGATATTCCAATACACAGAAAATAAAAAAATAAACTTGATAGCTGTTCGCCACTCAATTATTAAGCCTATGCAGTCAGCCATCAGTTGTCCTTAGAAACCCAATCAATCAAAAAGGTGAAACCTTACCAGGAGTGTAGTCTAAAACATACTTAAGTACGTAGTAATTTGAAAGCTAAACGACGGAGGTTATCACAGGTTAAGGGAACTGCCGTGATTATTGCTAGCCCAAGATGCACCTGTGCTGGTCCTAGTTCAACGTTTGTCCTTGGTGCAATCAGGGAGTTGCTAGAGACTCCATGCTCCGAGCCTGCAATATTCTGTTCCAATGCAAAAATCGAGAGTTGTTTAATCTTTTTCATTCACACGCAAGAAGAATTTTGATTTTTGAAAGACTAGGAGGGCAGAAAAGTCGTCAGTAAATAACCACACATAAAAAACAAACAATACCAGGGCAGGACTAGAAAGAGTAGCCCAATGATCTCTTAGAATACTCTTCTAAGGTGAGTTCGTATACTCTTCTAAGGTGAGTTCGTTTATCCATTGTCGTGAGTTTATTTCGGGATAACACAATATATCGCATTGGGCTAACAGAAGTTGAGGGAAACCAGTCTTTCAGTCACTCATGTGGATGTATGAATGACGTTCGGTTTCTATATAAATAAAAAATACTTCTGAATAGGAAGGTGAAACGAAGCTGTCATATCGTCACATTATTCATCATCAGCCGGAAAATTGAACTTTTACTAATGCACTGGGCAGTTTGATACTTTGATTGACAGCACAGCTCCATGTCTCAAACGGGTAAAATGTTCGGTTAAGCAAGCGAGAAAAAGTAGTCAAAAACCCTTTTAAATACTCTTCAAGTTTGACAGAGGACTCAAAAATGCGTAATATAAATTTGCAGGAATCTTTTGCGGGAATGGCTTTGGAAGATTTACTGCAGGTATAACATTAACTACACAGGTGATTAAACTCATTCTTTCTAAGTGAAAAGGCGGCGGAGACGTTAAAAAACTTAATGCTTTTTTGTGATGGTCTAACATTAATGTAGTCCAAAAGTTTTGAACTATACTGGGGAGCGAATATGGGGGAGGCTACTTTGAAAAGATTACTACAAGGATTAATTTAAATGCTTGCTGCTTTAGTTAATTGCAACCAACTGTGAAAATAATTGTTAATGTACATATTATTTTGTAATGTATACTTGCACTCTGAAAACAGTTGGGCAAAAGTGGTTGGGCAAAATCCAAATGTCCAACATGGGCAAATAGTGCCCTACAAATGAGTACAACTACACTTATATTGGTGTGTAAATGAAGATTGGCTAAAATCCAAGCGTTGTTAAAAGGTGTCGGGCAAGTCCTAATGAATCCAACATCCGGGGAAAATACTCTAAGGCAAGAAAAATTTTAATTGACTAATCAGGTAACTAGTAGGCCTGTAAGATCAGATAAGTTTTGAGACATTTGTTTTAATAACGGTGAGCAATTTAGATCCCATGGTTTAAATAAGACCTGACTTGGAAATAAAAATTTCTTGGTAAAACAATAGTAAAAACCAGACGAAATTACTTACAGAGCAATGGGGCTTACGGTAAGAGCACCCGTCTTCCACGCGGAAGGCCCGGGTTCGCTTCCCAGGTCGAGTCATACCAAAGACTCTAAAAAAGGAACCTACTGCCGTTGTGCGTGATGCTCCGCATAAGCAATGGAGTAGGGAAAACAAGCGAGTGAGCCACAACTGGAAAAAAGGCCGTGGCCGGCTCGACTTGAACCAATAGGTTGGAAACTGGGCCGTAAAACTCTATCTAACTAACTAACTAACTAACTAACTAACTAACTACAGATAATAAAAGTTTTCCCTACCACGCTTTCAATGGTACAAGAAATATAAATTGCACGGTTGGATTCTTGCTTCAAACTACGAACTTAATTGTTAACTTTTCCTGTCATCGTTATTCGTATTAGCTTCTTCGGGAAGCAGTGAAAGTTTTTGTTTCGCCGAACGACCCTTTGCCAGAGAGTCGGGAGGTCTTAAGAAAAAAATCGTATTGCTTCTCGGCCTTATGGCTAAGATCAAGGTTGTATCTGCTCTCTTCATCCAGTCTAGAATGGAGTCATACAAAACAGACCAATAGTGTAAATGGTCTGAGGGCCCTGAGGTTGGTCACGTATTGATCTTCAGTGGACGTAATAGCTTCTTCGGGAAGCAGTGAAAGTTTTGGTTTCGCCGGAAGGCCCTTTGCCAGAGGGTCGGGAGGACTTAAGTATAATTTGTATGCAATTTTGTTTTGCTTTTTGGCCAAATGTGGTGACCCTTTTGACGGTCTGGACCTGTCCTTTTTTAGAACGTAAAAGCAATCTTTTGTGCAAACTTAAAACTATTTTCTCAGGGTAGCATGAAGCTCCAGTCAATAGGAACAATTGTCATTCAGTATTTAAACATATCCTTCAGTTGGAAACTGGGTTTATTTAATAGGTTATATTTGGGAATAATAATTGTGTAAAATTTTGACCAAATCCTGGGCAAGAAATTTAAGCTGCCGGGTTCGGCAATGAATTGTTGGGTAAAAGCTTTGACCTACTTCTGGGTGAAATATTTTGACCAGCCAGCTTGGAAAATGATTAACCCAACTAGGGAAAGGAGTTATTTGTACCAACACTTGGTCAAAATGTACACAAGGTTGGGTTAAGTTTTTCCCAACTCTCTTTTGAGTGTACAAATACAATCTTAGATATGCGTAGTCTTCGTAGCGGTTCCTCTAGTTTGCTCAGAGACAAATTTATCCTACTCCCCAGGCAAGCAAGCATGGCTAGAATTTACCATTGAACGAAGTGTAATTTTAATTTATCTTTTCATTTAGAATATTTCAATTTTAGTACAAGATATATTTTATGTCACATTAGTTTTTATTTCTGACCGTGAAAACTCTCTAAAGCCTTTGCTATGGTCCATTAAATTTAACTTTCTTGGAATCAGAAATCTTAGTTTCAGATATTCTAATGGAATGTTATATGAAGAGATTCAATGCGCTAAGGTTCTAATATTACATTTTGGACTTAACCAATATTCCCATGGGGTGATTTTTAGTTTACATTTCAACTTCGTTTGGAAATAATATCTGCCAAATTGTTTTCAATACTCTTCAAGAAAGACTGTCCCACGAGAAACTTGTTGATATGAAATTTTCTTAGCATTTGATAACTTTCAGTCACAAAACATTATCTGCCCTTCTTGTGATCCCCTGCCTGATTAATTCTCATGCGTCGCAAGGTTCAAGTTGACGTCTTGTCAAATATTTCAAAACGGCTTTGACAAAACTAATCAGTCTCTTGGTTACTTTCATTTAGTTAAAGAGTTAATGTTTTACCAATGTTTGTTTATCACAATGTATGTCTTTATTTTTCGTAAGATACTTGGTAGTTCTGGGCTTTTCAAAGGTCACATCTTCAACTTTGTTTGAGCAGATGATAAAATATTAAACCATGAGCAGCTGTGGGGCTGTCTTACACGAATTTTCTTTAAAAGTGTATACTTGTTACATCCCTTTTTAACATTACTTTAGTAGATTCCTTACGTCGTATATAATAAAACTTTTGTATAGCCTTGAGGATGACGGAAGTCTAGGGTCTTCACCATATTTGTCAGAGTGTTGTAGTTAGTGCTAACTTTTTTATCTTATGGTCAATATGGGAAATAATTGGGAAAAAATATGTTGAAAAAGGTTCTCAGTTTTAATGTGAAGAAAAGTTTCGTGTCTCACTGTTAAATCGCGGAATATATCAACTAAGGGAGTGCACCTAAACACCTAATGGATTCGAGGGTCACAAGTATGCGAACCTACAATTTTTCGATGCACCAATTTTAGACCCCGACAGAATGAGCGACGTTGTCCCTTTATGTATTTTAAGGTACACATTACTACGATAATTATCTAAAAAGACTATTCAAACCTCTTAACCTTAAAGACATTTACTAATAATTTTGCTTCATATATAGTGAATCTCTTTATTCTCATCCCTTCTCGTGGTTAAGGAGAAAGCACTGAGATTCCTGTTACAGCAGTATTAGGACAGTTCACACACTGGATGTCTACATGAAATATATCGTGTTGTTTAACGTTTTGCACATGAGAGGCAAAAGGCTATGCCAATCAGTTAAATATTCCGACTTCATTCGATCTGAGCACCCACATTAATAAATAAACAGTAAAAAAAAAATTACCATACGTTAAGCACATGACCATTTTAGGAACGTTTTTGCTTGAACTGTAAAATCGGTTAGATCAATGTGGCCCCAAAATGGGTTAGATGGATCCCGACTAAAATAACTGACCCAAACTGCCAAATGAGACACTGATGGACTCGAATTCGGTTAGATTTTGACCCAAAGTGAATGTTGGTTTAGTTACTACGTGACCTAAGTGTTGCTAGCATGAAACGTATTCAAGTCCCCGAGTCGAGTTTCACAATCCGTGGCATTTGAGGTAATGTGAGGCCAATTAAGGGCTAACACCTTTCAAAGTCATTTATATGTTTTTATGTAAGGAATGTCTTTTCTATGAATAATATTTGGAATTTTATTGATGACCAAAACTCGAAAGATATAAATCAAGCTAAGTACTTCTTACCTTTCCTTTTAACCAGAAGCGCCATGACTTTCTTTCCCTAAAACTTACAGTTAAACTGAAGAAATGCACATGATAGACAGCATGTCAAAGTCCTTGACGTGATAATCTACTTCCCATTCAAAAACTGATCTTCAGATAAATGGCGGTTGAAAACCAGTTTCCGAAAAGTCTTCTATGTTTCTGTCAAAGAGAAACGGATAATATTGAATTGTGACCTTGATGAACGGCCAGTGATTAAAAAAAAAAAAAGAAAAAGAAAATGAGAATTGTCCACTCCTGTTATTGGAGAGATTTTACGTGGTGATAAATTTTCGCTACCTTTAGAGTCAAAAATGTTAGATGGTCAAAAAAGAATCTTGAGCGAAAGCAAATGGTTAAATACATGTTTATACTATCCTGAAGAGACTCTTAATATCAGAATCTTTATTAAAGGCCACTTTTGGTTTATTTCACTTTAGAACTGTCTACCAGTTCAACAGATTAGATAGGTCATAACAAACGGTATATGATTTAAGGCTTGATTTGATAAAAAGTAGACACTGGTAATAACAGTAGGAAAATGTAACCTCTGCTTGCTTATTCGAAAATAACGGAGTTTATAAAACGAAGCTTAAAAAACTGAAACAATACTTTTGTTCAAACGTAACCCAATTTTATGCAACGCAATCTCTTTGGTCCTTACTTCACTCAATTATTCCTGTAGGTTCTCTAAAATTGGCAGTTAGTACCTTATGGCTGCGGAAAGGCCCCACAAATTTGGATAGCTTTTACAAAATGAATTTATTTCCGATGCACATCTGCCATGACAGTTAAACATAACTAAACCTTTATTTTTCCTATCCACCTTTAAGTTTATGTAGGACTGTTTGCACTGTTAACAACCAAATCTCCTGGTAAGAACAGCGAGAAAATTCTGGTTCAATATTCACTCAGAAAAATGTTGATTTTGACCTTGATTCTCTTTCAGTCTTTACTGCAAACACAGATTAAAAGATAAGCTATGAAATGTGACGGTGTATTTTTAGTTGCTGAACTAGGAAATGTTGACAGCTATGGGTCTCGACAATTTCAAAAAGAAGTGCATTTTCCTGTTATTGTATCCCGCATTTACTTATCTAATAAAGATATACCATATTTTTTTTAACATAAATTGATTATTTTGCATATTCTTAAAAGTTCAAACCAATTTGTCTTGAATGTTTGTGTCACATGGAACTACATGCATGCGATAATACGATGAGCATTGAGCCCTCAACTCACGTTTAATCTCCTTAGCCCACCCCGTGTTGTCCTCGCCTTTCAACCTCGTAAAATCTGTCATACTGTGGTAAATAATATAAAATATAAATGGGGAACCCAGATTTATATTTAGTCGGTCCTCCTTTTCCTATCGTGTTCAATAAAATATTTCCTTTTTTGCCCAAAATATAAAGGGGAACCTTCGTCGTCAATGTTGATCATCAATTTAAATATCGACCTGTAATGGGGGAATGAAAGGAGCAGTGGCCTGCTCTGCGAAATTTCATTATATTTTCATGTCCATGAACTGTGTTGAATTTTTTCATTGGCTGATATTGTGAAAGGATGCAAAAACATGAAATACTTCAAAAACATTCACAAAGCGCGTTGGTGTATAACAACAAATTGTGACGGATTGTGAGTAGGTTGGGATGCTTATGTTCTGTTGTAGATGATTTTGCCCTGTCTTAATTGTTAAGAAAACAAGAAACACAATATCAACATATTCGGTTTGCCCTTATTTGGTAAGCTTTTGATACGGCATGCGACAGCAATTGCAGAGGAACGTATATAACACCGAAACAGATTGTGAAGTCATGAAAACAAGCGAATTGCAAAGTCATTCACGCATTACTTCATATTACTCGTCGTTGTAATAATAACAATAACAATAATGTACATACTCTCTGCTCCTTTGGAGTGTTTAAACAATCAAATGTAGACCCCTTTTCGAAAAAAATCCCGAAAACTCGTAAGGGCGATCTACTTTTATCCACGAAATATATACATACGTAATTGTCGAAAAGCAGGTAATATTCTTTCAAGAAGGGATTAGCTTTACATTTCATGACTTATCGAGGAAACGCTTATGACTGTTGAAGTATTTTTTCACTTCATTTACTTAAACATGTTTGCTATTAAACATCTTCACTCTCAAGTCTCTGTTTGTTTTAGGATACTTTGAGCGAGTAGGCTACAATAACATTCAGATCCCGCCTAGAGTAAGACAACCAACTTTTCAATAATGCTACATTCCGTGCCTGATTTCTTCCTATGTGAAATCTTTTAAACTGCTAATTTGCTCGGCAATGAAATTGTGATGGTTCGTTTGGACTGTGTCTAAGTCTAACTTCGAGTCCTAACGAATCATTTCATTTGAATGTCAAAATTAAGTATAAAAAACTAGTGTTAAAAGGTAAAATTCTTTATGTGTAGTGGGAGTTTCCATAGTCGTTTGCTGACATGCTTCGCAGCGCCCCTTATCTCCAGAATCTACAACTGTCTTAAGAGTAAACCAATCTTCCGAGTATTTAAAATTTTCAAGCCAATCTTGCTAAGCGAAAGACATTATCTTTTACTCAGCTTCTCGTATTTCATATGCTGGTTTAATGTTAAATATAAATATCAATGTCGCCTTTTCCTGATTGTGTACGGCGAACACTATTCACCTTTTGAAAGATTGGTGATAACCTCAAGTTCATCGTGTGAGGACATCAAATGCCAGTCTTGGGAGCAGAAGGGAGCGATAAGAATCACCCCAAAACAGTTATCAAAAAACCTCTGAAGACGAATGTAAATCTTACGGACTAAACAATCTCAACATTGGCTGCATAAGAAAATTCCAAAACATGTGATTTCAAAACATAGACATGATAAAACACAACGCACAACCCCAGGAAAGTGCCATTTTCAGCGATAGGGGGACATTTCGGGGAAAAATTCTTTTTTCAGTTGTTTCACCCGAACTCACATATCTCACTTACTGGTTTTGTCTTTTACAAATTCAATGCTTAATAGATTTAAAAAGCGTCTACAAATCTAAAATTTAGGATTTTGCTTAAGTAGAAATTCCCCTGATTAAATCAAATAAAAAGTACTACAACCCCCTCCCCTTAATTTATTTTCTGAGGACATCCATGCTCTGAAGCGGTGGTGGAGTTTAGAATAATATTACCACACAACACGCTCTCAGCCTTGGAAAAATCACTATATTTTCTGTTGCCTTTGTTTTGGAGACTGTTCACAAAATCACTTGACATTTTTTGTTTGGAGTATTTCATCTGCGCATTCTATTAGCTAATAGACTAAAACCTAAGAGTAACTTCAAAGCCTGTAGGCAAAACTAGTTTCTTGCCAAGGTGTATATATATATATTGATCGGAAATCGTTCAGAGCACACATATAATACCCTTAACATCAGGTATAAAGTAAATTGGACCTGCTAAAACCATAGCAGATCATTAATCGACGGTTTCTATTCAAAAAAAAAAAAAAACGCACACCCAATGCAGTTTCTTCAATGTCAATTGAAATCCGGAATAGTTTACATAAGAATAACCAAACTTATAAAATTACAAAACTGTCATATTCGAGTTATGGAGTAGAGAAAATGTAGCTGTCAGTTTGTGTGTAACATGCGGAAACATTAACACCATCATGAGGACAGGAAAAATGAATTTATGTCTATTCTTTGGAAATTAGGCTCAGACCAATTTCAGTCTCAAGGACAATAATGTTTCTCAAAATAATGTTAAAGTAACTAACTTCAACATCACCCTTATCGAAGGCCATACTTGATTAGTTCGATACCTTACGTCGTGCGTCTTCGTGGCACTCAAAATTTCTAAATTATGGTGCCTTACCGTCGAATCATCATCATCACTGTTTTAAATTTTAATGTCATTTCGTGACTTTCCTATGAAGTTTGAATCATAAAAGCGTGATACTGTGAAAAAGAAGAATGTCAGGGACAGTTTGGGTTAAGTAAAATGTTATTGTATAATGCCAGTACAAGCAAACGATCAGTATAAAGTTACAGTCAGTAGCGTAACCAGCTGTCCCCGACGCAAAAAATGGGAAGGGAAGAAAAAAACGGGAAGGGAAGGAAAGAAAGGAAAAAGAGGGAAAAGGGGAGAAGAAGAGAAAAAGGAAAGAAAAAGGGAGGGGAAGGAAAGGAAAGAAAGGTGGAAAAAAGAAAAACGGAAAAGAGGGGGGAAGGAAAGAAAGGGGAAAGGAAAAAAGAGAACAATGAGAAAGAAAAGGGGGCAAACTGTAACATCAAAAGCAAGATTAATCTGCACTCATGGAACACTGTTTTGGTCAATACATGAACATTCATTTAGAAACTTGAACATTCAGTTAGTCGCCTAAAGTTAACAAAATAATATCTGAGGTCCACTTTATCGGAGGAAAGTCTTTCCTCTCTTACTCTTTGCCAGACTGTCGGGAGGACTTTAGAAAAGCAATCATTCTCAGATTTGCCACCAATATTTGAAGGAAGTACAGATTCTTCAGTAATCCCCTAACTATTTAAACTTCCAAAAACGAAACCCGGAATCCAAAGCTTTCTGCAATTTCAGTTCCATAGCAACAAATTTTTGTTTCAAAGGGGTAGAAATTTCGGTCGCAATACACCACTAATGTAGTGGTATTCACTTTGCAAGAAAAATCGAAAAACTTAGCTACTACTTACAAGCTCGAAACATGCTATTTCCCGCTGTCTGAGGTCGCGATTTTTCAAACTTTTCTGTTCGCTCCGCCCCATCTGAAGATAGTCTTTCTAGAAAGACTTCATATTCTAGGCAGGGGAACCATTGGCCTGCCGTTATTTAATCAAATGCTCCTATACACACCTGTCATCAGATACTTTCAACCCTGACAGTTGTTCCGTCTTTGTAGATGTTTTCTGTAGTTACTGAAGTGTCAAAATTTTATCAGTGTTCAATGTTGCAGAGCAGTGGCGTAGTTACAGGAGGCAGGGTGATTGTGCCCTTGCTCGAAAAAGGGAAAAATTCGAAAATTTACCACTTGAGACACCCGTCAAATACAGTGCGGTTTCCCCAAGTTTTCCTTCACAAAATTCCGAATACTTTCTAATAAAAGATCCATATTCAAAATATTTGTTTTTAAAAAAGGCAAAATTTTTCGCGCGCTTCGCGCGCCTTAAATTGCAACCCTTAAAGCTGTAAGTGATCGCTCTAAAGCAGTCAGTGGATAATTGATTCCGTTTCCCTAAAATTCTTTACAATATAGGCTTTCATTTTTGTCCAAAAAAGGCAACAAAATTTCGAGAGTTGTCTTAATGTCGTCGAGAAGCCTTAATCCGCTCCCCTGACATGACACGATCTTCGGGCGACATGCTATTTCAGATTCATGCTAGTTGGAAACGCAGATTCTTCCATAGTCCCCCCAAAATGCAGATTTTCTTAGGGGAAACCCTGAATCTAATCTATTTCATGCAATACAAGCTCCATATTTTAAAATGTGTAAAAGAAGAAGAAGAAGAAGAAGAAGAAGAAGAAGAAGAAGAAGAAGAAGAAGAAGAAGAAGAAGAAGAAGAAGAAGAAGAAGAAGAAGAAGAAGAAGAAGAAGAAGAAGAAGAAGAAGAAGAAGAAGAAGAAGAAGAAGAAGAAGAAGAAGAAGAAGAAGAAGAAGAAGAAGAAGAAGAAGAAGAAGAAGAAGAAGAAGAAGAAGAAGAAGAAGAAGAAGAAGAAGAAGAAGAAGAAGAAGAAGAAGAAGAAGAAGAAGAAGAAGAAGAAGAAGAAGAAGAAGAAGAAGAAGAAGAAGAAGAAGAAGAAGAAGAAGAAGAAGAAGAAGAAGAAGAAGAAGAAGAAGAAGAAGAAGAAGAAGAAGAAGAAGAAGAAGAAGAAGAAGAAGAAGAAGAAGAAGAAGAAGAAGAAGAAGAAGAAGAAGAAGAAGAAGAAGAAGAAGAAGAAGAAGAAGAAGAAGGAGAAGGCGAAGGAGAAGGTGAAGGAGAAGGAGAAGGAGAAGGAGAAGGAGAAGGTGAAGGCGAAGGCGAAGGCGAAGGCGAAGGCGAAGGCGAAGGAGAAGAAGAAGGAAGAAGAAGAAGAAGAAGAAGAAGAAGAAGAAGAAGAAGAAGAAGAAGAAGAAGAAGAAGAAGAAGAAGAAGAAGAAGAAGAAGAAGAAGAAGAAGAAGAAGAAGAAGAAGAAGAAGAAGAAGAAGAAGAAGAAGAAGAAGAAGAAGAAGAAGAAGAAGAAGAAGAAGAAGAAGAAGAAGAAGAAGAAGAAGAAGAAGAAGAAGAAGAAGAAGAAGAAGAAGAAGAAGAAGGAGAAGGAGAAGGAGAAGGAGAAGGAGAAGGAGAAGGAGAAGGAGAAGGAGAAGGAGAAGGAGAAGGAGAAGGAGAAGAAGAAGAAGAAGAAGAAGAAGAAGAAGAAGAAGAAGAAGAAGAAGAAGAAGAAGAAGAAGAAGAAGAAGAAGAAGAAGAAGAAGGAGAAGAAGAAGGAGAAGGAGAAGGAGAAGAAGAAGAATAATGAAATGATAGGCCTCTAGGAATTGTTATTTTTTTTTCTTTTAGCAAAGTAAAGTATATAATTATGTTGATATCATATTCCGACTGCAAGTATAGCTATCATGAATGATATACACTCAGCTTAGAAACATGATAAAACAACTGAATGTTTGGTTTGAAAAGGGCTATCAACTCAAGTTGTATTTTCTTTTACCACTTCTTAGTGTTTACTTGTGTAGCTTTCAAACATGAATTACGACGGGCGTTGAGTGTGAGCGCGTATACTCAAAACAAACGCATCATCTTTCCTTAATATAATTTTGCTTCCTGAAGAAGTAATAATTCACAAATGATATATATGATCCATAAACCTCTTCTTAAAATTCTCTCTCATGGTTTTACCGATTAGGTAATCATTGGTTATGTGGATTTCGGAAGTGACGTGTGTTTCGGTTACATTTCGTTGTAAAGCCTAATTGTAAGTGTCTGTTGCAGATGTGAAATAAATGCTTGCTCTTGTTGTTGTTTGATATTTTGTTCATTGAAAAAGAATCAAAATAATCAGATTGCGTCGGTATGCTTTAACTCACCGATAGAGATTCCTCTACGTCAATTAAGCAGATTATTTTTGAATACGTTTTTACAAAATGGAAAAAACACACAAAACTTAAAAGAAGGGTTTAGGGTCACAATAGAATTTGGTATATTACAGGGGTAGTTATTCTGAGCATTTTGGTGAAATTTGCTTTGAAATCCGATATGTAGTTCCCAAGATATGAGCACACAAAGTTTTCACATTGTCAACAAAAAGTGAACTTGAAGCAAGCACATATGACATCACTTCCCCACATTAATGGGCAGTTTTTTGTTTTTCTTTAAACCTTATACTGGATTTTCTCCTCAACAATCCCATATTATTAAAATGTGACTGCATAAATAGCATGAGAATTTTACAAACTTTGCATCCCCCACAGGGAGGTCATACACCTCTACAGCAGTCTGATAAAACAAAGGGAAACAAAGCATTTCTTGTCAATGTGAGGAAGTGATATAAGCTCTGCTGCAATCAAACTCACTCTTGAACCCAAATCTACTGGCTTCATTTACTGATATCTCAAAAAATACAAGTCTCATTTGAATGGAACTTTTACCACACTGTGTAGATTTTGTTCCCTTTTCACATATGAGAATTAAATTTTTGCTTAAACCTCCCCTTTAACCTTTCGAATAGTTCTGTTGTTGAACCCCACCCCACGTGGTTTGTACATGTTTTATCGTCTTTTCTTGTTAAACAAGTTACAATATAAGTGTGACTGCGAGGTAAACATGACAGATTCAAGTAAGCTACACCCAACACGTTTTGAAAGGAGAGCTTTCCCTTTAATCCTTTGTAAATTTTGTAAATTTAGCGGAGTCTACGTCATTTTTCAAAATTTTTCTTTCCGATGATATAAATTAACGTGTCTTAAGGGTATTATTCTTTCTCAAATAATTTGACCACATTATGGTCAAATCTGCCCAAATGAGTGGTCAGATTTGTACTAAGTTTATATAAACCATTTGATCACTTTTTGTTGGGTCCATGGTTGATCCACTCATTGGTCGACTTGACCAAAGTGCTCTCAGAGTGAATTGATTTGAACGAGTGTTTGATTTTCTTTGAATGGGTCGTACAAACTACAGAAATAAAATTGATTGGAAGAAAATTCACTTCAAGAGTCACTTACTTCATATTATGAAATTGTACGTCTCAAAATAATACAAAGAACTAACCATCTGAAAAATCTTACAGACTTTTCTCAGTACAGTGTTCATGCTCCGCCACTTTAAGAAAAGGTTTTCCCCACCCCATAAGATCTTGTAGGGAATTTTTGGAAAACCAAATAGTTATGAAAATCTAAACTCTCAAGCCTCGAAGATATATAATTAACATTCTGAGTAGCCTCAAGTTACGTGATCATCAGTGCAAACATATGTCATGAATGTGTTTCTATATTCAGTAAATTAACCGACTTTGATTTAGACCTATTCGTAATTCTAACGACTTCTATGCTATCAAATGCCTTTCGACGCATTCTTGTCACGTGGTACCAGTAATAGCATTTTAAAATACTTGTTTGCAATCTACTAAACAAATCCATTTTGCCAAATGACCGACACAGTCTTCACAATGTACAAATAAAGCACGGCATCACTAACGTAACCATTTAAGATGCATAGATTTGCCCGTGAGGTACTGAGGTTGACATTTCGCCGTTTTCGTTCTCAACGACTGTTGAAAAGTTATGGTTTTAGATGAAGCAAAAGAGTGACACAAAATCCTGTAATTATGATGAGACGGCTGGAGGTGTGATGTCGATAAATGTAACACATCTAAAGTAGATAAATAAATAAATAAATAAATAAATAAATAAATAAATAAATAAATAAAAAACAGTTGATGTCACTGCATTGAAATGAAGACCTAATAAAAGATCAAAACTAAGAAACGCCAGGAGGAAAAACATTACAACGGATTTTGCAAAACGCAATTCATTTTGTATGCATACGTAGTATAACTGTTTAGTTCAGTGTAAATGTGAACCGGCATTGATTTTGGAGGAACTAGAGTTGAAATCAGTTCAATTATTGTTGAAATTCTGATCATTTTGGAAAAAAAAACCCGTCGTTGAGTTATCGCTCCCCCTAGACGTGAACGTTGACATTAAAACGAAAATGAAGTCAGTTCAAAACATCATAGTATAAAATGTCATTTTGAAATAAGGAAGGGAAGGGAAATATAAAAGAATACAGGCTTCAAAAAATAGAATCTTTTGTGTAATGTTGAACGGAATGGATACGTAAAGTATACAAATTGTAAACAATTGGCACTATATTTTGGGGGAAATGTTTGAAAATATACCGTCAGAGGTTTTGAAAAAATTTTTGATCAACGTTGTAAAAAATTATCTTAGTTTTCTTGACACAATTTGACTACCGTTACCGACTGTCTTTACCGCTTGTGAAAAAATTCAAATTAATTTTGGAATGGAGGTTTGATTTATTGTGTTCTAATGACTTCAATTTTTACAACAAGCATTAATTTTTTACACTATCTAGATTGTATATTGTCGGAGGAAATGATTATTTTTACAACGCTTTGGTACGTTGCTGCTTTCCATATAACAAAAATGATTTACATGGTTGCAGGTCTGTACTTCAAAGTAAAGTTTTATCAAAATAACAAAACATTTATCATTGTAAGAATTAAACAAAGAGTAAAAGATCGATTCGATGTGTTTAGTTTTAATTACGGTATATCTCCGTTTTTGCTCAATTTATTAACTTTGTAAGAGAACTAATGAATGAAATCCGGGCACTGCCAAATTACCATTAGGAATTGACGAAATAAAAAATATGTAAAAATTCTTTCAGCTTTAACGAGCAACTGTGAAATCTAAATGGGAAAAACACTGTTGTATACTCGCCCACAACCGCTCACGGCCCTTAGAATATGCCTAAACCAATAATGTTTATTGCAATGCTAGCTTTGATCGAAGTGGAGGCGCGTTAGTATGGTCATCATTAGATTGCGCTCATATGATGAGTTAAATTCTCGTCACTGAAGCCAACGATAGGCTAATAAAAGATCTTTCCACATTCTTATTACCTAGCCGTTACGTCCAGTAACGTGGTATCTTTTCATGGAAACCGGGAATGGTCGGATCTGTTACCTTGCATGTTCACATGCCCCCCTCGAAATGGAACATGTGTAAAGAAGATCCATTTGTGTAATGAACTTAGCGTGCGTGGGGTATTACAAAGCTTTTGTACGGTCAATTTACATTCGCTATGTATTTTCAGGAATATTTGGCATTTCTGCTCGCTTGAAACTGAACTCAATTTTCCTTGTGAAAGCGAATGAACTCGTTGGGACGTGCATGTAAAAGTACTTTACGTGGAGATAACATCGCAACTGATCAAAGAATAAGTTCATGAACATCAAACCTCATTTTAGTGCACCATACTTCAAAGCGACTTATAAGACATCATATTTGAATCAGCTGATACTCCACCTGATCTTACTTCCTTTAATTGTGACTTGACTCATTTAAACATCATAATTATAATGCATAATGTGTTTTGCATAATGACTCATCAAAATGAGTATTTTCCACACTTTCCATTGCAGATAATGTCACAGATTAAAATTTGCAGTACCTCAATGCCAACAGTTTTCTCAAAGTTAACACAATTAGAATGTCTAGGAGTATCGAGCATAGCTTTCTTAACGGTGGCGTCCAAACCATAACCCAAACCTGCTGTGCTTTGCGGGTGGCACGTGAAATTTTTTGTCAACGTAAATGAAGGATATTTCATTTCAGCCGAAATTTCGAAAATTACCCCATTTGCGCTAGGATGAAAAAATCGCCTCATGTCAGTAAAACTGAGCAGAGTTTGGCTTTGGTTTTAAAAAAAATTATACGGCAAGTCACGTCCTTAGCTTTCGATTCGTTGAACCCGTATAAATCGTCAAAAGTTCAACACACGCCGTTTCCCGACGTCGTTTGCTTGTAGAAAATCGTCATTAGTGACCGCCGCAAGATAATCTGTGAACAAAATGACACCAAAATTCATATCCCTAAAAGGGCATTTATTTTCCTCTTCTCGTATTTCTCCCACACATCCATGACAGACAAGACGCTCATTACCAACGGCTGTACCTCAATACTAATTCTACCTTCATCTGTCCGCAACATCGGAAACGGTACCCCATTTTACACTTTGCTTTTTGGTGTCTTCATAAGCTCATATCGCATTAATAGGGGACCCATATAACCAAGGGGATTAGAGTAATCTTGGTAATGCATAGCCGTCCCCGACGGGGACAAAGTCATGAATAAGCTAAAACATTAACTCGGAAAATTTTAGAGAGATATATTAATGCCTGGATCTTTTCCAGTGAGGAAAAATGCAAGCTCTTGCAAGTTAATTACACGCATACAGCCATGTGCCTACCCACCACGAAAAATGCAAAGAGCGAGTATGTGCTTCATAAGAAATTTCATAATGAAGCTGGTAGGCAAGGCAGTTAATGTTTAGTGCTGGAACGCTGTTGGCAAGAATATGGCTATGACCTTTTGGCCAAGGGAAGAAAACAATTATGGGGATTAGATCCCACAGTAGAGTTCAGATCTCAAGAGCTTTATTACTACCAGCTAGAGTCCTTGTTGGTCTTGCACCTTTAGAAAGAGAAAGAACTTGAAAGGGGAGTAATATTAATGAAAAAGTTCATACCTGAATTGCGCCTAAACCAGGCGCGGATCCAAGGGGAGGGGGCATTTACGGTCTCAGCCCTAACATTTTCGCCGGCATGAACAATAAAACATACGGGAAATTAGCGGCGCAATTCCCTCGTACCCCCTGCTTTTTCTTAAGTCAGCCCC
The DNA here is from genome assembly GCA_037179385.1 of Holothuria scabra. Taxonomy (NCBI): domain Eukaryota; kingdom Metazoa; phylum Echinodermata; class Holothuroidea; order Aspidochirotida; family Holothuriidae; genus Holothuria; species Holothuria scabra. The sequence continues at coordinate 10,086,095 of CM074190.1, read as the reverse complement.
CTTTTGTAATGTCTGGATCCGCGCCTGGAAACTCCCAACCTACTCGAACCATATCACAGACGCCGTGCCCAATTACTCTCCTGGAGACGGACCCCTCATTTTTTCAAGGTTTTGGTAAAATTTCTCAGCGTTTAGGGGTATAAATAATAATAAGGGTAATTTAAGTGCCATTTCCAGCAATCTAGAAGCACATGGGGTAAAAATATCTTCTGGTGGGACGCTCCGCGCGAACCGCGTCAGGTTGTAACACGACTTTGCTTACAAGTTTTGATTTGAATAATAACTTAAGTTTAGATAACCATTTCATACATAATAGTGGTACAATTTATCTGGTATACCTAATTCTCTGCCAATTTTGCAATTTTCTAATTTCAACAGAAGAGAAAATTTTATTGCAAATGAGCGCTCAAAAAACGACCTATTTGATCCTACTCACAAGCCTACAAATGACATTTCCGACAGTATGAGGTCAAGGTGTTTCAATTATGTGTACCTCCTGCACGCACTGATTGCAAATATGTTGGTAACAACACCTCGTAGTATTCTTAAGGACTTGCAAAATAAACGACAAGACCAAAAGGTAAAGCGCCATATCAACAACGGTAGCAAAATAATGAATTATAAATCTTGTGGAGCACCTCTAGAGAGTCTTTCAAAGAACCGCTTTTCACTCTTTCCCATGATATCACAGGCTCTGACTTACTGAATTTACCAAAACACATTTTAGAAATATAACGGACCATTACCGTTTGATTGTCACCAGAAGAAGTAAACTAAGTTAGTTAGGTAGTTAGTTAGATGAGATATAATGTTAATTTCATGGTAGGTGTCATATAGGTACCCTTAAGTTTGAAGTAGTATCGTAGGCCTGCTTCCCTTTTGACCTGGAATGAAGAGAACTACCGGTAGGCTATAGGTGCAGGGGGAATTAGTTAGGTCTGAGTGACGTTACAGCTAAGGGGATTAGGCAACCGCCTTGTCTGACCTGTTGGTACATATAGGGCTTGTCCTCAACCATATATGAAAACGCAATGTGAAAAGCTCCTATGGCGTCAACTATCTAAACAAGTCTGCAAAGTCTGGCAAAACGAAGTGAAATCACAGAAACCAAACTGACTGCGCCATCTAGAATATATACAACATGTGTCGCCCATCCTTTACAAACCTACATTAGGAGTAGCATTCTTCAATCACGAAGGCCTACGTAAAACTTTATGCATTCGTTACGAAATGGTCAATAAGGATTGCTAAAGTTACAGTAAGGATGACCTCATCTGATCTGTAATTTCCCTTCATTTGGTTTGACTTTACAGCTTGCGATGACCTATGGTCTAGTAAAATACGATAAACTTCGTAGACACATGCGGCAATATATTTGAATGTCAGGGTTCTTATACTTCGTGGAGCCTGTGTGCAAGCATGACATTTTCACGATTTCATCGTATACATGTCCATGGAATGCATTGGAGCCACAACTTGACATTTTTATGTGACGATTCTTCTTACAGTATGAAAATTTACTACCATGGCTGAGAAATTCTTGACCAAAAAACTCATGCTTTTAATGTCATTAAGTTCAGTTCTTTTTTTCCTAGCACTCGTCGGTCCTGTTCACGAAATTTGCATACTTTGCTTTAAATATTTGTAAATTAAAGTACATTTCTTACGCTGACTTCCACTCAACAGGTTTATCTATACAAACTTCGTTCTTTTTAATCACGACCATTGCAAAGTGCTCTTTGTGTAGGTTTCATTCGAAGCGATCAACGTGAAAGACTGTAAGGTAATTTTAGTGAATGTTTATAGATGATTGTTGTCCTTTTCAAATTCGACAGAAAATTTATCAGCTGACTAAATGTTTATCGACACGTCCGCTTTGCATCTTTGAGATAAAATGTATTTTAAGTTGATTTTAAGGTGTAACGAACCCGTTTGAATGTTTTGTGATTGCACAATAAGGTACAGGATAAATTTGCGGGAGGATTCGTCCGAGTAGGTACTCAATATATCAAAATACTGAATTTAATATAATTTAGTGAAGTAACCGATCACTCTCTGCTTGAACAGTAAAGTCAGACGCTACGGGCGATGCGTCGACTTCAATAACAGTTAGTATTTGGAAAATATGAGCAATTGAAGTTAAGATTTATTTGTCTATTCGTGGTTAAAGGATTTCTTGCCGTTATTTTGCTTCTTGAGAAAGCAACACAGACACTCCAGTAAAAAAATGCGTTTTGGGGTGTTCCTGGTATCTAAGTTTGTTACATGATCTGTGATCTCAAATGATCTATGTTTTCATTGGTCCACACTGCCTGAAAAGCAATTAACAAAAGCTTGACTGGCCTGTTTGCTAACCTCAAATATTACGTAACTCTTTGGGTATTTTAATTTATCTATTACAGTCAATCAATTAATCAGATGTTAAACCTACCATATAAAGTGTGCGTGTAATGTGCTTCATTTTCACCCTAAGGCGATAAGACTCAATCAGGCAGAGAATTAAGAAGCATGAAACAAAACGTAAAAAGGAATGTTTCATCATGTGGTGCGTAAGCTCTGACTCGGAGTGTTACAGGGAGGAAAATGCGCTCTGTAAGTGTGGTAAGCATCTCATTCATGAGCGTTAGCTTGAAAATGAAAGAAAGAAATGAATTTGAATTGGGGAAGGGGGCGCAAAAGTCATGATTGATTGCGTAAGGGGAAATTCGGTATTGCCAGTAAACAGCGGTTTAATATTAACAGGAGTGTTGCAAGAAATATGTCAGGCAAACTATCTAAATCCAGCTCCACATAAAAAAAATGCATGGTTTCTACCGTATATTAAGAGTAATTAGGCGTTACTATGAAGCCTAAAACAACCTGGAGCCAATGGGCGTTCCTTAGACAACTGAGGCCTTAGTGGGTTTTCCATTTTCAAAGCACAAACACGCCGTCTCGAGTATATAAGGCCATTTCTGGTCGTGCAGAGTAGCTTAGATGCAAAATTATTCATCCTTAAGGTACCTTGAACTTCGTTACGTCACACCGGGATATGATTCTTGGTTTTCGACTCTATCCAAACCAGTACTTATCGAAGCCACGCATGCAGTATGTCTGTTGTAACAAAACAATTGTTACTGTCGTTTAAAGTACTAGTGTCACCTTACATAGGCTTGCATCTGGACCTAACCTAGGTCTGAAACTCATTCATCGAAAGAAGTTTGAACACCGCTGAACTCGACAATGTTTATCATGAACCGGCAGACGATGTGTCTTGCCACTAGCATCGTACTGAAATATGCCAAGCATACTACGTTCATACGTGCATTGTGAGTTGTGTGCACTACTGCCTGGTTATACTCATCAACCAAATCCGTTACAAGTGGAAACGATTCAAAATTGCCGGTGCCAGAAGGAAAAGCAACGAACTTGAAATGTTTAATGAAAAAATAAAACGCAATTGGTCTAATTTTTAAAAAATAGCTACGCTCAAAAAGTGATTATCTTGTTTGTACTTGAAGTGTTTTACGTTTGGAAATGAGCCACTACCCTCATAAGCGTCAGTATGACGATAGCACGGTACTCCTACGAGGTTAAATCGTAACCCGTCAGCACCTGAAATTAACCTACAGATTATCTGTCGTCACACAAAAAAGTAGTAAAATTGTTCCGGATTCTGGATGAAGTCACAGAATAGGCATACCCTTGTCTTGCTTTGAGTTGCTAACCTACTCGATATACTATCGATATTTTAAAATCAGCGGTATTACAATGGCGGCGCTACGATGGGGCAAGAGGGGAAATTTGCCGCCTCATGTTCTAGCCTGTCCCCCAACTTGCCACTAACTTGGGTCAGTTAAGAGTTGAGATAACCAAAAAATTTATAATATACCTCTCCAGAGACTTACTTAATTTTTATCCAAAGATATGCTTAAACCTCCGAGATACTCTGATTTTCAGCCTCTGGATTTTCACAGTTTGGAACTGGCGCTTTGGGCTCGGTTGCGACCTGCACTAGAAAGTCTTTTGCCCCCAAACTTATTTTTTTGCGCTTAGATTTCCCATCAGTTTGTAACATACTGCTATTGGCGTTGTGGTATCTTAGTGGTTCGCATTATCGACGGTGCTTTGAATCAGTTCACAAACGAAATTAAAAAATGCAATACATTCAAAACAGAAACTCGGAATTTTTTATTGCATATCAATGGGACCACAAATCATGTCAAGTCTTTAACCTCGTCACTCACATATTGTTTTGTTAATATCAAAAGAGAGGTTCATTTTACTGAGTAGGTGCTGGCAACAGAGTAAAGATTACACGATAACCTGTTAGCAGAAGGAGGAGTTTTCTGTAGAATTGTGCCTGTTAAAGTGTAAAAATAGTCAAAAAATGCATAATCTGTTTTTCATGCTTTATGTAATCTTGTTTTGATAAAATATGAATAATAAATGAGACCTTCCTTACAAGCAATATAAAGCAAAATAAACGAGTAATCCAGCTTTATTGTAAAATTTCGCCTATTGTGATTTGTTTTCCTTTTTCAAACTTTTAAAAATGGAAGATTGATATTCAAAAAATGTCTGAGTATAAACAGGTAAAGTGTCTGCAAAAAAGTAAGCCGTTTTCAAACAGTCATAAGCAGCGGTTGGATACTTTTAATAATTACGATCTGGTCATACTATCATCTGACATACTTTATGAACAAAACAAAGAAATTCATTGCTGCTCTTTCTGTTTTCTTAGTATTCGTACTGTTAGCAGGTGAAATATCACGTCTACTCACTCAGCATAAGTACAACCTTGGAAAAGAGCAAATGCTTCTCAAGAGTGTGAAAACAAACACAATCTCAGAAGTAGATATCATAAAGCCATCCCTCACGATTGACCTCCCATTGGATCTTTCTTTTTCTTCCCTGGTTTGGTTAAAATTTAAAATTAAATTGATAGTAGCTTTCAAATGATGTCATTGATGAAGTTAAAAAGAACTTTGTCTCCCATCAAGCCTACAGGAATCAATCTATTCTTTAAGGTTTATAAAAAGAAACCGGTAAACACGCTCTTTCAATGACAAGGCGGTGCGTTTATTTTCTTGTTACGATGAAAGATTCGGGATGATAAAACAGCAATTGTAGTTAGGCTATTTAAATACGAATCGATGCTAAAATTTATAGAGAACCACGTTATTTCAGTGTTAGCCATGAATTTCTCATGACCATGACAGCGTTTATGTGGGTGTTGGTTAATCAACGATAGCGTTTCAAAAACGATCACATTATCTACGGTGTATCCAATTAGTTCTCAATCGAAGTTAAGGAAAGGGTGTTATGTGACGTCATCCAGAACCTAGCATAATTTAATTGCACTTTCACTGATACAACATGTAATCTTGAAGGGAAAGACACTTTGAGAGAGAGAAATCAAGTGAGCATACCAAAAACATTAAGTTTCATCATTTGGATAAATATGTTCCATACCCTGCCAACTCTGGTTGCTCATGTTAAAGATTTAAAGTTATGACGACTTGCTAGGTGGATTTATGGATTTTCTTTCCTAAACACACAAAAACACACACACGCAAACATTCGCACACACACCGATCTCTAGTAGAGTTTAAGTCAGTGTAGAGGACTTGTGTTGTTCCAAAAAAGGCACCAGCTCAGGAGATGAGTGACGAGTAACTTCAAGTTTGATTTGAACCCAGACTGAACCAACGTGGCTTCTTAGTTCAGTGATTAGAGCGTCCGCGCTAGAGGGCGAGTTCAAGTCCCGGTGGAGTCAATTTCGATTTTCACCTCATTCAGATTTTCCAGCTTTTTCGATATAAAGAACGTTAGTAAGACTGTAAATACTGTAAATATTGTATATATGCTTGCCTGAACTGAAATAAATTTGAAAGTTTTTTACCCAAAAAAGAACGTTAGTAAGAACTGAAAATTACCTCAGTGGTCACGCCTGCATGACATAAAGACGTTCTATTTTGGTTCACTGTTTAATTGTGCTCGACGACCAACATAGGAGATTTAAAACCGTCTTCAGTATTTTCAGTAATATCTACACATTATGCTTTATTTCTGTTTTTGTAGTGAATATTTGTTCTTTAACAAAGACTCAGTGGCATTATGTGTCACCGTTCTTTGTTGTTATTATTTATGTTGGTGTTAGGGGCATTACATTTTTTCCTTTATAGGAGACTGCATTTACATCACCAACGCACGGACTTAATATCACATGTATATCTGTATGTTTTGTTGAGCAGTTTTAAATTTCGAGACGGTAGATTGCTTGTGTAATCTTGGCAGTTTAGCCAGGGCGTAATACTATTTGCTCTATGCAAAGCACGCTCATTGAGCTTGTGCACTTTGGTATTCGCAAACAATGTACCGTGAATGGCTGGACTTATAAAGTGGTTAGTGTCACACATTTGTGACATTCCTTTGCTAATCCTATATTTATTACCTCTTAATTTCCCATCAGAAAGTGACAACATCCTGCGTGACACAAGCGAAGGAAGTCAATACCCCCGACGAAACTAAATGATTAAAACATATTCTACTTTTCATAGGAGCAACATCCTAGTTGACTATACTACCGTATTAATTCTTAAATGTTTCCTACCTGATTTCTATCCCTGTTGGCGTTCCGTGGGAACTTACCAAGTGACAGATGAATTGCGCAGCTGAAGTTCAGTTTAAATCGCAAATTTTCCCATAAAAAGATGACCTCGATTTCCATCATTTGTTAGCTGTACTCCTCTTTAACCCAAGGGTAAATACGACCCAGATTTTGAAGCAAATCTCTACATCATATTCTAAATAGAATAGTTTTATTAATTTTACAGAAGCCTGTAATGGATTGTCTTTTACCTTTTTCAAACAGCTCCCATTTTTACATAAGACAGTTAACATCGATTTAATTTAGAACAAAAGCATAGATCGTTGAAATATATAAGCTACCACATATGTTATCCTGTTGACCTATGAGATTCACAATCAATCCCGAAATAACGGCCACAGGTGAAAAGAATCTGTGGGGAATTCTGGGGTCGTACTTTATGTGTAACATTGCCATTCAGCCACAAGCATCACTTACCGCTCAACATCTGAATAAAGATCATTTTGCTTACAATTCCTGATCTTTGACGTCACAATAAAACTTGTTTAAACATGACTACGTTCTTCTTTGTGACGTCAAAAAACAACTTTCTTCACATAGCTAGCTTTAGAAGAGCCACTCTGTCGTGTAGTAATGATAGACAGATCTTATCAGACCAGGGAGTTCCTAGAGCAACTACCTGATTAGACTTGGAAGTAATTTGAAAATATATCGGGATGAAAACTTATTTTTTTTATATTGCTAAGTATATACTATCAAATAATTTCCTTTATCATGCTCCGTTGGTTCTTTCTTCGAAGTTTCCGTGTTCCGACATTTCAGCCTAGGGTTTAGGACAGTAACGTTACGGTCAATGCTAAACGGCAAATACCATTGCATATTTGATGCAGAAAATTTCGAATTTTCATAAACATTATATATAGTAAGTGGAGGATACATATTCCATATAAACTGATGGATAGTCTTCAATTCAAAGAATGAATTTCTCACAGGTATAAATAGTTGTATGTCAAAGATAATTTATCACCCAAACTTCATAAATTCAAATGATGCAGATTTTGTGTTACTCCTCATAAATTCAAATGATGCAGATTTTGTGTTACTCCTCTAATATTTTGGAGATATAAGCTACTTCTGGTGTGGTTTATTGGTACTAATGGATGTTTTTAATAATGGTAACAGTTATTTTTTGTTCACCATGTTGCTTCTTTTCTATGCAATATTGCCCTCATAAACACGTAACTTAAATCGAAAGGAGTAGTTGAATCATAGAGCTTCCTAAGGATCTCTTCCCTTAAGAAAAAAAGTAGACAAATGTTTCGATGGCATTCTCAGGCACCGCTCTTGCTGGAGTCACAATGTAAGATTTCGGTACATATAGACTTGCGGTGACCCCCTTTATCACCCCGATTAGTCAACCGGGCCTATCCATTCATATTCATGTCCAGAAAGGTGTTTTTACGATGCAATGGACGTATCAGAAGCTAACATTGCTAACTTTTATCAACGTTCATTTATTTTCTGATATGAAACAAATTCAAAACCACACCTCTGTTTTATGATAGTAACAACGAGGTATCCATATGGGCCACCATATTGGCCCCACGTAAGACCCACATAACATTGTTGGCTGGGATGTCATCATATATGTGTTAGCCTGTGTGGGCTTAACGAAACGAATAGCCAGAGATCATTGCAGAAGAATGCATGCCATAAGAGGGAGGAACGTGTTTTAAAAAAGGGAAGGGCTGGAAAAACCGTATTCTGAGTTATGCCCTGTTAAATTGGATGTACCTTAACTACGTATTAGCTCAGTGCTGTTTAGAGACTGCTACGTGCCGGCTAGCATATTACGTTACGTAGTATTACTACACTGTATACTATACTAGGTGTACCGTTTGTACGGCAACCTCGCGCATTACGACGTGAACTAGGCTTTGTCGGTTTTTCAATGAGCTGGACTGGTTTATTTCTTTTGATTGCGAAATTAGTACTAACATCATGAGCATATTTCACCCCTCCCCTCGGTGGGTCACAAACGTATTTTAAAAGCCCTTTCGACTGTCTTTGACACGATGACCACTGTAGTGGATATTGTATAATACAGTACCGACCATCGCTGTGCTAACCGCATGTGTACTCTTAAAGTCACGTGACCACCAAATATGTGGGTCCCAACATACTGCCTTCACAAGCTGAATTTTCCAACCAGGGTATAGTATAATAACTATGGTGTGACGTAAAGGGTCTGAACTCTAAACGCTTTGCAGAGTTTGGTCATTTCAGTATTGTACCTAGCTCGCGGAGCGGACGAAGTTTTTTTCCCAGCTTATAGCTGCGAAAAAACTAACGTCCACCGGCGTTGAACACCAAATCTGTTCAACTGCGTAGTGCACTTACGTAAAGTTCATTTACATACTCGAAGAACAATTGAATGTTTTCTACTATAATATGAATGTTCATATCAATTCAACAACTCTCACAATACGAAGAATCTCCACATGCGAAAAATGCATCGAAGTAAATTCGACAGTTTCTTCTCCAAATTTTTATCGAATACACTTTCAAATTTCTGGCAAACTATTTAACTATCTGTTTCTAGCAAGACGTGTAGTAAATGGACCACTCACCGTTAGTCACAAGGTGAAGCCTCTTAAATTTGACTAGTGTTTCGACCGATAATGTAAAAATTAAGCGATAATGTAAAAACAACCGACAATGCAAAAAAAAAAAAAAAAATACAGATAATGTAAAAAAAATCTTTGAACCGATATTGTAAAAAAAAAGAAAAATACCGATGATGTAAAAACTGTTCAAACGAGGGTTTCATATGGTCCTACCTAGGTTTGTATGTTTGAGAGAGTGTATGAAGGTAGGCAAGTAAGCTGACAGGCGGCGGGCGTGCAGGGCGGGGAAATAAATAGGGTCGTGGGTGTGGGCGTGTGTGCATGCGAATATGCGCATGCACCTTGTGTGAATTTATTGTTGTATACACTCTAACACAGTTAGGCAAACATAGCGCATGCTACATTGCTGGGGAAGAAAATTGCGGAAGTTTGGGCGATTTTGCCCAACTATTTCATTAATTTTGTCTAAAAACTCTAACGGAGCTTGCTAAAATTGTTTCGTTAGCAATGTTTCCCCAACATTGGATAATTTTTTGCCAATCTGTTCTTAGAGTGTATAATTTACTATGTTTTGTCTGAGTGTAGCATTCACCACAGGAGTGTCCAGGACTTTTATGAGGGGGGGGGGGGAGGGTGCAGAGCCTGATCGCCGTCCGGGGGATTTTTTTTTTTGAATGATAAAGTACCCTAACATATCGGTTACTGGTGCTCATATCGTTTGCATCATTAACATAATCACACAGGGTACATGCACACATACACATGTACGCGAGCACCCGGTAGATGCACACTGTTTAAAAAGGTGTTTCTTGATTGTCTGTTGTCATTGTATTGTGTCGATTGAATTCTTTGTTCGGGTTAGGGATTATTCATGGATAAGGGTTATCGTTAGCCAGTTAGGTTATTCCTTCTTAACCAGTGCGCATCGCCCCCACGCACCCACTCACGAACTTATTTCCTTTCCCGCTGTCGCCTGTCGACTTACCTGTCTACCTACATAAACTCGCACACATACACATGCACCTATTGGTAGGACATTAGAAACCCTCGTTAGAATATTTTACATTATCGGTTATTTTCTTTTTACATTATTGGTTCAAAGAACTTTAACATTATCGGTATCTTTTACATTATCGATTGTTTTTACATTATCGGTAATTTTTTTACATTGTCGGTCGTTTTTACATTATCGGTTAATTTTTACATTATCTGTTGTAACAACTCGCATCCAAAAGCTTCCAACCGTTAAAACCGTTCACAACGAGTAACCGAGTCGACGTTAATTATCACATACTATAGTCCTACAGTACTGTTCACAGGGTATTGTATTGTAAAGCTCACTTTGTAACGTTACTGCTCAACTTGCTCAACATTACACTAGACACATACATGTACGGTATCTTCGTAGCTTTTTATAGGCTTATGAATATTCAATACAATTTCCTTTTTAGAACCGTAATGACCATATTCATGTAAAGATTTAGGCCAATTGCCATTGTCCAATATGAGGTTATTTCATATTAATGAAATTCTTGATTTTTGGTCGGAACGGAATATTTGACTATGATCACCGACAGGCTCTGAGGGGGAGACAGCCTAAGGGGTGGCCGACACAGAGGCGCAAGTACGCAGGCTATATTGTATCTAGGGGGCGTAGCTTTCTTGGATGAAAAATTTCCCTTGGGGAGTATTTATTTGATTTCTGCAAATGTCTATTTCCCAGAGAGTCGGGAAGTGACTTTTTTCTACATTCGAGAAGAATTTAAAAAGCAGGAAGTTCTGTTCCAACTACCTGAAAAAAGCATATAATACTTAACCATAATTTCAGTAAGAGCACACCCTCCTCTTATTACTAAGACTGTTATAATTTAGCCTACTACTAATTGACAATTGAGACTACTTTCACTGGACTTCAGTCTGAAGAAAATGTATTTGAAAATCAACTATGTTTTCTTTTAATTCTATAGATTCAGTCCGTTTCAAGTATTTGCACATTTACACATTGGTTGATTTTAAATTTCTTTCTGAACAAATTTAACCATTAGAAAAAAAAACAGTATTAAAACCAGCCGTTCAACAACTTTCATGTTGATATAATTCCCAAATCATTGATTGAGCACCAAGTTTTATCCCAAATAAAAACACAACACATTTAATTCAGTTTCTAAAAGTCTAGTGTATATATTAACCGCTAATTCCCGCCTTAGGAAGAAATATGGGTAACCCGCACAATACTGAGAGTAAAAATAACAAAATGCATTTATCATATTACCCCTACGCGTTTTCGGATAGACAGTAACTTCATTCCAATGACCAGCTTCCTATAGTCCTTAATAGACGAATGTCGGTAAATTGTTAAATACAGAAGACTTAGTAATTGTTCAAAATGGATGTCTCATGCGACCATACGTTTTCATATTCCGTATTAAAAATGTGTATTGACGTTAAAGTGAATGTTATAATTCACGCTATGCTATATATAGGCGCGTGTCAAACATACTTTTCCTTTCAGTGCGAATTGATAATAAGAGATAATAACAGATATATTGCCTACAAATACAACATATAGTTTCCTCTTAAAGTGTAATCATGTCTCAGTACATACGGCACGCGAAGTCCCCACGTATTCACGTAAAATGTTACGTTACCTAAATTAGATTTAAAATAAGAGAAAGTTTTAATTATGGAGCATTTCATTTAAAGGAATAAACATTGGTCTCAAAAATGGACTGATAGGAGAGGATCCCGTCCTTTCACTCAAAAAACTTTTGAAAATTCAAAGACAGCCAAATTGGAACTGATGGTGAGCTTATCACTACAAACTCTATCGTGTGTACAGAGCGTGTGTAACCCATGTAAAAACAATCCAAAAGAAAATTTGTATTCATTGCAATTTTATTGACATATACCTTCATTAATTTTGATTTCATTGAGTGGAGATTGATGACATATTCCCGGTGGCATTTTCCACTTTGCTTCTCATGAGATAAGAAATTTCCTTAATATTTTCTTTGGAATCAATATGGAGAACATTAAGCTGCTCGATTCTCTGATGCAAATACATTTCTGTTAAGTAATGGAATGAACGAAGGCCAAAGATGTCCTTTGGGGGAGTAAGGAGATACAAGCGATCCGTAAGGTAGAAGGAATTACGATTATACATGGCTTCCGAGTTACTAATAACCTCCTGCTCTTAAAGCGAAGGCGTGCTTCAAATGCACAGGAATCACATCCTACTTTTGTTTACTCCCAGTTTGAAAGTGCGGACGTTACTTTCAACTTGATATTTTATGATCTCCATTTGTGTGTGTGTGTGTGATCTCTATGACGTAGTATAAGTGTGACGATAAGACATTACTGACCAACATGAGTTGAATTTTCCCATCAGTGAAATACATATTGATGGGGCTATTCTGTAATAGTTACATGCACCCCTTACACATTTAAGTTTTAATGAAGATGGTATTCCATGCTCGATATTCTTTCACTTACCTTCCAAATACGATTTGCTTATTTGGGCATTTTTTCAATGGATAATAAAGCCTGGTTAAGCTCTGAGCTCGACCAGTATGTCGCAAACGTCTTTCACGGCGGCGTCAGTACTTTAATATTTCTTCCTTTTTTCAGTGTTGACCTTGTGTCAAAAAAGAAAATAGAGATTTATTGAAGTAACAACATACTTTCGGCGTGTAACCTACCACATCTTTTTAATCTCATTTGAATGTTGATATTTTTAAAGCATAAGCCGCCACCGCCTTGAATTGTTATTTGACGCTTAGTTTTAACTGGATGAGATCAAGATTCTGCCAAAACTATTTTGAAATTTTAGTCAAAAAGAGTCTACCGTTTACAAGTACTTCTTTCGTTGGAGTCGGCGTTTTTGGAACCTGAAATTGACTAGTGCATGATGGAACTACTTGACTTAATTTGAGCCATTAAGCCAGTAAGAAATTTCTAAATTCCAAATTTGTCTTTTAAACTTGTTCCAAATCTTCTCCTGTGGTTCAACATTCAAACATGGAAACACAAAATAATGGTTCGACAATGTAGGAACTGATGCAGACAGGACTTGCTTCACTATCGAAAAATCTTTGCGGAGCAGTTTCAATTTTCCTGCAGAGGGAGAAAGCACTTGGATCAGGGAGTTGTTAGGGACAACTCCCAACTTGGAACTTGCTTTTGCTTCCTAATATACCGTAACATGTAGTCACGTGATGGATTCGTTTCAGGGCAAAAACTTGTATCACATTGATTGCTTTATATTCAAGCTGTATGCGTATTTCGTGACCGCAAATCCCCCTCTTAAAACTTGTAAATACACGATTAAAGGAGGTGAAAGCAATAAATCAAATTTTACATGAATCAAAATTTCCATTATTAGGATAAGTACATGAGTTTTGTGACACATTCTGCGATGTCATGGTGTTAATAACAGTTTGATCATGGCATAAAGTTTGTGAAACTCCCACAGAGGTATTACTAAACGAGTCGGAATTGATGTAATGTACGTTGTAGATAAGACAAATGTTCATACATTCTTCGAATGGATCTGTTTGAAACCTTTACAGACACTTTGTGCTGCATATGTTTGATTGTTTGAGACGACTTATCTCCAATAAACCTCCCATAAACTTGGATTATTGTGCATTTGAAAGGAACCAGCTGACTCTTAATTCGACTGTAGGTGTAATACATTAAATGTTACGGACGCGGCAGTAAACTGCATTCATCCGTTGATCAGAGACAGAAGTTAGAAGGTCGCCTGCCCGAAACACTTGTGGAAAACATATGCAACTAACGAGTTATGACAAACTTACAAAATTAATTAGCTTGCTCTTGATAAATTCACGATCTAAGGCTTGTATTTTTTATTAGTCGGTTGTTCCTGATTGAAATCACGCTCATGTTAAACACACTTGTGTTGCTCTTAGAAACAGATACCAGGCAGTTAGTGTTTTATGTACATCGTAGTTTACTTTGTCATCCATACCGCGTTTATATTACTGAGATGTAATTACAAAATTGCAGTAAATTATTCTAGTAAAATCAAAAGCAGTTTAACTTTGAAACTAGCATTTCTTTTGATCGCAAACATCTGTTACACTTTTCGAAGGGAAGATTAAGTAGAGAAAATGACGGGGATCAGTCATTTATAAGAAGGATTGAAACATCAATTCCAATCTTCACACAGTTCATGTTGAATGTACTACCTTTTTAATGTTTGAAAGTCACTTTTATTTGAAGGTTCAGATGTTTTGCATCATTAATCCCGAAGGTGTGGTGACTTGCAAGGATTTATGTAAAGGCTAAGTTATAAATGTAGCAACATAATCAAAGTAAAAATCAGTATCTTTCAAATCTTGTAAGTTTTTTCGACAATCATAGATCAACGAGGATAATAACATAACAATATGCGTTACCTAACGCTTACAAGAATTCAATGTTATTTTCAAATTGCAGTTTCAATTTGAATTCGTCAAGTAAGAATGTTTGTAAAATCTTTTCAAGTACTACTAAACGTGCAATGTCGGGCATCTCTGTTGTTAAAAGGTAGGCCCAACCCACATGAAAAAAAATGACCTGACACAACTTGGATATATTTACAACTCCAAGAACTAATGATCAGACCTATTAAATTAAGAGATGAATGAGAATATTGTAGCAGAGGACCCTCAGTGAAAAAAAAGTAATTTATCGATAAAGAATTAATCTCAACGCCCCAAACAGTACAAAAGGTGCTCCCCTTTAATAGGGACTAGAGCAGAAGCAAAGAGGTAACTTGATACAAAAGTTTAATAATGTAAGAAAGCGTAACTTCTCAAAACGAACTGCGCCTTTATGAAATCAAACAGAAATAAAATCCTCTCTTGGGCGTATCAGGATACTCCAAAATGCAATTTTCTTTTTAAATTTGGTGATAATGCACCGCCGGGGATTATCTTAATGATGGTAATATACTGGAAATTGCTTTACTAACGTCGAAAGCAGACGTTAGTCGAATTTCCTATTCGACATGCATTTTCTTGAATAGACGACGGATGTTAAGAAAATTCCCTTAAAGAGGTTCCATCACTTTTATTACTACTCATTTGTTGGTATGATTTTAAGTAAAATGTAATCAGACTTTGGAAATGAACTTGGTTTGGTCTTTTTCGATTTTGTTTTTAATATAGAGATAAATAAATATCATAAAAACATTAAGGAGAAATCTGCAAAATAACCATGAGGTATAAATAATATCAACATTTTTTTCGAAGAGATAATTAAAATCAGGATTGACAGATAACGATGCTTAAAAAATCCGGCCTTGGCACCAGATTTTCTTCTAATAAGGTTTTGTCCTAGACTCCTTTCCTACATTAAAAAGAGCAGTTCAGTCTCGTGGTGAAATTGAGTGACCTTCCTATCGAATTCATCCCAATAATATGAAAAGTCTTTGCTTTGAAGAGAGATTCAAATGTAAAGAAAACAGAGACTTAAAGTGCGACGGAAAGAAGGGGTTGGAGAAAGAGACAAGGGGGTGGGGGTGGGAAAATAATACAAACCAGCCTACCGAATGTGTAATCATCTGTTATAACCTTAAAGATACCTTACCACCGCAGTTTGACTTACCATTCTTTCTGACGAAATCAAAATTAATTTCTTTCTGTTGTTTTTAATTCCGTAACCCAAAGAGACCGTTAAGTCGTGTTATTTTCTGTTACATTTTTGGAATGTATTAACCTAATTTGACACAATTTTGTATTCAATTTGAATGAGCAGCATATTACGATATCGATCAAACTGGGGGCGTTTATTTTAAATTGTTCATGGTGAATTGATTGTTGAATAGATGGATACTATGATTGTTTTGTAAATATTGCAGATACAATCTTATTGCGTTGACGTCATCAGATATGAGTTATCTCGTGAGATCGATTCATTCTGTGTTAAGAGCGGTTTATGTGATTTCGACCGTCAAATGATCGACATCAATAATGCTTGCAGAATGTTGTAGATTAACATTACCTTTGAGAGGTTAGAACAGGGGGTAATGACACCTTCGAACCTGGGTCAATCAACTCTGAACAGCATCAATTTATGAATCGCAAAACTGGCACAAACAACTTTATAGGGTACTTACAGGACAAATGGACTATTGTCGAATAACCTTACTGTACAAAATCGATATGAATCGCAGTATACATGTGAAATAAACATAATTTCTCGACAATGTGAAATAGATTTTGTTTACGCGATTTGGATATTGTCCAAATTCGGATGTTTTATTAAAGGTCAAAACCTTTCCTAAATGGTTATTATTCTACCAACATTCTCTTGATATGTTAACTATGTTATCTGACACAGAAAGCTTACCTTAACTTGCTGTCATGGTGAAATGGGATTTGCTTTTTCAAGTTCTTGCTACGGAGAATTCGGTAAAACCGAGGCTGGAGCAAAAAGTTAATGGAAGAAAATTTTTCGTCTGCTTTATCTTGAGACTATATTCAAGGCAATGGGTTAGCCAGCCACCCTAATATGAGTCTCCATTCTTGCTGTATTGTCTCCTGGTATCCCGAATTAGAGCAGACCCGCTTGGTTTTATGTGAAATTGTGAACAAAGAACTTCAAGAAACGCTTTAGTGCGTAATGAAAAAATAGGCTTCGATTTCTGATTTCCGCGATCTGAGTTTCCTTGATTGCTAGTGAATATTGAATGTAATGAAAGAAAGACACCCTTCATACAATTCTTTGAACCTATTAGGTTCAACTAATGTGGCCTTTTAACCTTTGTGAAGCGTTCTTACAAGATGGCCTCTTCATTTTATAAATGCAACAATTGACCCAAAGAGACGACAAAATTGTTGTCATGTAGAAACAATTATTTTCGTTCTCCCATTAACCCTAGGGTATAATTTCACTTCCTCAATCCAAATATTTTGAAGTAGACCTATAAAAAGGAAATAAGCATCTCACTTGATCCAGAGGAGGGTGGTTTTTCCATCGTGACTGATCCTTGCACATATTTTCTTTGCCTTCAAAACGAGATGTGTTATGACCACGGACTTCCTTTGCACATGGACAGAGATTGTAACACATATGTCCTATCCTTCGATTAGAATGGGACAGAAAAGGCGCACCAAGATGGCCACCGTACGCGTGAAGCTATAACTTGTATGATTTGACGACGACTCCGTAATACTATAAAACAAAAGTTTAATTTGAATGAAAACATTATATTCCTGTAACACATGTAGTGATTTTGACCTTACCTTGTAATATTTCGAAAATATTTCAACTTCTTATTAAATAAGTTGGTTTACTAAAGCAAGTCCAAACTTTCACACAAAACCATAGCAGACAGCCATACTGCCCGCCTATACTAACACTAAAGGTGGTCACGGTGACAATCTAAGGTGGTGTATGCTCTGTCCATGAATAGTAAGTCCGTGGTTATGACAAACTGAGTGCTACAATAAATATAACGATAACTGGCAATTTATGAATCAGTAAGGGACTATTCTGCGGAGAGGGCTGTACTTATAGTGTCCTTCTTTCAGCTTGGGATATGACAGATCAAAAAAATATGACAAAGGACCTGTTACGTAGGGAAATCTCGGAAAGTAGGAAAAGCATATGGATTGTGAGTATGGATGCAAACTAGAAAATTCTGTTGAGGTGCTTACACTGTAAAAATTGTCTGTTAAATCTAAAAATTACAGAAATAAAAGTTAAAGAAACTCATGGAGATCACCGAGAAGGTGCTGGCAACTTTTACATCTTAGTAATCAGTAATCTGTTATCTTTATACCTCACTTCATTTTTTTGTTCTGTAAATTTACAGGCATTTTTCACGGTAAAAAGAATTGAAATAATGATCACGAGTGAGTTATTGGCTGTTCAGCCAGTTCCTCCCGGGGATCTCAAAAAGCACGTTATCTGAAATTGGGAAAAAGGAAGGAGGGAAATTTTAATATGCAGATGAAAACAAATAAGCCAATTTAAAATGTATGATGAAAGAGAAAAGAAATTTTTGAATAACCCAGTTTTGTAAATTAGTCCTATATGCTAAACATTGTAAGTTTTCTAAAATTTTTTTTTTAAATAACAGATATGACATAGTGTAAGTTCGCCCCCAACCAGTTCGCCCCCTAAATACCAGTTCGCCCCCAAGAATAAACCAGTTCGCCCCCTAAGACCTGCCAGTTCGCCCCCAAAGACCTACCGGTTCGCTCCCTAATCTTTCTGAAGCAGGTCCCTTTACAATAAGTGAATGTTTTATAACAAACGATGTCCACGAAGTGAAGTTTCTCATTTAATTCTCTTTTTCAGATGAGATTGAGTTCATTTTTAAAGGTGAAACAAGTTGTTCATTTGTACCAACTCATAACGTTACCGTACGCTCGTGCGCAATTGTTGAGTGTTAATTGTGTTGATTATGATTGATAGGCCTAGTACTGATGTACGCTTTCTATCTGCGTTATCTTTGCTACATCGTTCGTGTGCTTCTTTGTGTAAACGTTCGCACATCATATTTTGTGGTTGTTTTGTTTAGTTCCATTTAAAATTTCCAATAAATGGCGCAAAAACTGAAAATGATTTTACAAAAAATGCTAAACTTGCTTGTGAAACTTAATTCTGGACCGTGCAAGAGAATACCAGGTCAACTTAACATATGCCTGGTTGGTGCGTCAGATAACGCACCACCCACCCTTACCTGACTTGGTTTTTTCACATTCTGGCCAACTGTCGTAACTTTTTTAAAATTTCTGTAATGACAACTACAAAAAAAACTGCATTTAAAGAGTTTACTCGATGTCTTACTCATAAGTATTTGGGGGCAAAACGACCTCCTCTTTGGGGGCGAAACGACTTCCACTACGGGGTGAACTGGCAAGGGGGCGAAACGACCGGGGCGAACTGGCAAGGGGGCGAAACGACCGGTAACCGTTACACAGAGACAGATACTATCTTATCAGAAACTTTTCTTTTATAAATGAATTACAATAACGTGGATGTAATTATGAGCAAAATTCTATCGATGTCATTACACACAGGTATATCCTTCTAGTCGCGATCTTTATAGAACTTACCGGGCTGAATGAAACCAACCATGCATAAGCAATCTCAAATCATGAATTAATGACAATTTTTCATGAAGCTCTCGTGGAAGCGAGTAAATATTTGTTAATACGTGATCGTTAGCACCGTCAGCCTCCCCGAAATTTAAATGCACGATTTCCAACGTGACATTCAAAAGACCATTCTTTAACTTATTAGAGTACATTGCAAACAAACGAATCCATATGACGAAGGCATTCCACGTTGAGGAAAATATCTGTTTCGACTTCTCGATCTCGATGTTACGTTTATTGTTGGAGTTAAGCTTTAATTTGACTTTTTCACTTTCCCGGGTGGCGTACCTTGTTTCCGTCTTAGTTCATCGTTAAGTCTTACCAATTGTAAGAGTTCAAATGAAGAAGGAATATGCGGTGCCGTCTGCTTAATATTCTCAATATTCCCAACTTAGGCTTTCCCTGACGTCATATTGTGTTATGCATTCAAGTTTGACATGATAAGTTTTGTCGCTTGTACCCGGTGAAGGTGTAACGTCCCTAGCTTATAACAGGGAGCTATCATTTGCGACGATTCCCGTTCAGAGCAAATTCAAAATTGATAAAATAAAAGTGGATAAACTACAACCAAAACATATCTAATAGGTTCAAGTGATGCTGGTCAGTTGGGAGAAGGACGAAATGCTATATAATTATATTCCATAGCCAAAACACAGTTCAGCATTTGCACATTTTTTTTGTTATTCTGTATCGTTGCTTAAGCACTCCTCTTTAAAGATACTACACTGTTTGGCACAAACCCCGATAAAGCTTAAGGGGTGCTTTAAAAATTTTTTGTAGGAAACATCATTGATCATGTATTTGCATGCTCTCCACACTACAGCCTTGGTGGATTTGGATGGGTCTGTGTTTCAGCGCAGTGCAAATCAAGTTGGGCATTGACTTTTTGTAACAGATTTTGAATCACTTACCTAAATAGATCAGTGTTGTAAAAACCCTCAGTCAGGACGCCCTCCTTTGGAGGAATGACAAACCAATATCAACAAATTTAATCAGCTGTTTGGAAAACAAATCGAATAGGCGTAAGTCGAGAAACGCACGTGGAACGCGTTTTTCAGGGTTTGTCGCAATGCTTCGTATATTATCTGCACAAAGAACAGTGGTGCGATAAGGGATTTCACCATTATCTCTCTAAGACGACATCAGCATGTAGTCAATTCACTAGAGCTATTAGGGTAGTAATTTGCATCCTTAGACCGTTGTTGAGGTATTACACCCCAGCAGCAATGCAAACATGACATCACAATACCTAATTATGCAGTGTTGAGCTGTAAAGATGACTAATTTTTCCCTACCACATTAAGTTATGAGTACTGATCCATCATGTTCAATGTAATTACAGTGAAATTGACAATAGTACGGCTAGGCAACTGATACCTCTTAAAGTCATGTCTTTGTATTATGCTCAAATCATCGCAAAGTGTGACAAAATCTTGTTATCAAGGAGTTATCCATTAGCACTTATTTCAAAAACTTTGAAAGGAAATCAAGCATGCGCACTCCATCAAACATGAGGTCATTGCCCGCCCTTATTTCTTTGAGATCTTACGATTCATTTGCAATCGTATTCGCTGTAGTCTGGGAGTGAAGATATGTTAAAGATAAGTCCGTTTTCTTGATTTTGTTTGAATTTTACTTTTACCTTCAAGTTTTGACATTTGTAAAAAAAATGTAGTTAAAGTAAAGAAGCCTAGTGAAGTGTATGTTAGATAAAATGTTAATAGTCCGATGGACGATAACAATAAATAAATATTTTTATATTATCTATTGTCACATTCTGGTTCAGGCTTGTCTTGTTCTGATTTTTTTAATTTTTTGTTTAGTCTTTAATAGCTAAACATGCTTATAATTGAAACGTGCTCACAGAGTGAGGGGAAAAGTAAGGTTCAATAGCTAAGTACGTTTGAAGATTGATGATATAGATTGTGAGACTAAGGAATAACCTGAATTCAATGTGTTGAGATACATAACAGAAAGATATATTGCATGGCATGTTACACTGACATAATAGATGAAGTCAGAATTGACCTGGAATTTAGTCTTTAATAGCTAAACATTTTTATAATTAACTCATTTTCCTGAAATCTTCCACTGAAACCGAAAATGGTTCAGAACTGGGTAAAGTCGAAATTAACACATCTTCGTAAGGAGCTATACATAGATAAGCATAGAATATCAGTTTGCCCTGCTTTGTCCCAGTCAACAAGAAAGAATCAGGGCAATCAGTGGACGAATCATGTTTTGGAAATTTTGGAAATAAGCCACACCTCATTTTACCCCTTCTTCTTTTTTGTATTAGCGATACCGGAATATGAATGAACCGACCATTATCCATAGCCCCATTACCGTTATCTAGTAAAGTACCACCGCCATTATTTTGGAACATTTATTAGTTAACTTATTTCTTTCTTGGGAAATCGAATTGCCCTCATTCCTGGAAAAATATGCCGGCTACCGGGTTTTAGTTGTTACAACTGAATGGCCATTTTACCATCTTTTTAAACTTCTTTGCTGAAACAGGTATGTGGAATGTGAAGTTCCTTACATTCCCAAGCAAATAGTTTTTTTTTACCATAGTTATTCAGCAGATTTAATCTAATGCAAGATTCAACTAAAAAACAATTTTGTTACAAATATTTCCTAACTATTTCGATTTTAAACACCCTCAATGTCTAAACATTTAGTATTTATAGTAAAAATGTTTAGAATTTAAACGTTTTCACAAAGTGGGTGCAAAATAAGTGTATAATTTGTTAGATGTTAGACGCAGTACCTGTGCAATACCTGTACTCATTTGTATTTTCTTTATAGCATCAGACGCGCTGCAACGCGTTTCCGTAACAATTCTACAAGTTTCTAATTCAAAATGATACTTAAAGGCAGGACCATTTTTGTGTGATATCTTGATAGGCTAAAATAAATTGTTCTGATTCAGTGTTTCTTCTGCCAATCGCTTGAGGGTTCTATTGCCGTCTTCAGAATAGTCAAATATGTAATTAGCAGATAGCTCGCCAAAACCCCCTCTGCGTGGTCCGAATATACGTGAATCTGGACAGAAATGCCCTTCATGCAACAACTTCAACGCACTTTTTGTCAAACGCAATGCCTTTATTAATTCTTCACAAGACATAGCGGGTAGTCTATGTTATACCTCAAAGGTAGCGCATACCATGGATACAGCACGCGCACAAACTTAAGCCTAATGCAACGTGTCGTTTGAAGAGGGGCTGTCGGAGGGTTAAATCGAAAAACGTGACGAAACTTAGACAATATTTGCGAAATATCGCTAAAACGAACTTTTTCGTTAACCAAAAGCTGCATGAAATGACCCTCCTCAATTTACGACCAAAAATCGTAAATTTTCACGTCGACGAAGTCAGACCGGACGCGCGAAGTGTAAGGAGATGGATGTGACGGCAGTGTCGAGTGTAAAATGAAATGTTCCACAAATATCACAAGGCCCTTGGCTGCGAGGCAATCAGTATGACATAGTTGAGAGGGCCGACAAGAAATGGTTTTGCAGTTTGTTGAAGTAGATATCACTTTGTTAGATTGAAGAGTGACGAGAAAGGGATGATTCTTGTAAATAGAGGCAATTGAAATCACTTGGGAAATTCGGTCATGATGAAAAAAAGTTCATGTTTGGCGGATCTAGGGTTGACACTGAAAAGGGATTATTACCTTGAGTCATCTAAGTGGCAATTCTTCCAGTCCGAAAAGATGTCAAGTTGGGGAGTCGGTAAAAATATGTCATCAAACGTTTTGCAAAACGTATTAGGAAGACGTCTATAATATTTAAGCCTACAGAAAATTTGTAAACTTTCAGAGTTACCGTTAAATGAAAAAAAAAACTTTTTGAATTCTGCCCCGCCCAGTTAGTCTTCTTACGTTTGCTAACTGAAAAGTGTACGTGGTGCCTTAGGTTTAGGTAATGACTGCTAACGCTCACTTTATAAAGCGATTTTAGATTCCTCCAAGGCAGATAAGAATAGACGGCAATTTTGTTCTTCTGAAATAAGTTTGATACATATGAGAGGCCAAGAAGGAGATGAACTAGTCGAAACTAACCTTCGCTTCACCAGGTGCCTCTGCGTATTCCCACACCGCAACCAAGCAGCCACGTTCTACTTCGATTCAGAAGAAATCTCGTGGATGTGTTTCAATTAAAGTGGGTGACAGGACGTAGGTAGAGCAAAGTGAAAAATATGTGGTTCAAGGGAGTTACACCTGATAAATTGGGAGAGGTGAAAAACATGCGGTTTAAGGAAAATAAGAACCCCTGAAAACTCTGAAAGGCTTCGTGGTAATTTCCAATCATTTTCACAAGGAAAATTTTCATCTGAACAATTCTGAAGTAAGATTTCAATTTGCAGATATTTTTTAGGGAATTATGTTGTTTAAGGGCTATTTGTTGGCGGTGAGGTTTTCGTGAATGAAAAGTGCAAGGATAAGGTCGTAAACAGGAATTAATTCGGGTCGAAGTCACCCGGGAAAATTGCTTGATCACGAAATAGACCCATCTATTCCTGCATTTCGCCGGCTGGTTTGTGTATCATCTATCGTTACATTTCTGTTATCATTTTTCCTTAAACTCACTAACAGGGACTAGCGCTGTTCATACTGAAAAAAACTGTTGTAAATTAACAGAGCAAAAATTACAGAGATTTACAAAAGTACTTGCAACTATGTTTCAAAAGGTGCCAACAATTTTTGTAGTCTCTTTGTATTTCTTCTCTTCCGTTATTTAAAAAAAATCACATTACCACGTCTATTTATCGCTCATCACTCGGATAATTTTTTTTTATCTCAATTCGAGTTTGTGAACACAGTTACACAGTCACTGATTTCGAGTGGTTGGTCTTTCACGGTTGCCTTTTGAAAGTGCATTGGAAGGCAGACTTATTCAAAGCATACGGTACATGGGCACGGTACGGTGATAGGGGAGGATGAGGGTAAATCTTGGTCAACAGTAGCCTAATACAGTTATTTACGCTCAGAACACCTTTTGTCCGTCCAATATTTGGTCAGCTGATTTTATAATGGTGTCAGTGTAAGATATAATCAATTCCAGCAATTTGGCTGGGAAGAACAAAATATCTTTGTCTAAAAATATTCTCCAATATTTGAATTTTATTCTTTCACATGACAAAGTGCAGTGTGTAAAATAATAATCCGACGCGCTTCGCGTGTACACTTCACCAACGTGAAAGGTCCGTGAGGATGAAAAATCATTTGGAGCACGTGTAAGTTTATATTCTCTCAATTATTTGCTTGGAAAAGTACTGCTGTTGTTCAACCTTCCGTAGAGCTTTGGCAAATCGGCAGTAGATTTTGGTTTGGGGGTCGATATGACGCACGATCTTTACGAAATTTTTCTGGTTTCGGAAAGCACAGTTCCTTTGTCCCCTGTTACCTCCATTTGCAAACGACCCCGGTATTCGGCGCTCAAATATCCACGTAGGTCTATGTGTAGTTTTTGTGGTTTCGGGGAAATTCAGGTCCATCTAACGTCATAAAGGACTTAAAATTAAAAGACACTTTGAAAAACACACGGTAACTTTATTTATGCATATCCTTACCCAACCCCGATTCTTTTAAAAAACGGTATTTTGTTGGCCCGCTCACATCTTCGCACATTCACATCTTCGCAGACGCACATTACTGACACATTTTGCTATTCCTGGTTCCTTTTCTTTTTTATAACGGTTTATATAGAGAGACTTTTAGTGTACATATATACTCCAGTTGCGGCTGGTATCAGAACTCCAATTCAAATCTACCTGTCGACACATTCTATAAAAAATATATCCTACTGTTACTAAGTACTATCCTACTCTACCGAAGGAGATTTAACAAGGGAAGGAGTTGATTTTTAAAATGTCATCGCAACTTGTCATGTGTTTGTCTCTTTGAACATTAAGTTGCACCAACGTTGCATTACTAGATGGCACTAAACACTATTTATCGTTAAATCCAATGAGCTCGAACATCTATACTTTTACATTTATGGTTACGTACGGTCAGCTCTTAACTACCGCTCTTCAGTTGCATCTTCTGCAAGTGCAACTCTATATTAAAAAAAAATAAATTTTTCTCCTTGTGGAAAATCAACAAATCATGGAAATGATTTTGTGAATGTTGAAGGGAAGAAAAGAATAAGATCTTCTCTTTAAGTTCAAACTAATCAAATCGTATTTGACAAGTAGACTCAGACAGGATAAGGTCACAATATTTACATATTGGGCTCATGCATATTCATGATTAAGTGGAAAACAGAAATTATTTTGTAAAACGGTCAAATTTGGATGAACTTTCTGGATATTTTTACCTATTTTGAGGTTTTAAGTTCTCGTAATTTTTTACATCAAATACCCGATTTTGTCATATTCATGTTACCAGATCTTTAACGAGCATTCCCGGATAAATGGATCACAAACCAAGTTCCTTGAATTCAATAACACCCTCACTGTATGCAAGTCAGTTCACTGAGCGATACTGTTGTTTTGATGGAAAGTTTTAACTTGCACTTTAGCAGGCACAAAAATAATACAACAAAAACCACACTGGCATCCCGTCGGCCTTGATGACCCTGGAATTATTTAGACCAAGTTACCTATGTGCAAATTTGATCTGTAATACAATACGCCTTCACGGCACCGGTAGAAACAAGGCTAGCGTTTTATGTCTTCATGGACTTCACACTTCACGGAATTTCTGTAGCGTGAGATAAGTTTCTTACACGCCGACTGGCAATAACTCATAAAGGGTAAAAATCATGAAGAGAACTGTGAATATCAAGGATACGTCGGAGTATGTAGGTTCTCCCACTCGAGATAGACGGTTCTCCGCTGATGGTATCTATTTTAATTTACCTCAGTAAAAGCCTAGATGTTAAAAGGTCAAGATGGTATACGGATGCTTCCGGCCAATTTGCATATTAAATTGATTTTTTCTGAAAGTCCTCGTGTAGCTGCGTGTATCGTTTATGAATTTATATGTGCTGCAGCATCAAATAAGGGTAAATATTTCAAGACAAGTTGTCTGAAAGTTACATCAGTTTGCTTTTGCGAGTTTCTTTCCATATATATGTAAGCCTACACAAGGAAGATTTTATAAAGTGTAAACACTTACCACGAAACCTTAATAGCAATGGAGTACTTTGTAGGAAAACGTATTTTTTGTAGGACTGTCTTCCAACATTTATTGGTCTATTTTTTTCTGCCAATATTTGGCTCGAGTTAACAGTTTGTGCATGGCCTAAAAGTAAAAAAGTGTCTGTTGCTCCAACGTAAATCGGCTTCAAGATTTTGTTCACATATGCGCATAATTCCATAATAGTACGATAGGTCTGCGAGAAGTGATTAAGAGGGGTCAACACGTTAACGAAAGAGCATGACCTTAAAACTGTCAGATTAAGGGGGTAAAAATGGTTGGTCACTCTGTTGTGTCTGCAAAGAGACAATTTTTGAAACAGATAAAAGTGCACGACATATTGAAGAAGTTGTACATGATTTAACCCTCCAGATTGCGCCTGTTATTAGGAACATGAGCAATTTCTGATCGTGGAATTGTCACATTGTAACCCTCCCGACGCAAGCTCGCCTGTATAATTTACAACAAGTTCCAATTGAGGTACAAAAACGTTGATTCATAAAAGTTGCCCTTCGGTTTATTACACTTTCGAGTGTTGTCATCGATTTTAATGCCAAAACTCCTTAAAATGGAAGGAGTTGAAGAAAGTGACACGTTTCTTCTCGTTATTCAAACATGTATCTTACATACAACTGAAAATCAAAACAATTTATTCAAATGTTGTAGAGGAAGCCTGCAGGCTTTACTAAAACTGGTTTAAAGTCATTTCTAATTTCATCGAATGTCGGCTGAGTGATTGTATGACAAATGAGCCATTTTTACAACAACCCGCAGGCCATTATTGCCTCTTACTTGTCTCATGATTTCGTAAAACGCTTCCTCTCTTCCAAGCACGAACTGTTTCGTCAAATTTGCCAAGAAACTATGGCCTACAATGTACACATATCCATTAAACACACCTTAATTACGTGAGAGTGTTAAGACCATACTTATTTGCCATGCACGATCTGGACTTGCATATATCATCATAAGTCATCGGCTTAAATGTGGGGACGCCAATTCGTACCCAATCCTCTTTGATATTGTTGACATTCGTCCAAGAATAAACTAGACTGGAAAAATATTGAGACACAAAAGGAGAAACAATTTTGGAAAGTTTTTAATCCATCACGTCATGGTTGACTGCGGCCTATTTTGTATTTTCTTTCCCGATTACATTCCCTGACGTGGTTTCTAGAGTTACTTCACACAAAGTTGCTGTCCACATTATTTAATTTTAGTTCAGATTCGTCTGTCAGTGAAATTGGACAAAATAAGACGTAAATGTTTAACTAAATCGTCAAAATTGAAACTCTTGGACACGGACTTCAGCTTAAACTCGCTGTTAATATATGTATGTATGTATGTATACAATATATAAATAATATGGAGGTTCGACAGCAGTTTTTTTTGTCAGTTCCGTAGCCCCACCCTGCAGTATACCTTCATTCTTGAAATAGCTATACATTGATCAATTTGTCAAAAGAGTTTCCTGGAGATGTCTGAACAGTTGGGCTAAGTTGGGAGTTGTGTCAAGTTTTACACGGCAAAATCGATCATGTTTGATTTCCATTCAACAGTTGTCCTTAATTCCCAGCTATATTGAAATGGCATGACATGTAAAAGGCTACGCAATGTGTAAATTTTAAAGAGATGTATTTGATGTGATGAAAAGACGTTATATACTCACCAATCGTTAGTCCTATAACTACACGAATGAGTCTTGTAAGTAGGCTACAGAACGAATGTCTATAAGTAGATATAAACGGACAAATTAAAGGGTAAAGAACATTGAAAAGGAAAAGACAATAGCTCTGTGTCCGTTACCCTAACCCGATCCTTTTAATGCCGTATCTGATTATCGGCCTGGATAAGTTTAGCAAGAAAATAAGCATCTCATTGACGTCCGTTATTGTTAAAATATTCGATCAGATTGGTGTTTAAACTGCGTATGTCACTTATTACTAAATCACTAAATACATAAAATTAATGAAAGCGGCTATCAGAGTTTGTTTTTGGAGACTTTTTTCACAACCTTATTTCTGTGCCACATTTGCACAGTACCTTAGTGCTCTCCAAAAATGATCCATGATCAGGGTCTTACGTTGTGGTTGGTTACAGAGTAGTAGAGGATGTCTAGGCTTGCATCTGTGCAGAGTTTTTGTACCCGAAAAATATTCAGAAAATTCCATTCAATAGTATTTATCCAAAAATAAACGTTTCTTGTATACTAAATTACATGTTAAGTGTTTCTATGTTGTGCAAAACAATCAGTTCAGAAGGGAAAACGAGGTGCAGGAACGAAAGGTTAATACTCTCTGTCAAACTCTGATTATCCCTTCAATTACTATGTTGATGAATCAGATGAGTTCAGTTTCGTATCGACCTTGAAAAGGGGAGCTTGCAACACGTTATATGGTATATCAGGGCCTTTCAAGGGAAACGAAAAACTCATGTAACTCTTCAGCGAGACTATTTATTACATGCAACTATTGAAGTTCGAAAACTTGTTTTAGAGCAGGGAAGCTAACATTTATATTCCAAGCGTTTTAAGATGACCTGTCGTCTCCGTCCTGAAAATGCACTAAAAGTTAAGCTGGATTCTGGATGACGTCACGAAATACCCTTGTCTTAACTTTGATTGCGAACTGATTCAGTGCAACGTCGACAATGCGAAAGTTGTTTTGAAGCGCTGCCATAAACTTATCGATAGTATATCAAATCGGTTCTCAATTTAAGTTACAGCAAGGGTAATCTGTGACATCATCCAAAATCCGGCAAAGATTTTACTGAATTTTCAGGAGACGGCAGGTCATCTTTAACAGTTGCACGCATATTGTGCAATAACACTGCAATTGTAATTGCTTATAAATTTGCCACAGATATGATGCCATCTTGTTCTAATGTGTTGAAAACGATGTCATGCTCATAAGCCTCGTGTTTACTCCCT
The DNA here is from genome assembly GCA_037179385.1 of Holothuria scabra. Classification (NCBI taxonomy): domain Eukaryota; kingdom Metazoa; phylum Echinodermata; class Holothuroidea; order Aspidochirotida; family Holothuriidae; genus Holothuria; species Holothuria scabra. The sequence goes on along the minus strand of CM074190.1, from coordinate 10,056,680 downwards.
TTTCTGAAGCCAAAACAAAGTTACAAATGAATTTCAGCTTTTCCAGGAAGATTTAAAAAATAGTGTAAATTTAAAACTATTTTGCGTTTTACATCAGGACATTTTTGAAATTATGAATGGAAATTGCTGTTAAAAACACGGCTTCAGGGGCGATTTAAAGGGATTTGTTTCTAAACGTACCCTTCTTGCCGAAAAATCGAACCAGTTAAATCATCTCAAACAGTCATGCGCACGGCAGCTGGACAAACAGGTTTCACTCGTAGGTAGGAAAGAAAACATGTTTGGTGTGTTTGTTGTTCATCAAATGGGAACAATGATTTACCCATTTCGTGTCATTTTGAAAACAAAGCGACTGCACTATCACGTTTTAAGCCACTCGAGGTGAAAGCATGAAATAACTGTATTTGTTTAAAAGCTTTTCACACCACCATTCATGGAAAATAAACGATACTGCTGCCATAAACGACAAAAAGGAACCTTCGAGTTAATACGTCAATACAAATAGCCTCTTTAAGTCTAGTTCCTACTCTACTCGCTGACAATATAACTTTGGGAAAGTCTAATATTGATTTAGCTGTAAAAATATGATTCAAACGCGTATTTTGGAGTCTATACGTCAAGATTGGAGTACTTTCAAGAGACCACATAAAAGGTGAATGCTCGATATTTTATAGAAGAAATAATTAATTAAACCAGACGATGCTTCTGTAAAAATTGTCTTCTCAAGTCTTATCAGAAGTTACTTTTAGTCGAACGCTTCGGATCGGTCTATTTCTTGAAGACAAATTCCATAGGTTGTCAAAGATTTGTTCTTTCACAAATCAACCAAACTTTCTTGGTAGTTGGACGATATGGAGGCCAAGTCGTCGCCCGTCGGTTCCACTGCCTTCTTTGATCACAAAATGTTTCTTGTAAGCTGAATGTGTTTAGGAAAATGGATGGAAATCGTTTGAAAATCCTTGGTTTGAAATGTCGGCCGAATTGTTTTAAGAAAGGCAGTGGCGGCTCCAGAGGGGGGGGGGGGATAGGGGTATGCATCCCCCCCCCACACCGGGATGGTAAAAAATTGTATAGATAGCCAGGCTAATTGTAACCGAGGCCTAATTACTTTTTAAAAATACAGTGATAGTTGTTACATTTTTGTGTGATATTCTTCAATAAAATGAAAAATGTAAATTATAATGTATCTATCTTCCGTATCATTTGGTAAATTTCCGTTATGTTTACACATTGCGCAATGACGAATTCTAAATCCCGCGTTTTCCGCCAACGGCGTTTGGTAACGCTGTTTGTGACATCGCATGTGTGTCTACGCCAACACATGGGGCTACGACTGACTGTCGGATAATGGGCCAATCGTTGATACTAAGGTTATACGGGATGTGCCAGAGTTTGTAGGCGATACGAGTTGAGATATGAATAAATAGATGAGAAGATTTAGTTCTGATTCAAGATAATTGGCGGTTTTATTCCGTTCGATTAAGTGCCGTCAAAAAGAAAAGAATTATTAAAATTTGACTATATACAGATTGACGCAGGTGCTCGTCGTCTGAGGTCTGCTGCACCAGTGTGTGAGTGCGACCAAAACTTGCAGGCTCGGAGCTTTCATGTCTCGTAGAGATCGGAACACATGCAGTCCCCTCATTGGTTAAAAGTTGTGACGCACCAAATTAGAAAAATATTCAGGAATGTGCTGATCTAAATGATCAATGAAGAGGCTGTAGAGGGTAAATAGGCCACACCCTGAAAATATGGGATACAGCATACACGTGGAACCAGAGCGGGTAGTTTGTCACGTTCACCGGTAACACGTGGCGGGAAACAGGAAACAGGGAATCTGGGACAAGAGGAAGGGAGAATTGCTAGTTAATAACAAGATTGCGTTCCTTCTAAAGGCCAAGGAGGGTACATCATACTACATGACACTACGTACAGTTTACACGTGACATAGCCATGTTGCCATGTTGCCTAAAACTGTGTGACTGTAATAAGGTACATCCGGTATTAAATTCACATTGACCGTAAAGTCCGTTGAAGTAATGATTACTCACACTTTCAAGACCATGTTTTGAAAGCTTGGGAGTTTCATAGTGGCTTAAAATATTGAAACATTTGGCACCATTTTGCATCACGCCCCCTTTTTTGGACACCCATGCGGGGCAGGGGCTCTGAAAATGAAAAATTCGGAAATTTGCCAATTGTGAGACCAGTCTACTGTGTAATTTTGACAACTCATGAAATGACGAAATTCTCAATCATTCTTCTCTAATACCATATTCGTCATTATTTGATTCAAGAAAGCAAAATTTTCCGCGCGCTTCGCGCGCCGCAAATTGTAATTCCTTAGCAGAAGTGCTCGCTCATACCTTTACTTTGGTAAACTTTTCCGAGCTCTGGGTGTGAGAAAGTCGGGAATTTGCTACATTTGTGACACCAGATCACAAGGTGACACCATTAACTATATACAGTGCTATTTTCATAAATTTTCTTTCATAGAATTCCATATTTTCTCCAATATAAGCTCAAAAAAATTCTTCGGAGAGCCTCATTACAAAGGCGTTGGATAGCATTATGTAGCAACAACGATATTTGGTCGCCGCCCAACCTCAGATTTGCCGATAGAAAATGCAAATTCTTCAGTAATTCCCCAACTGTTCAAATTTCCTTGGAGAAAACCCAGCATCCAAAGTTTTCTGCAACACAAGCTCCATATTTTCAAATATTTGAAATGCCCTTAGTACAGTGGTAATCACATTAAAAAATATGGTAAAATTTGGACGCTTGCCTACCACCCCATTTCCCATTTCCTGAATTCTTATAGGCATCAGAGACTAAACAATATACATACCTATGGGGGCGTTTCGCTCAGTGTGCATTTGATACCCAACCACATGCAGACCCCCCCCCCCCTCCCTACTGAAAATTCCTGGATCCGCCACTGAAGGAAGGCAACGATGTATACGACCACTTCATAACAATTTAATACATAAGGTCAAAATTTTGGCGCATTATGCACGAATCGAAAAAATGTAATCCAATATCTGACGAGGTCATTCTAGAGGGAAGACAACTGCTAACGTTGTCCACACGAGGTAGACCCCCACATGGACGAAGGAGACTTAGCACGGGAGTACTCTACCTTTACTCAAACCATGTTTTTATTAGTGTTCGTGTAGCTGGTAATATTTACAAACTTTCTCAAAAAAAAGGGTGTGGTTTTCTTTTCCATGACGTTATATGCAATTGCGGTCCATCTGTCTCATACATCTTCTAAGATAGTTGACCAATTCAATTCAATAATGGACTGATTTAGTTAACCGTGTTGATGATATTTGAATATATTTTACTATACTTCTATGATTACCCATTCATGACTAACCAGGCAGTCACTATTTTTGTTAAAATTTGAACATTTTCAAGAGAGACTACTTCTAAAAGAAAACCTCAGGGCATACCACCAGTAAAACGTTAAAAATGGATCATGTGACACAGGCACACCACGCCAACACACAGGCATTAAAAATCATTTGCTCCATTTCTTATCCATGCTGCAAATCTGAATATTATAGCTCCCTTTTTCATGATATCAGTATAAAATAAGTTATTGTGTTTATAAGATGTTTGTTGATATATCGACCTTTTTAATTATTTACTGGATGTAACCTTAACAGCCATGTGTGGCATTTACAGGTCTACTCCTGATCTTTTGATTTAGAAGAGACTGGTACCTATATTTTTTTTTTTTTTGGGGGGGGGGGGATCAGGGGTGGGTGATCTGAAATATTAGAATACATTGATGACATTTATTGCTGTTTTTATGAGGGAGAGATGTAAAGAAGACTTGTCAAGTCAGTTGAAAGCAATAAGCTGTACTTTCAGAATTGGGAATTTTCGTAGATCATCTCTCAGCACATATTTATTTTACCGGTGTTTATATGACAGCGACGTCACTGTCGCTTTGTCCTTAGCTGCACACTTAAGTTTTTTAACAAAAGCTACATTGCTTCCAAAGCTCATTTTAATCCTCGTAGGAATCCATTCATGTTTGTAAATTACTCACCAATTGCATAATCGTGTTCATCCCTCCTCCAACTTCAAGCAGCAGTTTGCTCCAAATTTTGTGTGTCTAGTATAGTAGCAGGTGAACTTATTCCCTTTTGTACTTTGCGAAGACTTAAAAATTTTACAAACTTTCACCAACATTAGAGAAAAGTTCATAAATCTAACTTTAGTATCGCATAATTTCAAATGCTTTCATTTCTGGGATCTATGATACCAAGGGGCTGCATGATAAGCAAGTGTGATTCCTTACACGCGCGATAAATAAATATCACCATCTTCAGTTCGATATTTATTTTATCAGTCACAAATTACATGGGCAGTTATCCAGATGGCTATTTTGTTCAATAGCAAACAAAAGGAAAAAAGAACGCAATAAAACACACATGAAGGTGTGCTTCCTGTGTGAATAAATATTGAAAGAGTCTATTTGTATTGTTTCTCCCCTGCAAAGTATTAAACATAAACCTTTATTGTTACCAAGTAACTCTTACTAGAGACTAAATACAAAGACAATTTACCTTTGTATAAGACTGCCAAAAGGTGGTCGTACTTTGATTACTGCGTATCGATGGAAACATATGCACCATAAAATATATCGTTAATTAAAAGCCTTTAATATGTCTATGACAGGAATCAAGCAATACGTATTTGTATTTCCAGCCGTGATTGCAACTATTGATTAGAAACGCACTATGGAAAAAATTGTCACAAGATGGATGAATGTAGACAGAAGAACTCAAAAATTGATGACTTTTTAGCTTTATTTCTGTTCAAATTTCAGGTTTTTTATCACTGTGTTGACGATATTATCACTTGTCATTTTTTTCTCACGAAAAAATGTTCTCTCGGATTCTGAAAATGAACTTGAGTATCACTATACCCAATATTCATTTGATACAGACGAGTGCCCTCGAAAAACTGTAGGATGACGTGAAAAGCTCTTTTGCAGGAATAAATTTACTTCTCTGCTCCCACCACTGTGCGGAATGCTGCTTTGCATTCGTGTCAGATATACGGGAATACACGCGCCTATTAAGAAGAATGTAACCTGGTAACTACTGTTTACTTTCCACGATTTTTTAACTAAAGGCTAAAATAACATTGTAAGCAATATTACGCAGATTTAACATATCAAACTGTCTCTACACAGGAACAACGCTAAGGTATAGGGAGGGGAGTGTTCGGGAGAAAAACATCAGTTGAACGCTCGTTCTCTTCTTTTTCTCTTTCTTTCCACATTTCTCGCAAAGATAGGGGGCGGACGCCTCTCTGCCACTCCCCTGACGCCACCCCTTTTCTACAACTTTTTTTAAACGAAACACCAGCCGAATAATAAAAAATGAGATCTCAGTATACCAAATGATAGAAAGGTGAAGGATAAAAAATATCTTCAGTGTTATTTTAACATTTGGAGTATTCGATTTTGGTTATTTTTGGATTTTTGCATTTTTATAACCGCTTCCGTGGTTGCTGAAGACAATCACCTCCTATTGGACCTCGTTTTGAAAGCAAATAAATCGGAAGAATGGCCTTGATTGAATTCGTCATTTATGTCACTTTAACGTTTACCTTTATCTTTTAATAACACCAACTGTAGATTGATTTGTTCTTTTTGTGGTCCTTAAGGGCCTTCCTCATGCTGGTCTAGTTATCATTTCAGTCTTGTTTTCAGATTTAGCGTGTCTTTTATGCCCTTGGGGAAAATGAACACTTTTATTAAACTGCCGTCCCCTTTGGTTTCTTGCAATGCCGAAATGACCTGTTTTTCTTGAATTTATTGTAAAAATTTGCTTTCTTAAGAGAATTAAGTTCTGGTACAAAGGATGATGAACCTTTTCTCTTGAATTTTTCTTTTTTTTCTTTCTGTAGATGATATCACGACATTAAAACAAATTTCCTTAGAAATTAAATGTGTCATATTTAAAGCAGATAACACGAATTTTGTTCAAACGTGCACGTTTGTAGGTTTATATAATTTTTCCAAAAGGAACCGAAAGCCTTAGATTCATTATATGTATGCTTCTATTCCCACATATTTAGGTCGTTACACCATCTTCTGTTTTTTTCTTAAAACCAATTTTCTAAGAGTACAAAAATCTCTGGCAGTTCAAATGAAGTAACAAACTGACTCTGAAAAAATTGTCAAACTTGTCAAACTCTTCGGTACATCAAACATTACATTTATTTCCTGTTTTGTGTTTAGCATGGAAGTAACTTACAAGGCTTCACAAGGGGTGTGTGAAAGTGTCCCGCAAAGTCAGGCAGTGCCCTGTGACTTCATGTTGTGAAAGGAAGGGTAAATGATCACTGATTTTGCGCTAAGTCACAATCAAAGTCGCTAATCTTATTCATATATATATATATATATATATATATATATATATATATATATATATATATATATATATATATATATATATATATATATATATATATATATATATATATATATATATATATATATATATATATATCTATTTCCGTGTGTTTTGGTGGGTGGGTGTGATTTATTCAGAACTTAAAACTCTGAAAAATATTATGACTTTTGGTCATTAGCCTTATAGCATTTTCTTTTTTTTTTTTGCAGTACACATTCTTTCCTACAAGATTTACATTTTTCAAAGAGTGGAAAAGATGCGCTTAGGTTGCTATAGCTTTTCCTGTCATTCCAAATAACAGAAAATTCAGTTTTATTCTGAAATAAGCGTATTCAGAAGATTTATAAAACCTATCACAATTTAAGTTTTAAAACCGCATTATGAATAGAGAATCCGTAATCTGTCTTTTTTTTTCTATAGACGAATTCGACAGTCAAGTGATGGTCTGATTTCAGTAGGATATAACTGCGGTTTATTACCTTAAGTCTCTTAATGTACTTGCTTACCTGTTTCATGGATGGTTTTCACTAAAATGCATCTTTATTTAGTCAATCTCAATGGATATGCGGGTTTTAAATTCATGTAGACAATGAATGAACACAATAATTAAGGCTGATGGACCCCGCTAATGGCTGTCCACTGTCGCTTAACACAAGCGCTGATCGGATTTGTGTATTGATCGCACTGTTTGATGATATTTAGATTAAGGCAAGAGGAAAGGTTAGGGCTCAGTGTCTGAAAATGGTTTAACAGTCAACATTTGAACAAACGTAGCACATGCTGATTTGAAGATGAGGATCATTGTTAAAGGTTGGGCAAACCATTATGATTTTTCTCAATTCTTTTATAGAAATTTTCCAATAAATTGAGCTAAGAGTGCTAGAAAGTCTTGCGTGTGCTATGCTTGTTTAACACTGAAAAGTTTTCACTGAACTGCTCCTAGAGTGAATTTGGACCGGCGAGCCCTATTTTTGTTTATTGTTCGTAGGCACAATGTCAGCGTAGATTCTAATTTTAAAGTCTTAGGTTTGATCGGGCCAGGAATCCACCCCGACGACCCTAGTTCACACTATATAAACCACTTAGGCATGCTTTTAGGATGAAAGAATTTTATAATTAGCAAAGGTCATAGAGGAATCAGTTTATGTAATGAGTATGCAGATACTTTTAGACGAGTGCTCAATCCATTACTTCATAAAAGACATGCATCTTTTACTTTGCCTCAAATGGTTGCTCCATCTTCTCAACACGCAATTTTTGTTCTGACTATCGGGTTGAAACAGTCACAACCGAAAATAACTCATTTCATCTGCTAATGTACGTCGCTGTCCTCTCCAGTAAGCCATAACATTAGCAACAACAACAACAACAACGACGACGACGACAACAACAACAACAACAACAACAACAAAAATGATCTGTTATGTAAAAAGTTACACAATCCGATAATCTTAACCGTCACATGAAATATTTGTATTGATGTAACTGTAACTTATCCACGATCAGTTACTCTTAACAGTAAGCCTTCAATGTGGAGCGTTTCTTACATATAGAATTTAAGAGATAATGCTGGAGGTACCAAATTATCACAATGACGATATTTTTTATGGTTTAAAAGAACAGATGGGACTTGATTATAAGGGAAAAGTTACCCTTTACAGGATTTGAGGGCGCTGACTAGGTAGAAGGTCCGGAGGGATTCAAAGGCGTTGTGTGCTGTATGAAGAGACAAAATGACAATTTTCCCCGGAAAGGGGACACTATTTGTGAAACTTCATTAAGTGTTAACCCTTTGTTGAAGAATGAAGAAAGCCTATCAAATTAGACATTAACCAAAATTTGGACATGTAAAATCATACGAAAAATTCAGAAGTCAGAAAACTTTTTAGTAAGAAAAATGTAAAATCGGAAACCTGTGATAAAATTACCCACACCAAACTGTTTTCATCATCAAGTCATGATTATCATAGCAAAATACGAGACCTGAGGATACATACATGGAATCTAACTAGAGGTTCCCCATTGGCCTTTAGGATACAAAGAACATACTTAGCTTTGAAATACTTTTTCATCCTTTATTCATTAGAATTGGATCCTTGATCCTATGTGAAAGGTAGAAAAGGCCTCGAATCACCACAAGGAGTTCAAAAAAGTGGGTGAGATTAATACATCACTCATTTCTTTCTCACACAAACAGAAAGCATCTAGACCATGGAGTCCATTGCTCGGTCAAACTGGTATTGCTTTTGGCAAGAGAAGCGATATTGAGAGGACAAGAGACCAAACCGATCAACGAGCCAAAAAAACCCGAGTAAGTTCATTTTAATTGCATGTTTCGAAGACATATGAACTTTTTGGAAGTTAGTAAAACAATACTTCCCTTGATAGTTAAGAAACCTATCGTAAGTCTTAGAAATCGCTGTACAAATTTTACAGACTATAGTTTAAAGGGATGCATAAAGATTACAGAAAATATTGTTAAAGCAAGAATCATTATGCAAAAGTACAGATGTAAGTACATCCAGGCAAAAAGTGGGGGAATGGGGTATATACATGATTTAATATGATTGAAGCAAAACGTCGAATAGGCCTACCTTCCAATTCAATTTTAACCACATTAAATCGTTCCGCATTGATATTAATGTTAAATTGCAAATTCAAATAAGATATAAAAACGCATCTCCTAACGAATGTCTTGCGGTAGTTGAGCACGGTTAGCTGGCGTAGGAATCATGTTGAAGTAATTATTCAGAATCTTCATTCCGGATTGTATGTATTCCTTGTGAAAATCATCTTTTTAAAGTGAGGCCTGGCATTTTAAAGATTTTTATGATGCTTCATTGTGGAGTGTTGGCAGGTATTGCTTAGTTTATTGGGGTGGAAACATGCATGGGGAAAATGAGAGGGTCCTTACAGAGTTACTAGGAATGCGCTTGCAGTGGTTGAGGAAAACCTTAGTACGGTAGATTCCATCTACCAGTACCTTTAAACACCTAAGCTTGATCAATGTTGGATGATTTTAACCACCCACTGAACGATCTTCTACTGGGTAGGCGATTTAGCAGAGATGAGGTACTGGTAAAATAAGGATCCCAGTGATTAGTGGTTACTACTAATCGTTGAAAAAATTCTTGGTCCCTCGCCCAATTAAGTTTTTTGATCAAGATATATATTGCTGAACTTTATTTTTACTTCGTTTAGGTGAGGTTCTAAACTACTTTGTTCCCTTTCACGTTTTCCCCTATTTTTCTGGTTTGCCTATTGTTGATTTGTTGTTTACTGCTTTATTTTGGTATCGTCTATGGGAGTGCCCAAAATTGCTTCCTGTAGAAGTAAAGATTTCTTACTAGATGTATTATTTTTTAACTCACATGATCTCTTTCGAACCAACTTGGAACACAACTGAAAATCTCTTTCAAGCATTTTCTATAGTAGAAATGTTTTTAGTGTCACTTGATAATCAAGTGTAGATTTCATAATCGGTTATAACATTGACTTTCTCCATAGCTACTCTATGACATGCTGTGTTTTAAAATGTTCCCTAAATTATTTATATAAGTTTCTCTGATTTATTAAAATTTGCTCCACAAGTAGATTTTACATGAACAATGCCAAAGCTCAAGCCAATAGGGAGATTTAAATAAAACCATGCCACCTAATCTGGTTATAATCATTGTTAATGAAGTCGTTCCTTTAATATTTTAAATGTTCATGCGTTTTACCCTCGTGGGGGTTGATACAGTTTGATTTACAACTTTGCCTCCTCAGGTGTCTAAAATCGTGTGCGGTAATAAATAGTGTTTTCATTTGAAGTCACGACTCTTAAGCCATAATGTTGAAGAAGCATTACTTTTTTGTATAATTTTCCTTGTTGGTATGGGACGACAGGTACCTGCATAAATTTATCCGACAAAATATTCCCCATGGGTGGAAACCTAAAATGGCAAGTTATATTTGTTGTCAGTGCATTCGCACCTCCGGTGGGATACGAAGCCATCATTGGGAGAAGGCAACAGCACATTTTGAAAATTTCTGTTTTTAAGGAGCACCGCCTACTGACACTATTGATAAAGGCACTTCCAACGAAATGAAATTAAGCGTGCATTTACCAACCATTTGAGCTTGTGCCCTATTATACACGGGTTTCTATATGCGAATGTACACTTTAACTAAAAGATAATAAAAAACACCTTACTCGCAGTCCAGATATGGGTTAGGTATGAAATCCATACGGCTTGGTATGGATTTCAAGTCTGGGATCTGATGCAGATATAGGACTTATATCTGGTCAGAAAAGAAGATGGACAAATATAACCCAGATCTAAACCAGAACCAAATTTATACCCCAGGTCTAAACCACAACCAAATCTATAGGCCATAAAATTTAATCTTGATCAAGTCTTTACATAGACCACATTAAAATTTATCTGTATTAGATATGGCCCTCTAATTGACATATATCAGATCCATATAGTGATCATGTCCGGCCCCTATAAATTATTACACGGTTCGGTTCTGGGCCAAGCATGATTGATCTCTGGAACTCATATGCCAGTAGTTATGAATCGTTATTTGGAATTATAATCTGCGCTCTTTATGGAGATATGGAGAACGTTTCCGTTCAAAAATATCAATGGTCGAAGTAAAAGGGTAAACAAGTACCATACAGTATACCTAGAAGTGTAACAAACAACTACACAAATTTAAAACAACATGAGAACAACACTCAGGCATTCCGGACGTTTCATATTTTGCGAGACACAGCCTAGGAATTAGACCACATACAGCCTCTGCTCACATTAAACAGTTTCCTTAACCGCACAAGTTTGTCTTTCCTCGCAACTTGAGCCCAACTATGCCAACTGTTTCCATAAGCTCGTTTAGTGTAGCCTACTGCGATGTCATAAAAGTGTAGCCACTACATGACTGTGTGATACTTTATCGCCCCCCCCCCCAAAAAAAAAAAAAAAATTCTGATATTTCTAGGAGGTGATGCTATATCCAAAATATAACTGCCATGTCTAAGGAGGTAAAGACTCATTCAAATAAACTGTGGTGTCTAGGAAGGTTATGGTGTATCCAAAGCAAATTGAAATGTGTAGGGAGATGATGCTCCATACAAAACAAACTGCGCTGTCTTTGCATATCTTGTGTAGATTTTTATCACTTCGTACCTCGCTTGATATAGCCAGATAAAATCGTCATTTAGTCAGATATATCTAGAGATATTTAGAGATGAGGCTATATATGTGGATTTTGAGTAAGGGTTGTACTCCAGTTCCTGTGGCTTCAAAAACGAAAACCGCGTTTCACATCATATGCACGTTTATTTCATGCAGATAATTGCAAAATTTTTATCCCCTCCTGCTTCTGTTTGAGAATGAAATGACAAATAATGTACAATTTCTTTGGTACAGATGACAGAAACGCGTGTATTCGATTGCTTTTTTTTAAACATTTAGAGCGTTTTTGCAGATCAAAATGTTCTCTCCTGCAAATAATTTCAGTTTTTAATGTCTTCTTTGATGTCTTTTCAACCCTTAAATGACCTTGTTGTCTCTAAAATGGCGACGGGATCCATTTGAAAACGTTTTGTGAATTGCTCAAAAATCAATTCCTGTAGACAGAGGTTAAAATACAATCGAAGAGAGATTTCAGCATAAAAATACATGAACATATTCAGAAGACCACATTTAATCGAAGGGAGAGTAGTACACCCAAGTCTAACGCATGCACTCAAACTCTTCACCAATGGTGCCCATCGGGAAAATAAAGCCCGCAAGAGCACTCGCAACCTGAAAGAGTAATGACTGCTGGCCGGGTTATAGGGACCGTTGTGTAAAACTTAAAAAAGACTCAACTTCAAATAGAGGCTTTGTAAGAATGAGGAAACTTTTCTGCAACTGAGCTTTTAAAGTGGGTTCTATAAAAGGATGTAAACCAATTCAATAAATCGGTTATCGTTCCTCCGCCCCTTAAGCCACGAAATTGCTTTGTTTCATTTCATTTATTCCCGAGGATGGTTCTTATATAAAGTGATGGGCGAAATGAGAATTTCTGTGGACTACTACAAAAGTTGTAGTCACAGAATTAGCTGTTTAAGCAATGTAACTACGCAGCAGAGGAAAAAGTACTTTGATTGGGAGTTGTATCTTAAACACCAAGTGTTGTTTTCTTACAAAAGCATAAATTATCATTCCAGTTGTACCCGTTGTATGCTCCATACTTTTTGTATGGTAGACAGTGAAAATATTAAAGACGGGCTAGAAGTTCACTCAGTATACTATAATACGTATTCATGCGTTTTTAAGATGATAACGTTTCACAAGGGCTAACATACATGATTTTCTGCGATGGCGATTAGTTTTCTCTTATTTTTTCTACAGACAAGGGGTATGTTTGGCCATTCTGCTCTTGCTTTTGGAAAGCGTACAGAATACTTGCCACAAGATCTATTGGAGTTGGAAGGTGCAAATAACGGTTTTGGCGACTTTCAACAAGTTCCAGTCAAAAAAGCCATGGGTTTTACTGGCAATACGGGGATCCTATTGGGTAAACGAAATGCTGATGATGAGCAGGACTAATATTTCCAGCTGACGGAGCCGCTGAAGACTAGCATATAATATTGCTGAACCAGAGGTGGAACTATTCCATCTACCTTAATCTATTACCAATGTTTTCGTTTAACCTTTCGTAACTTGCCTTTTAATAGGATACCTTTGCTGATGTAAATTAATCACCAATGCGGCTTTCTTCCAACCATTACTTTTCAATCTAGCATGTTTTAATTGAAAATAGGAAAACACAGATTAGTTTTCAGAGAGATATTTAGTAACATACAATATATCTTTTATTTTCCCTCTCAAATGTTTCTCCTACTTGTGTCTTATTTGAGCAGAAAGCCAATTTTAACACAAAGTGTAAATAAAAAAAAATTGTTTAAAATCTATCCAAAGCTGATTTGTTTTTCGAGTTCAAACTGCCAAACCATGTAATCATCGATGCCTGGGGGTTTAACCAAACGGCGTTTTCGAAGATTGATTCACAGAGCAAATTCCTTTCAGCCGTCAGCAACACCTTTACCAACCCGAGCGTAAAATGTGAGAAGGAACTCGAAATTTTTCTATATGGCACATTTTTTCCTTTTGAAATTAGGAATCATCTTTTACCGATTATTGTGAATCCCCAGGGACTTAAAGATAATCTGTGTGTTTGGCTGCATGGGTTGTAATTGTGCAAACGTCTTCAAAATGCCATCTTTCTCTTTAGCACCTTTTTAACTACACAAACGATAAATTATGCCAAATGTGTCATTCTGTGATTTGTCCACCGCCTCAGTATTTCAGTATGATAATATAAATTTAGCAAAAAAAGAAACAAAAACACAGTAAAATAAACAATATCGTCTTGAAAGCAAACATTCGATCCGCCATAATACTATCTGTTATAACGCGTTTTCAATTCCAAAGACACGAAATAATGTATGCTCTGTCGTACAATGTATGGAAAATGCGGAGTGGAGAGTGTGTATTAATCGGTAGGTTAATACGGTAAATCGCTAATAAGAAGAGTAATGAATATGTTTCAAAGTTCTTCATTTGGCAGATAGGCAAACAGAAATTAAATTAAAACCTCAGTAAATTATACGACACGCACCATCACTTAATGATCTCCAATATCTACAAAGTTGGATCTGTTTTCCTTAAGCAATTGCTTAATCTATTTCCAGAGTAATAAATAGACTGCAACATTTCCGTCTTTTGTCTAATGACGCCACAGGGGAACTAACATTGTTCGGAAAGAATTGAGTGTAATTAAGGAATGAAAACCTAATTTTGCGTAATCCACTTTTCTCTGATTACTTCTTAGATTTTGTCTAACAGGGAACAAAAGTAACTTTTCATTTATTACAAGAGTTGTTTTTAGGTAACAAGTAATAAATCATCTGCAAATTAGATCATCGTTAGTACCTTTGGTAGAGCTCAAACAACTAGGCGTCTTTACTTTTACGCTTAAATTGAACTTATAAAATATTGAACTTATAATAAAACTGGAAATTATCATCTGCTAACCAAAGTTTCCAAAATGCATTTAAGCTAATGACAAGGAGAGGTCTACGTAAAATAACCGTGGTATCATGGTGGCCATACTCAACTCTCGTGACGGTGAGCCGAGCTCATGTATTGAATATTCTTGTTGTGAAGAGTATCATTAATAAATGACATACATGAACTAAGGTTTGTTCATACAATCATTGAGATTTGTTTTTATTCTTTGTGTTGAGCTTTCTCAGTGCTCAAATGTTGCCATATATATTGCTGACATACAGAAAATACATAGTATTTTGAAGATGTTACCAAATCTGTTTCAAATGTGTCTTGCAGTTGTGATGGGAATATGCCAAGCCTCATGATAAGATTCGATCAGCATTATTCAATCATCTATTAGAACCTATTTACTATGAATAATCTTTTAGACATGGAGCGGTTTGCCATGGACTGGGCATTCATAATTAAAACTGTAACAATGAGCGGCATAAATAGATGTATGTTGTCATATCAGCAACTCCGAAAGCATTTTATGATAAAAATGTAGTGAGGAGGGTTCGAGTAAAGTTCCGAAATAACCCTCAGTCTGTTATACTATTTACTGGACTGAAAGTCCTTGCATCTTAAAGTCCTTCATCGACAACTTTAGAGAGAAAAGATCATGGAGTAACGACCCTATCTGACTTTGAGGCAAGTGAGATGTTCATTATTCACATAATTTATAAACTGAATAGGGCAAGACATTTTAATGAACTTGTAATTCAGATAACCTCCACTATTATCATACTTAAAATGTCTTGGTAATACGTCTGTGCACAGCTTCACCAGGCAATTTCTACGTAATAGTTCTATTGCTGGCGTGTTTGCTGCAACATCAGATATTCGCCTGATCAGAATATGTGACTGTTTGTTACTTGATACTAAGTTAAAGCACATGTGTTCTATCCTGTTTGTAAAATGTCCTTTGATGTTATCATCAACGCTTTGGACGTAAATATCCAAGTAGTTCTAAGGTTTTATTATAAAAGTCTGAATGGAGAACAAAAGTATTGAATAAAGCAAATTTCCTATATTTTACTGTGTCTTCGTTTATGATTTTCAGCATTTCATCATTGTGTGCACGGGTTCAACACGCCCCCTAAGACTAACATCCATTTTCTAGTGTGATAAAAATTGTTGAAATCAACATGATTTAGGATACGTATGTAGCAGTGACTACTTTCAAACTAGGAAAAGCAGAGCATTCTGAAGACTATCATGAAATTACACAAAAATAACTTTAAAAATTGAATCAAATCGGCATCTACAGTAACAACAATCTGCATGATGCATACATTTCCGATAAGTTACGTCTCTCTCTTGAGAAAATGCCAATTTTTTCCCAACATGATGGAAATCTATGTAATGGTATAGTGGCAAACAATGTACATTGCTTTCTAACCTTACACTGCCATGATTCAAAAATAAAAAAAAGAAAGAAAATAAAAAAAGACTTTTCTATTTTTAAACGGCATATTTGGTATATGGAGCAAAATTAGAGGGTAGCTTTTTGTCCCTATGGCAATGCAAATGAACGTTAAATAAAAGTGTACTTTCAGTCAAAAAATTAAAAAATATATATTAAAAACCATGAAAATGAATTCTAACAGTCTAACTCTCATTTTTATCGGACATTCCTGAGCTGAAATATAAAATGTTGAAGTTAATTCACTCAACTTAAAATGGTACATTGCGCAGTAACTTGTGAAGTCATTGTTGTACTACCCTTGCAATCTTTGTATTTCTTTTTCTTCTGAAAGTTATTGCACCCTGTACTAAGGTATGATAGCACTCTTACTCATATAGGGGATTTAACTATCTAAGCACTCTCTGTACAGCCTGCTATGCAAGCAAACAGGAAGTATTCAAATAACAGTTTTAACTTTAAAGGGAAACAAAGCAGGTAATGCGAGTTGTACAGCAAGAAAGTCACAAACTATTCCGCATAGTTTTGTTTAAAGTGAATAAACTTTACAAATTTATGTCTCAGCTGTGGAATGTCCTATGAAGATGAGAGCTGGACTGCCAGAATTCATTTTTCGGGGCTATGTGCACTGTGTAATAAGAATTTTCCTAACTGGCTAACGATGGCCATAACCACTAGCCTAATCCCTAACCCTAACAAAGGATACAACCGATACAAAACAACGGCAACAGCCAGTCGAGAGATACCTTGTTAAAAAGTGCGCATCTACCCCACTTTTCATGCTCTTTAATACATATTTTTGAAGTTTTTGACTTGAGGTACACTTAAAATCACGATAGGCCACTAGCTGCTAAGACTGACCAATGCATCAACGCTCAACTCGCCGACTTGGACGGGGTAAAATGAGCGAAATTGGGCGCCAATATCTATTTTCCTCTCGAACGGAAGATAATTGGACTCTCCGAAACTACCGAGTCTTACTTACTTTTTAAACATTTATCGGTTCATCTTAAATTTAATTAAATGAATTTTTAATAATAATCTGATGGGAAGATTTTTCAATTCAAGGAGCTCTTTAAATTTATTTTCCATCTCACTTTTAAGACAATTTAAAGGTTTGTCGTAAGCTTTCAAAAATATCTCGGATACATGTTTGGCAGGTTAAAAGGGCATTTATAATATTTTCAAATATTCATCTATAAATAGCTTACCCTGCAATTAGACAAGCGATTAAAGTTATGAGCAACCCGGCGGCGATCTCAGTGACGTTAAGATCAATCAATAATACGTTACTTTGACATATAATAAAAAATATACCGAACAGAAACTTTGCAACCGTTAATCTACTTTAGACTGTTTGGAGTGTTTTATACGAAAGAATTGTCGTTATATTTTGATGAAAATATTTTATGTTAAGTTTTCCGCAAAATACCATAGTCGGTACAAATACAACAAGCCTCAACGGGGCCCTTTTCAGACAAAGGTTATGATATCCAGCCGACCTGTTTTTTTGTTAGGTCTAAAACGAGTTACCTACCTATTTGGCAAGCCATTGAAGTCAATGTCTTCGTTATCTTTAACAAAATCACAACAATGTTCTCATAATAATTGATTCTGAGGACAGTTGACAAAATGTCTTTGTCTGAAAACAACTTCTTTGGTGCGAACTTGAAACGCCTTACGTAGACGGTGTTTGAACTGCAGCTGTAGAGTTTGTAGGGTTACGACTTTGGACTAGGGAACACTTTAGCCGTTCTCTACTCTTTTTTTCAAAATGACCAGATAAAAGAAATTTAAAGAAATGTTCTCATCTAAAGGTTCTAACCTGAAGTTTCCATAAGATTGATAAAAACCTTGAAAACCCGTGACAACGTGCAAAGGTCAAATGCAAGAATGCAGGGAATAAATTACCCATATAATGTTGTGCAACATGTAAGATTTAATTCTCGTGAAGTTTTTGATTTTTTTTCTACAATGTTTTACCCGGGATATGGTCTATTGCCGATGAATTGCACACAAAGATTAATATTTTTTGAGAAATGATTTGTCAGATACTTAAATGCACATTTGACTTTATCCCGGGGTGGGGGGGGGGGGAGGGGGACATGTCCACTTTTATTTGAAAAAAATTCCATTAAATCTGATTTTTACACAGTTAAGTTTCGGAAAATTCCTCCACTTTGAAAACTAATCGCTAGTGGCGTAGGAAGGAATTTGAAAGTGGGTTTGGACTATGCCCCTCACCTTACCCTATTGACCAAAAGTTACACTTTTGATGCTAAATTTCTCGCTTTCCTTTACCATGAAGAAATGTTTTTTTAAATTAAAAAATTGTTTGTTATAAATAATTTTTTCAAATGTCACTTGACACTAAAGAAGGTAGAATTCTTCCTTTTTCCAGCCATGCTACAGTAGACAACAATTCTGGTATATCTATGCCCCTGAAAACTGAGGAACACTGATAACATTTTAATTCTTCAAGTTACTAAAGAATCCATCTGCTCACAAACTATTCAACTAACAGGGTTGAAAGGTTGATGATGAAAGGTTTTTATGAGAGCACTTACGGTAGGCAAAGTCAGTTGGCCTTGAGCGTAGAGGAAATCGTGAAAAATCGGATCACTCAGACAGTCGAAAATGACATTTCTCAGGCTAGCAAGTAATAGCTAATAAGCAGGGAGGTAAAAAGAGTTCTTCAGAGGAAACGGGCAAGCACCCAAATATTCCGAGTTTTCTTTTTTTTTTTGAAGTGTAAACAACACTGTACAGGGGCGCAGTTTGCGGTGTGCGAATCGAGCTGAAGTTTTTACGTTTTTCAAACAAATATTTGTGGCTATGGAGCTTGTATTGATTTACTGTACTCTAATATAAGCTCGTGACTTTGAAATAGTCTGTCAGACTATTTCAAAGTCAAGAGCTTATATTTCGGTTTTTTTTTCGTTTCGAGAGCTTGAAAAGGTTTATCAAACTGGTTCATGAGACACCACTTACACATCAGGAATTGCACATTGAAGCACGCGAAGCGGGCAGAAAATTTTGCTATATTTATTCAATGAATCGCAAATTGGCGCTCATATTGAAGAGAACCCTGAAATTCATGAGAAAGAGGAGTTGAGAATATCACATAAATGAAAATGGGGATTTCTGACCCGTGAAGTGGGGAAGGGGGCGGAAGCATCCTTCCACCCTCTCATTTTTCACTCGGGGGTGTCGCCCTCGCAGCCCCCCTCCGCTTCCTACGCCTATGGTAATCGCTGCTCTTGTATAAGCAAATAACACCCACGTTTTTACTTTTGGATACTTTGAAGTGATTGTACATGTTTGACAAAAAGAAAATACATGAAATCATTCAGCACAACTATTTTCAGAACGAATTACCATGGAACCAATCACGTAATTTTCCCATGATTTAACAGATCATTAGAACGAGGACAAATACACGACCCTAAATGCAAATACATTTGCCAAATTTCATGCAATTTCCATAACCACAACGACAAAAATATAAAATTTGATGATAATTTGTTACAATCTTGACTGGTTATCATTCCATCCAGACCCTGAATATGTCTACCAATAAGAATGCACTATAATAAATGAATATGTACCATATTGAGTTTTTAAAACTGCCGGAAAGAGTTCTATAAATGCCTCATTTTTACACTAATATCTTGGGCACATGATATTTTGAAGTTTCATACATTTAGTTAAAGTTATGAAATTTCAATGAAATACATATCATTTAATTTGATAAATATGGCTGTATTTCAATTGTACATTGGTCGACATAAATACCTTATCTGCCGTGGTGCATCACATATCAAATACACCACATCAATTCAAAGTAGTACTATCACTATCTTAGAGGCGGTTTGGATAGTAATTAAAAAAAAATAATACCACTTTGCCACTCTCCCTGTCAAGAAAACGTGTACGTTGGACTATATTGGATAGTCTTCGGCACTTTTGCGAAACAAAATGAAGGAAACTATCCCCAGGACTGTCTAAGGTTATAACACCCAAGCACCACTTCAAAGGTTTAAGTAACACAAAAGCTTCCGTGTCAGTGTAGGTGATTCAAGTTACGTAAAAACGGTGTGTGTAGCGGATGTTTAGTGCTGAGCCAAGAACTCGATTCGAAATTATATATAAACACCTTTTAGTTTTTATCTTAAACTTACATAACTTAAAGGAAATCATATCAAAACATATTCCGGTTGGTATACTTGGCTTGCCACTAAAATCGGTTGCCTAGCCGACGAATTCGGTTGCGCGCCGGACTGAAGCACCTTCTGGTGGAACAGTAGGCTAGCCGACTTTGCTTTGGATTACTGGGCTATACACAAATAAAGTCTCATAGACCGACCGTATGTATGTTTTCCTGTTTCTTTCTCATAATAAAAAAAAACTCCGTGTGCTTTTCTTACACGTCTCTGCATACAAATCCATGCCATTGAATGACTTTGATTGCCTTATACCTTATGCGAACAAAGCCTGGTCTTTACAACATGCAAATAGTACTTGATCTTTTACTATTACGAGGTTTTCAAAAAAATTTTTGAGCCAGGCCGTAGTTTCTATGTATATGTCTCTCACTGTATCAAACATGTAACCTTTCTCCAAGTTCAGGATGGTAAGCATTTACCCTAACTCTGGTTTTGAACGCCGTACGGCACCTTAACTTATTCCTAAATCCATCCTTCGTTAAATATTAACATCTTTGCAAAAAAGTATCCTCTTCTTTTGGAAACCGTTTGCCCCTTCTTGTGATAACCTAGAGTAAATGTGCAATGACTTTTCTGACAATGACGCTCCTAAACTTACAGCCGACTCATCAATAGACCATTCAGCTCTTTTTGCAACTCTCTCCTGTCGTGCAAAGAAGTAAATACTGTATGTAGCTAAACAGCAATGACCATCATTTAACAGGTAAAAGGGCCGTAATTGTTACTTGACAAGTGGGTAAGCTCTATTCTTCAACTTAATTGCTAAACTCCTGGTGTTGGCCTACTCGGTTCTAGCAAGTCTACTCAACCTACATATAGTGTCAGTCTTTTCCCCTCGAAAGTGGGAAGTCCCACCTCTCATGAATTTACTACCAATGAGCAAGTTTCCAGCTTAAGATTTCATTATTCATGTACCTATACCAAACACAAAACGGTATATACCTTCCTTTCTCCAGAACATGTCTCGTATGACACATTGAATATTTATATGTGCTCAGGTACACGTGGTTTAATCAATTGAGAATCTTATAATCATAACACATCTTTCAAAAATCTTGGAAACTTTTCAATAATTCTTAGCCTTGTTCTTTAAGTTTAAGTTCCCTTTTGGCTATGGTCATTTAAATTATAAGAGATTTACACAACGAAAAACTTAACACACTGTGTATTTTCTTTATATAGGACCACTTCAAAACTTGTACGTTTAAGTTAATTTTGATTTTGAAAAACAACTTTTAAAGATAGCGTCAAATACTTTGTGAATTATGAAAGTATAAACTTGTGAGATTGTAACATTACGCAGATTAAATGATAGTTTAGGTTGCGTAAATCATTTTAAAAAGGTACAGAAAGCTAAGAAGCTGAGAAGATTTCCTGTTCTCTGCAAAGTGGGGCCCCTGAAATGTTTCCAAATTAAATGAAACATCTTTGTTAGAAGATTATGATCTTTTCTTCAAGGTTCATAGCCTATGGACACTTCATGAGTACATGACTCCTCAGATTTCATGTTTGAATACATTACAAATGGATTACAATCTTCCTCGAATCCATGTAAGTAAATCTCTATGGGTCATTTCCGAAAACTAGGATCGGAAGATAAAATTTCAAAGTTGATTATTATACCACTTTTATCGAAGTACTGCGGGACTAACAATTTAAGATAAAAATTTCTATCAGACAGTGGCCATGAAAAAAATATTACTGATTAAACAGAATGCTCGATTTCGAAGACTCGGTTACTGAAGTCCCCTAGTGAAGGGGAACACTGGAAAATGCAGCGTTGGCTCTTCTCATTTTCCAATTGCTTGAAATTGTAGAAGCAGCGTTCAGAGTTCAGACTTAAATTCCGCACTACATTTGAACATTGACTAAAATCTAAAAAAAAAAAAATATGGTCCGTGATCATGGTCTAAAATAACGTCGCGATTGCTTAAATTGTAGTTGTTGGTTATACTGTAGTGAAAGCTGTCTTGCCTCGCATCTGTGTGGAATTTTGTTATCCGAACAACATTTCGAAATTTTCATTCATCAGAAACGAACACATAAATATCGATCCTTCTAACCTGAAAGACTGAAAGATCTGTTCAGTGTTTTTTTTCTTCATTCTGTTAAACGAACAGTTCGAAAGGTAAAACGAGGTGCTGGTCCAAAAAGGTTAATATTTCTCTGTCACATTTATTGGGACCATCATAACGTCAACGTACTTGTTAACTTCACATCAGACCGGCAGCCCAGTGACTTGGGGTAGATGAACTAGGTACCAATAACAAAGTATACACCATGTATCGAGTCACCTGGGATGTTCAGATATGTGAGTCTGCCGTGCACCATCCGTTGCTAGTAGGACTCTGTCGGCCATTTTTCAAAATGACAGTCATGTTTCAGTAGGCATCATTATGTTTGATAATAAAACTTTGATACAACCTTCTACCAAAACTTGTAAGGTGTCATATGAAAGAGAATTAAATTTCCTATCCAATGGTACCATATCTGATGGATATTGTGCTGAATTAAGTTACACTTTGGGGCAAAAAGTGTAATTTTTAGCAAATTTTTCCCGAAATTTAAATTACACTAATTTACATATTTCTTCATAGTTTTTACAAATCTCAAGATAGTATGTTGAAATTTTCCTTAAAATGTTTCTTATAAATAGGTACTATTGTGACAAAATAACAAGGTTATTGCTTTTTAAAAACGAAAGTTACAGTCTTTCAAAGTTAACAATTTGAAATTTCAGGAAATAGAATTTTTTACCTAAAATAGTATCTCGCCCTGTTCTCATTTTGCATCAGCTCAAACAGTACAACTGATTGGGCCCATATACAACCAATATTGTACACTTTGGGTTTTAAATATAACATTCAGGATTGTGATTACAAGATACATGCTTGTGATGATTTTCAGACATCGGTCACTGCACTTTTGGCCCATTTTTCTTGAATTCCAACATTTAATGCTCCTTTTCGATTAGAACAACGGCGATATTTGGTCAAAAGGCACCAGAAGATACAACCGAGAACAAGGGCACTCTTTCTCGCACACTTAGCTTGTAAACCAAGATGGCGGCTTGGGGTCAATGTACTATTTTCTCCTTATATCTATCTTTGATTCAGAATTTTCGATCAAGAAGGAAATGGCCATTCGTTTGTTTGTGAACTGGGATTCAACCTTCAGCAGTCCTAAACTTCGTTAAGCACATTTTGTATCTATTCTAAGGTGGTACGTAACGGTCAATTGATTTAGGCACTCCCATCACTCCACCACCCCACACCTTTTCTCGACATTTACCCTATAGGGGCATAACTAGCTAAACCAATTTCATTGCACACTTCGACGGCTTTCAGATATATTCGTAGTGTTTGGACAAAAGATGGGCAATTAGAGCATAAATCCGACATGAATAGGATAAAGTGTTAATTAATTCAACTGTTTGTTTATATATGTTGTTTCTGTGCCAAGATGGTGGCTAGGGGTCAATGCACTTCTTACGATTCCTCCTCGTTTCTCTATTCGTGTGGAAATTCCCTATCAAGAAAGCAATAACAACCTGTCACAAAGTGCAACTAATGCGTTCCATAGGATGTCTAAACTTTGTGCAGGAGCAAATTATATCGATTTTTAGATGGTGGTCATAGGTCAATTAAATTTCACCCCTGTTTTTGTGGAATTAGCTCATAATGGGGGCAGTACTATCCTAACCAAGTTAATATTCCATTGATATTGTTTTCAGAAACTTTCAATGTATTTACAGGGGATATATTTGACATCAGCAGTGTAACCTTTACGAATACTGGGGATGCATCCTAAAGTACCGCAGTCACTTTTTCATTGTATACATGGCTTCTGTTCCAAGATGGCGGTCTGGGGTCAATGAACCCATTTAAGGAGTAGAACAGATCACCAGAGTACAATTTAACAGACTATAGAATTAATTCCTCTCCGAAAGACTTTATTTTATTTAACTTTCTCTAGTTTGGTGTGATGATCTTGAAAGAGTTATGTGTGCAAGAAAGAGTGCCCTTGTCCTGGGTTGTATCTTCTGGTGCCTTTTGACTAAATATCGCCGTTGTTCTAATCGAAAATGAGCATTAAATGATGGAATTCAAGGAAAATGGGCCAAAAGTGCAGTGAACGATGGCGGCCATCTTGGATTTGATACAAGATGTCTGAAAATCAACACAAGCATGTATCTTGTAATCACAATCCTGAATGTTATATTTAAAACCCAAAGTGTACAATATTGGTTGTATTTGGGCCCAATCAGTTGTACTGTTTGAGCTGATGCGAAATGAGAACAGGACGAGATACTATTTTGGGTACAAAATTCTATTTCTATTTCGTTTTTAAAAAGCAATAACCTTGTTATTTTGACACAATAGTACCTATTTATAAGAAACATTTTTAAGAAAGTTTCAGTATATTATCTTGAGATTTGTAATAAATATGAAGAATTATGTAAATTAATGTAATTTAAATTTCGGGAAAAATTGCCTAAAAATTACACTTTTTGCCCCAAAGTGTAACTTAATTCAGCACAATATCCATCAGATATGGTACTATTGGATAGGAAATTTAATTCTCTTTCATATGACACCTTACAAGTTTTGGTAGAAGATTGTATAAAAGTTTTATTATTAAACATAATGATGCCTACTGAAACATGACTGTCATTTTTAAAAATGGCCGACAGAGTCCTACTAGCAACGGATGGTGCACGGCAGACTCACATATCTGAACATCCCAGGTGATTCGCTTCATGGTGATATACTTCGTGATTGGTACCTAGTTCATCTACCCCAAGTCAATGGGCTGCCGGTCTACATGGGCTTTCCACTTCGGCTTACTAGACACATAGCACAACTTAAGCTCAAGTTATTGGATCCTAATGTCACCAAGATACTGGCAAATGGTGAAAATAGATTGTTTTTTAAAAAAGTAGATCAAAAAAGGGACATTTGGCAAAGCATGTGTGGTTCATAATTAATTTAGTCTAACTTTCTTAAAGTACACCAACTTGAGAAAAGGAGAGGTGGTCAGATTTTACCACTGAGGACTTCGTCTCCCCTCTCATCCATCTGGCTTTGGGATTGAACTGAGTAGACAACCGCATCAAATTTCGGTCTTTGCTTCCCGGACTTAAACATGGCTTTTTCTCAAACTAGCAGGATAGGATTAAAGGAAGGCCTATTATAAGCTTTACGAAAGTACACTATCTTGATATACACACTGTAAAAATGGTTCAAAATCGCTGTTAATCGCTGTAAATGTACAGAACAAGAAATAAAGAGAAAATTAAAAGCAATAGGAAAGTTCTGGTAATAAGCCTCCAGAACTTTTCTGTTGTCCTTATTCATATCTTTATTACAGTGCACAGACTAATTTATCCCAATTATCAGCCTCGCTTTCTGCTTTCTACTTCGAGAAGATGATCCGATCCGAGAGTTATTTTTTTTTGCACATGTTAACTGAAGTTTTAAGGGAATAAGCATTCACTAGAATAAGATTTATTTTAAAACCTTGACTCAGTACTGCAAACCTTTTTAAGTTCCCTTAACGGAATGCATCATGGGAATTCTAGTGAAAAGAAATATTTCACTTTAAAGGCAGGTCAAGATGCAATTCGACTCCAGTTTAGCATGTCAGTTAAATAAGCATTACCCCATGATTCAACTAACTAGGAATTACACAAACCTTGTGATACTGATTCAATTTGTGGTGAGCCTACTCTACCTTGATATCAGCTTCCAAACGTCTATCTTTACACAAATGCCTGGGTAAGAGCACTACAATTGCAAGATTATTCTGCGTATAGTACGGTAAGTCTGACTAATACCAACTAAGTTTTCTTTCAATATTTTCACTTGATATTTGTTTTTCTTTGTACTTGGTTGAACTTTGCACAGACTATTAGACGTGTTTTGCCTAGCGTGTAGCTCAGTCTTGAAAAATAGGGGGTTATTGAAGAATGAACCCATGTTCTTAGCAAATCTTAGATTGGTTAGCAACTGAAGAAAGTTAGTCTTACATAACGATATCTCAGGGCGACGGAGTGAGCTTCTTAGACACTAAGACGACGTTTCTTCAACTTAAACTTTCCTTTTTTAGATACCTTCTTGAAAGTCACGAACCTGTGATAGGGAAACGTGCAATTTTATGGAAGCAATTTCGAAACAAAACATTGTAGTTGAATGATGTCCCTTTATGATCTGGTGTCACATATGGCAGATTCCCAGTGCCTTTCATTTTCAGAGATATGAATCGTTCGAAACTGTGTCTCTCTTCTAGATGAATATTTTAAGGTCAAGAGCCAATAGTCTTTAGGAGAAAATTTGAAATTATGAAAGAAAAGGCAAAATGCCTGCAATCTGGTATCACATTGATCTCGTGTTCCATTGGACAATTATTCGATTTGCCCAAGGTTTTTCCTACCTCTAACAAATATTTAAAAATTAAGAGTTTTCATTTGCGAGAATTCGGAATATAACAATGAAAACGTATGACATTCTCGATTTTCTTTTAAATTTTAATGGCCACAGTAAAAGTTAACAAACTTGGCTTTTTCTACACTCTTTCGACGAAAGTGTCACCCAAGACAAGAAAGGAAAGATTTGCGTGCGTCTACATAAGGATTTTTTTTTTTTTACATTTTGAGATTAAAATATATACCTTAATTTCAAAAAGACAACGAGCGACGAGAGGGATCTGTGCAATTGACGGATGATCTAATCAAAATTAATTCAAATCTTTTCGTGAGTAACTTATTTTACAGATGAATCCACTGTTAACTACAACTCGTCAAAGCACATTTGAACGTTTACTAAAGTTTTATATTTACTAATAGGAAAATCAAATGATAAGACAAAAACATCAAATAATAAATATTCAAGTTTCACCACATAAAGCAATTTTTTGGCCACACCCCTTTCTACCTTTTAAGATGCAGCTAGACTGAAGTAACATACTGGAATAAAAACAGTTTTTAGCTATGCAATGTGCACGTTTTCTCATTCACAACAAAAGGCGGACTCTTGATTTAATAATATTATCATTACAATATTTTTGTAACAAAATAACAACCATCATAGTGTAGACATGTGATAAATGCGCAGTATGCATTTTATACTGTTACAAAATTGTCCTAATTTTGTGAATATGCAGCAACTGTGACAATGGGGCTAAAAGCGGAAGGTAAAACTTAAGCACATACCCTACGTTATTGTTGAATTCTTCACCCTTTATACATAGATTCAACTTTCACAAAATCAAAAACTGCAAATTTTGTGCTAAGTTTCAACGAAGACTGCAGTCTGAAACTTAGCACAATATTTACAGTTTTCGATTTTTAAGAATTATACGCGGTTCCTTATATTTGAGACAGTACCATGCAGTTTAATTATGACACCAAGCGATTCATCTCCCTTTCGATGAAAGGGATGAGAATTTTGGCGGCTTGTTCATACGGAATTACTCATTCTTTAAACTTTCTCTGGGAATAATAAAAATCAGAAACAGAGCTTTTCAAGTAGGCATGTCAAAAGTTGTGGAATGAGTGTCAAAATGAATCATTAGTGTGTTACATGACCAATTATTGGAAGCTGCTTTCCTCCTTTTTGCACGAGATATTTCTCTTCTAGGGAAAGGTGTTAAAACTCTTCAAATTTTTTCTTTGATCATGCTAGGGAAATACAATTTTTTGCTAGATCCACTTCTCAGATCTGTTAAGGGATTTCTGTAATAAGCAAAACCTCTTGCATTTACACTTTTACTTTTAAGGTATGTCGACATTAAATGGAAATGTACCGATCTTGTAATTTAATTTAAATAACGAGACAAAGCTTTGGCCCCGTTTTCGCTAAGGAACGTTTAAATGGATTTCAGAGAATAAAGCATTCAAAGAATAAAAGTGCAAAAAAGAAATGTTTTGTTAAAACTAGATCATGCAAAATCCAATAGAAAAGATCGGGTTTAGGTGTTTTCTCAAACATTTAACGTCGTGAAATGTGCAGGTGGTCGCGCTTTTTTGCTAAGACAGTTCAAGCAAACATGATAGATAATAACATTTCTTTGTCTCAACTTTTGTCAACTTTGCCACCTGGGCAACGGACATCTGCACTGCACCGGACGGGTTTCATGAACTTATCATTTTCCAGCATAACTGTATCTTTTTACAACAGTTGCAGGGTTCCCAAAAGTCTCCAGTCAAATATACGACCCCATTAAGTAATTTTGTTTGGTCCCCTCTTTGGGAAATGATATTTTCTATTTTGGAAAATAGGACCAAACCCAAGTGCAACACTGGTTTTGTATACGCCCGAGATATGATTTGAACATGCCCGAGATCTGAATGATAAATCTTTATCTACTCTTTTTTTTCACCGTGACTGACTGCATGGTCAAGTGGTTACACTATCAGACTTGCAGTCGGGAGGTCCGAAGTTCCAGTACTGACCGCGTTATACCGAAGGCTTAAAAAATGGAACCTTCTACCATTGTGCTTGGTGCTCAGCATAAGCGATGGAGTAGCTTGAAAAGCCAATGAGCCACAACTAGGAAAAGCCGTGGGTCGGCTCAACTTGAACCAATCAGTCGGAAACTGGGTCATAAGACTCTATTTTACTAACAACCTGACTTGCCGACTTAATTACTAACCGACTAACCAAAAAGCCAGCTAACCAACTGACCAGCTAACCACGAACCAACTAACCAACTGACCAGCTAACCACGAACCAACTAACCAACTAACCGACTAACCAACGAACCAACTAGCTACCTAACTTACTAAGTCACTAACCAACTAACTAACTAATTACGTAACCAACTAACTATCTTTCTACTCTTTGTAATTATTCGTATGCCATATCATGCTCTAGCGAAAATGACCTTCTTCATCCGAATATTTCAAAAATGATTTGTGAAAAACTTTGTTTTGTTTCCGCTACAAATTAATTTACCTACAAACTTTGAATTTCTTACCCTGTATCCCTAGAGGTCGTATTTTGAGCATTAATTTTTAAATTAAGACTGTTTTGACACAACTTAAAAAGCCTTGAGGTATTATTTACCCAAATGTAGGCGACTGTATTGACAACAATTATATTTTAAAGTCCAGTACTACGATACAACAAATGGTGAACCTGAGGCCATGTCAAGGAAGAAGCTCTTAATAAAACGAATTTCTTAACACATAACATATTCAGATTTGTAAGTGCTATTCTACCAGGTAGCACCATGTTATATCCAAGCCATTACACAAAGCAGAGAGGTGACACTTTTGAGTTATCCAAAAGTCTAGATTCAATATCAAAATCTGAAATTCACCCAATAATAAGTTGTTGACGTATATAAACACTTACAGCCTCTTACTAGGACAGCATTATATTTTAGGCAAACGCAAACAGTCACCCACACGCACCTTTCGTAAAGTGTGAGGGTGGTAAGTGACATTTTGTCCGTTAACATGTTAAGAAAACGATACATTCCCATTCCCTTTTGTCAAGCCAAGGACTAAAAAGTTTTCAATGAAAAAAATACATGTCTACAACCTTTATGGAGTAGTCTAAGCTAAGATTGGAGGTTTGAACCAGTCTTTCTTAGGTACGTCATTGAAAACCTCACTCAAATTAGTTCTATTGTGAGGATTGTCAGCCACTTATACAGGCCTATGAAACTGTCTTATTATTGTTTCTACGGGGGCCTGCGTCCCACGGAACAGCCAGTGTAGACACAGCATGGTTTCTTGGCAATGGTGATTTCTGGTTATATGGTTTCGGGGGAAGGGGTAAATTACATGGATAATTATAAGACCGTAAGGTAGAGAAAAATGATATTACGTTCAAAGGATTTTCTATATACGAACAAATTGGACACATTGTGCCTTAAATGCATACTGACCAAAAAGAATAAAAAAAAAAAAACAAAAACAAAAACAAAAACAAAACACACACACACACAAAAACCCGAAGACCACCGCTATATTTATTACCAAATTATTCAGTTCCTCCAGTCTATTCTGAAGAATAGCCACTTTACTAAGTGCTACTTATTTAGAGAACTGCGGATGTTTATATATTTTGGTTTGGTATTGGAAATACAGGCTACAATGCATTAAATGAATGATGGCAGTACACTCCCAGGAAAAAGGCACTCATCCACCAAACCTATCTGCATTATGTCAAATAAGCTAGCATTCTTTGAATTTCAATGAATGATTTCAATACATGAAATGATTAATTCCCTTTGATACGATTACACATCACCTTAAACTATAATGCCTCACATAAACGAGCAGCTAGGTGCCGCTGCCCACCTAACCCAACAATAGTGAGCTTTAGATTGCACGACGCGGAGTCAACTACAGCGCAATGACGTCACCCCTGTCATTTCACAACTTGGTGTAGCGTTATTTCGCGTTGCGTTCGAAATCGGTATAGACACAGGTGACGTCACTTCGTTGTGGGTGAGGTCGGCGTCGTAAAATCCAAAGCTCCCTAATGATCAATTAATTCTACTGCTGTCAATACCATTCTGGATTAATTCTGAATGCAAAAAAAAAAAAAAAAAAAAAAAAAAAAAAAAAAAAAACAATAATTCTGTACCAGCTCCAATTCCAGAGTTTGAAATTCCAGGTATAATTCCAAGTCAAACCACTAAATGTGGCACTAGTTCCAACTTTCTGCTATAACTAGACTAAACAATGTTTGAGCATTGCTGATGTTTGTTAAAGAATCATAACGAAACGTTTTATTTACTTTTAACGTGTTTGTTATTTAAACCCAAGTAGTAATCACATCATATTCCAGGTACTCATATAGCCTACAAGTGTGATGCATTACCACTGGCACAATCCTCGTTTCAATATAGCAACGTTGGCACTATCTCTTCTAAGCAGACGGTAGTCCCCTCTTTTCTTTCCAGGCAATGATATTATAAACTTATATATTCCAAACTGCTATCAGATACATGGAGGCTCAAACGAAGATGTGGAAATGTTGATTTGACATGTGCACAGTTCTATAGAGATTATGCACGTGGGTTCAGCAAATTATGGCCTCACGGAGGCCATCTAGGTGCGCCTCTTTTTCCCCAGTCGTTACATGCCCTGTCCATTTACCTACGCCACTGCGTTGAGCATCTCTCTGTTCCAAATCTTTGCGTCCATCTCAGAGCAATTGTTACTAAGGTACTGTTGTATGCAGTGAGCTCGCTTGTTGTACGCGCGTTGACGTCACGTGCAAAATCTCTATAGAGGGATGCGGTCAGCAAGTGATGGTGTATTTTCAGTCGGCCATAACTGGGGTCTATCACCTTTTAATCTTTTTTTTTTTTAATTTTCTTGCTACTCTGATTATGGATGAATGTATACTAACACAGATATACCTACCAGATACACTGTTAAAAATTTCTGTAAATTTACAGACTTTTTTTAACTTAAACTTTTTGTATTTTACTTTTAATAGAGATTTTCTGTATCTTTACAGACACTTTGTATTGCTACAATAAAAAAAGGTTGTTTAACATGTATTGTCAGTTTATTTGAAAAACCATCTCTGTCTGCTTTTTTAACCAAATTTTACTGCTTTGTAAAACTTTTTCTGTAAATTTACAGAAATTTTAATAGTATTTTGTGTTTTTCTGATTTCACATAAATATACTGTCATTTAACAAACATTCATTTTGTTTTTAACCTGAAAAAGAAACAAAAATAAGCCCAAACAAACAAATAAGAAATATCCAGAAAATTTAATATATAACATGCATCGTTCTGCGAAGTTTCAGTTAAAAAAAAACATTTTTGGCAAATTTATGGCCCCATTTGAAAATTAACTTACATTTATTATAAAAGCATACTTAGTTATTACGTTCTTAGTTATAAATATCATACAACTGGTGTTTTGTCACACATTTTTAAGTAAAAAGAAATTGTAAGGCCCTAATTTCAGAGCACTGACAATTGGTATACTGATGTCAACTAATCGCCACAGGCGCTCATGCACTTGATCGGAGCAAATTAAAAACGTTTCACAAATTTACTTGAAAGAGTCTGTAAACTTACCACTTTATGACGTAAATCTCATTTTGCATAAATGGGTGGAGCTCATTTTGTAGGCCTTTTCCTAACAAAAGGATTGCTGTTGCTTTGAATAATATCTTCTTTGGCGTTTTTTTTTAATCAGGAAGTGATAAACTTATTGTTCACCTTGTCTGGAAATGCTTGCAACCAATGTATTTGCATTCTTTGTCATATTTATTTTAAAAACAATTATTATATTGTACAAAAAATGTGCCTTTCCAATTACAAAGTTCCTAGAGATGGCAGTTTTTTGACAACAATATGACAACAAAGCATCCTCAATGTGCTTTGAATGCTTCTCGGCCTTTTGACTAAGATCATGTGCAGTATCTGTTCTTTTCATCCAGTCAAGAATTGAGCCATACATGACAGACCAATGATGAAAATGGTCTGAAGGCCGCGAGGTTGGTCGTTAAGTGTTGTCCTTCAGTGGACGTAATAGCTTCTTCGGGAAGCAGTATCAAGTTTGGTTTCGCCGAACGGCCCTTTGCCATTGGGTCGGGAGTACTTAAGAAAAAGTTTGATTGAAAACAACTTCCTAACGACACATTACGTTGGTAAACAAATACCTGATCTACGTAATGGTGAAGTGTATGTTACGTAATAACATATGAAAGGTATAAAAGCGATATTATAATAAATATTAAAACGTCGGGAATGAAAACAGTAGGCTGTAAATTCACATAAAATTAAGGTAAACAAAACAGAACAATTCTGTAATTCGATTTTACAGTAGACTTTTGTAAACTAATTTACATGCAAAAACTGTAAAGAAAAAACAAACCCTTAATGTTTTTTCATGATTACAGTCTGGCTGTAAAAAAAACATTATTTGGTTGGAAAAAAATTTGCCATAAAAATTATGTAAATTTACAGAGAAATTTTTTAACAGTGTACTCCTGAAACGTCTCCAATTGACTTCAAAATATTCTTCTTTGGTTATTTTGGTGTTTCACATTGTATGAAACCTGTTGCTCTCTTACGAGCTCAATTAATTTTTCCACGTTACAAATTTCTGTCATCGTTTGTTTTTACTTGATTAGACCAACTGGTTGCTTAAAAAGACTAGTTGCCAAGGCTCCATTAAGAGCGCCTTTTCGTCATCCGAAAAATCCCACTTGAAGCGATTTTTTTGAACGCACGACGGACAGTATTTCGGTGAGGTGTGTTATGCGCCTACCTAGTTTATTGTACTTGAATTGTGCGCGCACCGGAGGAATGACGCGCACGAATTTGGAATGGGATTCAGACGCAAAAAGCGGATAGGTGTGTTTGCGCATTAAGTCTCCGAAGGTTAGTCGTTGTGCTCTGCACATGAAGTAGACCAAAAACGGCGAAAACGTTTTAAAACTTTAAGCAACTGAAAAAGAAGCATTTTCTCTCTTGTATATCCTGAAGACTAAATGAACAGCGCATTTTTGACGTCAAATGAATGTCATTTTACCCTCATTTCTGTAATGTCATTGTTGGCATTAAGAAATGTTCGCATGTCGTCTATTTCTGAGATTTTTTTACTTTTAGAGAGTACCCAAAGCGACAGTAAGAGATAACCAGTTGTCTACTTAGCCGCATCCCTTAAGCACAGACTCTGCAACCGTATGTAGTTCTGCTTACGTTCGAAACATACAAGAATGGAGAAGGGCCCCAGTTCTATTGAATAGATAATATAGGTTCTAATCTGTAGCTCGTCACGGTCCTCTTGAACAACAGTTTCGTGGCTAAGTGTTTCTACAATGCGTAACGTAGCCTACATACTGAAAAAGTAGACAACAACAAAACACGTACACATCGTTTTTTTCAAAGCAATCACAACTACTCCTGTTAATGTTAGTCATATGTAGGCTATATAACTGGTAAACAGTACGCACGCTTAAGCGCGTAAGTCAAATTTCAACCACACGCGTACTTTGTTTCCTTAAGGACGCATACGCGTACGCGCACACTGAAAGTTATCAGTTTATGCCCAGAGCGTCGAGGTTACGCACATGTTAGTGTTTGTGCGTCCACGAGAACAATCAATTCTTTTGGCATATGAGACGCGATACCTCGCAATTGGCTCTGATTTGTGCACATCATACGCAGGCAAACGGGATGCGCAGGCAAACCGGAAAACGGCATGCATGTTACCAAAACTACACAGTAGAACGAAACGACTGGTTGTTCGAGACACTCCAAATTTGGACCTAATTTTTGCCTCCATGCATGGACATTCCGCCATTTTAACCTTGGTCTCGATAAATACTCTTAGCTCCATAGCAGCGATTTTACAAACGTAGATTCGAAACCCCTATTCCTACACTGTTAGACGCGCTGTGTCCTTACGGAAGATCAAACGGAGGGGTGGAAGTGTTGAATTGACATGCGCGTAGTCTTAGTGAGTGATCTGCGCTCATAACTATGAATGCATAAAAGAAAATTGCATTGTGACGAGAGGTCATCGTGCGTGCGTTTTTCAAAACGAGGTTTATACAGGCACAATTCATTTAACCGTGTATAGTCTTGGGTAATTGAAGCGCACCTCTGCGTACTTGCAAAACGAACTCAGTAGTAAATTCTTCGTTGTTAGCACGCGTAAGAATGTAAACGCCTGTGTAGTGTGCGCTTGTAAAGATACCATAGAAATTGAACGATCAGGTAGTCCATAAACTTCAAAGCAGTCATTGTGTGCATCTACGTTCAAGTGTTCTAAAATGAAAAGCCTTGAAGAAGCAAAAAATTGACTAAGTTGGCACAAAAGCCAAAATCTTCTGTCGTTTACAGGCTGGGCTCTGAATGTTTTTCTTAGCACAAGGAAGGAAAATTTATCTTACGACGAATGAATCTCCCATTTTGTATATAAATAAAATATATTGTCTCCTTCAGCAAACAACAACAAATTCAAGTTTGGTTTGCGCACCGTAACGATGTTACAGGTGACTTGCCCACAAAATTCCCAAAACATCTTAAGTACTTGGTGGAGATAAATTTTGTTACGTTACTTTCCTTCAGGTAATTTCTTTAGTATACAGGCTTGCTTACCACGCTACCTTGAACATTGACGAATCGTACTTGTAAAACTTGCTATTGGACGTGTGTATTTCACGTTCTCATTTCTTTTCCTCGTACCTCGTTGCCCTTTCCATCGCGTGAGTGATTAATCGAATCAAATTACC
Source organism: Holothuria scabra (assembly GCA_037179385.1). NCBI lineage: Eukaryota > Metazoa > Echinodermata > Holothuroidea > Aspidochirotida > Holothuriidae > Holothuria > Holothuria scabra. Next base: position 10,021,276 of record CM074190.1, on the reverse strand, counting down.
TAATCGATACAATTGAGGGAATATGAAAGATTAAAAAGTCTGAATAGTCTAAAGATAAGATGATTTCATAGGGTAGAAAAATTATGCCTCTGTTTGTTCTTTTCCAGCCTCAAATATGAAGGTTGGGGAAATTAGGCGCTTTTTAGCAGCAGACGTGATGGTACATGAATAATCAACAATGAACCATTGAACAGTAAAAACAAAAAATCAACTCTATAAGTCAGCTCTATCTAGCATCAAAAGTGAGGCACTCCTAGGGCTCCTACGAGTCTAAGGTTAAAAGTCTTCGCTAAAATTTCCACTAATTCTTACAATTTAGGTAAAAGGCAAATGTAACGAAACGTCCCAAAACTACTCACACGAAATTCATTAGTGTATAGATAGAATACAAGTAGGTTGGTTGTACTGCACTTGAAGTTAAAGGGGACGATGAAGCAAAAATTTCATTTTCATGATTGTGTATAAGAGGAGCCAGGTCCACACAGTGTGGAGAAATTCCAGTCATATCGGATAAATATTTCTCGACATATCAGTAAATGAAGTCACTAGATTTGTCATCCAAAGTAACTTAAGGGCAGCAGATGGTTATTTCAATTACGCACTTCGACGAAGAAGCTTTTTCACTTTCTTTTGATACCGCACTGTTGTGTGAATTTGAAGTAAGGGTTAGGACCTCCCTGTACAGAATTCATGACACCAACTCCCCCCCCCCCCCCATGACACAATCCTGGCTACGCGCCTGAATGGGACCGTTGAGGAGAAAATTGGTAGGAAAACCTGGAGAAAAGTTAAGTTTGTCCATTAGTGTGAGGTTATGATGTCTTAAGTGCTTGCTCCAAGCTCACTTTTTCTGAAAATCGACAAATGTAAAGTTAAAAGACAAACGGAAGAACCCAGAAAATGTGAGGGTATGATGTCATATGCAGTGGCTCCAAGTCCTCTTTTGTTGATAATAAAATGGGACAACATTACATGCCTTTGTCTTAATTAATTGGAAAACCACACTTTAGATTTCAATGCAAATTTCTCCTACATGTTAAGAATAAATGCCCTGCTAACTACTCAAAACTTGATGTGAACTTAAACCCTTCTTTTTTCGCAGTGGTAATGGTAGCATGCCCTGAGCTGTATACTTCCAAAGTTGGTTTTCACAACTAGGAAAACGTCTAGCACATTAAAACTTACCGTAGAAACAATCTGAAATATATTTACGATAACATAACAGAAACTTATAATGGCTTATAACCATTCTATAACTTAGGCCTATACCTACCCGATTTTGCATGGGTAAAAAGGTTCATCTCAGACGTTGTCAAACGTTGGAGAAACACGTCTAAATATCAGAAAACGATATTCAAACAATTCGTCGCTGAATAGAAAGTGACGTATCAGCATAATGCACTTCTGAGATATTTGCAATTGAAATTTTCACTTTTATAAAAACAGGCTTGGAAAAAAGTTAAATAACTTATCGGTAAACGTTTTAAAGCATATGGTAAATTAATGTTTTCAGTTTATTATGAGCATATATTTGATGAGATTGATGTCGTCACTAACTAACGGTGCTGTAATTAAATGATACATCAGTATGCCCATTTTACCAAAATCAACTTTTGGTATAGAGATGTCAGATACGTCACCTAATGCACCAATTTGTTTGTTTAATCATTATGTTATCGTGTATTATATTTGAACAAACGTCACCGTTGTTTACTACAGTCAGTGTGGCATTTTTTAGACCAAAACTTGAATTGAATCGATTATCAACATTTTTCACATGCATATTTTCAATAATATGTAGTATTCACTACACAATGATTAAATTGCATCTTTTTTGTCTAAAGGGTGAAACATTTCATCAATTTTAGTGAAAAGTACCTGTAAGTAAAATGTAGAAAAGGTGACAATTTAACTATTTTAATCTTTTTATAAATGAAAAAGGGCTTCTGTATGGATTGTTTTTTCTTTAATAGTAAAATGAAGGATGACATGAAAAGGGGTAAAATAAAAAATAAACGATTTCCACACCACTTCAAATAAAATGAAAAACAAACAACAAACAACTTGGACAGTGACAATGCATAAAAATGTTTAAAAACGCAGTATGAAGCCTTTATATAGAACCTGTATCGTTATTATGACTCATGATATGATGGAGTTGTTGGTAAGGTATACTCAGTAATAAAAATAATTTCAAACCTGTGAATACCAAGAAAGGATTATTCATGATATAAGATCATACAACCTTTTAAATTTTTCTTACTTTTTTACAACAATCACCCCAGCAAAATGTTCTGAGGGGATTTTCATTTCCGTAGCATTTTAAGTTCAGGGCATTGCTAATGTGCTGGTTGTCTATAGAACTGGACATGATCGTGATGATTGAAGGCAGGGTTGGGTCCTTTTATAAGCTTCTTGATATTTTTTCTCAAATAATGTCGGAAAAGAAAACCCCGCATACTCAAGGCCTGGTATTTCTTGAGTAATAAACTTACACCTCTCTGTGACAAAAGTTACTGCACTGGAGTCAATATCAAGGTGTCATATCTACAAGAATATTTTTCTGTACTGTTCTGTCTACTCGGACTCCCAAAAAGTCCTTACAATTAATTGATTACCCATCATCGTTCTGCCGACATTAGGGAAAACCAATTGAACCGGAATGACGTTTCCAGTCAAGGATATCTTGTGTCCATACTTTGGTAACCTAATAGTAATCTTCTTTGGACCTTTGGCTCTGCAATCTTTCCAAGGCTCTTATCCGGGTGTGCGTGTGTGTGTGCGTGTGCGTGTGTGTGTGTGTGTGTGTGGGGGGGGGTCCAATGTGTTTGAACGAACCCACCTGCTTATATACTTATAAGTAGAATATGGAGTGGTGTTTGGCGTTTGGTTTTTTCTCAAGTGGCACTCAAAGGCCCTTGAAAAAAATTCTGTCAAAGTTTGACCAAGGAGGTTTTACTAGGTTTTACTAATCACACCTCCCTGGTGTGACTAGCTTCATATAAGCACGATCATAATTATTTAATGTACCAGGTGCAATGGCGGATCCAATGAGGCCAAGGTGGTCTATTGTCTCACCCAGCAGAGGGTCATTTTTTCAAAAAAAAAAACACTGAATAGTTATGCTTGCGAAAAACCTAGATAGGAAGACTTTTACCGGCGATTAAATAGCCACGTCGAGACTCTTAATACAGCTAAATAACCAAAGGGGCGTGAGCCGAGTTTTTTTTTTCGAGGGGGGTCGCTAACGTTTGAATCCCGACTATTTATTCACCAGTTCAAGTCAAAATGATGAAGTTTATTCCCATTCTGTAACTCCCACAAATGTCATAAAATTGAATACTTTATTCATAAAATTCCTACGATTTGATCAATATTGTAAAGCCCTCAGCCCCTATGTCAAACGACTAAACAAGGCCACTCAAAATAGGTTACCAAACGCCTCTAGTCCCCGGAAAACAGCCATGTGGTAGGTTCTAAAAACAGCTTGGAAAAACTTAGTTTCAACCCAAGAAACTAAAAGTCTAGGTGGATGAAATTTAAAATTTTCGTTCCAACCAAAAAACTGAAAGTCTTAACGTAGAGCTATTGTTGTGACAAATGGGGAACCTAATTGATGAATGAAAATAAATAATAATAAATAATAAAAAAATGAAGGGGATAAATAATAGAGTAAGTAATAAATAATAAAAATAACTGAAATTCCACTTTCTGTGAGAACTAAAATTTTATCCTTACTTTGTTTTGCAAATCTGAAAATAGTTGTCTGGTTATTGATAATTATACATGCCATGGGAAAACGATTTTTTTTTCAGGAGAAAATTCACTTCACGATTGTAAACATTTTGCACCAAATCGAATTTGACGGACTTAAGTTAAGAGACAAATTCAGAAGGGGGAGGGGAACCCATTCCCTTAGACCACTCTTCCAATTTCCTCTGTACCATCTGTGTTCCACTCCCAAAACTATAAAGTCTTGGATCTGTCGGCTTTTATTCGTTTTGGGGGTTAAAGTTGGTGGGTAAAACGTTCCACTTTTGGCAAAAATCGAACCTCTCTACTAAATGAAGAAGCTGCATACAGGCCTGCTTTCCTTTTTCAGTTCTTGTTCCTGTTACACAATGTCCTTCAAGAAATATCAGGTATGTCAATGATACAACATTTTTTCTTCCATCTTTATCCCGCTCTACAGACATCCATGTTATAAACAAACCAGAGTTTAAGCTGAAGTTTTAAATGGTACGGTACATGAAACAATGTGTTCTTGTGGAGGGCTATATTAGATATTTTACAACAAGAAGTGTTCAGCAAGAATAATATTACGTAAACATCAACAGTTCATGATGACATTCTTTTGACTTATGTCAAGTCTACAAAATATTATTTTCCCCTGTGCTGTGCACGGACAGTTCAAGTTCTGAAAACCCAGCCACCTTCAGTTTCATATCAGTCCGCTGGGAGAAATAATTGACTTTTATCACGTGCGGATCCAAGGGGGAGGGGGCTTTTGTGGTCTCAGCCCTCCCTCTTTTCGTCACATCAACGATAAAACATATGAGAAATTAGCAGTGCAACTCCCTCACACCCCTGTTTTCTCTTAGGCTAGTCTCCCCCCCCCCCCTTTGGAATATCTGGATCCGCGCCTGTTTATTGCAGTACAGCAATGGTATCTGTTTTGGAACATCATAAATGGAAAGGTCCAAAACCTTGCAAATGACGCCATGATTCAAGTCGATGAGGCTCTCCGTCGAAATTTTTTGAGCTTATATTGGAGAAAATATGGAATTTTATGAAAGAAAAATTATCAAAATAGCACTGCATTCACGGTGTCACTTGGTGATCTGTCACAAGTGAAGCAAATTTCCGATTTTGTCACTTCCAGAGTTCGAAAAAGGTTAACAAAATGAAGGAATGAGCGACTACTTCTGCTCAGGAATTGCAATTTGAGGCGCGCAAAGCACGCGGAAAATTTTGCTTTCTTGAATCAAATAATGACGAATATGGAGCTTTTATATGAGAAAATTGATTGGGAACTTCGTGATTTCTTGAGTTGTCAGAGTACAACCACAGAGAAGGCTGGTCTCACATTTGGCAAATTTCCGAATTCTTCATTTTCATTGCCCCCTGCCCCGCCTGGGGGTCTAAGAAAAAGGGGCCGAGATGCAACATGGTGCTAAATGTTTCAATATTTTGAGCCACTATGAAACTCCCAAGCTTTCAAAACATGGTCTTGAAAGTGTGGGTTATCATTACTTCAACGGACTACACGGTCAATGTGACTTTAATACCGGGTGTACTCTATTCCCGTTACACAGTTTTAGGCTATGTCATGTGTAAACTGTACGTAGAGTAAGGAAGTGTGGTGCACCCTCCATGACCTTTAATAGGAACGCCATCTTGTTGTTTAAACGGGAATTTACGAAATGATACGGGAGATAGATACATTATAGTTTGTATTTTTCATTTTATTGAAGAATATCACACAAAAATACGTTAATCAAATAATGTAACAACTATCACTGTATTTTTAAAAAGTTATCAGCCCAAGGCTACAATTAGCCTGACTGGCTATCTATACAATTTTTACCATCCCGGTGGGGAATCCGCCACTGTACGCCGGTGTGTATTACCCACAGGTTAGCATGCACACTTTCCAACAACATTGTGAGTCATAACGGTGCATCATGATAAGCCGGTATGACAATTCACCGAGGACTGTCTTTTGTGATACGCTATTATTTATTAGGGTTATAACTAATTAACTAATTACAATTTTTATCTCAGAATTGTGAGATTTTGCCAAATTTGGTCATACGCCACTATGTCTGTTCAGCGACGAATTTCAGTAGTAACCTATCCCTATCGGTGGATCTTAACCAATCGTTGTTGATTAAACAGTTTTGTTTTGGTTACATGTAATTGTCAATGAGGCCTGCAGCATAGTAACGAAAATTCAATAAAAGCTTCGATACAACGCGTGATTTATATCCATAATGCCCTTTCAACTTGAAGGTTTTATTATCATGAGTTGAAAAGCTTTATAGAAGTTTGCTTCCGAATTATAGAATTATTTGAAAGATTACTAGTGTAGAAGGTATATGTGCACGTAGAGTCAGAATTTGTGAAAGTCACATGACCAAGTTGAAGTGTTGTTGATGCCAGTTTCTAGTGCCTTTATTAGTAATTAAATATAATTTTGTTTTTTCTCAATGAGGCGTGCAAATTTGATAGTACCCAAACCGTGGCTAGTTGTAGCTTGGACGAATTTTCGTTTAAAGCGGAACTACGAGATCTCTGACAACTCCCAACGGCAAAGAATTAGCTTTGCTTCGTGTTCTTCACACAAAAACATAACGAGGAAAAAGCTTTCTGGCAGTGAAGAACTATTGATATTGTATACAACAAAAACAATTAAAAACAGTTAATAGTTACTCAAACGACTGTAGAATCTGCAACTCGTTTTCTGTGTAGGCAGTCATTGGCACTCTATGAATATTGAGCACCCGTCAAGATGCAGCTAGTGTACTGATACTAGGAACGCAATTGCGTACCACATTTTCATTACTCTAATCGACGACTAATGATAGGCTGGGATGTGCTCGCTGTACGAAAAATGTATAGCTATGGGGCCTTACTGCACATGTTCATACCTTTATTCTAAGCCGATGCTGTCTCGCTGTGTCAGGCAACGTTCTCCCCCTGTTCCAGCTTGGATTAAATGTGAGACTTTCCTCCTTTTTCGTGTTATTGGGCAACAATTTCGATGGCATGGAGAAGGTTTCTTACTACAATTATAGCCTAGGCCTATGCCTTACGTTGCACTGAGTAAAGTCCTAGGTTGTTTGTGTATAGTCCATCCGTCGAAGATATGAACGAATGCTATGCACTGTTTACGTACGTGTAATCATTTTACTTTCAGTTGGGCATGTACGCATGGCACCTATAGTTGTTTATCCATGAAAAATCACCAAAAACAAACTTTCATTGGTTCATATGCTTGTGACTGATGGGCTCAATACAGGAAAGTACTCGAATTTCATTTGGAGGACCGAATTCAACAACTGCACTTCGGACAAAGATTACTCCCAAAAGGAGCTAAAACCAGGGAGTTGTAAGGGAAGGATAAACACCGACTTAATCTGTCAGACAAAATGTAATTGAAAATAATTAAATCCTCGTCAAGCACGGAAATTTGATGGGCAGTTCACTTTGCTTTTGTTGAATTTTGTTAACATTCCTACTTAATGATGACCTCCTTCTTTTCAAGTGCACTAATCATGTAACAAAGACCATTGTCAAGATGCTGCTTTACAGATATCTAATCAACCCACACATGTGACACGTTTTCACAATTTTTAATAAAAACGACTGTTAAGTCACTTTAAAATTGCACATTTCCATTATTATTCTAATTTCTTTATTAAAAAGGAATGAGGCTGTTTGAAAACCAAAGGGAGTTGAAATTTAGATGATGATATTTCAAACAATTCTGGATGATCCTAAAACAGCAAAAATGTATCTTTTCTTAAAAGTGACACTGTAACCTTTTTAAAAGTGGCACTTTGCAGCACTTCTTGAAATAAATTTTACTTTCAGCTCCCTGCTAAGACTGTCCTTGTGGGAGCATATCCCAATTAGCAGGTGTATTACTGCGTCCGTTTGTTCGCCCTCAGATAGAGTCCCTAAAAGGAGCACTTTTTTGATATGTTATGGAATGAGCTGGGGTTTTCTGTAAGTTTCTTCTGAAAGTATATCAAATGAAGTACCATTGGTGCAAAAATGGGCTTAATTGAAGCAATTTTGTGGAAATTATGGGCCTTAGAAGCTGGCGGAGGCATACCGAGATTTTAGTGAAAAACAAGGCTTGGAAAAGGTGGTTTGAACTTTGAGGTGAAATAGCAAAAAATCTTCACGGTCATGGTATGGTAAATTGAAAGTGCCATGAATGGCCAACTTGTCAGCTTTCATATGAGGGGTAGCTTGACCCTGGCGAAAACTTCGACAAGCTTTTAGAGGCCCGTTTACTTTTTGAATTTAGTGTGTAAGTCAATGGAGGAATTAATGGGGATATGCTCCCTTAAGGGCAGGAATGCTGAAATTTTCAAATCGGTAGGAAGTTGACCAAACTTGGCTTTCTGTACTTCATAGGCTATGTAAAAGCCAATTATGGGCAGACGTCATGCAATTTCTCGCTTGAGTGATTTTTAGGGCCAAATTTGCAATTTTTTGGCCAAAACGGTAAAAAACAAAAAACGGAGCAATATAGGCATTTTAACACAAAACCGTGCATTGTATTATTCCAAAGTCAAACCCTCTGGATGAACACAGTACAAGGGTGTTATATTAGGGCTACCGTACAGCTCTGTGAAGTAGTCCCGGCCCGGGAGATTGTAAATTGGCTCCGACACATACACATCAATTTTTTACGTTGTTGTGAAGCATAATGCAATCCGTGTGAGATCCCCTCATTATATTTGATGTTTGAAAGTCTAGTGATTCGGTGAGTGCATGTCAAGTATAAAATAGAGTTTAAGCATATGGCTAGGTGATTTATTTAGCTGTTAGAGCTGATTTAGTCTCCTAAGAGCCTCACATGACAACAAAGTTAGGCCTAGTCACATACTCTCCTAGTTTACGTTGCCAATACATACTATCTGTGTTTGTAAGGGTTTTGCGAAATGACCTATTTAAATGAACTTGGCCTACTAGGCTTTAAAAGGTTTCCTGATGAGGTTTTAGATGCTTAATTCATAACAAGTTAAACCCCTTACAAGCCTCCTCAGCAGCATTTGTTACCAATTACCTAACCTTTAGGATACTGTATAAAAACCTGTCAGCATACTCTGACAGGTTTTTATCTGCAATGTTACCAGTTTCTCGTGAGTCAGCTGAGAAGCTGTCATGCCCAGGATACTCAACTTTTTAGCCATATTGGTTCATGTCAGTTTAGGCTATGCCATGCTAAGTATTTATTTCCTTAAATTTTTCTTCCAGTTGCATTTTCAACAATGACATCTGTACTCAGTTGGACTGCGACAAACAGTGTTTTACCTCTTGCATTTTTAGGGGATTGTTGTACATACTGACAGTCACATTCCATACAAGAAGGAGGCTCGTCTGGAAGGCTATGCAGTGAAAGAGCATCAGTTAGCAGTAGCTCTTTTTTCTGCATAACAATTGTATTACTCTTTTTTACTTGTAATTTTAGGAACAACCTTATGTGCTGACTGCTACAGAGTTCTCACAGGACGTAGCAAGGTGGGAAATCCGAGTAATCTGTGTGCTTAGCTGGTACTTATGAAAGTTGGATGCAAGCCTAGCCTTACAGACATTACATGGATCCCTTTCAGGTTTGTTAATCTCTCTTTATAATTCTATGTAGTGTCCCAAAGATTCACTTTGAAACTGCACAGAGGATGTATAAGTACCATTTGTGTGAAGAGAAATCTGGAGACAAAGTGGACCCTTTTGAAGTTGGTTTGAGGTCTGGTTCGATCTTTTGAAGTTTTCTCATGCACATTTTTGAGACTTAAAATAGATCCTGTCAGCCAAAAGACATGCCTGTAGGGCCAAGGATTACCCATTCTGCAATTCAAGGAGGTGTCATGGTGATAGAAAGAAGAAATCTGCAAATAGATTAACCTTGCAGAGTGTTGTGACTCAGTCCTGCACTAAACCCTTTTTCAGTGTACAAAGTCCATGCACAGGCATAAAATGGGGAAAAGCAGAGAAATATGTCACAAAGATGCCATAAATCCTTCAAAATGTGAGTCAAATCCTACTTTGAGTTGCACAAGTCCTTTATAGGCTTTAAATTTCATTTTGTGAAAATTTTTAAAAAATTGAAAAAATTCACCTCTCTCTTAAGGGAGCATATCCCAATTAGCAGGTGTATTACTGCGTCCGTTTGTTCGCCCTCAGATAGAGTCCCTAAAAGGAGCACTTTTTTGATATGTTATGGAATGAGCTGGGGTTTTCTGTAAGTTTCTTCTGAAAGTATATCAAATGAAGTACCATTGGTGCAAAAATGGGCTTAATTGAAGCAATTTTGTGGAAATTATGGGCCTTAGAAGCTGGCGGAGGCATACCGAGATTTTAGTGAAAAACAAGGCTTGGAAAAGGTGGTTTGAACTTTGAGGTGAAATAGCAAAAAATCTTCACGGTCATGGTATGGTAAATTGAAAGTGCCATGAATGGCCAACTTGTCAGCTTTCATATGAGGGGTAGCTTGACCCTGGCGAAAACTTCGACAAGCTTTTAGAGGCCCGTTTACTTTTTGAATTTAGTGTGTAAGTCAATGGAGGAATTAATGGGGATATGCTCCCTTGTAAGTATTTTAGAACTCCTTAAACAATTTCGATCTTCAGCTATCCGACTGTCGTACTATCACGAATTTTACATGTTAAGTATTTAATTACAGCAACATTGTAGTTCCGCTTTAAAATGACATACGAAAGAAAGAAAAAAAGAAAAAAGAAAGAAAGAAAGAAAGAAAGAAAGAAAGAAAGAAAGAAAGAAAGAAAGAAAGAAAGAAAGAAAGAAAGAAAGAAAGAAAGAAAGAAAGAAAGAAAGAAAGAAAGAAAGAAAGAAAGAAAGAAAGAAAGAAAGAAAGAAAGAAAGAAAGAAAGAAAGAAAGAAAGAAAGAAAGAAAGAAAGAAAGAAAGAAAGAAAGAAAGAAAGAAAGAAAGAAAGAAAGAAAGAAAGAAAGAAAGAAAGAAAGAAAGAAAGAAAGAAAGAAAGAAAGAAAGAAAGAAAGAAAGAAAGAAAGAAAGAAAGAAAGAAAGAAAGAAAGAAAGAAAGAAAGAAAGAAAGAAAGAAAGAAAGAAAGAAAGAAAGAAAGAAAGGTGTTACGTGCAACACATCCAAGGTACGTCACATAAATCCCTTTACATTAAGTGTTTTTTTCATATAAATTGAATTAAGACAACGCCAATTCGGACCGGATGTTAAGAAAAAATGGCTGGAACTAGTTGCTACAAAAAGCTTTCTTTTTCTATGTACGAATGGCCATGCGTAGATGTTACGTATTTGTTTTAAATGATATTATAAAAGAAAGCGAAAAGACAAAGACAACAAATGAGAACTATAAGTAATTCTTTGGCGTACTTCAATGCCGTAGTCTGCGTGGGAGGTGTTTATCTTCCCACGTATATGGCACATCCATTTGCAATATGATAAGCAACGAAATGCACAAAGTAACTAAATGGGTTTAGTTTGATAAAATGTAATCCTGAGGATAGGAGCACATTCATCCGTTAGCGCTGTTCCCCTGTGATTTTGTCTATTGATTTGCATACATAACAATATTCTTTTATTTTTGCATGTGGTCATAAACCAGGGCGGAATAAGGATTTTCCAAGTTCCCCAAGGAGGAAATTTCAAATAACGTGAAGAAGACGAATATCACGAAAATGAGGAAAGGAAAACTTTTTTGGCTGGTTTCATTAAGAGAAAATATTGAAGTTTGACAATTTATTGCGGCCGAAATTTGAAAAAAAAAAAAAAATTAAAAAAATGAACCTGAACGATTGAGACGTTCAACGGAGCTTTGGGCTTCTTGTTAAAGAACCACCCTATTAGCAAAATCAAATCAGCTGGAAACACTTTGGATTGTAACTGCATTATATCAGTCTACGGATCAAGGCAAGAATGACAAAATTTCCCCGACAGGGGTAATCATACATGCCCCCGTTTTGACCTTGAAATGTTTCTTCGGATACCCTGAAGTTTTCTCTCTCTCTCAGAGAAAATATAGACGTTTGGAAGCATGATTACCGAAATTTGACAAAAATAGAATTTTTTGACACAGAACCTGACCAATAGGGCTTGTGAAGAACTTTGGTGCTTCCTACAAATGAGACTGAATGCAATAGCAAAAGCAAATCTAGCTCATTTATGGGTTCACTTGGGTTTTTTTTTTTTTTTTTTTTTTTTTTTTTGAGGAGGGGATTGCACTTCATCAACCTACGGGTCAAGGCTCCCCGACGAGAATAACAAAATTTCTCCGACAATCATACACGCCCCCGTTGGGGTTACCTTTGCCACACATTTTCTAGCTGATACCCTTCAGGTCTACTCTCTTTTTCTTTTCTTTTTTCGAAAGAGAACTCCGACTTTTGAGCAAAATGTCATGGTACCACAAGAACTAGAAGAAAAACAATTTTTTCACAGTCCTCCCGACCCTCTGGCAAAGGGCCGTTCAGCGAAACAAACACTTGTACTGCTTCCCCAAGAAGCTATTACGTCCACTGAAGGACAATACGTGACCAACCACACGGCCCTCAGACCATTAACATTATTGGTTATTGGTCTCCATTCCTAGACTGGATGAAAAGAACAGATACTACAAATGATCTTAGTCAAAAGACCGAGGAGAATAACAACTACTATACGTTACAATTACGCAAACATCTTGCGTCACGGTAAAGAGATTACTAATGAAAAAATCCCACGACCCAGATTGTGTTATGATTATCGTCATTATTATTTATAGACTGAACATCAACATATCTCATATACTGGCGTAGTTAATAGAGCATAGAAATTATATTATTCGATGTCGTAAATAGGTAAGACAAGGTAGGGAGAATGTAGCACGTATACACAAAACTCAAAAGACTAAGAAACTCAGAGAATTTTAGACGTAAACATATCGGGTGGTATTAATATAAACATGATCCCGTGTGCAACGATGTGTGTCATGTGACCTTTTAACTGTTACATTCATGTCTTACTCGTTACTTCTGAATGAAAAATTATACATAAAGATAATAATAACAGAAAAAATTTCAATAGTAGAAAAAAGTTTCGTCATTTTTTAGTCCATGTTAAGAGGCAAAATGGCAAAGATCTATAAAACTTTATGAATTTAAAAAATACAATCAAACTTAAGATAAAACTATTCATTTTTTGTACAGACGACTCTTCTACCGTCTAGTAGGTAGCAGCACAATAAACGTTTGACCGCTTTCACACTTGAGAGCTGATCTCGAGGGGGATCATATCAGGATCAGATCCTCCCCTTGAGATCAAAGGTTTTGCTTTCACACTTGATCCCCCGCGGTGAACCAAGCCCCGATCAAGCGATCAACAGACAGGAAGTGACGCAATGAAACCGCCTTATCCTCGTTATCCCGCCATTGTTTTAACTTACTTTTGTTTCCCGCGAAATGCAAGACACAGATTGGAAACCTTTACGGATATAAAAGTGAAGCAAAGGGATAGCTTTTTTCTAAAAGACAGTCGGGAAAATTCTCGAGTGAAAATTATTCTTTGAAATTGGAGAAAGACGCTCAAAGTTGAAGCCAATCACTTATGGCACGCCAAAAGGCTCACCAAATATGATGATGTTCTAAAAATACACGTTCATGTACTAAAATTACACGTTCATGTACCAAAAATATACGATGATGTACTAACTTCATACGATCATGATGTAAATTTACACCATCATGTACTAAAATGTTACGACGTACATGTAAAATCACACGTTGTACATCTAAAAACACACGTTGTACATGTAAAAACATAAGATTATCATGTTATTATTGTCTCTTCCGCACGCCATACAGAGTGAGCCTTTCGGCGTACCAGAAGTCCGTCAAAATGCTCACCGAATGCGATGTAGTAAACGTACACGTTCATGTACTAACTGATTACCATCATGTACTGATTTCATACGTTCATATACTGTTTACTTACGTACATGTACTGATTTCAGTACATGTACGTAAGCAATGATGATTTGACGTTTTTACATATACAAGGTGTGTTTTTAGATGTACAACGTGTGATTTTACATGTACATCGTAACATTTAACATGATGAACATATGGTTTTAGTACATGATGGTGTAAATTTACATCATGATCGTATGAAGTTAGTACATCATCGTATATTCTTGGTACATGAACGTGTAAATTTTAGTACACGAACGTGTATTTTTAGAACATCATCATATTTGGTGAGCCTTTTGGCGTGCCATAATCACTAACGTCAAACAGAGTAGCATATATGCGTAGTATGTGTATATACAATGAGTGCACTGCATGCAGTGCAGGCCAGCTGTACATTCCGCAGCGCTACTGTGCAGAGCAACATTCGTGTATGTTGAAACGGGAATTTACGTCATAGGTCATGTTGATCTCGGGTCACCTTGATCCTCAGAGCTTGCATACACGGTTTTTTTTGATCCCCGCGCGATATCTGATCTGCCCCCGTGGGAGGATCAAAATCCCCGGATCTGATCCTGAGTGCGAGAGCTTTCATATTACAAAGTTGATCTCGAGGGGTGGATCAGATCCGGATCTGATACCCTGCTTATGGTCAAGTGTGAAAGCGGTCTTTGACTTCATTTTTAACGTTAACAACAATGAATTTATTAATATCAGTCCTCTTAACATTTATCTACATCATAAATAATTCGTGGCTGGATAATCTTAGACATGAGATCTTCGACATATTGTAGGGTAGTGAGCAATGATGGCAATACTAGAGAATCTGTAGATATTTCGACAAATAACACTTATGTAATCGTCCCTAAATGCAGCCGCAGCACCACCAACCCAGAGTCCTCAATTCTAAAATAAGTGGAGAGTGGAGGTGCCACGTCCCTTTTTCTAGCTGTGACTCACCGCCTTTCTTCCCCTACTTCGTTGTTTATGCTGAACACCAAACAAAATCGAAGTATGTTCAACCTTTAAAGTCTTCTGTTCGATCCGGCCAGGAATCGAACTACAGACCTTCTGGCGACAATTGCTCTTACATAACCTCACAATGTACTCTGTAAGAGGGATGAGGGGATGGTGCTAACATCAGGATCGCAATTTCGGGTTACTGGAATGAAACATAGCCCTGAACACAATTGCATATTGAATTACCAATTTGAAAGTCGATTTCAGTTTTAGTTCTTTCATTATTGTCATGAATTACACCCATGTACATTTCTTTTGGTATAAAAGCCTATAATTTCCATTTTTTCTATACCTCAAGGCTATTCACCACAGCTGAGGTTTTCATCATTTAATTAAAACAGCAAAACTGTGTGGCCTAAAGAGATGTCCATTTTGCAATGGAAAATCCATTTTGAAAACAGATTCGTTTCAACCAGGGAGCGGTGGACACTTGTTTCCTCACAGTCGACTACGCCACTGATATGGTTGATTCTTATACTTGAGATTCATTATATGTATTAATAGATCAGGCGGAGATAGGGGGGTATCGTCACCCGAAAGCGAAATTTATGAGACCAGGTGGATTTGGTCAATTTTGGGTAGCTGATTCCGAAAATTGAGGGTATACGGGCCATATCCGGGCTTTTCTGCCCCATTTTGACGTATAAATTTCAAAGGGCGCCCTCTGTTTATCAACAATCTCGTTTTCTCCATATATTTACGATCCAGTCATTAACTGATGTGAGATTTGGTCCTTATATTCTGTAAATGTAATATCAACTGATAAATAAGGGGAGATATTAGTATTCATATTAATATGCTAATTAGAATAGGCTAAAGGTCAAGTTAAAATGTTGGCAGAGAAATGGGCCGAGGGTTTGAGTCATGGGAAATTACATCAAAATAGGCCGGTCTTACACTTTACAAACACCATAGATAGGTTACTCATTTTAGAGCAAGCGGCAGGGGTGGCGCTCTCTGACGATCCCTCCCCCTTCCTCATCTGGGAACAATGGACCCTTTTGAGGACTTAAGTTGCATAAGTATAATGCCGACAACTAGGGTTGTGTTGGTCATCACACGATCGTGGTTTAGTGTAAGTTGACTTCTTTCTCCAGTTATTAATTATATATACAATACATACAATTTTAGTTATGGGGGACAGATGTAGTACTATTCATGTCGAAAAGATTCGGTTATTAACCTCACAAACGCGTTTAAGTGTATGGGCGTATGTTACTGTTCGGTTTTTCGCTTAATGTTGTGCTCGGAGTTGTGATTTAATGTCTGGCAAATTTGGATTTGTGATGTCCATGCTATTACACACACAGTGAACACTTTTTGATTGGGCACACCTTTTACTTTTGTCGTAAAACATTTATTTACGGAAATTGATATCTTTTAGGAAAAATTTGCTTTTAACCTCAAATTTTTAATTTAAAGGATTAATACTTCTAACCATAAATATATTGAAATGGCTAAACGCGTTTCTGCATGTCATAGGTAGCAGGAGGAAAAGAGTTGGTGTTATTTGGGTCTATAATTTTGCCGTAAACCGCGTTTGTGTGACATGAAATGACGCTTTATTTGGAGGAAATTCCCCAAAATTATGACATCACAAAATTTTGAAATCGTAAAAATCATGTTTTTCGAATGCAAATTGGTGTTTCATATTTCACCTAGAAATATTATTTCGAAGCATAATTAGAAACTTTGGTGCAAAATGAGCGAATGATCGTTTTTGTAAAAAACTTTCGATGTGGTTGTCCAATCAAGGCTTGACATATATTCTATGACATCTTTCGGAGAGAACATTAAAGTGATTTCATTTACCGAGCCTTAGTCGGCACGGTTCTCAGAATCGGTTCCCCCTCTATGGCATAGGGAGGAACATGTGCATAAAAGTGCCATTCACAGTGGATGTATACGAAGATGTGGTCGAGGAAATGCTCAACTGCCCGGTACGTGAGCTCAGAATAGGCTCAAGAGAAAATTTTTAAGTGTGCGGCTATTCATCTAAGTAGCTAATTTTCAGGGGTGGTGTTACCTGAGGCCCCAAGTTCGGATTTACTTCGGAAACCTTGATACCTTGTGGGACAGTGATTTCTACTTCGGATAGCCTTGTTCCGGGAATTATATATAATGTATGTTTACAAACTGTCACGTTTAGCTAAGGAATCATAAAGTATCAAGCACTTTTGCATTTTGCTTGGCCCTTGTGGTACTTTCTGCCATTATTCTATGAAAGCCAAGTATTCTGTTTGGTCACTGAGAGAAAGGTCAAGAAAACTTTCACTCCATCATCTCATGTTTATGTGGAAATTAATATGTCAAGCATTTAAAGATTGATGTAAACATGTTTCATATGCTACTTCTTCAACTTTGGCTTCAAGTTTACTCTGATGGACTTCCGACCATAACTTATTTTTCGCTACCCAAAATTTGGAATTTGTTCACTAAATTACGGTTTTTTTTCTGGAACTCGTCTCAAACTCCTATGCGTCATATGAAATACACGTAAGACTGACCTTTGTAATAAATCAATGAGATATTCTTTCACAATCGCACCTTAAAAACCAATATTTTTGACGCATTACTTACGTAGGCTATTGGTGTAGAATTGCATCAAAATGCATGGGTGATCACCACTCCACTTCCCTCCCTTTCGTTCAAGTCTTCTCCAAATCTGCCGATTGAGCAGGCAACGTAGGTGGGAAGATGTTCGAGACCTGGCTATAGCCCTCTCCCCCTTCATAACACATATGCCCACATTTCTGCCAAGAGCATTTTAGTCTGCTTCAAAATGTCATTTGTGTCGCTTAAACTTGACTTAAAAGGGGAAACAGATGGCGGTTGGATTTTTTCCATGGGGGACTTTAGTGAGAGGCGGATAGCAAATTGAAGGCTATGACATAAATTGCACATGTTATAATCTGAAAGCATATATCTTGCGAATTTTTATATTTATTTTTTCGTATATTTCCCGTTACAATGCTATCCCAAATACTGAGTAATATCATTGTCGCACAAGGGATCTAGATTTCCCAAGTAAATTCGAACTTTCGGCTCCAGGTAACACCATCCCTGCAAATGACCCACTTAAATGAATACTCGCACACTTAAAAAAAAAAATCGCCCCCTGAGCCTATGCTGAGCCCACAGGCAGTTGAGCTATTCCCTCGATCACGCCTTCGTTCATATCCATGTGAATGCACATATTCCTACCTATGCCATAGAGTGGGGACCGATTCTTCGAAACGTGCCGATTAAGACTCGGCAAATGAAAAATTACTTTAAATGTTCTCTCCAAATGATTTCATGCAATTTATGTCAACCTGGTCAAGCCTTGATTGGACAACACTGGTACTAAATTTGTTCCCCATGACTACAATGTTATATAAATGGAGAGAGAAGTCAACTTACAAACCACGATCGTGCGATGACCAACACAGCTCTAGTTGTCGGCGTTACAGTTATACAATTTAATTCTTCAAAAAGGGTCCATTGTTCCCAGGTGGGGAGGCTGGGGGGGGGGGGTGGGTCAGATAGTGCCAACCCTGCCTCTTGATCTGAAATGAGTATCTATGGTGTTTGTAGGGTGTAAGACCGGTCTATTTGATGTAATTTCCCATGACTCAAACCCTCGGCCCATTTCTCTTCTAACAGTATAACTTGCCTTTAACCTTATCTAATTAGCATATTAATATGAATACTAATATATCCCCGTATTTATCAGTTGACATTATATTTACGGAATATAAGGACCAAATCTCACATCAGTTAATGACTGCACCGTAAATATATGGAGAAAGAGGGATTGTTGATAAATAGATGGCGCACTTTGAACTTAAGACGTCAAAATGGCGCAGAAAAGCCCGGATATGGCCCGTATACCCTCGATTTTCGGAATCAGCGACCCAAAATTGACCAAATCCACTTGGTCTCATAAATTTCGCTTTCGGGTGACGATACCCCCCTATCTCCGCCTGGTCTATAAGTTTGTATTAATGAGTATATTGCTCTGAAATATCGTTAGACATGTTTTGTAGAACAGTAGCAATTCCTTCGTCTCGTAGATCCTGGTTTCACTGCTTGCGTATAGCCTGTTCTACTGAGGTAAAATACCATTGAAGTTAAACTATCCACAGAACAGTGTTGTAGTGAAGCCAAAATGAATGTGATATATACGTGAAGCCCTTTGTCACAAAAATATGGAATCAGTTTAAAGGGCGGTTCACACGGCAGTGATTTTCAATACGAAATCCGACAGGACTTTTTGTTTTTATATCGGACCGATTTTTCGTTCAATTAAGACTTTACTCTGAAGATGATCGCCTTGCATAGATTGCTTTTTCTAACGTGTATAACTAAAAAAACCTGACAAAGGATTTAAAAAAAATAGTACAACATTATTATTCTACAATTTAATTTTTTCGGCATTTGTTTTAGTCACTGGAATCAATATGGCTGAACATAAGTAACCATTTCTATGTGCTCTGAACCATTTCTAGGAGACTCCCTGTAGCATTAAAGTGGGCATGGCCACAATAACTTTTGTGTTTTGCCAGATTCGATACGGTGTTTTACAAGTACCATCTCACAACCGGCACAATTCGGCATAGATGATATTTGAAGCAAAGCGTTCAAAATCCAGTAGCGCGGTGCTCTTGTGAAAACCAAGCAGTCACCGCGCAAACACGCCTAGTTCACAATGTAGTCGCTGGTCAAGCTCGCTGCTATCTTGGCAACGATGAATTCTGTGGAATATCCACTTCTGTAATTTGGCTCCCAGTAAGCCGTTCTGCTATCATTACATAAAACACATTCACATAGCTATTAATGCTTTTTTGAAAATTAATCCGACTTTGAGCTCTTGTCTGTCTGTTGATGTGACGTCACGATATAATTATTTCACGAAATTATTTTCTCGGTCTTTCGAAAGAGATCAAATATTTACACAGGATAGTAAAGTTTTAGCCTTCCGACGAGAAACCAGAGATGGAGTAGTTTGAAGCCGAAATCACAGGAATTTTGGCTGTATTAAGATCGGATATTGTTATATTTTGACCCATGCTTCAAGAGTGACGAAAATATATTACAACGTGCGTGAGGGGTTTTGAACCAAAATCCTTTTTTGCAAGAATGTAGAACCATGGGTATGGTTGCCAAAACAGGTTTACAATGTAACAGAGGACAATAGGAAGGGTTTGCTCTAAAACTCTAACTTCGCTGTAAATTAACTCCTATCCATACTTTAAATATAATAAATTGTTTAAATTTGATCGAAGTACGTTAAGTTGCAGAAAACATAACAGTCTTTCTACACAATTACTCCATTTCCTCTTCAAACGCCGCCAAAAGTTACCTCCTCCCTAAAGCAAAATTTTGTGTTTAGAATGCAGTTTGCACCAACATGGCATACAAAAACTACTTTTATCGTTAAATTCATTACGCTGTGCCTCATCAAAACATTGATTGAAAGACTAACCGCACGAGTTTAGTCATATAAAGACTAACCGCACGAGTTTGGTCATATGAATTTTAAAAGTATGGGTCCACAAACATTTTTTATTTTAAGGGAGTTTAAATAAGAATTCGGTTTGAATTATCTACCATTCTACGTGTGAAAAAGATTGTTGTATATTTTTTGTGAGAACTAAAAGCTTTCCTTTAAGTCCACAAAATACTTGTTTGTTTAATGTTGTTAAACTTTTCAGAGAAGATTCTTCTGTGTAAAATCAGACTTAGAAGTGCATTCCTTTATATATAACTGTAATATTTATTTAACGTTGTCTCTTTATGGAAGCTGAATTGATACATCGGTTGTGTTTATTGACACTTCCCAGTTGAGAAACTTGAAAACCTTTATTTAATTCCACCCCAAATGTCCTTTGCAAAACTTTTATTAACACGATTTCAGGGAAGGTGGTTTAAATAATAGTTTAATGCAGCTCAGAAAACACGAAATTCTTAGTATGGCAACAACGCTTGAAGGAAACATTAAAGAAAAGTGGAAAAAGTGACATATTTTATACTTTTTGTGATCATGAATATTTCTTTTAGATTGCTCTAGAATGAAATGTCACCAATATACTAAGCACTCATTAAAAAGCTGAAACCGATCTTTTGTCCACCAATTGAAGAAACTTATCCGGTGGCAGCATATCGAAACTGTAATTTTACAAAAGCTACCTTCTGGCATAAATTTTTTAAGGACTGTTTTATATCATACATCTTCCAAAGCTGATGTGGATTTGGAAATTGAAAACTCGTAAACTTAACAAGGATCATAGTACCTTTAGTGTATTGTGTTTCCCATGTTAGATGAAGATTGCAATGTAAAAGCCCGGAGAAATGCTTTAATAGTATGTAATAAAGAATGAAGGGGGCAGCTGTTGATAAGATTCATATAAATCATTCGGAAAACGCGAAAACCCGAGTATGGCAACAACTTTTGAAAGGGAAATTTAGGACAAAATGGGAAAAAGAGATGTTCTTCACTTGTCTGTGTGAATATTTCCTTTGGAATGCTTTAGAATGTAATGTCACGAATATATTCATCACTCATTAAAAGGGTTAAACCGATGTTTGGTACGCCAATTGAAGATATGTTTTGGGTGGCAGCACTCCGAAAAGGTAATTAAACAAAGGCTACCTTTTGGCAGAAATTTCTCACGACTCTTTCATACTGTACATCTTCCAAAGCTGATATCGATTTTGGCAAGATCTTTGGCGTCTTTTCTTCCAGGGACTAAAATGGAAACCTCGTAATTTGACAAGGTATATATCAGTTTAAATGTATTTTGTTTCACACCTTCGATGAAGAATCCAATTAAAAAGCCTAGAGAAATGCTTTAATAGTCGGAAAATAATGCAGAGAGCAGATGGAGATAAGATACATACCAATGCGGAAAGAAAACTACCTGAAAATTCATACCCACTGCAAACACTTTGTACATAAAGAAGATTAATCAAGTGCGGCATATGAGTGTCTGACTTTCATAAAAGAGGGCACCATTTCACTATCTCACGTTGAGGAATTTGTGACGTTCTCAAGGCACTAAGACAAAAACCATTGCAATCTTCGTCATTTCTGCAATTTCCAAAGTTTGTCTCGTCGAGTAAGCTCTAGTCGGCCCTGGCACAAGTTCAAATAGTAAATACGACAAAACAATTCGATAAAAAACAATGCCCTTTTATTCTGGATTCTTGTCTTGAAAGGGGTTTATTTTCAACTATAATTTGAAAGAGAAGAAGTTGTTTTAAATTCTTACCAAGCGATAGCTTCAAATTGAGTAAAGATTTGTTTGCCTTATGGGTGGTTCAGATGGGAAAGTGGCCTTGTTATTTAATGTAAACTCCATCCCACTTTGATCTGAACCTATCTAAAAACTGGTTAGTCAACATTCCTCAAAAGCTTGCACGACATTTTGCAATCATGAAAATGTACACTATAGTTCTCTGGGTTGTTAATTTATCCGTTAGAAACCAAAATGTTCTTGATAACCAATATGTTCTTACATTTGAAAAAGGACCCGACATATTTTATCTCTTTCTTATCGAAGAAATCCTGTAACTTACACGGACTTATAACTGCCTTTCAAAATATAATACATTTTCAAAGTTTTAGGAAACAGGATGTTACTTTAGCACCTTTTAAGCTGGTCAAATGTTCATCTTGCGGGCCAAAAGTGACCAAAGCAAGCCAGACCAGAAGGTTTACATCTATCACTTAAGTAAAACCATAGAGCTGTTTTGACACGGTTAGACGATTTGTATGGGGATACCTTAATCGAAACAGGACATCATAAACGTTGAAATAAGCTACAAAAGTATGGCAGCTTAGTAATTTTTAACTTATCAAAGACACTACATGTTGAAAACCTAATCGTCGTGGAATTCTCAGAAGTCTCATTCCTTAAGTGTTGAATTTAGAACTTTGTATGAAGGTAACCCATGTCAAATTTAAAACCTCTAAATTGCAAAGAGAGAGTGTAAAGATTATTTGTTTTCACCAAAGGTCAAAGAAGAAACAACTTGCGTAAAAGATAATGCAAGTGAGAAATCATCAAAGTTCAAGTCCTGGCTGTTGGTACGCAACATTGAAAGTTATACCACTTGTGTTGGCTAGTAGTAAAGAGTTATTTGAACAAGGGGTGTTGGTATACAACACATAGTAATTTAAACCAGGTGTGTTGTATAAAACATGGAGTAATTTAAACCAGGGGTGTTGGTATACAACATGGAGTAATTTGAACAAGGGTATTGACACTCAATGAAGAGTAATTTGAACCTGTGGTCGTGGTATGCAATATAGAATAAAACCCATTCTTTTTGGCATCTGATGTGCACTATTTAAAAAGAATTTTCTTGATTGACCGTTGCCATGTCTTTATGGCGAGAATGATTGTATTGATTATGTGCGCCAGTAAGCACTGTTTTAGAGTAACATTCCTAACTGGCTAAAGATAGCGCTACTCTCTAACCTAATCCCAGCCTAACGAAGAATGCAATGGGGTACCGTACTGTACAATGATGACGTTAAACAGTACCAAATCAGTTACATGGCCATCTGGGGTCACTGGGGTTAAATTTGGAATCTTTGGTTTACCCAAAGATGGAATAGGGTAAATTTGTAGTATGTGGAGCTGGGTTCACCGGGGTCAAATTTTGGACGCCTCGTTAACATTGATTTTCATGGTAGGAAGGATGTGTGAATGACAAAGGTTACTTACTTCGGTATGTCGTTACCTTAAGTTGATGGAGGCAAAATGACATCTGTGGTCAACACCGAACCTCATGTAAGCTTCCAGGGAATTCCCAGCCTCAAATTTGTTGAGCACAAACATGTATTTTCCCAAACCCTTCAGACATGTTATCCCAAAGACCGAAAGGAATGGAACATTTGTGGCATATCTGAAACAACGCTCGAATCATTGAAAATGCAGTGAAATTTTGCATTCTGATTTGCAATCAACCAACTCTCAGGGTGCAGGGAAATTTTGATGAAATCACACATGTTTCAAATCGTTCATTGTAAAAACCAAATTTCCAAATGATTTGAAAAAACCCAAACCTTCACAGGGACGAGAAACCGAGAGTTGAGTTCGCCATCATCCTTTTTTTAAATTCGTCAACTTGGTTTGGGTATGGAATTTATACCACCTCCTCATCAAGTTGTCAGGTTAGTCTCGTGCTTGGAAAATTTGACGCCTTTGTTAATACTCTGATATGTTTTGCTAATAAGGGTAAAAACTGAGAGCCGAGAATAGTATCCCTGCATGTAAATTAACCGAGACCTCTATTTAAGCAACGTCCTGCAGCTGCTTCCAAATCTCGATCAAAGACAGAAAACAGACAATTTTCATGTGTTAAGCAACTTTTGCATCTATCACATGTGATGGTTTGAAGAGAAACGTTTGGGCTTATTTCATATTGCAGAAGAAAACAGCAATCTCTTCGAAACGCAGTTTCACACAAACAGTGGGGTAGCCACGGGAATCTGCCTCCCAGATTTTTTTTCAGCCCCCCAGATTGTTTTGGCCTTGTTAAAGAAATTGAGAAAAAAATAAATTTTTTGAACGGAAATAAACTTTGAAGTATTTCCTTCAAAATCAGTAAATGAATAAAATGTGTAACAATTAAGAAATCATACATGAATGTGTGTCAAACACATTTTCTGTTCACGTATGACATCAAGTAATAACTACAAAATGCCTACTTTCACTAAATTAGATACCGTATATAATCTGCACTGCCGTTTATTACATTTCATCTCGAAGATGAAACGAACGTCTCGACGACAAACTCGAATTTGACTTTGTTAGGTTAAGACCCGTTCTGCCTTTTGGATGGTTGGTTGATTCACTTAAAACAAGACAAGCATACAGTGGAGACCATTCTTACACGACCATTCCTATGCTTTATCATAAGGTACTGCCTTCGAATAATTCTTCCCTTCCATCCTTAACAAGTAGGCCTACGGTATATCATGCCTCACTCCTGCCCATGACAAGTGTCACCATACAACGATTTTTAAGGCAAGTCCTCTTTTACTAGTTGCCACTGGCATCCGGGC
The DNA here is from genome assembly GCA_037179385.1 of Holothuria scabra. Taxonomy (NCBI): domain Eukaryota; kingdom Metazoa; phylum Echinodermata; class Holothuroidea; order Aspidochirotida; family Holothuriidae; genus Holothuria; species Holothuria scabra. Next base: position 9,996,526 of record CM074190.1, on the reverse strand, counting down.
GGATTTGTAAAATGTCCACAAGGTCCGGATTTCATGTGTTTCCCACATGATCCATACTTCTGTCTTTGCGGTTAATATATTTTGAGAGATTTACTGGTAGTATTTTAATTTGGGATACGTAATGTACCGATGAGTGAACAAAAACTGCATCTAGACACCACTGAAAACCGGAAAACATTATTTCTTTGGCAGTATGTATGTCATTTTTAAATTCCCTACAAAGACTAAAAATGAGTATTTTGAAATTTTTCATGCTCCCCCAAAACGGAAAATCCTGAAACGCAGTTTATAATCAGTTCAAAGTTTTGCCAAACATTACACTATTTTGAAAGAAAATCTAACGCAAAGAAAGTTTCTCAGACGGGAACACAGCCACTTTTGGTTTTTCTTTTAAAGTTGAAATCCATTCAAATATTGCCTCATTCTCGATCTACATCCTCCTGAAGTTTACAATTTTTCCAAGGGAAAGGGAGATACCGATTTCATAGCTTAAGTCTCATCCTCCAGTCACATATCAAAATTGACCAGTTTTGGTCTCCCTAAAAGGTGTATGTATTACCATTTTCCATAGATTGTTTATTACTCTCATCATTTGAAAAGTGGCAGACATGAGATTCGTATTTCAAGGCTGGGTACATCCAGCTTTGAACACGTGGGAAATGCCGTTTCGGGCCATCTGGAGGGTTTGTAAAGCCCCAAACTTGCTTGTACGCTCCAACTGATGATGGCGCTCCGCATTGATAGACTTGCCGCGTCTGACCCTCGGAGGTACCACCCTTCCCTTCACTTGTTACCTTGCCCCCCTATAAATCCCATCCTGGCTACGCCACTGAACACAATATAAGAGACAAGAAGATTGAACGAAAGCATCACGAGGTTTTTCGATTCTTCGTCTTGCATGTTCCCCATTTATTTCAACACAGCGCCCCCTATTTTTTAAAACTGAATCTATCGTTAGGCCACAAGGCCAAGCTAAGTAACCCAGGCAGCTGTGCTCCCCCCTCGCACGATCTGTTTTCAACAGAGTTTAAGGGATAAAAACAGTTGGGAAGCAGACCGCACACTATTTTGTGACCGTTATTGCGCAATCTTTACACCCTTAACACTCTTGGTTAAATTCGGAGACCGTACTCAGGTAGCCTACGCAGAGCGAAAACGAAGACCCGCTAAATGTCCGTAATTCTTATTCATAGTCTTCCATAATTTAGTATTTTTTGGCAATTGAAGGAAAATAAAAAGTTAAGCACTTAAAAGAAATTTGTTTTAGTAGATAACGATTGAACTTTGGCTAGAGTTTTCGTCAGTTATGTTTTCGAGAGGAACGAAGGAGTGAGAGCTCATTTGCGAAGTTTCAAACAGCACATTTTCCGTCATCAAGGTGAGAATATGTTGAAATGTTAATTGGAAGAGAGAGAACAAATAAAATCTCCAAAATATAGTGACATCTGTTTCTTGTTATGCTTTTGTCTTCCCTGAAAATGCTAAACAGAACACAGTGTCTTGGTTCTGCTAATTTATGCATTATATGTATATACTGCCGCATCACCTACGTATGTGCACACCCAATGAATGACAGTATGTTGGATCTCGTATCACCGTGCAATATGCTAAATATACCATCATGCATTACGTTTCAAGATGGCTGACTGACTACAGGTGCACTGCAAACAGATTTGTAGCATAAACAAAGAGGGATTGGACGTCTTCAGGAAAATTGGAACAACTTATCAACGAACATATATGGGATAGCATATTTCGTGATCAACTTTGATCATTTGGTAACTGTTGGACAGCTTCGGGGATAATTTCGGAACAAATATGTGACCATTCGCCCAACGTTTAGAAACGGAAACCTAAAATCTCCCGGTGATTCTTGGGCCTTTTGGCCGACGATTTTGCCTGAAATTGGTTAAATGATAACTTGAGAATTAGTCTGGTAAGTTTTATAGCGTTTCTGATCGTAATTGGTAGGTTACAGAATGAAAAAAAAAACAAACAATTTTTTTTTCCAAGTGCACATTTTGAATAACGGCTAAAATTTAAAATTGTGTGAAGTCTTCAATATATTTTGGTGACCCGGAGGTCAGCTTTCCAAATGAAAAAATTGAATGGAAGCATTTCGTGGAACTTCGACACTTCAACTTGTATGTTCACCGTTTTTTTTTTCATTCCATTATAGCGCCCCTAATTATCTATCTGCGAATAAATCCAGAGAAGTTTTGCTAAAAGTTCCATCATAAACACAAATTTGATAAACTAAGCAAAGTTGTGTGTGGATGTGTAGAAGGCGTTGTAACGACCAATGACGGCCTTTTTTACTTTTCTCTCTGAATTTACACACGTTAAGTTTCGTTTATAGTTTACTAGTATAAACTTATACTGATACAGCAGTTAATACGATAGCAATTAATGAAACAGCGCCATCAGAGGGCAATGAGCAAACCAATGTAGGTTTGTTAAGTCGTGGAAGTACCTCCATAGGTTACCTTCGTCTCTACCAATGAAGTAAGGAGGTCGGTGATTTTGTTTGCTATGCTAGCACATGACTTCGACTTCGTTTAATGCAACTTGAGTGTTTTTAAAGTTGTTAAGCAAAAGTGTTCTGAAAGTGTGCCTCAAATGTACAATTTTAAAAATATATGTATTAGAGGCTACAAAATGAATTCATTCAACTGGCATTGTGATAGCTGGTTCATTGTTGAGATATTAAATGTTGAAATTTACTCACCTAAAACAAATTAGTCCATTGCCAAATAATTTGTGACTTTCTTTTTGAACAACTCCCAACTGCAAGCTTTATTTACCTTAAATCTAAGTCAAATAGATGTGTGGTATCATGTAATATGAAACCAATACCTCCATGGTAGTACGTATTGTCCCCTGCATTACGCCGAGCATCGCATCCCTGATATTATGCACCAAAGCGTTTCGGAGTTCAACGGTAGCGTTCAAACCGAGCATTGCAATGGAAAATGTGATCTCCTCGAACCGTCACCAAAGACACAGGATCATTCCCTAAAGTTTACCTTTATATTAAAGATTATAGAGGAAGCTGGTTACTTAGGAAATCGCTTTTCTAATTCAGTGTCTGCTTACGTGGAATTATGCAGAGAGGTACCACTGATCAAAAGGATAGAGGGGGGGGGGGTTGACCCTAGGGAACAAAAAGAACCATAACCGATCGTTTATGTATTTTCAGGGCATTAAAGAAAGACGTAAGCCAAAAAAAGGTAACTACTCCGAGATGTTTCCCCACTGGTATCTTATGGATAAATTTATCTGAATGCACTTTGTAAAAGCTTCGAAGCCAACACTACCCCATATTTATTACCCAAACGAGCCCTGTAAAAGCTATAAATTGTCATTAACTTGCGTAAATATAATGGAAATAGTCCTTCGCTTTGGCTCGTATTGACTTCAGCAACAGCGTTAGTTCTAAAAGTTCTGGGGGTATAGCCTGAAACACATCGTCATAGCTAGCTGTTGGCATTGCATCATTTGAAACTAGTTAATTGATGAAAGTTGGGATGATTAAAGTATAGATGAGCTATTACAATTAACCAGTGAAACTCGTTCTCCGAAAACCTCCTTTCTTGAATATAAAATTGCACGAGCGTCAAGTTACCCATGTTCAAACGCCTTAGGCAATGCAAAGGTGCCGTCAAATTAAAAACTACAAATTCAATACGCAATTACCTTCACACCCAAAATTTTACATTTTGCACCAATTGTATGAGTTTTCGGATCTTTGCCGTTTTATAATTTGTTTCTAACTTTCCAGTTTTGCATGATAGAGTTAGAAATAAGCTTAGAAGAAATAAACTTAAAAATTAAATTAAAGAAGTGCACTTTCTTGAAGCTCATCAGTGGAACCTGTTTTCATACATGTCTCCATTCTCGTGTCTAATACATGAATTTCCTTCTCCGGGGCTATTCAAAATAATTGAAGAAAGAGCATTACAAAAACAGTGTCATCTGGTTTTATTACCTAACGGACGCGTCGTTCTTACCACACCAACGTTTGCACGCAAATTTCATGGTTCTTTCTGGGAGCAATCCTAAAGGGGGAATTTGGCCAAACAGATCTTTTAGCTCTACGGAACAACTGGTGGCTATGGCAATCTGCTAAGAATATGTCCTGAAAGTCTGCTAAGGGAATGGCAATTGACCGCTTTAAAAACTCATGATAAAAAGGTCATTCTGAATTCGTGCCCCAAATTTATGGATGCATTGTACCGTCTGACTGCGGCGACATGATACCAAAGCACTGGACACCATCACCACAATTAGCCTATAAAACCATGAACTTGGGACAACCAGTTCTTGCTGTGCCAGCCCCTCACCCAATTTTCTGACTACCCTCCTGCATAAAACTTGATTTTGACCCCAAAGTCAGGCCAAGTGTTGAAGGGCGTTTGGCAAGTGAAAGCCGAAACCCTTCTGATAGCTTCCACTAATTAATTAATAAGCGTTTTCCGTAATTTAGGCAGTAGCCATATGAGCAAATGTGAGTTGTTAACACCATTGTCTAATGGAAGCTCTGTTGTTTCCCGACTTCGTGACTACACTGTGAAAAGGACTCAAAATCATGCATTGCAAATTTACAGATTAAAAAGTAAAAGAGAAACATCAAGATTACAGAAAGTTACTGGTAATAAGTTTCCAGAACTCTTCTGTAATCTTCATTTACATGTTTAATTAGTTATACTGTGTACAGTGTAGTTTTGCCTCTACCATCCAGAAATTTGACAAGAAGATGCAAAAGTGTAGCTCTCAACTTCATGCCCCCTTCTCGGTATCTAGTCCATCTAACTAGCTTTCCATTTAAAGCATAGACACGCTTCTACTTGCAATACATCTGTAAAACTGACATGTAGCCCCTTGCTTTCCGTTTAAATCGCGTTTCTTAAAAGAATATGTAAGGTCCAGCTGCAATTTAACTACTGGTACTCAACTTGAACCTAACATTCAGCTGAATCTGTCAAGACAGGTACTTATTTGGTAAGATTGTATTTAAACACTTGACATCACCTGAAGTTGCCATCATTTTCAAATTAGGACGTCGAGACACTCAGAGAAGAATGTTGTCTTGTCACTTATCATGCAAGCTTATAAGTAGGTTACGGTATTTCTAGGCACCGTAATTTGACGTGAATGATAGAAACTGCCCCTTTGGTCCCTCATAGACACTTAACACATTTCATCGGAATGTGATCTTATCTAAGCCCGAATTGTTGCTTCTAGTTAACTGACGTAAAGGTTTAATGTCACGAATCTTTATGCAAAGCATAGATTTGATAGTTACCTCGCATTTTTGCTACAAATGGCGGACTAAATAACAGCTCAGTCGAAATTGTTAGGAAAGATTTGCCAAAGCGTCTATTATTAAACCCATCTTCTTTTAGAATTAGACGCAAAGGTATTTTAACATAGATAAGGAACTCATCATACTTCTAAATACATTCCACGTGAACGTGTTGGATCAAGATAAATTCCCATGTGAGTTTACCCATACACCTTATGGTCGTGAAAAGCACCAGCCCAAACATGAATACAGACATTACACATTCAAAAAAGTAGACTTAAAATATGTGTCACGTTAGCGGACATGCTGTTTCTGCTTATGATCAGTTTTGCGCCACTCAGACTTGTACGACTGTCAGAGCCAGATTAGCGTTGTGTTGAAGCCCCGGAACTTTCTATAGCGGGTTTCTTTTACAAGTTTCAACTCCTTCCCCTTCATCAACCCGCTTACACAAAATAAGTAACACTCAACGGATTAAATTTCAACTTTTTAAACGCTAATAACCAACAGTTGCTTTTAAACATTATACAGTAATACGTGACAGTTACTATACATTATATGCCAGATGTGTTAAGGCATAACAGAAGTGCACACACATGAAAACGTTAACCTAACAACCAGTAAATCAAAATAATGTGGGTTTTAATTCCCAAACTCCTTTTCAGAAGCATTAACTATTACATTACACATTTTTGACAGGATTTCTGACAAGCAAATTCATTTATTAGTTGGGGAAAATTCCGTTTTCTGCATGCACATATTATGTTCCACGTTGATCAGGATAAGGCTGTTTAGTCTCTTCTGTTTCATGCAGGATTGAACTTCACTTTTTATTCGCTTCAGTAAGGAGGATGATCTTTTGCCAGAACAGTTGGAGATCATTAGAGAGCGATAAATGAGAAATGCAATGAAAGTGTTCAGAAATAAAGTTTCCAGGTTATTTTTTACAAGAAACTTGTGCATTCGCAAATCCAACGACTCCAAATTTAATCTCACGTCGCCGTCATTTCTAATAATTACAGCAACGCCATCAGCTTCCTCAGTCGTTGTTAGGGTTGTCGAATAAGCAACACAGATTGAAGTTGGACCAAATGCGCATAATGCTTTAGTAGCAAATTCAGTGTTAAGAAAACATGAAAAATGTAGTAATTCATCTGACAGACTGTCTTCAAGATCTGTAGGATACGCTTTTTAAAGCTATCTGAAGCCTCGGCTTGAATTGGTGGCGCTAGGCTAATACGTAAGCGCCAACTAACCAACTAACTAACATAGGGGTCCATATGAAATTATCGTTATAGAACAGTTTAAATACATAAACTGCGGCTGTTTTATAATATCCGGTGTATTTTTTTTATCATTATTGATAATTTTCATTTATTTTGCACGATATCGTCAAGGAAACTTCGTTGGTAGATGCTTAATCAGAGAAGTGATAACAATGTACACATCTACTCTCTACCGATATTGAATAAGTGCGACTAGCTTACTAGAAATATTGACTAAAACTATAAGAATATAGAGCGAAACAAGCTTAAAATAGAAAAAGGTGGAACAAAAATGTATTAATGTATAAAAATATAAAAAAAGATGAGATTGGAATGAAAGTTTAAGAGAGTGTAAAACATTAAAAGTTGAATAAAGTGTGTTTTAGAGAAATCATAGATTTACATTTGACTTGATAGTTCCACAAAAGAATTGAAAAAGGTACATGTTCAACGACCGCGGAGACGGGCGGACCACTTTTCATGCATTTCGGGATACTTGACATTTTTGTTATATTGCTGAACATATTCGGCTTCTTTAGTGATTATATTATATGAAATAATTCTGCAACTGGTCAAATGTTAATTTTTGATTTCGTACATAAAACAAAAATGCAGAAGATTTGGTATTAAGCTATCATATGTTTTTACAAACATTGGAAGTTGCCCTTTTGGTTTTTTTTTTCTAAATTTGGTCTAGCCCCAGAGATAACAACCAGGAATTATCGTCATGTGCGCAGCATGTCAAACTAGCAAAGGCGAACACTTTCCAATGCACTTCGCTAAAAGTCGAGACTTCTCATATTTGTAATGTATAATATTTTTATTCCTGCAAAGGCTTTTTTCAAATAGAGTGACGCTCTAAGGTTACGCGATGATACTTTGCAAGCAAATTTTCTTGAGCCCATGGCACTCTTCCAGGGAGGTAAATTACAATATTTTCAGAATAGATTCCTTCAGCGAATGCTAGACACCAATCATCTGCCATTGTTGATGGAATTTCCTGAACATAAATTGAATTTTTGTAGTCTTGACGATAGAGCAATTGGCCCTCGGTATCGACAGTGTCTAATAATCTCCTTGTCTTCTTAGCGGCAGTTTTTTTTTTTTCAAAAAAGTTTTATTTTCAAAGGATGAAACCTCACATAACTTTTAATTTTTCACATGAAAGTTTTACCCTTAGGCAGAAGCAAAGCAATTCTCATTAAATGAGGATTTCCTCTTAAAGTTTAAATTTTCGGTAAAAGATAAAAATAATTCTTTTTTCAAGAAGCAGATGTAGTTACGAAATGTATAAGTAAGGGCCTGAAAAACTCTTACACTATCTGTTTCATATGTTTGAAGATAATGATTAATATCAGATTGCTACTTTCATGTGCAATCGATTAGTGATTTTTGTTTTGATGTAATAAGTTCGTTTCCCTTCGGGTGTATAGTCTCGTGGATATGGTGTTACTTTAATATATATTATAATGTTCAAGTCCCTACACCTCGTGAAACTTGCTAATGTTTTCAACACTAACAATACCACATTCACGTGCTGACCATTACAATACCTGCTATCCAGTCAATTTTTACTAAACTATTTTTCATACAACTTTTCAGTTAATGATAACATTATACATCCTTACACCTGGAATCTAGTCAAAGTTCTTTTCAACACAACTCTATTTGCAATCGTGACATTCGACTCTGGAATCCCCTCGTCTTTTTTCATAGATGATCAAAGTTGCAAATCCTCAGGAAAACTGTTTCATGTTATCATATTCAAGGTTATCAATCGTCACAGGCCTGTCCATCCTGGGTTAGGGGGACAATTTCTCCACCAATGAAAATGTTGTGGGGGAAACATATCGTTTTGTCCCGAATAGTTCAGTCCTCTATAAAATTCACCAGACAGAATTAACAAAATATAACATTTGTGGTGCACAGAAGACTTCACGGCTTCGAGAGAACGTCAATTTTGACATATTTTTAAAACAATAATACTGCATTTATAATGGGTCATCTATATTTTGTGTATATGCATGTAATGGTGAGTGTGTGGGTGTGTGCTTGCTTTTTTCGTTTTGTGTGTATCGGTTTTACGTGTGTAGGCTATACAGACGGAGTTAAGTCTCGGACACAATCTGGGGTTTGATTGTTGGGAAACTTTTGTCCCCAATCCACAAGCCAAATATACTCCCCTGACTACACTGACGTCATTTTGCAGGCAAAACATCACGCTTCTGTGACTTCGGCTTCGTCATTGCTAGGGTGAGGGTTAGGGAAGGAAGGATAGTGATGAGTGTTTCGGGAGTCTGTCTCTTCTTTTCTTTTTTGTTTGTTCTTTCTCACTTGTTTTTGCTACTGAATAAGCAGTTTATTTTGTTTGACTGTGCTATTTGAAGCGATGAAGTTTAGCAACCGGGAGGTCTGGAGTTCGATTCCTGGCGGGGTCAAAGTAAGGTGGGTTTTTCATACAAGAGCGATTCCATCTAAACTGGTCTTTTCAAAAAAAAATAAATAAATAAATAAATAAAATAAACAAAAATGTCAAATTTGATCCAACTTGTTGAATTGGTTGCCATCCGACGTGAAGTTGTAATTCATAAGCCAACGACTTCTCCCTTCCCATATTCGTGGTAGCTTAGCGTCGTAAAACAACTGCCCTTCAAGGCCTGATTGTTTACTGTTTTGTTTTTCTCTCTTCTTGTTTACAGCGAGTACGCGTCTGGGCAGAAACTCTGGGTTTCCTGCGTATTTCCTTCCTCTTATATCAATTCTGTTTCAAAGCTATCTTTTCTTGGTATTAAATATATTCGAAGAGAAAAAAAAACAATAAAGGAAACGAAATGAATTAATATGAATTGTATTTTGTTTAGTTTGACAATTAAGAGAAAGATTTAAAAAATTAAGATTTGTTAAGAGGAACAAGACGGGACCTTAAAACTTCTTGATATGTTTCAAAGGCAAAAGGCTCCTTCTTTTTCACAACGTGTTTAGCAATCAAACATTCACTCCTCCCCTATTTGTAAATAAGTTATAATTCTGAACCTGTCAATCTATTAAGCACTACTTGTTTAGCAATGAAACGTGTTTTAAAAACTAAGTGTTCAGAATTTGATACGTGTGTCCATCCTTTAAACATATTTACTATGTAGGGGCACGCATTGTTCATGTCGTGGGAATTAACAAGGCACTTTGAATATTGTCAAAAAAATCAGTACCATGCTCATTACTTTAAGCGGATCTGCACAGACTCAGTTGCATGTTTTTAAAAAGGGGCATTATTTTCATTCTAAAACTGACCAAAGTGATTGAAATAGTTACATTTTTCCTAATTTTGCTGATAGTTGGTTTAGCCTTTCAGATTTTAAAAGAACGTGATAGCTCCGCTGGAAAGCACCAACCAAAGAACTACACACTGTTACCTGTCTCACTTAGTCACGATGTTTTACATTCCTGTCACTGTTCAGCATTTAAATAGATTCTACTAAATTTGCTCAAAGTGTGAAGACTGATGATATTGACACATTTCATATATTGATGTCAATGAAGGTAATTTGTCCTTATGCACGTGACCACGTTTAAAAGGCTAAAGGTGACATTTCAGGAAAAAACCCTGACTTAAATTGCCAGTTAAGGAGTGTACGTTTTCCCAAGAAGAAATCCGTTGGAAGTATGCCAGCATCTTTTACGGTTCTTAAGATACATCTATTCAAAGTATGAATGTTTCTGAACAAACTGGTGCAATACGCACTGTTTAACAAGAAATTTCCTAACTGGCTAACGATAGCCTAACCCTAACAAAAGATACAACACAATGGCAACAGCCAATCAAGAGACACCTGGTTAAACAGTGCGCTTGTTTCTTATGCAAAAATAATGAGGCGGGATGTTGCACATTGTTTATGTTTCTTTGGTCTATATTAATCATCCCTTTGATTTCTTCTCAGATAGTTTACCGTTCCAGTTTGGTAAGGAACACTGAAGATTTTCAAGGACACAATTAAACAGAATCCTAAGGATACAGTCATGTTACATCTGTCCCTTAACCTCAAAATGTTTGTTGACCACTCATGACAACTTGATTCCACCGAAACTAAACCAAGAGCAGTCTGACAGTAACCAGGATTTTCTTCATACAAAAATTTTCTATAGAATTCTATTGAAAAAAAAAAAAACTGTAAAAATTTTTCTACACAACCACTGTAAAAATTTCTCTGTCGAATTCTATGGAGTTTCCTTAGAACAACTCTAAAGAAACTGTAAAGAAACCCCATAGAGGTTCAATATGGGTTCTATTGAAAAAAGAGCCACTTTTCCAAAGATACTCCATAAGTTTTTATAGAAAAGGGACAGATTTCTATAAAGATCAGTAAGGGATTAATAGGGACTCTATTGAGGTTCTATAAAAAGAGGAAAGGTTTTTGTAGAGATGAGTGGAAGTTTTTTTTGAAGGGAAACTGTACTTCCAGTCATGAGCATATTTACACTATTTACAAATTTGAAATACGAAATCAAACAATACGATAAGTGGAGGGTTTATAGAAACTATAGCAGTTCTTTAGAAAAAGGACAGAATTCTATAGAGAATGTGAGGAGGAATCCGTCATATGAAATACGGGTAAAAGATGATAGAAATTATTGACAACGCTGCAGTGTGCATAGGGTTTATGCATGCAAGTAACCTTTGGCTTTTACCCATGCTTTTTCTGAAGTCCTTTAGACCCTCTGGCAAAGGGCCGTTCGGCGAATTCAAACTTTAAAATGCGTCCCAAAGAAGCCATACTTCCACTGACGGAAAACTCTTGACCAACCTCACTGCCCTCAGGTCATTTGCATTACTGGTCTGTCATGTATGGCCATAAAAGATACTATACATGACCGTGCTGTCGTATCCCCGGCAAATCACAACAGACGATATAAGCAAACAAACGTATATAGTTTGCTCATTGGCAAAAGTGAGAGCTCTGTGTACTACATGTATGAAACCTTTAGTTACAGTTAAAAATGTTCAACTTATTATTTTTCAGGGACGATTTAAGGAAGGGGCGGCCTTAACTTCATAAAACATAAATAAGGCCCTATTACCAACAAAAATCTGCCTTTGTGATATGTGACTTGTTTGCTTAATGGCACACATCTCCTTATATCCCTCGACTTTTACCCTTCCTTACATTAAATAACCCTCGGAGTTTGTTATGCAAATGTATGATCTTTTTGCAGTTTGTCATTATTTTTAAAAATTTAATTGCAAAAACAAAAAACAAAGCTCATAATACAGTAATAACCACTGCTGAAAATCTGCTTCCAGGCCCTGAGTCATTTCTGACTATCTGAGGGTTGCAACTTTAAAATTTTCTGAACACTCCGAGCTGACCTATTGTGGTGCGAGTCCGCTCAGATATTTCCGGCATAGGGGTACGAGGCGGGGAGGCAGTGGAAGACTCCCCCTCCCCCCAAAAAGAGTAGCAAAATCTCAAATTTGGGTATGCATTTGGAAAAAAAAATCGTAAAGGATTTTGGAAAAATTTGGATAGACACGTGAGCTTCAAAACTCGTTTTTCAGAAAATCCTGCTCGTGCCCAAAATCTTAAAAGGATATGCCTGAGAAAAGGGAAGAACGTCAAAACTGATTTAAAATTTTCACGAAATGTCAACAAGATTTCAAAAAGTAGTTGTACACATCTGGGGAGGGCAAAGAGCTATTACTCGTGAGTTTTGCTTTATAGTATTTCACAACACAATGACCGAAATGTTCGAATATCCTAAATGTTTCAAGTATTTGTCGAATAATGGAGAAATATTATTGCCAGGGTAATGTATTCCCAGAAAACCACAGAGATAAAAAATCGCGCCACATTTGGGAAGCCTGTTCCTCAAACAATACAATTATTCTTGTTATTCTTAATGGGTGTATAACCTGTTTCTGCCATTTTTTTAAATCTTGTACAATATAATTCCCGAAAAGGCCGACTATTTCAATACCCTCAAAACTTTGCCCGAAAAACAGAAAAAGCAAAATTTCCTTGTGAACCATAAAATGATTACAAAGATTTCCTACACGTTCGGGTAGCTTTTGAAAAAAATTTTTCCCCTGCCCCACTTCATACTGCAGTCTGGTAAAAATTTTGCCCGAAATGGTAAAATACTCAGGAGAAGATTGAAAAAGGGTTTGGGGTATTTTCAATTGCCGAATTAGTTATACTGACAGTCATGAGGTCGTTCAGTTGCAGTGTCTACTAGCTGACCAGTTTTTCATAGATCTATCCAACACCTACAGACGAAACTCCGACAAAGGTAATGAAAATCAGGTCTATAGGTTGTTCTTAATTACATAATGATACAATGTAAGAACGTCTCAGTATAAGTCTTCCCGAGAACTCACTTAATCCCATCTCGTAACGTGATTTTCTCCTTTTCAAAAGGTGTTACTGTAATTATGGAAGCAGTGGCGTAGCTACATGGGCGATTGCAACCCCGTGCATGGCTTTGAAAATTGGAGAGAAATCGGAAATTTGTCATTTTTGACAACAGCCAACTGCACTGTGGTCTTCTGGGCCAAATCTTCTTTCATGAAATTCCGAATTCTCTTCAATCAATACAAGCTCCATTTTTGTAATTATTTGTTTCAAAACTGCAGATTTTTTTCCGCGCGTTTCGCACGCAGCAATTTGAGGTTAGCGTTGCAATTCTGTCCTCATAATATTTCGAAATCTGAAAATGACATTATCAACATATCACCAATGAGTTAAATAGAGTTTTATGGACCAGTTTCCATCCTATTGGTTGAAGTCGAAGCGTCCACGGCCTTTTTTCCAGTTTTGAAACAGATAATTACAAAAACTGGCTAGTTATCCCTACTTTGTTGCTTATGAGGGGCATCACGCACGACGGTAGTAGGTTCCGTTTTAGAGTCTTTGGTATGACTCGACCAGGAAATAGAAACCGGGCCTTCCGCTGGAGAGGCAGATGTTATCGGCAACTATACTGTGCTATTTTCATAAATTTTCTATCAGTAAATTCCAAATTTTCTTCAATATAAGCTCTTCACTGACTTCATTCTTTCTCAATTTGTAGGTCTTAGATAACGTTGTGTAGAACAGCGATCTTTGGTCGACGTGCAAACTAAGACTTGCAAATAAGAAATAAAAATTCTTCGGTAATTTCCCAACTTTTCACATTTCCTGATATGAGGAACCCAGTATCCAAAAGTTCTCCAATGAAAGCTCCTTATTTTGAAAAATTTGCTTAAAAAGGGCAGAAATTTTGGCCACAAATTACATCCCATGAAAATGGTGTTCACAATTTAAACATGAAAGTAGGGAAATTTTAGTGCTTGCCTCCCCTCCCCGGTGGAAAAATGTTTAGCTACCCAACTGAAAAGCGGGGAGTTCGGGCAGTCATAAAGGCAGTTTCATCAATTCAATATATATTGAGGTTAGCGAAGAGTCGAAAGGGGCTAATTACATTAGCATGATTTCAATTTTGTACAGTTTTTCCCGAAGAGATATAAGACCATCTCATCCAGTGGTACATTATATCTGGTAATTTCTGATCAAAATAGCATCTGCTTCGATCCTCTTTCTAAGCCTGAAAAATGCCATTTCCGGCAGTCTGAGGGTTTCTGTTTTTAAAAACTTTCCTGTGCGCTTCGCGCCAACTGATGGTGGCGCTCCGCTCAGGTAGTCTGTTGAACACTATTGCATTTTCCGAATGGAGAATCTTCTGTCCCTCTCTTTCGTGGTAATCTAAAATGCTTTCGTCCATAAGCCTGTGTCTGTATTTACCCTTTTATGACGAAGTTTTAAACACAACTTTCAATACCTGAGCCGTAAAAGTATATATATTAAACATCAATGACGCACGTTTTTACTTTTGCACTAAGTGACAATTGGAAGTTCTTGTCTCAAAAATGTGACATTTCTATTCAGTTTTATGTATTTATTCCAAGAGAAAAACAAAATTTTTTTGCATCACACTAATTTTCATTTGGGAAGTGCCGTTTCCGGCTATCTGGATGGTGTGCACAGTCAAACTTTTCTTGTACGTTCAGCGTCAACGAATGGTGGCGCTCTGCATTAAAAGTCCTGCTGGCGTTTATCACCCCGCTTTAAAGTTATCCTTTCCGCCACAGTTGATCTCGTCCCCTTCTGGCAAATCCCGGATTCGCTACTGTTTTTTTAAGAAATACTTTCCAAACATCAATATTTTTTACCTGTTTGATGGACAATTTCTTCTTTGTTCCAAAAACATCTCTTGCTACAAACATGATTGATTGAGGCCTGCCGAAGCATTAGTTTACAATTGTTATGTCTAAAGTTTTTTTTAGAAATTTTGTGAAAGTTACAAAGAAATGTCACAATATTTTTCTATTAAATCTCTATATAGAGCAACTGAGCTATGGAACTTCTATAAAAATTCTATAGAGATCTAAAGGGGCTGCAAATTTCTGAAAAGAACTCTTAGAATTTGTGTAGAAAATCACTGATTCTGTAGATTTCTATATAGCTCCATAGGTATTTCTGTACAATTCTATAGAAAACTATTCTAAGGGCCTGAGAGGAGGGCTAAGAGAATTTTCATATTTTTCTGAAAGTGCTGGATTTCTGAAGCAACCGGACCATTGTTTAATGGACGACCACCATCAGTTGAGAGCGTATCCCCGGAAAATTTTTGGAAAATCGCGATTCCCAGCGGGAAATGGCATTTTCCAATTTTAAAGTAGAATCTTAAGAGTCGTTTTTTGAGCCTCGGATATAAAGGACCGATCCTCTGATCTACAACCCCTGCAGGGGTTAACCGAAAATGTCAATCGGCTCAGCTCTTTGATTGACGCTTAATTCAAATAATGCAGAGTGCCAAAGCTTGATACTACATTGAAATTTTTCATAGTCACCCTGAAGCAATAAACTGAGATTATGACTGGATAAGGATGAATTTCAGACAATTGTGGGAAGGGCTTGAATTAATTGATTAGGGAAATTAGTTTTGTTTTTGGTAAGAGAGTTGGGTCTTAAATATACCTTTAAAATTTTGCAGAAAAAAATCTGCGCAATATATTAACCCGTATTATATATATTTCCGTCAGCCCTTGTTATCTGGAAATTGAAAATATCAGAAACTTTTTGCCAACTTTTGAAGTGAGAACTGATAATCTTAGCATTCCCGGCAATGCGTTGCGGTCCAAATTCAGAACGGAGTACCAACAACAGTTGGGGTAGATAGAAAAAAAATTGGAAATTTGCGGCACCTCAGACAGCCTGAAAACCTTTTTGCAACTTCCATTTCGGGCAAAGGTTTCGTAGGACTATTAAGAGGAGGTGAAAAATTGTTATGTCTAAACGCATCGCCCAAAATGTCGCTCATTTTTGTAACTTTTTCTTTCTTCCTGAAAACATTACTAGTCTAAGAGCTTTTTGTAGCGATTTACTTCTAGCTGGCTGACAGAAAATGATAGTTTCACGTATCTTAAAATCTGCATTTGTAAAGTTCTGACAATGAACAAATGTATTTAAAAATTTCCTTTAAAAAGAGAAAAACAATTTTGACCCATAGGGCAGAACCTTCTGTGCACGAATAAAGCATCTCATCATACCTGTCGTATGATACAATAATTTAATGATTTTCTCTTCAAATTGAGGAATTGCCATTCTCCTTTGCTTATGCTTGCATACCTACTCAGTTCGAAGGTGCAATTCGGGTCCACCTCTGGTATGTCCGTTGCGGATAATTGACTTGAAATGGGTGTAAGGGAAAAGGTTGATCTTTTCCTCTTTTCAAAATATTTTGAATTATTAAAGTGTCTGCACTTAAAATGATGGCACCTATTTAGCAGATTATTTAACACAAATTCTTCAAATTACCTCCAAACATGTCAGCTTTAATACTCTGACAAGCTCATGTAATTTAAACCTCAACAAATGACAGAGATCACTGATTGTGCCGACCTCAGTATTTCTCATGCGGAACAAATCTGGTCCGTCTGCTCATCGATGGACCTAATTGTCCGTCCGAAAGAAGAGGACTTTGAGCTCCTTCAATAACATTTCCTACCTATGCAGTTATTGTTCAGTCGGCAGACGTATTATCTCCAATTTCAGAATCTGGGGGCTTTTTATCCTGCATTAATATTTTACTACCCGCATTTCTTTCTTTAAGTTTAAATAAGCTAATTTGAGCACAAGGGCATGTCAATTATGCTTAAATTAAACATCGACCATACCATGTGATAGAAAAAGTTAAAGGATCACCAGTAAGGGGAGGGCTAACGGTTGGGGGCTGGGGAATTTTTAATGGTTGTATTTTGGGGTCTTTCTTTTAATTTTTATCTTTTCAAACTCCATAACTAACCTGACGTTTAACCTGGTGAAGAATGTTACATGGTAGAGATAACTCGCCAAAATATTATTATCAAGCATAGCAGGTAGTTGGAAACTTTGGTCTGTATTTGCTAACAGTTCAAGATACCGTATTTGAATAGTGAAGTACTACCTGGATTTTAAAATGAACTAAGTGGACTCGATACTTTTAAAGGAGTTGAATACATACATTAAAAAATGTTGAGGTCTGGAAAGGTTTGGAATGTACGTCTTTCCTATATATGACGGGGCTTATTGATGTTAATCACTGCAAGCGTAATAGCCAAGACGAAACTCTACTGAAAAGCTTAACCTTGTACACATTGGATTCGCATTTACAATTTATATTCATATGGGCTAATGCATCTGACAGCTATAAAGAACTTCCTTATTTTCAAAGTTCTTCTATACGCTTTCACACACAAATCATGGACGAAATAGTTGAAAGAAGATGATGATGGGCTATAAGTCGCAAGGGTAGAGAGAAGTATCTGACTTATATGAAAAACTAATGCAGTTAATTAGTGCTACCTATCCTTATAAAGTTAAGCTTCAAGAGAGTGAAATTACTAAAAGCGTTTTCCGTAAATTACAAATATTGTTCCACCTGTGAGCTGGACTTGTAGAAAATGCCCATGTAGTCTCCCTCCTGTCATAAGAGGTCACTAAAGGGGGGGGGGGGGACTTGAACAGCATCTGAACAGTGTGACACTACATAACACGTGAGTTTGGAGTTTTAAATCTTAACTAAGTAACTACAATATTGGTATTCTCCAGACTGATTTTTGTGGGCCGGGACACTTGAGACAATGTCCCGTGTTTTATGGCCTGTTTTTCGTGACTTTGATGAGGCAATGTCAGTGTTTCATTTTGGTTGAGAATTAAGGTAAGGTACTCTGAAACAGGGGCGTAGCCAGGATTTTCTTGTGGGGGGGGGCAAAGTCGACTCATCGTCCCCAATCTTGACCGACATGACTGTCCAAGCGGAGCGCCACCATTGGTTGGCGCGGAGCGTACAAGAAAATTTTTGGTTTTAGAAACCCCTCAGATGGCAGGAAACGGCACTTCCCGAGTGTTTTATGCTGCATGTTCCCAACCTGGAAATGGATCTCATTTCTGAAATTTCTCAATTAATGCAAAAAACAAAAAACAAAGACAAAAACAATCTATAAAAAATGTCAATACATGTTTCTAAGCGGAGCTCTACCATCGATTGGTGCGGAGCGAACCAGGAAATTTTTTGGTTTTACAAACCCCTCAGATGGCCGGAAACGGCACTTCCCGAGTGTTCAGAGCAAGAATATGTTCAGCTCAACTTTGAAATCCTCCCCGCTTCTTAACTGGGGCACTTGACAAATATTGAGGGGCTGCACATACCTTTAGCCCCCACTTTTTCATTTTTCATCGCCGCCACTGGGGTGTGGCATTTTCTTGAGGGAGCGAAGCGCCCAAGTGAGGAGCCCAGCATCCGAACGGGGAGAGGGTGTGGTTCTCCCACTCCTACCTCAAGGAGATACTCAACACTCAAGACACAAGACACTCAACCCCAAGCCCCGACAGCC
The DNA here is from genome assembly GCA_037179385.1 of Holothuria scabra. Taxonomy (NCBI): domain Eukaryota; kingdom Metazoa; phylum Echinodermata; class Holothuroidea; order Aspidochirotida; family Holothuriidae; genus Holothuria; species Holothuria scabra. The sequence continues at coordinate 9,978,051 of CM074190.1, read as the reverse complement.
AGGATGCCGTCGATGAGTTGGTGAGGGAGATTTGAAGAAAACCTGTGCACCTTACCTGCCATTGCGAGTCATATACGACATAAAATTTGTATATGCTAGAAGAAGATATTTCCGCACTGATTTAACCGTGGAAAAGCGGGCGAAATTTTTTGGGGTTAGCCTACACTAAAAAGAATCTACACTTATTTAAAGCTGATATAGATCAATTGTCACGGCCTTTTGGCCCTATCGGGCACAACTTATATTGTACTTCCCTCTTCGAGTCCGTACCGCACGACTGACACAAGAGATCACAACTCCCTGGTTTAGCGAAATGAGATGAAAAATCCCGACATGTTCATTAATCCATTTATTCTACATATTAATTTACTTGAAAAGATGGGAAGGGTTTGTAATTTATTAGCTCTAGGTAAAGGAACTGAGGAAGAGTGTGAAAAGCATTCTGAATATTTTGGGTTTTATCGCAGAAATAACTCTTTTGAAAGCCAAAATAATTAAACCGACCATGGGAAGGAGACAGATTATTTGCGACAGGGGGCGGGCCATGTCAGCGACCACAAGTTCCGACGGCCCCTATGTCGAGGGGGTGGTGAGAAGGGGATATGAAGGAGCCTAACTATCCCATGTTATTGAACCCCTTGGCACATTTTGCACAATATCACTTAATATTTTAAAAGCCGAGTTGCGCACTGATAGTGTTCTGTTGAGTCTGAATCGTGAAATTGCGAAGCGCGCGGAAATTTTTGGTAGACTTACAAAAATAACATAGCCTATGTAATCATTAAAAACAAAAAGAAAAAAATAGAAACTGTGGGGGTTGTAGACCGTATCGGGGATAACATACATTGCGTCGAAAACACCTGGAATACCCGATAAAATAACCAAACTATGCTCCGTCTGTCCGTGAGTCGCTCACCAACTGACCTATCGCATGACACACACAAGAGAACAGCAACTAGGCTTTGTGACATGGGATGAAATTTAAGACCTCTAAATAACCTGTGTACTCTGCCTCCCTGGTTCTTGGTAAGGTTGACAGGAATAACACTCTCTAGATATGTGGAATAGAAGTATTTAAAAAAAACTGGAGTGAATCTACAGCGCGCGTAGCGCGCCGAAAATTGGGGTTCTTATTAGGGAAATTGTCCCTTAAGAGCAAAAAACAGGTAAACCATCGGGGACACTAGCCGCCGTCGGGGACTGCATACTTTATCGTAACGACTAAGACCTTCCCTCCCCCCTCGAAAAACTGTAAAATAAAAATGCCCCCGATTCCCTCCCTCCTCTTGCCGTTTATCTTTTTTTCAATTTATTTATTTATTTTTTTTTGCTCTCCTTCATTTTTTCAACATCGCCCATCGCGTCCCCAAAATTTCTGTGGGGGGGGGGGCACTCTGCCCCCTGCCCCCCCCCCCCCCGCCGCTGGCTACGCTAGTGCTCTGAAAGGTTAAAGTGACTCTTTCCTATTTCTTGACTAAAAGTATTATTTTTTGTTAAATAAAAAACATGTAACGTTCAAGACAATGTGACGTACGAATTTGATTTGCTGTTTCTAGTCTTAGACCTACTATTAACAATTAAAACAAAACGGTCGAAAGAGATCATCGCTTCAAAAAAGGCTAAATTATATCAAATTGACATTTTCAATTTTATCTTTAATTTTTAAGTTTTTCTTTCTTGTTTTGAAAATAAAAGAGAGACAAACTTAATCAACCAAAGATTTTGGTTTCACTTTTTATGTAAATTACACTTTTTCACAACAAATCGAAAACAGGTGCTTTTTATTATTAGCATTGCCGAGAGAATCTCCATTATACTCATTTAGGGGCATACTGTTTAACAAAAAATCCTAACTGGTTAGCGATAACCCTAATTTCTAACCTAAAACGAAGGGTGCAATTGATGCAATACATGGCAGTAACCAATGCATAATTTCCTCTTTAAACTTTATTCTTCAGCAGGTATTTAGAGACAAAGAGTGACAAAGATGATTATGATTTCTTTTCTTTCCCTCAAAAAAAAAAATCGTTTTCCTGATATTTAAATTGCCGAATTCAGTCTTACTGTTTTGTAAGAAATCGTGTCAAAGTCTTTTTGTCTATGACGAAATGAAGGTTAACTCACTTTTAAACGAGTTACTTTAAACCATCTTTACATTTATTTACACACTAACGCAACAAAAGATGTAAAGAGCGTTACTTAAACTATAGGCTACCGATAAAACTTCATACACTATTCCGATAATAATGATCTCCTGGACGTTATCGGATAGGGCAGGACCAAGTACGCCAATAGAATTTTGAAAACGAACAGTGGTGAAACATGCTCTCTTAAATCAATAGATTTTAATTAGTCTAATAGAGTTGAAATAAATCTAAACGAATGAAAGTATAAGTGACCAATCGAACGTCCGATTGATCACTCATTCATCTCTTTTAGATATAAACTCCAATATTGTAAATCTTACATTTTAAGAACGTGGTTGCATCTGATGTAGGTTAACGTAAATATTTAAAAAATATTACTTGCAGTGAGACACTTCTAAGCAAAATTCCTGTCTACGCCAGTAGCTGAGTCAACTGTGAAAGAAACTCTTTGAAGGGATAAAACTCCTAATGGCTTTGGGGTTCAAGGAAGTTTATACACATTATTGATTCACACGACCTTGTTTTCTGAAGGTCTAAATAGGATTCAAGAAAAAGATTAAATTATCAGATAAGCTCTCTAATCTTACTACCAAGCTGCTGGGGATGTTAAGGCGACAGAACTGCTTGTTCGGTATACAATTTGCAGTGTTGCAGATGTTTTTTACGGTTAAAAATATGAAAAAAAGGTTTCTACTTTATCTTCCATGGCTTTTTTCGAAAACAGATGAAGCCATCTCACAAGCCTTAGCTACGGCTTCTTGCTATTGGCTAAAAATTAGGAGGACACATATCCGCCATTCGTATAAAGACATTATTTGAAGTGCAGCCCTATAAATCGTAATTCGTGAATCCTAAATCTCATAGAAAGTTAAAAAAGCTAAAGAGTAAAAGTATTACTATGGTAATTAAACGAAATTTAAACTTTTTTGTGACAAATTTGTTGGTCTACATTTTAGCTTGATTCGATTGACCCTTCACATAATTTTGGAAAAAAGCAGTCTCTCGAATTTGATTTAGTGAACTCCGACCGTGCCATCGTAATTTTAATAAGCTTCCATCAAGAATTTGACAAAACTTTTGTTATTTATCTAATAAAATTCAAGGAAAATTACTCCTTTTTACCTTCAATGTAGCATTTTATATACAGGATGTAGTTATAGATAGTTTTACATGTTTTAAAATGATCGCGCGCGAGCGAAAATGATGACCATTGAATACCCTCGTTAGGTCGACAGACAGGGCAAAAATCTGCTATCCAACTGAAATCTGTGGTACCAAGATATTCGTCCTATACTCCTGAAGCTATGTGTGTCCCTGCAAAACTAAGGTGTACAACTCTTAGTCAGTAAAATATCAGAGAAACAAAGAGCGCATACAAGTTTTTTTTTCAAAATAAGCTCATATTTATTTTTTGAGAGACAGTTTCAGACTATGACAGATTTTTGTAAATGACCATGGAAGGAATACTTTAATGTTGACAAAAGAATAACATGACACTTTATTAGCACCATATGCCAAGTCTATTTTTGAAACAATCTAACTAATAACTTCAGTAATTTTGATAACATACACGTCTGTAGTCGTTTAAGTCTTTCTCAACTACCAGAAAACATTGACTAGATTGTCACAAATGACAACCTGTTCGATATTTTGCTATCCACCAACTTAACCTCATTAGCCAGCACTTGATTAACTTATTCTAAAGATTTTTTTTTTTTAAATCAAAGATGTACTGATTACTTTAAAGTCTGTGTATCATCTATGGGTAGCTAAATGATTATTCTCTCTCGCAATATTTTAATGACATGGTTTATACATATTATACATTCATGGCAAGGATTTGCCTTTACTGTGCATGCTTCAAAATAGACACAGATGAAATCAACCATATTAAACACAACTTTCAATATCTTCATCGTCAGAAGCCGATGTTCTATGAAAATCTTGTAAACTTTTCCAATCGTGGCAGTTAAATCAAATTTCAACATTTTAACATAATGATATGTATTATACACATGGCTTTTTTGTAATCACAAGACTTTTTACTCAGTTCCAAATCTTGAGAAAAGGAAGAAAATCTACGGACTGTAATTTCACCTATAGGCTTGTCTTGAGCATTGCGCTAGAATCAACAGCTTCTGAATTTCCCTCCGAAAATAATATGTTTGCCACTAATAATCCACCGGTATTTACTTCAAAACATAGCCTGCAAGCAAATATGTTCTCTTGTCTTTATATTAATTGAATACGTTTCAGAAGTTGTTGCGACTGTAATGACGAATCACTCGACTGCCATGGAATTCAAATGTCGTCACCGTTTTGTTCTGTCATAAAATTTATTTGCTTTAATCTATAATAATACATACATTCTTTGAATCATCTACAATACAACAGAAATGTATTGTTAAAGCAGCTGTTTCACTAATAGCGGAAAGAGGGTGGGTAGAAGTAACATTGGTTTTAGTAAACAATCAATGTGTTAGAATGTTTGCTATAGGTCTTACATAAATAACGTCGCATGTATAAATTTTTAAACCTGTTAAGTGTACCTCAACTTTGAAATTTCAAAAAAAAAAAAAAAAAAAAGAATTATGAAAAATGAAAACTGAATTCAATCGGTCCAAATTCTATCTTCCCAGGTTGCTATTACATATGCTGAAGTATAAAATGTTTATGTTCATTCTGCAAATTGAAACTGTTAAGTTTATTATGCCATTGCTGTACTACTCAAATTGAAAACTTTGTGTTACTCTGTTCCTCAGAAAACCTTTGCACTTATTTTGCAAACTGTTATGGCGCTCTTAATGTTTACAAACCCTCTCTGGTCTACATGTACACGAGAAAAGAGGAACTTGAAGGTTATAAGGGCGTTTTAAATTTCAAAGGAGTTGAACGAATGATGAGAATGAGAGCTCTAAAGCGGTAAAAGTCACAATTTTTTGATCAATAAAATATTTGGATTTTAGTGAATAGATTTCAATACTTAATATCTCAGCAATTGACCAAGATGTGGCAATGGGTGTTTAATGAAAAAGATTTGTAAGTAACTATTAACTATATATTGGAAAATCCCGAGACTTGAGCTACATTTTAACCGGTAACTTGTTAGTTTATAGCATAAATTTATACCGCTCACTTGTTAGAGGAGGGCTGCAAGTCCAGCTCATAACACGTGGGGAATGGAAGAGTTAGAAATTACACAGTCGTGCGAAAAAGAGGTTGGTCCTTTCGTTAAAAAAGTTACAATTTCGGTTGGAACTGAAGAAAATTTGAAATACTTATAGTGTTTCTTGGACAATTTAATGGGGGGGGGGGGGAGGGGGAACACTACTCGGTGAAAAGAACAAGTCACCTGTGGCACAAATCGTCACCGTCATAGAATATCTTGATTTATTTATTAAATCTCTCCCTCCAAAATGAAGCCCTCTGCTACGAGTGCGGAAGGTAGATGCCCTCCTAACGGGTATGGGAGCAGCGCTTTCTCTCCCCACCAGGGCGCCACCCTGGACAATGTCTTCTTTCTCTAGAAAGGTTACAACTGACTTGTGGCAAACAGGTAATTGAGGAGCGGGCAGTTCAAGGCTACGTTACAAATCCGGAGTAAGAAATGACAGCTGTTTTTGAAGCGTGCTATTTTTGCGGACATGCTATACAAGGGCATGCAGTAGGTATACATTATTTTAAGATATCACGTTGCTCTTTGCAAACTCCGTTGGTGTACATGGCCGGTAATTTGAAAATAAAAAGAAAACAAGTTCATGATGAATCCAAACTTATTTGAAGATGAAGAGTTAATAGAGTTAATATGTTTTGTGTCTGCATTTTGAGATCCCAAGTGTAATTTTGGTTGTCACTGTAGGCATTTAACGACAAGGACACTATTCGCCAGATAGCCACGTGTCACAGGAAACGGAATCATCTCATCGTTAGGCATTTCTCCTTTTAAAGGGAAAATTAGTATTTGTTTCAAATTGAGTACTCCCTCAAATGTTCTGTCTGCGTAAAACATTAAACATTTTCCATTGCTTGTACACCGTCGTTGTCCGCAGCGAAGTTTCTCTTTCCGAGGTAAAAAGACGATTTGAATCGTTTGTCTTCGGTTTTATCTTCTGTCTTGTCGGCTTCTTCACGTTTTCCGAACATGAATTTATTATAGGCACTCCTTCCACGTTTTCCAAAGTACAGCCTGCTGAAGCTCCGTTTGGCCGTTTCTGGAACACGCTTGCCGAAATATAAGACACTATAACCGGCCCTTTTATCTGCATCTGAGCCATCTCTTTTACCAAACATAAACTTACTGTTCCATGATCTTTTTTCGGGATCCAGGTTAAGGTCATTTTCACGTTTGCCAAACATGAAAGGACTATATGACCTTTTGTCGACATCTGAAAGATCTTCCCGTTTACCGAAGACGAAGGGATTGTTAAACCTTTTGTCCGTCGTCCGTTTGCCGAAGTTTAACTTAAAGAAATTGGGCGGGATATTTCTCCTGGCATAATTGTCGTAAAGAGTTCTAGTGTCTTTCTTGTCCATCTCTTCATTTCTTGGGTCTCTTTTGGCGAAATTTGTAAAGCCGTCTGCCTCTTCGTCGTATAGATAATCGAGGGCGAGTTGATGTGCAAGATCCTGTTTAAGTCAATACACAAGAAAATGATATCGTTGCAACAAGCCGGTACCGTACATTTCGGAAATTGTGTTTATATCAGCAATGAATTCACGCGATGCTTTACAAAAACTTCATGGAGCAAGAAAAAAGGCTGAAATAGCGCCTATTCAAGCTACTCATTGTTAAAAAATGATGTGTTTGCAGAATTTTGAAACTTGACAAACAATACCGTCCACAGAAATTCATTGCGGTGGTATTCCCCCGAAACTGTTGTGCAAAGGTCTATAAATGATATTTCTAACCCTTAGACTAGTAAATTAAGAACGAAAACCATTTGCACGGCAGCCATTATTAGCTGACGTTGCCATTTGCAGCCAACCGACGGTGATTACAATATCCCATTTTCTTCACGAAGCGATGAGATAAAAGAGAAAAACCTATCTGACAAAGGTATATGATATACATAGGTCTCACGTGACGTAAGAATTTCAAGTGGATCATTTCAGCCATGTGTGGGGAGAACAAGCCTCAAGTGGCGGCACTGAGAACTGTACACTGCTTAATCAACGCTAAATTGCCGAATTTCTTCAATTGAATAAAAATTGAGGAGTTTGTCGTTAAAGAAAGTGGTGCATTTCAACGTTGTATATGGAGCCGTTCTTGAGTTACCTAATGAACTAAAATTGTTGTTTTCGATAAAAGAACGATTAAAGGTCACATTAAGGTTTTATATGTTAGGAGGGAACTTATTTTAAGCATTTCGCCGAATTTGGCATTGTAATCTGATATGTGGTTATCAAGATATGAGCAGGTAACGTTGCAATATGCTAAAAAAAGTGACCTTGAGCAAGCACATTTGGCATCATATCCTCTCATTAACGGGCAGTCTTTTGTCTTTCTTTTGTTTTTGTTTGGACTTCACGGCCACCTTTCTCCTCAAAAATCTTATATTATCAGAATGTGATTGCGTTAACTGCTTGAAAACTTTACAAACTTTTTATTCCTTGCAGGTAGGTGGTTCTGTCTCTACTAACTCAAGGTCAACACAAGTTTGAAAAAACACTGCAAAGGGAAAACCCAACATCCCGTGTCACATGTGAGGAAGTGATTTAACCTTTTCTGACCTAAAGCTCACTTGGGAACACAAATCAAGTGACTTAATAAACAGCAACCTCGAGAAAAACATGTCCAATTTGAATGAAAATTTCACCATAGTGCGAAGGTTTGGTTCCTTTTGAAATTAAAACTTTTGCTAAAGCTTCCCCTTTCAATTCCAACGAATTGCAATATAGGTGAAAAATCCCGGTAAGTTCAGAAAGGAGGTAGAGGTTACTACGAAAGTGAACAAGCTTTATTCGAACTTCATCTTTTTTTTCTTTCATACCTTCTGATTTTGAAACAAAATTTCTGCCGTTTCTAGATCATCAGGAACTTCTGCCTGAAAACCGGGTACCTCTTTAGAATCTAGTGGTTGCGATGCCGTAAGATGGAAACCCCCCAGTACAGTCACTGCTATAAATAAGAAACTGGACGGTAAAGCCATCTGGAGAAGAGAAAAAAAGAATGGAAAAGGAATGACCATTGATTCGATTTTGAAAAATCTCACAATGTGAATATTAGTCTAAGTCGGCTTTAATATATTTCTTTGATGTCTTAGTTATTTTGCAAAAATGTCGTGTTGTATGTATTTTTTTTCTGTATTTGTAACACTATTTCTCATTAACTGTTGGTATTTTGTAATAACAAACACAGTGGTTAAACGCCACTACTTCAAAAATATTCATATTCTGTAAAGAAGTACCTGGAAAGTAAAGTCACTTGAGTGTAGTGAGAGAAAAATTAGATAGATGAGGTTAAATCGCCCAGCTTAACAAATTGGTCTACGTAAGACCAGTTAAGGCCTTTCACCAGTTATTGCTTATGGGGGTGTTCTCTCTGCACTGTTGCTATGATGAGCACCAAGCGAAATGGCAACAGGTTCCATTTTTAAGTCTTCTTTATGATCAGAAGTCAAACTCCAGGCCTTCAAGATCCGGCTACAAGTCTGGTGCACTAACCTCGTGATCGTACAGTCGGCAATACTGTATTACTGTGGCAATACTGTATTATGTATAATGTATGCTATTAGCAAGTATTGAATAGTTTAGAAATTGCGTTAACCTTACTCGATTTAAAATAGTTAAATCCGAATGCACTTTCGGCGCTAAGTGTAATGCACATGTATGACCATTGATGCTATAAGTCGATTCCCCTGGCTTAAAATTTTTAACGACTACGAGCACAGGTCTTGTGGAGTGTGCAAAACGTCAAAGAAATTATAAGTGGGTGCTCCTGTAGCCAGTTCCAAAATCACCTGGGTATGTGTGCAAACTAATCTTTAACCAACTTTTTTACACCGGGAAAGGTCATACAGTTTTCATCAGCAGAAAAAAGAAGCAATTATAGGCACGCTTCAAGGACTGACAGTAAAGCATTAGAAATGGTACTAATGGTTGGTGATAAATCATCGTGCATGATGAGAATACTTGTTTTTTTTCATCGTCCCCACTAATGCGACCACAACATCCATCGCCATGAAACCTCGGTGAAAGGGAAATTTTTACTTTTACTTATATTTAGCAACCCACGTAAGCACACTCTTAAAAAAATTGGGCAAATTTTGCCCAACTTTTTGACCAACACTGGGCATCTATTCAACAACCTAAACAGTTGGGCAAAACTTTAACCAACCAAATTTGGTAAAGTTTGAACCCAACTGTTGGGCAGGAGATTACCCAACTGTTTGGTAAATTAGCATTTTAAAACATACCCACTTGTTGGGCACTTCTTTTATTAAGCTGTTGGGCAAATGCAGTGACCAAATGTTGGTTATATGTTAATCATCTTTTCCTTAAACGTTGGTGCTTTCTTTACATGTTAGGTTGTAGGTTATGGCAGGGAGCTGCCACTGCAGCACCCTGGTTATGGCAACCCTTCGGTCCCGGTTAAAAAACCCTGGCTTAATAACCCTCATGGTTTGTCACTGAGTTTCGTATAGGTACGTCCAAAACTATCATTTTTAAAAGGCACTGTATTTTTAAAAGGCACTGTATTTTTAAAAGACACTGTAAAATGATGTGTGTTAATGATGTGATGAAGTCTTGTAGTTTCATCAATGCATAAATGTGAACACAAGGGCTGCATGAAAATTAGCTGGTCCGTAGCTCTCATACACTGTTATCATGGTTATGAGACAGGTTTCTTGTTATGCTGAAATGTTTCAATTAATATTATATAAATGCCCATTCGGACGTGAAAGAGAATATCCCAGATCCTGACCTCTCATTGGATAGCAAGTTTTGCTCGAAATACGAATCATGGAATCTCATACAAATGTGTTCTAGTTCGTAGTACTGTTTAAAGAATTTTATGGAAATAGAGATCGATTTCATGGTCTAAAGTAATGTACGAGTTTAGCTGTTTGGCCAATATAAAAGATGCCAAAGAGAATTTTCAGATTATGGTACCTTGGTCTGATTATGAGAAGAATTGTGAAACAAATCGGGTCAAGTGCACTGTTGTTTGGTGACAACACTGCAACCAACAATATACCCAACAAATTGGCAAAAAGTTACCCAACAAGTGGGTAAAGGGAAAATATGCTCAACTGTAGAATAAAATCTTATCGTCATTTCGACCAGTCAGTTGGGTTTAACAGTATACGCGTGCATGGAAGGGGAAATTTAACCATTATGTGAGCAAAGATTGACCAACACTTAAGCAATTACTTTTACTCAACAAAAACTTTGCCCAGCGTTTAAACATTGCACCAATTAGCCCCAAAGTTGGGCAAAGTTTAACCAACACATTTCATAAACCTCTTTAACCAACGGATATTTTACCCAACGTTTTAAGAGTGCAACCTGCCTTGCGGTATAAACAGTGTATTGGTATCTTTACGTTATATGATAACTAACATCATGTAAAATTTCACTTCATATACACTAACGGATTCGATGCTGCATGAAAAGGCTCATTTCGATGCACTGCAGTTTGTTTAATAATTTCTATATTATAAGAAACTCGTGCAAACACTTCCTTAAATCATTTATTCAAATGTAGAAGAATTATCAACATGACAGGACAATAACGACTTTGTGTTAACTTTGTAGAAGAACTACTCCAGCTTCAAAATGGTGTTGCTGACACATTGATATGGGCCTCAGCTGTAATGTTCGATGTGGAAGACTTCATTTTGGTCCTAAGGCGTGTTAGGCTTTATTTCTAAAGAGGAAAGTCTAATTATTTTCCAAAGAAATTAAAGGTATCGCTTTCAAGATTATCTTTATCTTGTTGCGGGTGTTTGAACTCTTAAATCTACCCTTTGGCGTTTGCCTAAACCATGGATTCTTACGTCTGTTTTATGGTCATTTACTTAGCAAGGGAGAGAGCTAGTCTATAATAAGAGATGGAAAAGCTTCTTTAAAATATTCTTGTGGAAGATTAAATGTTTTAATTACGTGATAGTTTGAGAAATGTAAGGTTTCTCTTACTTCGAAACCATCTAAAGATCAAGCTTATCGAACGATACTTCAATTGGTAAAACATCCCTCGGGCAATCATAAGTGTGGAATAGGCTTTATCAATTTCCACAAATTCACAAATTTCTTTTTAGGCAACAAACGTGAGATACGGTTATTCAACTCAAACGGGACAAACATAATAGTTTGTTACTTGTTTGATTATGTAGAACACGCTCACCTCTTTGGCGTTACAGGGAGTCAAATAAATGAAACAGAGGCTTATGTGAACCTTTCAAATTGTCGTCTTAAAGTAGTTTTGCATAATCGTTAATGAGATCAACGAGGTTTCTATTTGGGTACTTTTTAAGGCCTTTACGGAATATTGTCGGTGTATTATTGCGACCTGAATATATGGTGGTGTCTGTGGTATGATAGAAAGGAAAATCTTGGGTGAAGACGAATAATCTTGATCTTCAAAAGAAGATACTTGACTATTAACGGCAAAGACCAGTCTTCCGAGACAAAAATCAAGACATGTGGGTTTTAACTATATACACATGAACAGCCTGAGAAGTCAGAATTAATTCCCGGGGTCCCCATCAACGTCATTTAAAGGGAAATATTGCGTTTAAAATGCTCCAACATAGCAACAAAACTATATAGCTCTAGTCATTATCAAAACATTCCGTCTCAACAACAATCCCCAGCAAAAGCTCCATCTTCCCACAACATTATGCACAAGAAAATTTATGGAAGTTGCATCTTTTGGGTACACAAATTATTTTTGAGCAACAAACAACTAAATTTCTATCTGAGGGAAACTTACTTCTAGAAAAGGAGGCTACCATACTTCCTTATTTTTAGTTATTAGTTACTCTTGGCCAATAAACAGTGGTTTAAAAAAGATGAAATTTCCTTGTGAAACAAACGCAATGTTTCCCTTTGAATACGTCCGGCTTTTCTGACTACCTGAAGATGTTCGTTAGTCAAAATATTTTTACATGGTCAAGAATAGTCATACAGTACTAGGAAATGTTTGAAGTCTATTCTTTATCATAATTATCTAATGATTCCAAGTAGTTGAAAGTTTCATTCACATTAAATTCATTTTTAAGTAAACGTATAACAAATGATTTATTTGATTCCCCGAAATACGGGACTCATATCTCTTCATATATGAGTCCCATTTGTAATAGGCCTAGAAAGAAATTTGTAATCTAATAAGTTTAGAATAATGTTCAACCGTTATTGTGTACAAGGGGTATCATTCGAACAAGTGGAAATTAAAAGATTTTTGTCTCTATCTTTTTAAGTCTTGTCATCTCGAAAGCTTCTTTAGCGCACTCGGGGGAACTGTTCGTGAAATTCAGGTGACAGCACAGATAAGTGAGAATATATAGATAGTTTTATGTACGTTTACGCTTTTTAATTAAATTCATTGTGAAAAGTTCAAGTGATATCACTCTAGTAACATTTCTAAGAAAGGGCCGAGGTGAAACAAGCAAAACTTCAGCAGGCCACTGATACAGGGTCCCGATTAAAACTCTGTGCCTTCTACATTTCAGGTGTTGGTATTTGAGGCAATTCATGACTTTACCAGACCATTATATAAGTATTTGGAAATGGTTTAAATTAAACATTGAGGTTCTACAGCCCCAATGTGATTTACGGTACCTGATTTAAAACTTAGGAAAGGCGGGACCAGGAAAATTCCAGCCAGTAAAGGTAAATGTCGGTCATTTTAAGGGAGAGCGGTATTATCCATAAATCGTGTTACTTACTCTTTTGTGGTAAACATTGAGGAGTACATCCTCATTGTGGTAACCTGAAGTTTAGGAAGTCGGGGATGGATGAATTTGGAAAACGTCTACAGTAAAATTTACCATTAGTAACGGTATCAGCCTTATGTATTTTCTAAGTTTTATTTTCTACATGATAATTTTCAACATCCATATTAATTTAAAGAAGAAGTACGAATTTCTGATTTAAAAATACTGAAACTCCTGAAAATTGTGATACCACGAGACCCAGATGTGTCGTTGGACACGATTTTACATGTTTTTACAAACTTAGAAGATACGCCTCGGTTCCTGGGAGTTCCTTGGAGTAATCTTCGTTCCAAATGAAAATGTTGAGTTCGGTTTGCCAAATGAAATTCAAATTCTTTTCTCGTACAGCCGTAATGAGCCCATCAGCCAGGAGTATGGACCAATGAAATTCTGTTTGTTTTTGATTATTCATGAATAAATAACAAATGCCATGCGTACCTGTTCAACGGAAAATGGAATGAACTCACGTGAACAGTGCAAAGGATCTAGTTTGTATATTGGGACGGATGGACAATACACAACCACCTAAAAGAAATGAGTTCCAAATAATAGCTGCCTGCTAGGACTATATACTCAGCTTATTGTGACGTTACGTTAACTAACATGACCCACGCAAATGAAATTGTTGACCAATTACACGAAAAATGATGACAATCTCACCTTAAATCACAGGTGGTGAACATTGCTTGACACAACGAGACAACATAGGCGTAGAACACAGGTGAGTACATGCACACCCTACATCTATACATTTTTCGTGCAGCACTTACATCGTAGCCTAACACTCGCCGCTGATAATTAGTGTTATAAAAATATGGCAGCCAAGTGCGTATGTATCAGTATACAGTGGCTGCAGATTTTTGACGGTGTGGTCAGTCGTTGACATGCATGATGAGATCTCGATAGCAACTGATTAATGAATATTCATGAAATGTCAAGGATTGCCCACATGGGAAACATATTGAATATTCTACAGTTGTTTGAATTACCGCTAATACTTTAGCTGCATTTGTTTTATAACCCTTAAATAGCTCTTTCCCCTAAAATACGTTCTTCTGGTTATTTTTTGAATGAAGAGCATGAACCAAAGCCTGTTCTTTGCAGTTGGAAGTTTTCAGGGAACGCTTACTTCAATCCGATTTAGTGAATAAAAATGTGTTGCACGAGTATAACCATCCATGATACAGGTGAAAAATGAAAAAAAATGAAGGCGTGTGGTCTACTTATGACGGACCAGTGATAACCATCTCCTGACCATTTGAATTCGTTAACATGTGGTAGAAATTTGAACTTACATTTCACTCCTTCTAGAGAGTCACCAGTCAAGTCCACGTCTGTTGTCGAACCTCACCGGCTCAACGACCGAAAGACCGCAAACTGTGAAAAATAAAAAAGTGTTTTAATAAAATAAAAATATATTTGCACTCTTAATATAATGATATAATCACTGCCCACGCAACTTCCCCGTTAATTTACAGTACGTTAAGAGCAAAAATCTCCCGATTATCAAAAATATAGGCAAAACGGACATTACATTTGTCTCCATGCATTTTGCAAAAATCTGAGTGTGGGAATGTGGGTTAGAACTGCATTTGAATATCCCCATTTGGTTAGGCTGTCAACGGAATTTTACTACTGAACATTGGAAAATTCTCTCACTTGAAACTGGGCGTTATTACGTGGACAGTTGTTTAACGATAGAAAGCTACGAATAACAAAATGACCTTGGCTTTCCTACCTGGTGTTTAGAGCTCAACCAAGACGCCCATTTCGTCTTTTTCCAACCATGAAATACCTTTTTAATATGTGCGTTTCCTAAACATCAACAATTTCAGAGAGTGATATGAATTTTTTTAATTATATCCCAGCATTTGTTATCTTTACTTTCGTGCATAAATTTATTGAATCCGAATAGATTGTGGTTCACGATTTTTTTTTGTAGCTTGTACCCACTTAATTGGATACTAGTCATATTATACGTTAAAAACTAAAACAAATCAGTCCATCAAAATCTGTCGGGGGAGGATGTCCAGTACCTCAAGGTAAACCGCCAGTATACTCCACTGTACTGCTGGATTAGAAAATCAAGTTCAACATAAATGTCCACGGTTTGTGGGACGGAGTTTCTATTGTGCAGTCTGGGGAGATCTTCAAAAAACACGCGAATGCTATCTTGTTGAGTGGCGTATTCATGGTGGCTACATTCATTTCCTTCTAAATGTTGGGATGGTTACATAACACACAGGCTTCTTTACTCGATCATGTGACGTACACAAACTTCATTTCTGCTCATGTGACACAGACCTTCTTTTTTCACAAGTGATCCTTAGCATGAGTCCAAAGCCACTAATATGAGTTTAAAGGCTTTCTGACTTTAAGAGCGGATTCTCAAAGGATAGCGTCATCCGGAAATAATGATTTTGCCACTTGGGGCAAAATATCAGACCCTCCCTAATCGGTTCTTGAAAATAGCTTCACGAAACTCATCCCTGAATCTTTGATCGTATTATTGTCACGAACAATTCCATTGTAGTAACTAAATTTAGTTATTCAAGTGTCTAAATACGTACCGGTACGGATTATCTCGCAACCCGACTTGGAACTTAGTTTGACAAAAAGCATTGTTTCACCCTTTAATAAGAAGAACGACAGAGAAAATTTGGACTAGCCAAATAAAATTGTTTTAGATTTTACACAGAGGGGCCATGCATGATGCGAACAAAGCACAATTTAGTTGTGGTTGATTTTTCTAATTTTTGTTCCATTATCTGGAACAAAGAGTGTACATAACAAAATGGGAATTTAGTTAAAGTTCCATATAAAATGAGTACTGTGTTTATTCGAAAATAAATCACAGTTACATTTCTAATGAACGAGCGTAATGTGAGGATCGGTTTTGCAAACAAAGATGATTGAAGGAGCTCCTTATTACGCAGTCTACTCCGATTTCTTTTCACAATAAAACCTCCACCATTTGTCATAGACTTCGCTGTCTCAATGTCTTATGCAAACTAAAGAATTGAGCTGCGCACACCAAATACAATTTTACACGTAAAATTGCTCATTACGACGAGGTCATTCTGATCATCAAACCTCTCGAACAAGCACTGTTTTCGCGAAAAAACGCAGATACGATAAGTACTGATCATTAACTGCCTAATTAATTGTGGTAGAGTTCTTTTTGCTTTGATGAGAGCAGTGGCATCTGTTTAAATTCCCAGGCTTCAGGAAGGTTAATGAATTATTAAATGCATCCTTCTGGCTTCGTACGAAAAAAACCCTCCCCGTATATCTTTCTTTTGATTTCCTCGACCAAAGACAATAAAAAAAAGAAAAAAAAAAAGAAAAAAAAGAAAAAAAAAAAACTTTTGCAAGGATGATGACATCTGGATATCAGCGTCGTATGAAGGGCTACAGTATTTTTCGTATTTCATGTTACTACAGTTGCCTAGTTCTCGTAAGGTGAGAAGGTCATCTGGTTGAAAGTTGGCTGTATTCCTTACATGGAAAACTTGTCTTTGATCTTATTTTTACTGACCTTTCTCGTGAGTGTTATCTGTTGAATAAGAATGGATACTATTAGTACTGCATGTTTACAATCATTCCATCACTTTGTCACAGTTGAGTTGCGATCAAAATCAGTCAAAGACCCCGTACTATCAATCTTCCTCCAGTAAGATGATCTCATTATTTTGTTTTCAAAGATGGCTCTTCCAGAAGTGATTTCTCATGAGACAACGGTAGTTAGGCAGAGGTCAACCTCATAATCAAAGAATATCAGTTTTCTAACATTTGTTTTAATTTAACCAATTATTGCAATCAGTGTAAAGGATTATGTGGGTATACATGGTAAGGCCATCTGTAATCTTAACAAATAGTTAATATATCAATTACGTCATTCCTCATTTCATTTTCCTTGTAATTTGCTGTTTGATGTGTGATGTAACTGGGCTATTGTTATTCATTCATTTTGGATAAAGGATTCCTAATTAACTGCAAACAGGAACTTCCCTCAAAAGAATTCGAGTTTATGTTAAAGAAAAGACTGCAATTGACTCTGCCAATATGAAAGATCTTTTCCATGAAAGCCTCGGTCAGCTGAGTGTGGTTGGGTGCACTAAATTAGGTATCCTTCCCTATAACTTTGATATGGGTTAACCTATCAAGTTCTGGTCATCATGGTTATTAGAAACTCAATTTCGTACTTGAAAAAGGTAAACTTTAAGTGTAGGTATGTCCAGAATTATGACATGTTCCTTCCTGAATTGGCATCTTACCATTATTTAGAAGATACTAATAATCAAGCGTCCAACAGTTTCAGCTAGAACTCCCATTTTATCACCTAAATCAATTCGTAAGGATCTGTTTGACTTTCATCACCTCAGAGAGTATCTTATCTCCAGTTACCTTTATAAGTTGCAAGCGCTGTGTAACGACTTGCTGCAACAAAGGCTATGACAAACATACACACAACACTGTTCCAATGATAAACCCTTCACATATCCATTTATTTATATCAGAAAGAGAAAAAAGACAAGAGTTACTGATTTATAAACTGCTACAATGTCAAATAAATTAAGTCGCTAAAATAAACTAATCAAGAAGACATGGGTAAAACATCTAAACATAGAATAGTTGCGAAGCACCAGCCAAGGGCTTTTGAAATGATGGTCTATCGAAAGTTCCCATGGGAGCCACTTACATTAAAGAAGTGACTCTCTACATGTCAAATTGTTTTCGTGAGAAGTCAAATTTGACAAGCCGAAAAGTCAAAGGGAACCTTTGTTTTCGTTGAGGTCAAAATAGTGTCTGCGACATCATAAAACAAATCTTTCGTTTCACTTACAAGGGCTAGGTATGGTTTCTTTCTGAGAGATCGAAATTGCCAAAAGCTCTATTTACTTCCATTTAGTACTTGTCTGAGTGTTTATTCTGCCCTTGCTCGACCATTTTTTACCAATTCTTTCTTTTACCACGAGTTGTAGGGAAACTATGAAGTATCTGTATACAGGAACGATAAACTGCTTTCACGCTGAAAAATATAAATCATAGTTACCCAATGACGTATTGACGCGATGTGATCGAGCAAGTATATTTTACAACTGTCTCTATTACCTTTTGCAAACCTATTGGAGATGACAGTTTATAGTGATGGAGAAACTAGAATCATCTCATGATAAACATGGACTTAAGTGAATATCGATACATCATAAGGACATACATGTGATCTAAGATTGGGGGTAATTAGTCCTTATGGCAACAACCTAGGCTTGTCGCTGATGTCAACTTACAAGCAAAGTGTTTAGATATTATACAATTATGATAACCGAGAGGGGCTTTGGAATGAGGGTAACAGCTAAGTGAACACCGCGAAGAGACATAAAACCTCGTTATGGAATAATGTTTTTGCCGCTTGACTAATGTTTCTTTGGTTATTTGTATAGGGTTTTACAAAAAAAAAAAAAAAAAAAAAACGTTTGGTAGAGTATTTTTAACAGAGATAACCGCATATGAGCTTAAGCCATTGGTATTTACTCTAGTGAAATTGTCGTGTCAGAGGCAATTGGCTGTTATTCTCCTGATCATTATTGCTTGATAATCTGGGGAACTGCCCCCTCCCCATTGGTTCGTGAACTCGCGTTCATCACCACAGTCGATTCAGATAACAAATCACCTGATCACTGGGTTAAGAACGACTCACCTAATCACCTTTAGAAGTTTACAACGTTTTTAAACTTCTGTATGTCATAAAACCAGCAGTTTTCAAATACACAGACCTGCACCGCGAATGACGCACATTGCAACAGCTGTTAGATTCCTATACACTCTAAGAAGTTATCTTAATTACACTTCTATCATAAAATTAAGAGTATTAAGTGTCGATAGGTTATTCCATAGATCTATGCAGAGCTAGCTCCAAAGCACCCATGATTTGCTTAACGACAAAATAAGGTTTTCAGAACTTTCAAATGCGTCTGAAGTGAAAAATGAAAAAAGTGGCTTTATGCAGTCGTTTAAAAATTCTCTCTACATTGTGTAAAACAAGTTTAAAACAAGCGTTGTCTTTTAACAATGGATTTTTTATTATTCAGTTTCCGATTTGTTTAAAAATTAAATTTGAACTAACTGTTGTCGTTGGATTATTGATTAATGATAACACTATATTATCATGACTCTCGCAATGGTCAGTATTAGGAGAAGTAGCAAACTAGACGACTGGAGAGAAGTAAGAAAATTTGCTTCTAATTTCCAATAACGACCAAATAGATAATTGAACTTCAGTTATAATTCTGAAACTTCTCAGAAAATTACCAAACTGAGAGTACTCAAAGTTTTTGCCTGTCTAGTAGTTTTCGTATCTTCTTTGGTATGAATGTAAAGACTATTCCATTTTGCTGTATAACCAGTCAGTTTTTAGATACATCCTCTTCCTGTCCTAGCAGTGTCAATTGAGAAAACACAAACTTTTACACATATTTCGTTAATAACTCTCACATCTGCCGACACAAAGTAATTTCTCGACTTGATTTAAGTCGTAAATGGCAATTACAAATGTGGTTTACAATCGTGTCTTCAGTAGCGGGTGGTAGCGTATGAGCACACTGACTGTTAAGTATCTTCCAAAATAAAACAACAACGCTCACGTGTACCTTAGCCTTTTACCCTCTTGCACTTAACAGGCAACTTGCTTAAAATAAAAAAGACACAAGATAATATATAAACACACCCTTTAGAGAAATTGAAGTCTGAAGATTGGAAAGGACCTGCGTCTCCAAGACTGCCCCAAGTCACATAACTTTTGCCTTCCAATAGAATATGTACATATTAACAGAAAAGGTAACAAACAGCCCCTTTGGACAAAAGTTGTATGTGTCTTTATTAGACTCAAAATTCTCTTGTTTAAATATACCTTTGTGTGACTTGACAAAATAATGATACTTCCCCCTCTTAGAAGTTCCCATTAGAGTCCATTCATGAATAAAATATGAGCACAGCGCCTCTTAACGAAAGTATTTCTCCTCTAAATAAACAAGTTTGTCTCACCAAAAATCAATTTAGGCTAATAAAATATTTAAAATCTTCCGGCCTTGAACCCTTACCGTATTTTTAGTCCTCTAATAGAATTGTTATCGCTGTCCATTTTTAGATTTAATTTTGTAATGAACGATGACATTATCATGTAGCCTCTTTGTAAAACCCAGCACCTCTAAATTCAACAACTAAAATGTATTCTCGAAGGTCAAACTGGAATCATACTGAGAATATCCTATGTGAAGTGCAAACCTTACCTTAGCGAAGCTACGGGATTGACTAAGGCTTTACCAAGACTTTCAAACATTCTCTTTATCGACTGCATCGTCAATTGATTAGAGCAGTGGTTCTCAAACTTTTTCTATCGCCCCCATAAGGCATCCATAACTGATCCAACGCCCCTCCCACCCAACATGCCATCATATTTATATAAGTCTTTGACTTTGAGCTTTCAACTTTCAATTTCCAGCACCAAAATGACCCAGATAAGTTTTATATTGGGTAATATTTGTCAGTAGTTGCTAAACCTTTCGGAGAAGACAGTCTGTGTCAACCACTCTGCGACATCCTTGTTTCCTTTATTGCCCAAATGTATGAGAACCTCCAGGGAACCCCTAGTTAATGCAAACGCCCCCTATCGCTTGCAAACTCCTCAGCGCCCCCAAACTTTTCAAGGCCCCCCAGGGGGCCGTAGGGACCACTTTAAGAACCACTGGGTTAGCGCATCATTCGTGCAGCCAGAGGGTCGGGGTTCAGACTGAGACATACCGTCATAAGAAGTACCGTCAGGAGTAGGCTAAAAAGACCAGTGAGCAGCAAACAATTGGGAAATAGCCGTGGTCGACCCACCTTAAACCACTTTGCCAGAAGCTTGTACGTACAACGGCATATAACTTCTCAAAAACAAAGAACATTTATGATATGCGAGTAGGCAAATGCCTCATGCATTGCCCACAGTAAGGGACTCTATGGGACGCAACGTATTGCAACGTGATTGTTCAGACGCGTTGCATGTTCGGTCGCATGAAACTCTAGAGTGCAACTCACAACAAAGACGGACTTCCGGAATGAGGTCGGGGGTTAAGTTAACCCATAATCGTTGTTTGGGTCCTGTTGGATCCAGGCGGAGAGCGCGGCTGTCACCTATCTTTACTCTTTCAGGCGGAGCTCGCAACTGCCAGTAGCTACCCAAAAATTCCGCCACAACAACGAGAGAGAGACAATATTTTAAGGTCACGGGGTCAACAGCCCCGCAATAGCTGATGCGGGGCGTGCTACGTCGGCTTTTCCGCCCACTTCCGGGGCGCGCAAATATGCCTCGATTGGAGCACAATGGTAAAGGGTTTTGCGAATTTTGGGTGAATCGCTGCATGGATCCGCGACTTTTTGCAAAATGTAAACACTATGCTCTTAAAACTAGTTAGTCGTCGGTTGCTCCACGGCAAGACAGTATTGTTGTAATAAGTCGCGACGCATAGTGTGGACGAGGCTTAAGACTGTCCGAGTATTTTTCCGGATGCCTTGTCGGTCATGTAAATGTGATGTTTATCAAGCAAAGTTTATATGAAGTTAATAGTGCAAAGCACCAGACTACAACAACATCTGATCCGTTTGTGGCCTGCTAGCTGTTATCATAGATATCCCATAATTCCCAGTGACATATTTAGTATTCTTAACTGAGATGATTAGTAGGATGAGGGTTACAGACCCTCAGACTGAAAGGTTCTCAGCATGTTTTTGGAAATATCAAATTTAATCTTAAGGAGATTCTTATGGACAAGGAAAAACAAGAAAGACACCAGGCCTCATCCGGAATTGTTTACATAATAATTATCTATGAAATACCCAAAGTCTCATTTACTAAACCTAAAGCACCTGACAAGAAATTTTGCACAATGAAACACGAGTGGGTCTAGTTCTTCAGCACAATTTTTGACTTAAAAGATGGATGAATGACTTTTTATCCATTGGCAACTCTCAAGAAACTCATTCAATAAAAATAGACCAGGGCAGGTTTAAGTTAGGGACGTCGAGTGCTCTCTAAGATCTGTGGATCAAAATGGCAATGAACCAGAGAGTGACGCCTACGGCATTGTGGTTAAAGTCAATTACTCTAAACGGCTGGCATTCATCTTGAGTACTTGCACGTTGCTTTTTTTCAAGAAATGGGATGCATAATACAAATCCTCCCGCAAATTTGATGTGCGAGATATTTGTGGACAGGAAGATAATGACTGGTGTTTCCATTACAATCAGCTATGTCATTAACTAAATTATTCTCCGGATGAGTGTAATTCAGAATGAAGTTTGTCTGGAACTGAAATTATGCCAAAACAGTTATGGCATTGCATAATTCTTAAACTATCTCATTTAAGCAAGCAAGGTAGTTTTACAGACCTTGTCAATGGCAGCTGTATCTGTCTATATAGAGCCGTGGCGGACTTGACTTGAACCAATTGGTAGGAAACTGGGCCGTAAAACTCCATTTAACTAACTAGCTAAGTAACATAGACTGCTGTCCAAAATGACCAAAAGAACCTCTTCATAAGTATACAAATCATTTGCATTGCGTATTACTGTAATCATCAAACAAACACTACATGTGTTCTGTGTCATAAATTTCATGTGACTTTGACATCATGGTCAAGTCAGATTTGATATGGAACCGATTTCATTGACCACTTCGGTTCCACAGAATGTTAAAATCTAACTTGTGGCTCCATTAACTCATGTCCAAGCACCTTTTATGCAATGAAGATAAGCACGAGGGAGTTTTTGTTCCTAAATTCACATCACAAAACACCATTTTAATAGTAGAAAAGATATATCAAACCTCTTTTCTTCCAAAAGAGGGAAATGCTTTACATCAATCATTGATGGCGCCAGCGGGGGGCCGGGGGGCATGGCCCCGTCTGGGAACACTGCCCCCCCCCCCCCCCGTCGGGGAAGGTCGGCGATTTCGTCGGGGAGGCTAAAAAAAATTTTAAAAATTAAAAAAAAAAAACAAAAACGCACTAACTGAATTTATTGGATGGGCGATCTTGAACATCATTTTTTTTCTTTTATAACACAATTTTAATACATATCGGAATCGATTTTCAATTACTTCTCAAAGCTCATAGTTCATAGCTCTGTTAAAACTCCTTACATGTACCTTGTCCCATCTTAAATCTGTGCCCGCAAGGTCACCCATAACCAAAACTTGTATTGCAGACCTAGGAGCTGGAAATTCCACGTGCAGACGTAACCAATTGGATGGCACGAGCGGGGAACCAGGGGCCATACCCCGTCGGGGAAGGCTGTCCTTCCCCTGTCGTTGAAAAGATCCAGTTTCGTCGGGGAGCCTTCATCTATAGGCTCACGATAAAAGATGTAAGCCGGATAAACGTTAGTCCCCGAACGATCTTCTTGATTTTGCTTTGCTAGTTTTCCTCACAAAACGGACGAGAAGTTGTTCAGGTGTATGCAGTGTCTAATGGTTTGCCATCTGTCCTGCCCCGACAGCCCAATTCGAGCAACGGTAATGACAATCGGCCAGGCCGTTTTCAGTTATACATAATGATGAAAGAAGTGTGGGAATGTCTCCTGTCCTGATAAGTCTGACTGAAAATTTATTTGAAGCCACCTTGTTGTGACGTGACATATTTTCAAAGACGTCGAAAGTAAACCATTTATTGTCGGGAGTTCAGATAGTCACATAGAAAATTTCATAAATTTGGTGGACCTCGCAACTGAATACAGGGAGGAGTCTCAATAGAGTAAAAAAAATGGTTGTTTTCAATTCGGTTGCACAATTGTTCCCTGAGAAAAAGACAAGACCATTTTATTTAATTGTAGCGTTACATTTTATCTGGTTATTTTCTGATTACATAGTAAGTTGGGTTTTTCTATTGAAGTAAAACTTTTATAAATAACGACTGCTTCATTTCTAGTTACAAGTCTAGGAAATGCAATTTCCGGCTGTCTGAGGGTAAGATTTTTTTTTAAATTTCCTCTACGCTCCGCGCCAATTTGTGGTGGCGCCCCTCTTTGATAGTGTTTTGGTCGAACAGATTACTCAACAGAACACTGTATGCTTGCAAATTATTCTTCGTTTGAGGGCAATATGAAGTGAAAATTTTATAGCGAAAAAAGCTTAAAATAAAGACTGCTTTGTTTCTGGTTACGAGCCTGGGAAATGCCATTTCAGGCTGTCTGGGTTTTTTAATTTTTCAAAAATTTCTGTGCACTTGTGGTTAGTTTTACATTTTTCAGACAAAATAGACTATTCTGACTCCTACCAAATTGAAACACTCCGGTACGCATATGTCAATAAACAAAATATAAAACTTGAAAATATATGGGAAGCCAAACTTTTTCCGCGAGGAAAATTCCGAGGGCCTTAGCCTCCATGATGTTATTCAGAAACCCCAACAAAACTACAAATCACCTCCTACTTGATTTTTCTCATAAGAGGGTCAGATTCTTCCATAAACCCCCAAAATATGTCATAAAATTACAGTTCCACCAATATAACCTCCAGATTCTCTAATATTTGTTAAAAATTGAAAACTTTTTCATTTTCGATGGATATTTCGTACAATAAAACACCCAAGCCAACGCTCTTAATCACTCCAACAATTGCTTTTGATACGCAATGAATCAATGAATAGAAAGCCCAAATTTTTCATTGTAACCTTACCCCAAACACAAATATTTCCATTAAATTCAAAAATTTCTCCAATATGATAAGCTGTTAATTTTCAAATCTTCGTTCAAAAAAGGGAAAACTTTTACGGGAAAATTTCCAGTTTCGTCTGAAAGCCTTAGTACCTAGGCCTAGTACGATGAAATGCGCAACCCCAAAGGAATTCATCTGCCGCCTATGTAACGTTTTTTTATTTTGCCCGTATGAAGGACAAATTCTTCAATAAACACTCCAACTTTTGAGTGGTCCTTACAAAAGCCAAATTTTGTTTAAAAACTTTTTCTTCTAAACAAACTCCAGATTTTTAAATATTTGTTGAAAAAACCCCCAAAATTTCGGCGCGCTATGCGCACCTCAGATTCTACCAAGTCACGTCCCACTGGAACTAACTCACTCCCTTATCGGGGACTCGAAATGCTGGCCCCCCTGTCGGGCAAATCCTGGCTCCACCCCTGCATCAATGTTACTAATAGTTGAAATGCTTATTAAACTCTCTAATGAGAAGTTATTTGTTGAAATTGTCAGATCTGGAAACATACACACCACAGAAACCTTAAGAAGATCATTAGGTGTACAGCCAAGGAGATCCCACCTTTTAACACTTGAGTTCAAAACTATGATTTAATATTATTTCTTAATTGCGCGTGGAGGATTAACGTGTACTCCGGGTTCCTAAGCACTTATTTAATGAATGCAACAAAAGCAATACGAATCATAAAATTAAGGTTGCCCTCAGTTTGTAATGAATACATCGTTGAAACAGTTCCGCTCCACTGCTTGAATAACTGTAAGTGATAAGTAGCAGTGTTTATCAGCTGGTTTTGCCAACTTGTCCGTTTGAAAATCATTTAAACAAACCAAACCAAATAATGTTAAGGTTTTTTTGTCAACTACATACCGTCTCATTGTCAGAAATACCGAAAAACAAATGAAAAGCGTCAATCTGTGTGTCCAATTTTCATTGGAGGAAAAGAATGGCTGTGGCATTTTGATAGTCTAAATGGGTTATTATTTGGTTGATCTGCCATACATCTTGTCTTCAGACAAATACCATTATACGGAGAGATACTTCGAAATTGCATTAGATGGACGAGCGCTTTGAAGTTTAGAAGTCGTAATTTATCTATTCCAACGCCACAAAATCACTAAGTTTAAAACCAGAGCAGCTGCATTCGGTAATTCAAGCCATCTACCGTCTACCTTCTCGACTCGACTTATATGTGGTTTAGAGAGTTTTCATCAGTTCAAGTTTAATAAATCCAGTTTTCAATATATTTACTCGGGCCAGACTTCAAAATCATTAACCTGATTACTCTCTTAAATCAATAGGTGTAAAAATAGACTTATAGAGTTAACATAAATCTAAAAGAATTGAATTTATGACCAATCGAACGTCCGATTGGTCACTGATTCCACTATTTTACATTTAAACTACAATATTTTAAATCTAACGATTGAAGAGAGTACATATATATTACTTTGTAACTTATGCTAAAGATTCAGCAATGAGTAAAAAGTGATGATCCTACCCTCAAATGTAATTATTTCTTAAGACAGAACATAATGATGAATATGTTATCAATCCCCCCCCCCCCCGCCTTACGGCGTTAGGACCCGTGTTCCTTATCTCCACAGGCAGTTTCAAAATAGAGACAAAATCATGAAACTACGTCCAAAAGGATTGCTCTAGAGAAAGGAGATGAAACACAATGTTGAAATGAAACGTAACGTAAAATCCCCACACGAAAGGCATGGAAGAGCGTAATATAAAATTGCTTGAAAAGTTGACCCTTGTGTAGTTTGTAAACCTCTGTAAAAGTAGTGAGGTGAGCGGCAAATTTACAATATTACTTAACAATAGGATTGACCTACGAGAAGAGGCACTACATTTGAATTGATCACCTTTTCACTCCGTCTCTTTCGGTGTTCGTCACTGGCTGAAATATAAAAAGAACTATTTTAAGTCTTTTGTTCTTGCCACAGTCTGACGTCAGCAACGGTCTGTATCGAAGGAGAACATTTGTTTCTATTTGTTAAAAAAATTGGCAAAAAGTGACCAAAATGTGAAATCAGTAAACAATTTCTGTAGCTGATTTTTTTTTTTTTACACTTGACTACTGTAATTAGTTAAGGTTTTGTGGTTTGGGTGGCAATCGCACAGAAACATGGCGACAATTGAAACAGATGATGCTTTTATTAGCCATGAAGCTAAAACTTGGCGCCCCTTCGTGATGTCATTTGACGTAGTGACGTCACGTACAATTTGGCAAAATAGTGAAATTTTTAGACAGATGACTGTAGCTCAAAACTTATTGAATTAAAGTAGATATACCATGTTTTACGATCGCGATGTAATAAGATCGCGATGACACCGGCACAGTTCAGTGAATCTCAGCGAAACCAGTGACATACACGGCAACACATTGTTACAACAGGCTGTTGCAACTCCGGGTCACAACCACTGTTTTCAGGATAGATGTAATTTTGACTGCACGGAACTAGTTTGTTTCACATTATGAAAATGTATGAATAAAAAATAAAATTTAACAACTAAAGGGGAGTAGTTGCTCCATCTGCCCTCCCAATAGCTACGTCCCTGAAACAGAACTGCACAATTCGACATCCAAATCCGTACCAGAGGCTACTGAACTGATAGCCTCCACTCCGCACTCTATCGACTTCGACCAAAGGCATGCAGGCAAAGCAGAATTGAAACGACGTAGAGAAAATCGTGTTACATTTTCCCAACACAAGTAGTTTTTATCAGCATTTTTGTTAGCTTGGGCTATATGGGGTCAACCCCCAAAACCATTCCCCTTAACAACACCAATGTGTCGTAAATTACTTGTCCTATTTTAGTATCCCCTTAATTGCCCCCTCCTCTGGATACGGGCTTGTTAAATGTGACAATAACATTACACAAAGAAAGATGTTCTCTTCCAGCTTGGTGGTTGAAGCAAGATGGATTCAAAACGTTGGCCAATGCGTTGTTTCTCTTTTAAATTTACCAGCGATATAATGGAAGTTAAAACTGGGTTATCGATACTATACACGAATCCGGACAGCAAGTGATGGTCTGATTTCAGTCGGCCATAACTGGGTCCGTCATCTTTAAATCTTTCGAATTTTTTGCCTACCTCTATCATGGATGGTTGTACACTTATTTGAATCTTAAATTCTCCAATTTCACTAAACATGAAATTCATGTAAACAATAAATAAAGACGATTATAGGCTGATGGACCCCACTAATGGCGGCATCGAATCCGTCTATATAAGTGCTTCCTGAGCTATGGAATGTTAAAAAACATTTATATAGTTTAGGGGCCAGGGCATACCTATTGAATCTAAGGTGAAAATAAAAAAGAACTGGGGAAAAAAAACTGGTCAAAAAGTGAATCCATGACATCCGACCTGCTTGTTTCAAGTCCACTTTTTACAGAAAATATGTCGATAACTCGAAATGTCGTCAACTCGAAAATCAAATATGAGAAACTAACTGCCTAACTGCCTAATTTTAAAAGAAGTATCTTGACAAAAACTGAATCGAGCGATTGTCAAAATTGCCCGGTGCAACCTTTGTGACCTATGTAACACTAAATTAGAACCAGCAAGTCTTCATGCCCGTTTGTGCATGTAGGGATGTTTTTCGTGGTTTATCGTCTAGATTTGATTCAACGCTCTTTCCAATACAATTGGCAATACAATGGTACAACACCTGGAAAAAGCCAAAACTCCTGTAGTGCACAAAGTGTCTCTATTAGTACAATGGTGGACCGAAAACCTCTCTTTTCAATAAACATAACAACATTTTCATCATTAGATCAATATATATGTTAAAATTACTTGGTATGCATGTGTCACATTTACTTTAAAGTCGGTTTATTTCGCAAAAATTAAAATCTCATTTCAATATATAAATACACACTGTTTCATCTTTATCTATCTTCCTGTGAATGTACCGAGTGAAATAGTTGCTACCATCGATGTTTTAACGTTCTGTTCTACATCATGTTTTGACATACTCACTTGTTTTCATCCTGGTCCCTCTTAATATGAATTTTAACTCTTTGGGACCCTGCAGGTTGGTAATTCCGAGTGAACCTCGGCAAACCACAAAGATTAGAGAACGGTTTCTATATCGTCAGATCTTCAAACCCCTTAATCTTTTCATGTGAATAAACTTTATGCTTGTGATGTCATAGATAAAGAAATACCCCCTATTTTGGGGCAAAACAAAGCGACACAGAGAGATGCAGGCAGCTGATTTGTCAACTATCCCAGTGCGCACAGAGTCTGTTACACGTGCGAGGCAAATTCTTATGCGTGCGGCAACGTGTCTCATTGTGTTGTCCTCAAGGATGACGTCACTGGGTTGGCAATGCATAAGGTCTAAAACTCAACTAGGCGTGTGGTCTATTGATCTTTTTACTTCTGACATTGTCGATGAAGGGAAATCGACACACACACAATGTTGAGACATCAACGACATGTTTCAACTAAGTGTCACTAAATATGACATTTTAATGACAACAACTTTCCTATATATATATATATGAACTTGAAGTCAGAAGATCCCCTGAGAAAATAATTCATATAGCCGACGCCTCCTTTACTTTCATTGGATGTCCCTCTATATAGCGCATCACTGATAAGTTCTAACTCGTCTTCGACAACTATAGATCAATTGCCCTTTTACTGGCAAACTCCATTCTGTCGACAAAAACCGGTTTTGCAAATTACTGTATGCCACAATAGGAAACAGGTCAGCTTCCAGTAAATACCTCTCTATGAATCAACCCCTTTTCTTACGACTTCGTGCATTTGATATGAGATAAGAATGTGCTATGAATGCCAAAGTAGATAGGCTTAAATATTTTGATAAAGGCGACTGGACAATACTTTCGTATAGAGAGAAGACTAAAATGTAAAATATTGAAGCTGGAACATATCGAAAATTTAAAAAGTCTGTACCGTTCGGTTAACTATTAAAACAAGAGAAGAAAATAAACAACCGTTTCCAAGTTCCATCAACAAGAGTTTCTGCTGCTTCACAGTGACGAACGTATTGGAATATGCAGTTTACTAACCTCCCATGTTTGGGGACCTAACTGGGTCCCAAACGTTCGTAAAATATTTCATAATTTGAAAACAATAGGATTGCGGGGCATGTAAAGTAACAATATGCAAATTAATAAACCTTCAAATGTTGAATGATCAAGTAGATTTTCTTACCTAATACTCAAAGTCTTCTAAGCTGAAAAAAGGCAGTGGCCAGCTCGTCTTGAACCAATTGTTTGGAACCTGGCAGGGCCTTTGCCCCCCAGTTGCCCCCCCCCCCCACTCGGCTCCTGAAGTATAGTGTCCTTTCAGGAGTTTTCAAGGCAAAATATTTCACAAATAATTTTCCTCCCTGTTTGAACCATTCACAAACTTTTCAAAGTAAAACGAGAGCTCTCTGTAAAACTAAGCAAGTCACATACTTTAACTTCCCGTCACTGAAGCTTTTCACTGCAGAGCAAGCTCTCATGGGCATTGGAGTGTGTAAGAGGTTGCATTGTTTGTTTGACCTTGGACTGCTCTCTCCAAGAGACAGGGCTATTACTTGAAGGATTTCCCTGTACAGCCAGTGACCTCACAAAGCTGATGATGTCATTGTAAACTTTTAGAGTAACTTTTCTGTGTAAGATAAATAAGCTTTTAGGAATGCTTTCCAACTTTTCATGTTGTCAGCTAAGGAGAGTAATAGCCAAATAAGCCTAGCTTGCATTAAAATCATTTGGAATCTTTACTTTGGATGATGCATTATGGACCAAAATAAACCTGTCCTGAGACTTAACTTTTTACCAAGAGATTTGCTAAAACCTCAGAGCTTCCGGGGGGTTCTCCCCCTGGACCCCCACCGGGGCTTTGCCCCTGGACCCAACCAGGGGCCCTAAGGCGGCCCCCTTGACCCCACCCGGTCAGTCTCGCGCTTCGCGCTCGATTTCGCGCTGCGCGCGAAAATCTTTTGCCCTCCCAACATTTTCTTTTGCCCTCCATTTGCCCCCCACTTTTCAAATCTTGGTGCCGCCACTGGAAACCTGGGCGGTAAAACTTCATCTGACTGACTGACAGACTGACTGACTGACTAACTAACTAAATGTTTCATATGTCGCATGCCTAAAAGTTATTCTGTACATCATAGTTAAACATAACTGGAGTTAAATTTGCAGCCAACGCAGCAATAAAATTCCTTCCAAAAGAATTTGTATAACTAAAAGTTACTATCGTTTCTAGATATGGATGTATTAGAACGTGTGCTTGACGGTTAAAACGCCTAACAAATACTTCCGACAGTAGGCGAGAAATTTTAACTTGCTTGCATTTCCAACTAACAGGACGCCACCTCATAATGTGTATTCGACTGGAGCAAGCGGAAAAAAACCGGCAAGTAGAAAATTAAATTTGGAAATGCATTTATTAATTGGTTAGTTGCTGCGCAGTAATGGCAATGATTACTTCAATGAATATAAGGTTGTAAAAGGAAGCGATAACGACAGTTCTTCAGCTCTAATTGGCAAGCGCTTTCTTTTCTGCTCCAGGCAATGACCTATCTGTGACGTCTTTTTATCATCATAGTGCATGCGGCAATCTATCCCTTCGAAACATTGCTGACTTCTTTGAACAATCAACCACTGAATTTTCTGTGTGTTTTAAACGCGAAGATTAAGATTTGTAAGATATATTTGGGACGATCCACTGTGAACTCACGGAAAGGACTAAGGATTTTTCCCAAATTCCAGGTACATGCTTTTTTGACGGAAAAGTTCGAAGCTTCGACATAGAAAGGGGGAAACCAAGTTTTATGACATAGTGACGTAGTATCTAGTACCGGATACAGAAACTTTATAGCCTAGTCTTACAGCCCTCTCAAAATTCAAAAAGGAAAGTAATTCCGAGAGGTGAGCTGAACCAGAGCCAAAACATAATAATATATTCACTTTACGAACACTTAACCCAAGAAAAATATAAATGTAATATTGATTCAATAAAAATTGAACAAGTGTGAGGCAGACAAAACCCTTCTTTTAACTTCCCCCTAGCCAATTAGCGTCACTCCCAATCGAAAATTGTGTGCCTCACATGAGGAGGTGGTGTTAAGGAGGTGGGTGTATTGTGCATTGTACAGTAGTTCAGGAGTACATGTTGATTTCTCCACAAACTTCCAACAGCGGAAGAACACGACCCCCATCATTTGCCTGTTTAAGTGTAGTATAAAATGCTAATTTTATTCTTTGAATCGCTAATTCATTAATTTCAATGTTGAATTGATTCGTTTGTTATTAATAAGACAAAAACTCGCTGACTGTGTGGTTGACACTTGTAGGGCGTTTTCTGTGACGACACATCACGATGTTACAGCTTGAAATTAACCTCTTTAAAAGAAATGTATTAAACAATTCTCTCTTCTTTAAATTTTAATTGTTGATGAATCCATACCACCTATTGTTTTCCCCTTTGTTTTCATGTTTTCTTGTGGAAGAACCTATGAAAAATATTTCAGTTCGGGTTGGATGCTTCCCAACTTTGTCCTACTTTCTTCAAAAGGGTTGCTTCCCATGTACGGGCATCACTGCATTTCTCTAATTAAGCAGTTGTAAAAGAAATAACTTTTACAATTTTTGAAAGTTTGTTAGTAATTTTACTTAAATCACGTCACTTTGTAGTCGATATTTATTAACAAGCACCTACGTACAGATCGATGTATTCTGATATTCTTATATTTTTTTTTATTAAACAATGATAAACTAGTGGTATTTCAAAACAGGTATGAAGCAGTCAAATACAATATTGATTGCGTACAATATTTTAAAAAACAAATCAATAAACACACTCCTTTCATGACGTAATTGCCTCCTAAGCTGTCGAGCTTTTACATTTCTTGTAGGTATGGGTCTACAGTTCACTTAAGACAGAGATCTCGAAAGAACACAATACCTTACTCCCAATGTCATTTACAAAAGCTTTTATTGCAGAGTTTTGGCAAGTCGTTGTTGTCTCCTTAGTTAAATGCCATCAACAAAATTATGTACATCAAAGCTCTACACCACAAACCTTTGCGATGGCGATTTGGAAAACGATCTTTTAAAAAGACAAACATTTCCTCAGAAATGTATAGCAGGACATGTTGTTTTTGGAAACGCTTTGGGCTATTGAATTGGTAATGTGATATACCAATGTAGCTGAAGAAATAGAAAGTTCGGAAATAGCTCTCAGTAGCTTAGTAGATTAATTGCAATCCGTGCGAAAGGTACCGATCTTGAATTATTTATTCAAACTTTTGGGAACAAATTGTAAGAGATATGAAGAAATTTAGCTTAAAAGTCCCATTTTTTAAAAGAAATCAGGGATTTGTTTTACGTTCTCCTTGGTGTTAAGTTTGATCTTAGTAGCATGCTGCGTTTAGAGGTTGTACAGTACCACAGGCAAATTTGACTACAGACGAGTGCATTGAAATATGAGAAATTTGTGATGACATGCATACAGAATGATTGGCCACTTTTTGCATTTCTTCATTTAATATTGACCCATGTAAATGTCACACGTATCTATTACTGCAGTCATTCATTTTCATACAGTTTAAAGCTCGATTCAGGCCATAATGTGAAATTCATTCCACATTTCACTCGACTAAAGACAGATAAAGAAATTGATGACAATAGGACATCGATAAAATATAATAAACTAGAATATAACAAACGAGAATGTTGATAATAATGATCCGTTTTTACACAGGAACATTTTCAGTTTTGGAAACGCTAATGGTATGAAAATAGAAGTACTCTGTGATTCAAAATATTGTCTGAAAGTTTCACTGGCTCATTCAGGATGAAGCCTAGGGCTATTAATCTCCTCACAATTCCTCAACATCTTCCTTCTAAGCTTTCTGGTACTATACTTTCCAGATATTTTCTGGCATGCAGCTCAGCGGGTTTTATCGATAATTAAAGTATCTTTTATGGACTACTAGTCTGGTAGTGCATTTGAGGAATTAGTTAACACATTTTACAAGACTATTTACGAAACAGCATAAGTTAGGGTATTCGTTTTTGTGAAGCAGCTCACAGTTACACATTTTCTGTACATGATTGTGCATTATGTGACCACTTCGTTTTGTGAGTTGTCCTGTTTTTAGCTGGTAGAATTTCTCATTGAATTTGATAGGTTTAATCAATACAGAATGAACCGTTTCGTATCTGTCAAAATCATTGATTAAATCGTAAATACACGGGTAGTGACTTTCGTTTTGAAAGATCGTGAAACCGTTCAAGAGTAAAATGAGACGTTATCGGACATGGTTCGCACACATGCCGTTATGTTCCTTCATTTAAGATTTTTCTAGAGCAGCGTACACACGGATTTTTGCAGAACAGTGCCACCTTAATTTGCAGAGTCTGCCAAAGATTAAATTGATTCGTCTTGATTATTCGGAATACAATCACGTGCAACCTTGAGTTTTTGAGAAACAAAACTTAACGCAGGTGTAATTCTTGTGACATATTCGTTATTACCCATCGATTAGTTTGAAGATGGCTTTTTCAATATAATGCTTTATGGTGTAGACATATAAGGTAGGCATTGGTTCTTAATTCTATGGTT
The DNA here is from genome assembly GCA_037179385.1 of Holothuria scabra. NCBI lineage: Eukaryota > Metazoa > Echinodermata > Holothuroidea > Aspidochirotida > Holothuriidae > Holothuria > Holothuria scabra. The sequence continues at coordinate 9,943,607 of CM074190.1, read as the reverse complement.
TAAGTCATCATCAAAAGATGACAACAGGTGAGCAGTTGATGACAAGAAATTATAAAATTAGGAGTTTAGTCAAAGGGCCAAACTTCTCACCCCAAACTACAATTTTGGTACGGGGGTACCGAAATTTTCATTTGGCCCAGCTCTTTGATTGACAGCTAATTCAAACAATGCAGGGTACCAAATCTGTGTATATTACACAGCATGAACGGTACAGAGAGTGTTTTGATTTTATAAATTGAGTTTTTCTATACTCACCTTGAAGCAATAAACTGAGATTGTATCTGGATGAGGATAAATTTCAGACAATTATTGGAGGGCTTCAGTAAGAAGGTTAGGAGAATTGGTACTATTTGGGGTGGGAGAAATGAACCTTTAAGTCAGGGTCTCTGCGTTGGTCTCTGCTACCCACGCAGTTATCATACTACACTTATTCATGGTTCAAGTGATACTGAAGTATTCAGGGATATCATAAATGATAGATAGTTGTTCAGATAGATAGAGCTAGTTACTTATATGAAGTTTTTCCGCCCAGTTTCCAAACAGTTGGTTCAAGTCGAGCCAACCACGCCTTTTCCTTGAATGATAAAAGAAGTCTTATTACCAACATGATGAAACTTTCCTTTGTTTTACCGTCCTTCCCCACCTGGTTACATTTTATCCCCTAAGGAAGGAAATAAAGCAGTCAAATTGCAACTGCTCGAAAAGAGCTTCCTTCTCTTACATTTTATGCATGACGTTTGGTGACGTCATAAGGATTTGAATACTAATTAGCTAAAAGTCATGACTTTTAAAGTCAATTATCTCAGAAACTAGGAGCCAAAAATCGTCAAAACCGTGAAAATCAATGAATAAGATGTAAAAAATACTTTCGGTGCCTGGTTCTGAGTGAACTTACGGGTAAAAGTGAGGATTTTAGTCCATTTTATGAAACGTGTAAAATGGGTTTCAAATGCTCTGCAAAATCGTTCAGCATTTATTCTATGTTGTTTTAAACTACTCAGTTTTTACTTCAATAGAAAGAAAATTTTGTTTTCTATCTATTGGTACCATTTTTGCACTATGAAATATTCTCAATGAGTCAGGTACTCGGTAAATTCCACGACGAATCGATTGTAGCGCCTAGAGTATATAAACAGTATAGTAGGCCTACTTTCGTGAAATGAACGTTAATGGTCGTCCAATATGTATAACGTTACAACAGCAGCTTAATTCATCCTCACCAGTATTGTTCCCATTTTGGAGAAAATGGTGTGATACTTGCTCCTTCGACATTTTTGCAACAAATTGTTTGTTTTAATGCCATTTAAACTAATCAATAGTGTTGCACTGGTATATACTTGTTTGAATGTGATATACCTGTATACACATACAATATATCATAGTCATCATAGAACTGTAACTACACAAATAAGCTCTGTACATACAGAGCAAAACTGCATCTTGTTTGCACTAAAACACTGAAAATCACCTCACTTTAAAAAGAGTTGGGCTGACTAAAAATCTGGTTTAAAAATCTTTATTCTAGGAAACTGTATCAACTTCAATTCAATGTTCATGCTTTGAAAAAAATTAAAAATAAACTCTATGCATCATATACACTCATGCAGTCAGCATATATTGAGCAAGAAACTGAATGAGGGACCTTTCTAAAAGGGCCTGCTTAGACAGGAAGGGCCTTGCAGGAAAGATCATCAGTACAATGTTTAACAAGTGCTTTTGATTTTTCTCATTAACTCTTGGTAAAATTGAAAAATACTGAAGGCAATTAAAGGCAAATACCAATCAGGTTGCAAGGGAATGAGTATGTCCAGCTGAGTCAGGTTTGGCAAATAGGATTTCTTACTTTCAATTCCTTGTGAATTTCTTTTCACATGAATACTGGTCCTAAAATTTACATGATGATGGCTGGACTGTTAGGATAGTAATTCATCACTATCCTGTCCTCTTGGGAGAGGACGGAATGTTCCAATCATTTCTACTAGCCAGTTTGATATGCCTAGTAGCTCAAACAGTCATGTAACAATACAGTCTGTTTTTTGTGCAGAAAACTACCTAAATGTTGCCCAATATGATTCTCCTTTATGTGATCACCTTAATGATCAAAAATAAATAAAATTAATGTAACAAATCTAGGAATGAATGAACAGTTTTCACTTCATTGAGTGCCACATTGATGAGAACCCATTTTAAAACAAAGTTGGGTATACTAGGGTGTGACAAAACTAGCTGCCAGTGAACATATCATGGATGTCATAATAATCAGTAGTAGGCTTACTGTAATGCAGTTTAGCATCACATTGAGGTGAGCTTTTGGGACAATTCAAGTCAGCCAGTGTAGGATTGAGTTTGAGGGAGTGGGAACTTGTTACTGAATAAAAAGTGATATATGCTAGGCATGCCATACAGCCTTGAACACTGTAATTCCTGTATCCGAGTCCACAGAAACCACTCCCTCATTTAAGTTAACCAGTATAAAATGCTAGTCACAGTTAAGGTGGCAGTACATAATTGCCCATGATGGGGTAAGGTTGTTGAATGATGTAAGCTTATGAAGGATTAGAAATTATATAAATTACAAAGCTGGCTCTATAGCCCATGGGACTTCATAGAAATAGACATAACTTGAACTTAATAACAGTACAGTATACCACTATACTGTTGGTCTATTATGGAAAATGTTGGAAAGGAGTGATCTGTTTGCGGCACACTGCTGAAACTATCAGGTAAGAAAGAATAATAACCCATGGATATGTCCAGACTGAGGTTGAACCCTCTAAATTTAGGGTGTGGTTAATCCAGGCTGACTTGGTCATGATTCATACACCCCTGCAGTCCCACTATCCCAGGTTTACTTTACAACTAGGCTAAGTTACATGCAAGCCCCCCATTGGCCCACAGTGCCAGCATTGTACTGAATGTCACTGAATATGCCATGAAAACTAAAGCTTCATACTTTAGAGACTGCAAGTCTGCAAACAACACTGGAAGTTTTTTAAGATTGTAAATGCAATGGGTACCTGTCCTGTAAATCCCACAGTATAATAGTCGTTAATAGTTTTGTTATGGTCGACGATTTGTGAGCCGTATTGGAATAGTACCAACAGTAACGTTATAGGATATATAACGTTAGCTGTGTACCAATACCATATGTATAGTACATACTACATACTTATTGTACGGTAAATACCCCTTCAGGTTTAGCAGTTGTTTACAAAACAATTTGTAAATTAAACTACGCAATTTTGGTATCAACAGAAAGCCTATGCTATAATCTTCAAACGTCGATACAAAAATATCGTTTTACATCCCTCAATGAGTCAGGTACTCGCAAAGTTTGAGGTCCTAATTTGAGACATAAGAATCGACTGCCTCTTTTTGGGGACGTATTTTTGCAGTATATGTTTGAAAAATTCTAAAAAATCTTTGATTTCTAAGAGAAGGAAAGGTCAAAATGTCCACTTACCGTGTCGTTGTATCCATTTATACGCCTACTTATACATAATTCAACATGTCGGGGGAGACCCCTTGTCAGTCACAGTTCCGCGAAATCTCATTTGCGCAGACTTTCAAGAAGGCGGGAATGCTAGAGAACTGGTCACGTGACTTCATTAACTGTACAGTTGCGTGTATACTGAAAGCGCACTACATTTAGACCTTGTGCATACGAAATCACAGAGCGGCAAGTACGCCCTCCTAGGGGCAGAACAAACCATTTTTGTTTGCTTTTCACCCACTGAGTCTAACGACCTGAAACCTGTGAAGCATTGCCTAAATGCAGGTGAAAAATTAGCTCAAAATTATGTGAGATCAGAGCTCATAAGGTGTCTCCATACTTTTCTCACATGTGTCAAAAGTATTCCTCTTGTAAATGACACTTAATTTACTGTGTCCAGTACCATGTTCAACAAAAAAATTGTGAGTAGGAATGAGGGCAAAATTGCGCTTTTTGTCTGGAGTCAAGTCAATTAACAAGGAAAACTGTTGGGAGTTCAATATGATTATTTCATTTCGTAATCAATGGAGAATGAACTTTGATGTACTCCAAAACTTAGTGCACCGGGCAAAAATATTCCGAAGGACAGGTCGAATAAGGCGGACTTATATACATGGACAGAGCATGTAACACGCATGTCCTATCCGTAGATGGTCGCCACCGACTGGGACAAAAAAAAGCACACCAAGATGGCCGCCGTGAAGCTATCAATCGTCTAATTTGACGACGACTCTGTAATATCTTGAACAAAAGTTGAACTTTTGAAACAATATCATATTCCCTGCAATACGTGAAATGAGTTTGACCTTAGCTTGCCATATTTCGAAAATATTTCAAATTTTTTGCAAAATATGGCGATATACTTGAACAAGTCCACACTTTCACACAAAACAATAGCAGATCTTGGTGCGCTTTTTCCCACAATACGGTAGCGACAATCTGTCATGCAGTATGCTATATCCATGTATAGGAAGTCCGTGGGCATACCGTACTTAAAACCAAAGTGCACTAATATTTCATTTGGTTACAGTACTACTTTGGGTAAAACTGCTGCAGTAACGGTAAAATAGATGGTGATTTCCAAGAGGCTAAAATTGGTGTTTCCCATGTTTGCAGTCATGTCAAAAAACATATTTAATACTAAAAAGAGGTAAAAAATATTCTGTTCCACTGCAACTTTCATGTCTCCTCAAACAAATGGAGAAGGGGTACTTTACCACGGCACCCTCGTTTCAAAAATCTAATTCACCAATACCCCCGCCATGATAGCCTTCCTGGAGTATATAACAGGTTGAAGGAGGTCGAGTTAGGCCGTTGCAAAATATTAAAACCTATTTTGAGAAGCGCAGTCCTTTAAAATAAACCCATATCAAGATTTTAGACGTCAATGCTATTCCCACACGTTCTTACAAAGGGATTAATTTCTCCTTGGATATCCAAGCCTGTAGATTGTCAGTTAGTGTTTTCATTCTTATGATAGATTCAATAAATTACACCACAAAGTATAAAGTTTAGCTCTGAAAATTGAGAACACAAGCTTTAGTCAAAGACAATTTACCAGTAAGTGGCACTTAGAGATCATTTGTTAGTCATTTGTTGAAAACTGTAGCATTGTAACTGCAATACCGACGCTAAAATGAAAAACAAGCCTTTGCTTGTATCGATTTTACGTGACCGTGCTTCTCAAGAAGCATACCGGGAAGGCCCTGGAGCACGTTTCCCGTATTCTGGATAGTGTTCTTGGCAAAAGTGCATGCACAGTGGTCCTCTAGTAGTTACGTGATCTACTCGTGGGATCTGCACAGAATGTCCATGGAATACACGAGGTAGAATTTATTGGGGCATGCACGTCGTCCAGGATAAGTTACGCAACACCTCACGGCTTATGGTTACCGTCATCTATACCTTTGTACTCTACTTATTCTACAGGTAACTGAGTTATAGCTTAACTATGACATGAAACTAGACTTTAGCTGGTTTACCTGCTGATGTCCTTACAAAGTGCCACTATGTATCTGGAAATGTAAAAGTAGAAATTACAGTCTTCTAAAAAGTGATGTTTCGAAACGTGTTATGGTTGTTACATATTCAACTCCGAAAAAGCAATTCAGTCAAAGATGTGAACTTGAACTTCTGAAAAATATTTTTCGATATATACCTATATGCAAGTATTCATTATATTAGGTTATAAAATAAATATGCTGGCACCTGTCACAAATTTTGCTTTTGATCGGTAAAACTACATCTCCTAGATTGGGTATCCTATCCCCTAACTGCGGATGAAGATTTTCAAACGTACGTAGGAGTAAAACTGCCAGAGTAATTGCGAAACGATCAAATGTGTATCCACCCTTATTTGTTAAATTTTGCGAGGAAGTTCAATCCCACTTTTCAAAAGAAATAAGTTAGAGAACTAATATAGGAACAAAGGCTTTTGAAGATTAGATCAAGTCTTTCTTCCTGCTATTTTCGAGCCTTCACGAACCACATAAATTAACAGACGTACCTAATCAATCTTTTCACCAAAGAAATGTAACCATCCTAGCGTTATTTTCTATCAATAATGCACCCCTTTCTTGACATCAAAAATTCAAATTTTTCCGAATACCTCGTTTCTCTCAAGCTGTATGTTTTTGCTCTTTTATATTCTTCTTCTGCGATGTAATCTTGTTTCTTAAAGATACAATCAACAACCAAAGTTGAGCTACCGTTCTCAACTTATCTCGTTCGTATCTACAACGACCCCTTTTCCGGTTTGACAGATCACCTTTTTCACAGTCCTGTTTTAAGGAGATTTTAAGCTGTTTTGTTTTTAAAATTCCCATCCTATTTATCCACCTGTATTATGGACAACAAAAACGGGGAAAGTTGGGCAAAATCTGTCAAGTGACGACAACTGCATAGCCTGAAACAGGTTTTTGTTGCTACGCTTGGAAAATATGTGATGATTTTCAGCACAGTTGTCTGTCACTGGTACCTTCGTCGATCCTAGCCTTACCATGCGTCTACAAGATTTGTCAATTATCGTGGCTAGTTCCATGAAGTTCCAAGATCCGTTATCCTTCAACATTTTTGATATACATATTAATGTTTAAATTGAAAACGTAAGGCACATACGACTCCCTATTTCTTTCAATAGAATTGTGTCCCCTGATGTAAGGTTGATTATATCAATGGGCATGGCAATGAATAACTTATCCTCAGTTCAACAAGTGTGGGGTCGGCTTGTTTCATGAACCCTTACGGTGAAGACTTTGACAGGAAACAAAATTTTGATTGAGAACATAGTTGAATAGAAAATATTAACACGCTGATTTATTTTTGCATTCGACACGAATTGGGTTCAATAGACAGGGATGACAACTTTGGCATATAGCAAATAGCTTGAGATAGGTCGTGAAAACGTTTTCATGTAGTTAGGTTGGTAATTTAAATTAGTTGACATTGTGTTTTTATATGTGACATTGATAGGTTGTGATCTATGAAAGACGAAACGTTTCTTACTCTTTTTCTGATTTCGGAGTCAAGAGAATGTTTCCTTTCCACTAGTGATGTGTACTACTCCCAAACACTATAACGTTCAATTGATGGTTAAGTTGTGTTTGTGATATCTAAGTTGTAGAAAGTATAATAGGCAAATTCAATCACATGTGTCTTTGAAAAAACTACAGCATTAGGATATTTTAAGGACAAAAGTCATATGTCATTCACTTCCAACAACCTCCTGGACTTTTTATGGTATGATATTCTTTGATTGGAGGACAATGAAAGCTGTCATATGTTAATTTGGTTTGGAAATTTCAGTATGAGTGAAAGGGAAGAGCGGACTCAATTCGTTCTGCAAATTTTTGTAAAGAGGATTGTCTAAATTCAGAACGTGAGGAAGAATTTTCAATCACTATCTCCTACGTAATTGTATATAAATTTGTATGCCGTATGACCCATGTAAATGCTAAGTTAAAAAGTATCAAAGTTGGAAAGAAATAATGTATAAATGTGTCCAAATTTTTGTTCCGGCCCGCTTAATCTTTTAAATATGTGGCAGTCAGAAATTTTGTTTCTTTCAAAGGATATATGGAAGGTTAAATTCAGACATCGGTAACACAAAATGCGACCGATTGGTAACGTCTCTTTAAGCGCTAGTTGGTAAAATCGAAAGCAGTTGTCGTAATATTCACGGTTTAAAAGAATTCACACAAGAATATTCTGTGGAAGATCACACCGTTTTCTAAGAGCTGTTTACAACAAGAAACTATTATGAACAAAAACCCGCAAATGCATGTAAACTGCAAATTGTCGAAAAGTGGAGTGAATAAGAGTGGAGCCTTGGTACCAAAACTGCATTACATTAACAGATTTAAGGGACCTAACAATCTAATGGCGGATAATTTGGACGGATAGTGCATCTTAGGTAAACGATGAATATTAACAGTAGTTCTAATATAAACACACCGTTTCTATCCAGAAACCTGGATCATCCAAGCGGGTCCGTGCATTCACAATGGACACCTACCCTACGATTGCTTCATAAGTACGTATTTATGAAAAAATCATTTACAAGAAATGTTCAGCTAGTACATTCAATCGGACATTTAGTAGAAGTGCCTTTGTGGTTCTCCAAAGAGAAAACTTTTATTAACACTATACCCACAACTTCCATTCAAGTCCGAAATCATACTTGTGAAAGGCTGGATGCTTTTCTTCATTGTTTCCCATTTTTTTAATCATAAAAAACGTGTAACACCCCTTTTCGTGGCCAACTGGAGTGGCCGATCGTTCAGAATTGCTTACAATGCATGTTTTACTGTCCAAATGGGTACATGCAGATGTTGACCCACATCTTGATAACTTCATGTTACTGTTGCCATCATTTCATGTAATCATTGTACACTTATGTAGGTGCCAGCTTGTCCATCATTTTACTTTTGTTAATATTGTTTTACTATCTTCATAAAGCTGTGCCTATTTATGTGAGATTGCATTGGCTAGGCCTCCCACAAACAGCTGTTTAATCTAGCCAACTGTCAGTTTTCATCACTTATGCTTTCATAGTTGAGATGCAATTCGGACGAGGTTTGTCGTTTTCGTACTGTATCATAAGAAGAAATACGTGTGAGAACGGACACAACTAAACTAGTCACCTTTCTTTACACATCACCGAGAATAATATTTCACGGGCAATATTTGACGTTTTCTTTATTAGCCAGTCAGAACTAATTAAAGTCACGAGACAGGGATAGTAGTAAATGTTTTTGAAATCAATGGTGAACATAAGATGACATAATGGGATAAGGTATTGAGTTTGGATGAAATAGTTTATAAATAATTCAATGTATGATAAGATCTGAAGATAGTGAGAACCTCATAAACTTTCAAACGCTGATATGATTTTTAGGTTACATTTTGTTGGACATGCATAGAATATGTGCGTAAAGTGATCATAAGTGAGGAAACTATCACCGATAAACTCAAGAGGTTTCAACAAGCTAAGGTACCGTTTAATTGGCATTCGGTATTTCTCTTGACTCACGTAACATTAAGCGAAACCTGCGTAAAACTTTCTGCAGTTAGTAAGTTAGTCAGATGGGGTTAAAATCCCCAGTTTCTAACGGAATGGTTTAAGTCGAGCCGGCAATGGATGGCCCTTTTCCAGCTGTGGCGCACTGGCTTGTTGCAATGGAAGAAAACACTCAAGATCACCATTAGGAATATATCTGCTACTTAAACTCTTGAGGTAGACTTTTTGTTTTGTTTTATAAACTCTACGGAATGTAATCTTACCAAGATATATGAATTTCCTAACCAAGGGTCCATCCACCCATAAAACTAATGTTGCGTTGAGAGGGTCACTAAAGATTGCCTTTGTAGGTTTTTGCTTTTATGAAAAATTATGAAAGTATGAACCACTATGGGGATTTTTTCGTTTGTTCTAATATTGCAAATATCCATTCAGTTGAAAGATAATGCCCTCCAAAGTTTAATCTGCCCATACTGCTTGTTTTCAGAATGCCAAATGTGAAACAGCCTTAGAATTCCTTCTGCCGAAGTTATGATTCTGCAAAATTTCTTGATTGCTGATATGATCATGATAAAACATAAATGTTTAAATTGCATAAACACTTGAAATAACATTCAGTTGGAAGGGCACTGTTTCCTGAATATTGCCACATTAATACTAACAAAGAGACATACACTGAAAACAGACGAAACATTCAAAAGCGCTACTGAAAATTTTTACCATGTCTGGAGAAAAGGGGCACAAAATCATAACAATTAAGAATTGAAGTGTTTTGGGAGAATGTTTGTCAGTTACTCCCAGAGATTTACCCAACATGTTAGCATCATGATGAAACGCTTTAATATTGTTTGAGGACAAAAGTCAATCGCATCTTGAAAAACCTTACACTATAATATCACTGGATTGCTGAAACACTAATAATGATATGATTACTTCATTTTGGTCCAACATATTCAATTCTTTACATTTTGCAGAAAATTGAAAAAAAATCTGTAAAACAGTTGGAGAAGAAGGTGTTCGCTGCTCATTGAACGTGCAGTCAACATGAAGGGGTTCGTAACCACGTATTGTCATTCAATGCAGGGAGAAGTGTACATATACATATGTGCACATGTACACTAGTCTTGTACGCATGTTTTGCGTATATCTGCAAAATTAAATGCCACACTTCAAGGAGGGGACGGCAGACCCTAAATGTGACGGCAATTCCCTACTCAGCATTTTTAAAAGGAATAAACGACCTTAGCGGTATTTATAGAAAACAAGAAAGACGGACACTTTAAAGTTGGAAAGGGATGACCAGATAGGTACAAAACATCGATTAGTATTTCATACGTGCTCAACGCTGAATAAAGTTCAAAACTTTCTGTGAAAGCGAAAACGTTGCGAAATTGTTGGGTAATATTAACGTGGTAAATATAAGCGGGTAAACGTTTGTCCATGTCTAGATGAGAAAGTTACAGCACCAGTAAATCTTTCAAGATTTAAAAATAACACTTTGATACTAAATGTCGCATTTTCATTTTTGCTTCAAATTAAACCACTGTTCAAACTCAGACCTCATACTGAAACTAATGTACTACCAAGCTGCAGGAATCAATTCTTTGAATGATGTAACTATTAATAAAGGCAGGAGTGTGTTGAGAAGTACACTCAGCCGTGAATTTGTATTGTGTCGAGATTTTTACTAAAAGCTCTGAAAATAAATTAACCGGAAAGAAAAGATTAAGGGGTATCAAAGTTTATTCGAGAATCACTTCAAGTGTAAAAGTCCAACACTGTAGACTTATTTACATTTTCATCACCACATGAAAATATTAGTTCATATTTCAGCTAATTACACTAAAAGCACAAGTCGTTTACGGCAAGTCATCAAATCATCTTTAATTCCGCTTCCCTCTCTTTGGTATCGATCGAAACTGTTACGTAAATTATTTGCTCCCCATGAAATATTGTTTGTATTCACAATCTACGCCATTTTTTATCACCGTAAAAACGAAAATAAATTATTAACGATAAATATGTAGTTAATCAAAAATAAATAATTAATCATTGAAAATGGTCCTTCCTAAACGAAGAAATTCACAATATGAACTGTTTGTCTTAAGCCCAGGTCACACTACAGCGATATCGGATGGAATAACTATCCGATGTTTGTGAGTTTCTCCTACATCCATGGTCCAAAATTTGCCATCCTGTGTAAATATATTATAAGTATGAGAAGGCCAGCTGTGTGCGGATGTGACGACTCGAAATAACTGGTATAACGTAACATTTCGTAGTCCTACTATACAATTCATTTATCTACACAGGTTGGAAAATTTTCGTTTCTTTTCGAACAAGGATGGAGGAGATATTAATTTAAACTCAGAATAATCGGAGCGAAATCCGATATCACTGTAGTGTGACCTGGCTTTTAGGAGTGTATACCTAAACGCCATGAATTATCGAATAAAATTTTCAGATTCAGTAAAGTGATATAAATTTTACATACCAATATGAACTTGAAATGTTCATTCAGACATATACTTTCTAACTTCCTGCTAGCATTCGACTACTCCATCATCAACTACGATTCAAGCTTCTGGTCCAAGGAAAGCGATTTTTTGAAAAAGGGTTTGCAAGATTTTCAATATATAAAGTAAGTGTTTTTTTTTGACGTCTGCTGGTGACTGAATATTGTCACCTCTGTTGTGGGAATATAAAACTGTCCAGCTCTTAGCCGTTATTGCCACAACTCGGTTGGAAGAAACATCAGTCGTGAAACAAACAACCATGAATGGAACACATCACCAGATCAAGGGAAAGAAATTAACAACAAGCATTTCATCGATTAACCAGCCAGAGAATTTTGTTGTTAGATGTTAGGAATCGGGATTCTTTTTAAACAACCTACAACCGGGATACGGCATCTGGTTGTGTATTACTTCAAAGATGCGTTTCTCTATTCTGTCCTGCTGTTGTACGTTTTACATTCTCAGAATTGACTTTTGCGAAAAGTTTAAAAAATTATAGCTAAAAACCAAATTTTAAAATGCTATAATATAAAAAAAGAAAACCTCGGAGTCGCACGTGTGAAAAGTAGCTGGGATGACAAGTAAAATGGAGCTCTTTTGTCTAGAGTCTAACACCCGGTGGCACCCGTGACAAGTTGTCTATGCAAAATTTAGGCCATCCCTTACATTCTAAGTTCTATGAAAACACTTTGGGTCAGTTTAAAACAACCAAGGTATGATAGCAGTTATTTCACAATGGGAGACTGAAGGTATTATATGGATGAGAACCTCAAATTGAAAGCATCTTTACGTTGAACAGACCTTGGATAGTGTTCGTAGCACGACTTTCTCTGACAAGAACCAAGGCAATTAAAGTTAGTAAGTTTGCAGGCACTAATCAAACCAAGGAGACCTACAAAAGAGAGAGCTCCAGAAAGCATAGAGATCATGCACCGACGTAACTGCGTTGCGCGTCTTACTATTTTGCCATCCACGCGTTCATTTATCAACAGTTGCTACTAAGGTGCTGAAGTGCGCGCGTGTAGGAAACACACGCACTGCCCGTGATCAGTTCCATCCAGTATGCCAAACTGAAAAGCGACGACGTCACGTGCATGACCTCTGTTGACGTTATATGCAAGGGAAATCTAAATTAGTAAACACCATCTCTTGTCATGAAATTTGGATCATGTTACTAACATTTGTCATTCTTTTCTCGAAACAACTTTCTTACTATGGTTAATAGTTCATTGCAAATTGTCTACTCATTTTACCTCACCCGACATGCTGACGACATGCCCTATAAGACGAGAGAGTATCTAGTAAGAATTCACAGGCATCTTCTGTCAGTGAATTTCTCAAAAGACGTACCACAATAGTTATGGCACCTGGTATAGAAGTTGATCTTACTTTGCATAATAAACAGAGTTCATTTACAGCCTACTGGATAGATTGAGGAATGACATGCCGCAAATATATGTTTCAAAATTACGTGATCAATTTACTTGGAAAACGCAGCAGTTATTTTGAAATTTGTTCACCCGATATTTTGTCGACAAATGGGAACTATTTTCTTATCTGTGGCAGCCACTTATTTCTTTACAGTTTCATTCGAACAGCGTGCTCACAATTACTATAATTACTCAATCGACATAAACGAAGGCAAACAAACCACACAATGTAAATAAAAGCCTGGCAAAAAGTTTCATCTTATGATTTCAATGGTTGGTATGTCAACTTTGTGGCCAATCACCTATAACTTACTAGTGCCAAAAATGACGCCGACGGGTCGGTTTTACTCTCCTTGCTCGAACTAATCATTCCCCCAACACTTTGTGTCAAAAATGATAAAATGATCAATTTACATCTCTTTCGGTGGATTATGTCCGTCTCCCGTGATTTGTCAACTTTCATCTTGTAAAACCCTATTCATTTCTAATATTTTAACTTTCGCTTTGATTTTCTTTTTTATCCGGGAAGCAATAATGGAAAATCACGATCTTATATTTCAGACTGTTTGGGAAGAGTGAAACTTTTGACGTTCTATCATCGCCAAATGGACGCTCTTGATATTTCGAAAATAAGTCGGAGGTAATTGTAGTTGACGCAAGAACAGAGTAGAGGTCAAACTGGATCTTCCATCCCTGTATGTTATACGTCTTGTTAATGTAAGAAGACCATTTCAAAGGTTTTTGTTGAAAAGGTGAAGGTTTGAATGGTACGTATTGTGAAGGAACTTTTTGAGATGGTTTGCGCTCAATAACCTTATAACGATCTAATATTATTGAAAGTAATGATAGATGTGTCAAGAGAGCAAATGTTGCAAAAAATTGTAAGGTTGCTAGATGTGCACAGTGGGGTGGGACGCGGTCCCGTGAGAGTGATGTTTATCAACATTGATTCCATGTGGGTGGAGGGTGGGAATTTTTTTACTCCAGAAAAATTCTGAGGAGGATGGTCTTTGTGATTGTTTTGTTGCGGTTTTTCTCAGTACCAATAATATGCCCATTAAAGCTTTTGAAAATGTTCATCAAGGTTAACATTTGATAGCAGTTGATCTCAGAACAAAATGAAATGGAATGTAACCTTTTAGTCCATCATAAGTAATTTGACCCCCTTTTGGCCATTACTTATTACAGAAACTATTGTAAGTTGCTCTTTGAACCCCGAAATTGTTGGGTTTCTATTGCACCAGAACAGCCTCTCCAAATGGAAATAGAATACAGGCATTTTTTCTCGTATACAGACAATACACACTCTTAAATCAAAAGAGTGGACTTAATTACTATTTGACAGAGTGAATGGCAATCAAAACTGCTTTCATTGAATCAGGCAATTGGGGTCATGAACCATGGGTCGGTTACTGTAATGGGCAACCGCAATTTTTCCTTAAAAAAAACTGTAGTAGCCATGACCGATCTCCTTGAAAGCTAACATCCCGCCATGCTAAACTAAACTTTGCATGTAGGACGATTACTCTGTAATACATGAATGTATACCTTTATCTTTTAAGAAAGTACACATACTGAATCTTTTGCGGCTGTTGCCATTTGTAATAGTCGTAAACGATTGATGGATGTGCCAAAAGCCTATTGAAGCCGTTTAGAGGCATTTCTGGTAGAAAACGCCAAATTTGTGTTAATAGGTTTGCCATTACTATGCACTTTAAGAACATGCCTGGTTAAATCCCAGATGACAACGGTACGGAAATGACAGAAATTAAGATTTTGCTGGAAGCACGACTCAGCACTGCTTTTGTTTAGTTTTAGTACAAAAATATTTATCAGCCACAACTCACTTTTCGTTCTGTTAGTCACAATTTACGTGTTTTTTCAATTTATTCTGAGCTTAGTAGGTTGAATTACATCGTTAATTACATCCACGCCGATCGCTCTTTTTGCATAAAACTCCATTCTGTATACAACGTTAAAGGGTTTATTGAATGTCTTTAAGTACCGTACAAAAAATAAGGGTTTAAGATTAATGACGTCAAGAGAGTGTAGAATATCGTGAAAGTTCATTATTACTACAAAAGTTTTAATTTCAAAACTGTACATTCATAAATCAGCGCTGGTTGTTTTCAACAGTTCATCTTCTATGATGCAGCTTACCTTTTGTTCTTAGCAGGTGTGAAAAACGTTACACCATGCATAAATAAAAACCAACCTTTGGAGTGAGATATCTCCTCTTTGTTGTAGTATTGCTCTAAACAATTGAAAGATCCTAGCTATGAAGCGCGTGTTTTGGACATTGTTTTGCAGAGCGGAATTCAAAATAAAATTCCTAACGTATGGATTTTTATGCCATTGAATCTTGAAGAGGCTTTTAAGGATGCATTTTTACCGATCATTTCACAAATGTGTTTTACATTCATCAATTCGATGAGAATTATTGTGAAATGCATTTAACGGTGAGGCTTTGTTTGGTAAAAGGTGGTTAGAGTGTGTTAATAATGCTAACGTTTAGCAAAAACCTGAATCTGGGTTAATTTGTAAGCGGATATGGTGTACGGCTGAGTAGAAACGGTATAAATCGGCTTCCATCTATTTTAAAGACAGCATTCTTTTGTCTGTTATTTGCTATTGATTATCAGATCCTTTATCGTAATTTAGAGTTTAATGACTTATAACGTCGTATGGCGATTGGCGAATTTTGTCTCCAGTGACCCAAATAAGACAATACAACTCAAGCAAAAATTAGGTTGCTACATGCTTGAAGTTTTCTTTTCAAGGAAAGATTCTACAGAGTCAGACAACCATAAAAAGAAGATTCGACCCATTGAGTTTTGGATTTATCTGCTGTCGCAAGCACGGAGTACTACGTACAACAGAAATTATGTGGGCGAACAAAAGGGAAGGCCGACGTTTTACTGAGCTATAAATGTAACAATAATTTTGTGTCAATGATGTCATGATTTCCCTGATGCAAAAATTTCTGTTGGTTCAAATTGATTCTCACGTAGTAGCCCAGCCCATCAATTTAGACATCTTAAAAGAAGGAAGTTTGCGAGATGTGGTTTTTTTATTTATATGAAGTCAAACTATTGGTAATTTAGCACGATTCGCTACATGAAAATGATATTACATGAATTATGTTCCATTTCAGATTTAAGGGCCACATGTCACATAGTTGTCTTGCCCTCAAAATTTAAAGTAACAGTGAGATATTTTCATTTGCTTAAATGGTCGACATTTATTTTAAATTAAGAAGTGAGCTACATATGATGGATGGAATGAAGACCCATGCTCCTACGAAAAATTAATCTATCAATAATATGTTAAATGTATCATCAGTCCTAACGTTAATCTTTGAGCCAAACCATTGAGGCTATAAAAATCGAATACGCATTTAAGTTTCAGACACTTCTTTGAGAATATATTCATAAGACCGGGGCTAACCGCAAGCTACAGGAAAAAGAAAAAAAAAGCAACAAAAAAAAAAAAAAAAAAAACATATCTGCAGATAGTCAAGCATGATGAAACGTTCCTTCCTACTTTTTTGCGTGCTCCTACTCGGCCTGATTAGTTCATATCGATTAAGGGAGGAAATGAAGCTCACTACACGCACACTTGATGTAGTTAGGTTTCGCATCTGTTGAATTGATTGACAGTTACATACATATTAAAATACACAAAAAGTTACGTAACATTTGGATTAGCTGAGAGGCCAGTCAAGAATGTGTTAAATGCTTTTTACGCAAGATGAACACAATGAAAGCATAGCTCATTTAGGGGGCACAGATCATGTTACAAACTACGATACCTGTTGCACCCCTTACAGCTTCGATCTACTAGGGTGTCTATGTTGCTTTCTCAAGAAGCAGCGTCACAGCATGGAAGTCAACATTTTTTTCACATAGACCATCTAAAACTTGTCTGCAGGTGTTTCATCGATCAAACTGCGCAGTTCTTGCTGCAAGAAATAAAGCATTCTACATTTTATGTTTAATTGTTAAAAATAAATCCCAAGAATACCAGATTGCCGCGCGAAATTTTAATGTATGAGGTCGTTCATTTTTAAGCTAAATTAAGGTGATAGTTTTCCAAAGGTGAGATTAATGGTACATTCGGTGGCAAAAGTATTGAGTCTAGAGACATTAGTAGAGCCGGTCATGGCGTTTTTCGTGACTCACTGGCTTGATTTTCCTACTCCGTTGCTTTTTCGTGGTAGTGTAAATCACATGACTGATATGAGAAATAAAAAGATTCAATAGCATTTCTTGCAAGTAGAATCACATTGGCAAATATGTTTACATTGTAAGAAAAACGCAGCTCATAGCAACTTTGGTTAGACGCTGAGAGACAAATAACTTAATTAACAAATAATATTTACTTTACCCTCTAAAAAATCATTCATTTAACCAAATCAAAATGTAGAAATGGACAGATAAATGATTCCAGCACACTGTTTTGTAATAATTCTGGCACAAAATGTATGACTAAGTAATTAAAGGAACAGGACTTCGTAAACAAATACTCCATACAAACCTGATAATTATCCTTTGCGCGGGACTAACTTTAAAATTATCAGTCCTGATGTACCTGGTTTTCTCCTTAAAATAATTTTCAATAGTTGGTTTAAATTTTACACTTTCAAGATTTTGGTGGTTTGAATTTTCAGCTCGATACGTTTGTGCTGGTCACTTGTAACGATTATGATCGATCCATCTACCTAGGCAGTAGCACACACTCCTTCCAACGTACCTGTGTTAAGTATTAGCCTTACTTGTTTTTTTAATTGCTATACTAGTGGGAAGACACCCCACTAGTAGAGCTCCTGAAGTTACTGAAACTGTTTCTACGATTAATGAGTTTGCTCCTCTTGGTAAACCTACGTCATGTCCTAACGCTATCCTAAGTTAGGTCATTGAGATATTACGTAATACCTCCATGTTTTTTAACCGCATGTGACGTAACAAAGTTGGCGGCTCACTCTGCTCCTTTTAGGTTTTAATTTATAGGGTGCTTTCATAAAATCTTCACACAAAGTCAATTGTAACATGAATAAGGTAATAAAAGCCATACCTTTTTCGAAGGGGTGAACACGTTTTTTCGAAATGCCAAATGTGTACTTTTGAATTAAGTGAATGGAAAACTTCCGTCACTCTAGGGGCGAAAATTCATTGAAAGTAGACTTCGTCGTCCTTCGCCCCGCCTCCTTGGCTTTGGGCCTGAAAATAAGTCATTAATTTCTAAATGTAAGGAGCAAACTTTGTTTTTCGTACACTTTTGGTTGATACTTAAAGCAAAAACTACAATTGTTGTTTATCTTACTTTGACCTTTATTTCAAATTTCTTGATGACATGAGCTACCAGTGTTATTAAGATTTGTTTCCATGAAACTCAGTTTGATGAGTTTATTTTAAGAACCTTTAAACGTTCGTATTTTACATCTATACTGACGTCATCGGAAAGGTACAATTCGAAATTGAAAGAGTGCATTCATTTTGTCTAATTGCTTTGAAAATTAGATAATAGGCACAAGGTAATTTTCCCTGATTAAAAGCATCTTGTGTACATTAAGCCATCACTGGACACGGTTGAAGGATCACCTTTATATTTATGAAGTGGCTAGTCAAATACATTAGACTCTGTCAAGCGAGAATTTTCTCAAAAGAGATTGGCAAAAGGCATTGAGACATTTGTAATACGATACTGCGTACTGTTCTTCCCATGTTGCCTTCTTTAATAAATCAAAACAAGTTTAAATATTCTTTACTAAACAAATCAAGCAATGAGCTAAAAATAAACCAGTTTTCTTACCAAGCCAACTCTTTAAAGCACATTTCACATCTTACAATCACAGCTCTATGTGTTGTTTATTGTTTAACACGTATCAAGCTTTCCAAACATTACATTGAACTTGCCACAAGGACGCGGCTTGGATGAGGGGGTGTTGGGGTTGGGTTACCTTTCTCTACGAAAGTTTCCGGATGAAATTTTCTCAAACGCTAAAGAACTGAGTACGTTAAAAGTCTCTACGCAACATGTCACAAGTCAATGACTACTCTCAGTATAAGGTAGACGTCGTAAAATGATTGTCATAGTATTTACTTATTAGCAAACGTGTTACACCGAGCTCAGTGCTGATTTGGAGCGAGTCGTTAGCCTACTACTGTTCAATATATTGAAGAATGTGTCCTCTCATTGAAAACCATAATAGATCAACTTGACTGCATCTCGAGCTGAATTGCAGACACCATTTTTCCTGAGACCCTTGAAATTGACCGTGTAAGCTACTGATTATCAGTTCTAAAGGTACTTGCTAAGTTATACGAGATCAACTCTTCTTGGGGATAACCTTTGCCATGATTTGTTCAAG
Source organism: Holothuria scabra (assembly GCA_037179385.1). Classification (NCBI taxonomy): domain Eukaryota; kingdom Metazoa; phylum Echinodermata; class Holothuroidea; order Aspidochirotida; family Holothuriidae; genus Holothuria; species Holothuria scabra. The sequence goes on along the minus strand of CM074190.1, from coordinate 9,924,280 downwards.
TTCAAGTAAATGCAACAGTTTAAGTATAACAGAGTAAATAAAATTGTAATAATTTGGGCTCTTCCCCAAAGCACATTTCCAATGGATGTCCGACATCTTGTTTCGAGCTTCCCAGTGTCTCTCTAAAGTAAGTAGTCCTTTCAGTCAGGTTTACGAAATATCAGGCAAACTCATTCCACCTTTGAGAATTTAAAGTGTACCTCAAGTCAAAAAATTCAAAAATATATATTTAAGAAAATGAAAAACGAATTCTAACAGTTTAACTCCCATCTTCATATGACATTCCTGAGCTGAGATATAAAATGTTAAAGTTTATTCCCTTAAAACAAATTGGTCTGTTGCATAATAATTTGTGACTTTCTTGTTGTACAACTCACATAAAATGCTTTGTTTTTCTTTAAAATTGAAAATGTTTTTATGACCTTGAACACTTCCTGTTTGCTTGCATAGCATGTTGCACAAGTAGGGCTGAATTAATTACATCACCTCATAAGAGTAAGAGTGCTATCGCACCTTAGTACAAGGTGCAGTAACATTCGGAAAAACAAAGAAATACAAAGATAGTAATTTGAGTAGTTACAAAAATGACATCACAAATTATTGCGCAATGTACCATTTTAATTTGAGTGAATAAACTTCAACATTTAATATCTCAGCTCAGGAATGTCCTATGAAGATGGAAGTTGGACTGTTAGAATTTATTTTTCATGGTCTTTAATATATATTTTTGATTTTTTTTTACTTTAGGTACACTTTAATAAGATAAACCCAGATTGCATTGGCTTTAATGGCCCAATTCTAAGTACAAAAATGATCGTTTAAGGTAGTGTGCATTTCAGTAAAGACCACATATTTACTTTCCTGATGAAAAATCAAATGAGATTATCATCAGTATCTTGTACGGCTCTAGAAATATACCTCTTCAAAGTTAAAATGTTTCTGAAGCAACCTGCTAAAGTAATAATGATGTGAAGTGCTGCACAATGTTGGCATTTCTCATGTTAGCCCTATATTAATTATCTCTTAATTACTCATTCCATAGGAGTACGGGGGTAATTTTCTATGAGGTGGCAAGAGAATTGTTTGCCCGAATAATGTCACCGTTTATCATGCTTTTCCCATGGTTTACCCGAATAGACCAACTGATTTTCCCCGAATTGGGAGGGCGAGTGCCCCCTCTGCAACCCCGCCTCGTACGTCTATGCCCATTACATAGTCAATGGATTGATAATTGTTGATGAATTCCAAGGGCACAATTGAATTTTCAAAATACAACCCTCGGGAAATAGTCTTCTTATGTAAAAGTGCCCTTAAAATGAAGACTCCAAAATCATAGGATCACATTAGTCATCCGCGCCCTGCACATCAAAGTATTTGCATATTGAGCTCCTGTTTATGCATGATAAAGTTCAAACCAGAAATATTCCTTGAATATGGTAAGTTTTTGACGAATTGTGATGGCAATCAAGGCAATTTACTGGCTATTAATGCTTCAAATACTGAACGTTGTTATTTTCATGCATGACCTTTAAGTTGACGTTGCATTATCTATGTGTTTACAGCAAGTGGAAAGGATTATTAGGAGATAATTATTCTAATTACGAAGATGGCGGAAGAATTTTTTGTGCGCAAAGACACGATGAAGGTAACAGTGAATGACGTCATCTTCAAAAATAAGATTTTTCACGCATATGGAAGCAATTATACTCAATTAGTCAACATACATTAGGAAGAGAATAGTTTACAAACCATGTGTTCAGCCCATGTGTTGAGGCGACTTCGAAAGAATGAGACACATATATGCGACACCGAAAAAGCAAACTTTTATCGCACTAATGCCAGAAGAATGCTTCGAGTAACTACTTTTAGTTATTTGAGCGATTATTATTCCCATCAAATTGAAATTTGCTCAATAAAGTGAAAGCCCTTATTAGATCATTTTGTTGATCGAAATTCATCTTTGACTACCTCTCATCCTACCACTATTCTACTCTCTTCTTTCTTCACAAAGCACAAATATTTTGATCTCTTATTACACATGTCGGATTTATCCCTACCTCACCTGATGAAATTGTTGCATAACATAGTGAATAATAATTCATTGATAGTAAGACTTCTAATCTGTCATCTATGTTTTCTCACTCCAAACGAATTCTATTCACCTCGGCAATTGTCTGACGATGTTTCAGTTGATTATTTATTAATGATATCAACTAAAGATCTAACTTCCATATACATTCTCTTGTGGTTCATGCTCCGGCAGTTGTCACTGTGGTTTGATTGCAGGGAATCTTTTGCTGTCAGAATTGAAAGTTAGGTCATTAATAACAAATTTTCTGCAGCATATATGTCAAAAGATGAAAGTCGACTGGAGGTGTAGCTTTTAAAGCGGAGAGTAGACGTTATTCACCTATTTAAGCAATTTTTGGAAAAGTATCAGAGGTCTTAATTAGCTTGCAGAATTCCAATACAGGTTATATGACACTTGGCAATGCATATTGTAATAAAAACAAGCCTTAACCAATCTGTAAAAGGAAAGACGTTGACCGTATCAAATAAATTAGGAAAAGGGTCTAAAATCAAATCGAGTTTTCATATATTAGGACGGTATAACTTGTTCTTAAAAGAATAGCCCTGGACCAAAATTTTTTGACCTGTTACATGGGGACATATTCCTAGCGTTCTGATGTTTTTTTTTTTTTATTATTATTTCTCATGTTCGGTTCTTGAGATGGTAGCAATTAGATTGTGACATTGTTTACACAGAATGAACTTGAACCCAGCAGGAATGATGTTATCGATTCACATCGATGGTCAATGTTTTGTATTTATTTTAATTTACCACCAATTTTATTCAACTTAACTTTGATATATTGCAACCGTAGGTGCTTCGAGAAACTAACATGGGTTAGTTAGTTAGTTAGACAGAGATTTACGGCCCAGTTTCCAACCTATTGGATCAAGTCTAGCCGGCCACGGCCTTTTTCCAGTAGTGGCTCACCTAACTGAAACATTCACAAGAACGCCTACAATATGTTCCGCCTTAACGTATCAAAAATTAATTTGGTTCTGGACTATTCCAGTGAGATGTCCTTACAATAACAACAGTTAAAAGTGAATTAAATTTTCACCAAATTAAATTGCTGATTAAACCCTTTTTTGAGCTTATGTCTCATAGAAGAAAGCATGTCAATGCTGATATACAAAGGACTGATGGCTTTGCCATCAGCAAACTCTCTTTAAAACTCAGTTTATATTCCAAAACATGTCTCTAATAGATGATATGTGATGTATCAGGAGCATATGCAACATAATTCCTTGAAGAAAATCTATTGTATTTCAAAGTTTTTGGTATACTGGAGATGGGGAATAGAACACTAATTTTTTCATCTTCATCACCAACATCAACAATATCTGGGAGACAAAATTCAGTTACTTCAAAATATGCAGAAAAAATTTCTCTTTTAGGAGGTTAAAAACTGCATCTTAATCACATAAAGCGTTCAGAAGATACAGACTTTTAAAGAAATGCAATTTTTCTTGAGATTTGGGGCATCATGGGTAATCTGTGATGTAATTGTTACAAATTAATTCGACCTTGCATTCAATTTATTTCTAATATTGATTCTGATGGAGTCAATATTAAGCAACATTGTTGGCTTTACTCTCCGTATGGTGAAGGGTAATGCTAGGTCTGCGGAAAAAGATATTCAAACATTCCAACAGTACCAATTTCAAGGACAAACAGAACTTTCAATTATAAAGAAAAACAAACGGAATTTGAGGCAATGTGCCCCCATTACATTAGTTCCAGGTGCTTTGTTGAAAAACAGAGGTTTTTTTTTTAAACAAAAAACCCAATCTTTGAAGTGAGATATCTTGGGTTAAGAAAATGGTATTGGGACAGGATTTGAAGGACATGGTGTAGAATATTTTTGCTTTTCTTACAACACCCAGATGGAAGGACACCAGAATATGCCTTTAACTTTACTCTGACCGTTTGAAGAGCTGTTATCGGTGACCCCCTCCAGGCAAGAGTGAACAGTGACCTTTATAGTTGATACTTCAAGAGTGTTTAACAAAGTGGTGGTGATGGATTCGTCAAAATACTTTGAGCAAAATCAGAAAAATCCAAGTGTATTGAAATGGTTTAAGAGATTGTAATTTGAAACCTACGGGATATTTTTGGTAACATGAGGCTTGGGGACGAAACGAAATATTTCGACATTGTCTTCGAAATAAGCACGGCCAAACGGTAAAAATGGCGGTACTGAATCCTGTAATGCAGGACTACTCAACAGTGCATTGTAATTGTAAGTATCTGCAAGCCCCCTTTTGTGTCCTTTGAGTTATGGTGTAATTTTCTCCTGCATAACAAGGTCTTTCAGTTCATCCCACAGAATTTCTTTCCAGCTTCACGAATAGTTATGGTTTTTTATGAAATACTTTTTCAAAGCAGTAAAATATATTATACAGTTATGCAAAAAATTATTGTTACGTATTGTGTGTAAGTTGTCTTCTGATGCCACAAACTATCAGACGTAAATGAAGTACTGACCTCAGACATCAGAGCACACACGTTTGTAATTACTATACTGTAGTATTTTGCGGTACATATGCATGGAATCAATCTTTCAATTAACAATACCACAATGACCCTTGTGTCTTAAGAAAAAACGCTGGCGAAAAATCTTTTCTTTAATATTTTGCTTTTTTGTAAATAAATTTGCTTACTCTCCGTCTCACTGGTTATGCGTTTTTTTTTCAAACCCCAAAGAGAGTCTTCAGATTACTTCCATTCACTGTTCTAAGTATTGATTTAATGCACGTGATAACTGTACATTATGTTTTGTTTGTATTGTTGAAATGAAAACAATTAATGAACTAATTTACTAATCAAGGAGTTTGGTTTTTTAATTGACAGTTACTACTACGCATGGTCAAAGTAAGAAAACCCTTGAAGAAAAGGTAGCTTATCAGTAAAAGCACTCCCTGCATTTAATGTAACAAACCGTGGGGTTTTGAAAAAAAAAAAAAAACTTTAACCAACTTTCAACGAAAAGGTATTACCTAAGTCAAAATGAAAGTTGATACAACTGGATAGTTGTGTTTGTTTTTTTTGTTGAATATGCTGGAGGAATTTAAACCACCATTATGTTTCATTTAATGACATTGAACCTCCACGCTCTGCTTTTCCTTTATAGAAAAGACCTTTCCTTAAAGATCAAGAGGAATCCCCCAAACATATTTTGAAGCAACAGCATAATATCCCAATTTTTTTTTTATATTTCTCTTTAAAGTATTTTTCATCTCATTTTTAACTTCAGTATTGCACATCCAATGTAAAACAAGCACTTTTTTTAGTTAAGTCCTACTTTAAAAGAAATTGTCATTTTGAGAATCCACTTACTTGAATCTTGGACAAACTTACCATGTCCTTCGAATTCTTGCTTGTTACACAACTGACTAAAAGCAACAGTGTTGCAGATTACATGGTCCAGTCACAGCCTAGTGTTGTCTGCGGTTTTTTATTGTTGTAAAAATCGTTACTCTATCAGTCAAGTCATGACGTCCACTTTCAAGGGGCAGAATTCTCTAATGTTGTCACATGACTTTCAACAGTCAATCATGGAAAAGGAGATACTTCACTACTTCAAGTTGGGATGACTGTTCTTTTCTTTTATAAGTTTAACGAGGACATTCCATGGGACAGACTTACACATTTGGGAGTTGGTTCCAAGCAGTTCCAGGACGAATTTAAGAAACAGGAAGAATAGAATTAAATCTTTAAAGACCCCGCTCTTACTAAATAGACAAAATAGACGAACTGCTTTAAATGAAAAAATGTAACAAATTACTAATATGACTTTAGATCAAGTACCCTTTTCCTCTCTTCATTCATGCTGCATGAACATAAATTCTTCATTTTGAAGGAGATATTTTAAGTAACTATCGCTTACGGCGTAATTTCGGGATTGTCTCTAAGTCTGTGTTTTGAATTTCCGGAAGGGAATTGTATTTTGTACGAAACTGAAAGTACCTTATGATAGCACTTGGTAAAAACAACCACACTGGTAGCATCCAGTAACCTAGTCATATGCATATGTATGATATTAAAGTCTCCCTCTTCAGCTTAACAGAGTTGTAATCAGATCAGAGAGGGCAGACGTTGGTGGAAAAATCTAATTTACTCATCTCAAATTAGCTGTCAAGGAATATCCAACATGACTGGACCAATAAAAATTCTTCTAAATTAATGAGAAATAATCGCTCAAAGACACTCACAGCTGTTTTTTTCACATCATCCTCCATTAATTGTAACGTTTAAATTTCATGATCACATTATTCGTTGTCTCCCTAACAAGATAATCTCTAAGTTTAATCACATTTCATGTGTTTCATTACCAGACTATTACGATTAGTTAAAAACATACTTTTATAATAACTGAAGGATTTCTAGACCAGGACCACCTTTTTTTCTAAATGGAAAGCATCGTTGTTAGAACAATGCATGAGTGATTCACGGTTGTCGGTTATCGTGAATACAGATTTCAAACGTCGATCCACAATCTTAAGTTCTGTTTAACGTTCTCTCTCTTCGCAAATTTGCTTGAAAGCGTCAAAACAGCTTGTTTGCGATATAAACCATACGTACTACATCTAAACTATAGTAAAACCAAGTACTGCCATACCATCACATGATTGATTTCCCGAAATGTCCCTTCATTTTCAATTGACCCTCGGTTAAAATGGCAATTTATCACACCTATGCAACGATCTAGTCACTTATATTTGCCTAAAACTGTTTAACTTTCAATGGACATGTAAGGAGCTTGGACAATTCAAAAGGAAGTGTCATTTAGGTATGCCATGAGTAATAAAATATTTCACTTGCTGTTGCATGACAACCTGAGCCTTGTTCATCTGTTCATGCTCAGTTTGCGCAAAAGACAGCTCAACAGTCAGTTTGAATTAAAGGTACTTGGAAAAGTACAATCGACCTACGATGTAACACCTCTAACAACTCTAAACGATAAACAACTAATCCTCGACGGATATTCCTCTATAATTTATTCAAATTGCCAGTCAAAACAATATCCATTACCAACAATTTCCTCATCATTTATCTCCAACAAACTTGGGGTGAGATTTACTCATTCTACAGGCAATGGAACTTTCCAAGATAGACATAATGTAACTATTTTGTACTTTTTTCGAACATTTTCCCTCCAAAAGAAAATTGACGAGATGGCAAAAGGGAATATCAAACAGCTACAAACGACTACTTTGAGAAATTTTGTTAAATTAAAAATTAGCAGAAAGAAGTTATTTTCAGTATACCGATCAATTCATGAGAGACAATACGTCAGAAACAATTTGAAGAGTACAAACACATGTTTTGCATACGGGGACAAAATCTTGTCACCGTTCCAGGATGATTTTAGCCAGTACTAACATATCAAGCCCAAATAGGGCTTCGTTTTGCGCGAGAAACGGTGTCTTAATCAGAAAAAGTCGTGCACGTCACGGTAAAAAGTCGAGATTTTAGTTGTTAGTGACAGGATCAAACTGATAACTTTATTCATCAGTAAGGTAGGATAAGGATTCTTAAAATGGTAAAACTGCGAGAACAGCTTATACAGAACAAAGGAGTTGAATTTTAATTTCAACTTCGGTTCTAACAAAAATTATTCAAGCAACGAATCTTTCAAATAGTGTTCAATGGAATTGCCATTTTACAGAATGCAATATTTCCATGTTACAACTTGCTATGATGTGGGCAAAGGCATACAATAACGCTACCATGTGAAGAGAAACAAAGTTTGTACAAAATACCTGTAATTTGCTTTGCACGAATCAAACCCAAATTTTTTGTACAAACCGCATATTTAGGTTACATCTAAGCAGGTTAAACATAGTAAACGCTAAATAAAATGTTGACACCTCTGTAATAATCCATTTTACCTGCTCAATGCGCATGGCTGAAAACTAGAAACTTTGATATATATTTTCCCTTAATTTATTCTTCGAGGTAATGACCCGTGCAGACAAAAACGTCACCAGGATTTTTCTGCAATAATGGAAATTAGTTTATACAATTATTGTTCACAAGTCTAATATTATCACTGATATCTTTGAGCTATCCGAACACCCACCCCAACCCCCGTTTTCGTGTATTCAGTTTATTAATAGTGTAAATTATAGTGAACCAAACCAACTGATTCTTAGGTTATATTCGACTCCCTGTTCTGGAAGAGAACGATACGATTCGAACAAGAAAGAACACGTTCCCGAACTTGTTCTTGCGCCTAAATCTTACACCACTCCTCCGGTGGTTCAGCGAGAACGAAAAGCAAACAAGATGGCGGAGATATCTTTTTACGGAAGGAATGTAAGGAAATATGAGCAGCACACTGACTTATCCTACTCAAAACATGTAACCGAGAGAAGGAGAGGAGTAAATCACTCCTACAACACACTTTAAGTCTTCTTTAGTGAAAAATAAACAAAATAAGTGGTGAAATTATGACACGGTACGGCCGAACGTGACGCAAACCCATCGCTATCATGCTGCTAGAATTGAATAGGACGTTTTAGCAAATGTTATCCGAGAAAAATGTGTTTTCTCGGGAAAAGCTTGTCTATGTTATTGCGGCAGTTAACCCCGTCAAACCAACCTTGTTGCTCTACTGAGCAAATAGTCTTTGAAGGGGCCAAAAGCCTTCAACTTTATTGATCTCAAGATACCTGAACAGGAAGTTTTCTGATAGATAATGGATTATTAGTTGCCAGTTTGACATGGCTTAAACTTGATATTCGCTTCTAACGTCATGATAGCGTGACCCGCCCTTTAAAATTTCAAAGAATTATTTTTAATGGAAGCTTCACCAGAGATGCTGTGGCCGTTACCACCGAATGAACAAAGCCAGAAGCTGCATAGCGATCAATTGCGGTCCTCGAAGAACTTGCTTCAAATTTGACGGCTGTTGTTGTTATTCTAGACCATTTTTACAAAAGTTGTAATGCCCAGTTGTTACTCGAAATGATAATGAACAATCATTATAGTTGCGGTGAAAATTTTCATGCAACATCCACAAGACTACAAAAATTCGCTACACATTCGGGCCAGGGAGCAAGTAACAGCTTCCTGTACGAGCAGCGGAAACAAGCGTTTATTCAAGAGCTTTACATCACAGTCTTTTGCAACGAATCGCCCGAAATGGTGGAACAAACTAACTCCAAACCACGTCGCGCGCCACAAGTGGCGAGCGCGCCGCTATTTGAGGAAGGGTGGTTTAGCTCTTGCTAAGCAATCTTGTCAGCCGAATGAAAGGGAATCAGAAGTGACAACAATTGTTCTTGTCGCCTGTTAGAAATGATTCTAGCCATTGCCATAACATTGCCAGCCGTCAGAGTAAAAGAAAATCTATATCTTCACCCTTGATCACAATTAAAACATTTTGACTCCCAAGTCTTTGTTTGAAGATTATGGTAAGTAACATAAGGATCATTCTCCCATTAAGAAGGCTAAGTGAAACAATTTTTAAAAAATGCAAGTAAAGGACCTGTCAAGCAAAATATCTTACCTTCATGTTTTCACCTACCTCCTAATGGTGACATCCTTCAGTAGGTGTTACAACTAAAACCAATGGTCGTCAGTTCGGGCAGTCACATACACAATTTCATAAATTCAGTATATTTTGAATTTTAGAGGGGTCGTAAGAGAGCAAAAAAGTATCATGTTTTCAATGGCATTGTATAGTTTATCCCCTGAAAAGTTAAAAGACCATTATATCCAGGGGTCATAGTACAGTAGTATAGTAGTTTGCTGGTAGCAATAGTAATGTGGATTTTTCTATACTACACATAAACGCCAGATCTTTACCCAAAAATTTTGATTCGATTATAAATTTTATTAGCAATATCAACAACCACCCCTTTCTATAATTGCAGTCACTGAGACATGGTTGTATGAAAATGACTATACTGCTCTGTACAACATCCCAAATTTTACACTTGTGTGTAAAGGACGAGCACATAGACGTGGGGGAGGGGTAGCTCTTTATGTTCGAACAGATACGGAGTTTGTCGTTATGGATAATATAACTAATTCGAATCATTTTTAATCATTATTTGTGAAAATTAAAACGGCGGTATTATTACTGGAGTTATTTACCGACCTCCAAGGGAAGATGTTGATGAATTTATTCTTCAATTTAATAGTATTTTAAATACCTTAAATAATGATCGCAGTGTTTGTTTTATTGCAGGGGATTTCAATGCTAATCTACTCTCTGGACAAAACGCGGACTTACTTAAAAATACATTATTATCATTTTCATTCTATCCTGTAATTGATAAACCCACTAGGGTGACAGAAGTGTCGGAAACACTTATTGATAACATATTTACAAATATTAATTTCGCAACTAGATCTACCATCATTAGAACTGATATATCTGACTATTATCCCATTGCTATTATTTGTGAAAATTTAAGTCCGTGTAGAAGGAATTTCACTAGGCCTGCTATTTTTAAGCGTGATACTAGTACTTCTAAAATATTGAATATGAAACTGGAATTAGATTCTACTGATTGGCATGATATTTTGTGTGACAATAACGCTCAGTCTGCTTTTACTAAATTTAATAATAAACTTTGTGATATTTTCCAAAGAAACTGTTGTATGCGTCAAATTAAGTGTAAGAAAAATTTACAGAAATCACCTTGGATTACCTCTCGTATTTTATAGTCCATTCGCAAGAAAAATGTATTGTATTGTGCGTATAAGCGAAGCCCCACGGAACAGAATTTACTGCATTATCGCAATTTTAAGAACAGATTAACCGCGGTAATTCGAAATGCCAATAAATCGTATTACTATGAGTACTTTAGTAAAAATAAAAATAACAGTAAGAAGATTTGGTCTGGTATTAATGGGATACTGAACAGAGGGGGTGGCAACACTAATGCGACTGGAATTGAGGATTTACACACAAATGATGATTCGAATAACATGCAAAATTTTGCTAATGATTTTAATAATTTCTTCACATCTGTAGGCGAAAATCTAGCTTCTAAAATAGATGTAACGAACTATAACTACAATTGTTATCTCAATGATATTAGTGTTTTAGATACCTTTATTTAACACCCAGTGAGTCATGAGGAAGTGATTAGTACTATATTGAAACTTCAAAGTGGGAAATCCCCAGGGTATGATGGCCTTACCAATGATATTTTAAAACAGATACATGGCCACATTATTGATCCTCTTACTCATATTTTGAATTTATCTTTTTCTGAAGGTGTTTTTCCGAATGAACTTAAAATTGCAAAGGTCATTGCAATTTATAAACCTGGTGGAGCTGAAACTGTATCTAATTACCGCCCTGTTTCAGTTCTGCCTGCTATTTCTAAAATTTTTGAAAGACTTACATACAATAGATTATCAGCTTTTATAAATAAGAATAACCTATTATATTCCGGGCAGTATGGATTTCGGAAGGATCACTCCACATATATGGCTGCTTTAAAGTTTGTTGATGATATAGTGTGTAGTCTAGATAATAGAGTCAGCACCGTGGCCTTATTTATCGATTTATCTAAAGCTTTTGATACTATAAATCATGAAATTTTATTGAACAAATTGTACAGATATGGAATACGGGGTGTGGTATTTGATTGGTTTAAAAGTTATCTTTCTAATCATAAACAATTTGTCCGTTTTAAAGGGAAGGACTCTAATCTTAATAATATTAATATTGGCGCTCCTCAAGGTTCAATACTGGGACCTCTTCTTTTTATATTATATATCAATGATATGTATAGGTCGTCAAAATTACTGAAGTTTATATTATTTGCCGATGACACAAATGTTTATTATCATAATCCTGATGAGTTAAAAACGTTTCTGAATGGTTAGCGTCAAACAAGTTATCTATAAATATAAGTGAAACTAAATTATTGGTTTTTAATAATATGAAAGGTGATACTGCACGTTTTACTATAAATTTTAAGAACACCATCATAAGTAGTGAAAATTCTACTAAGTTTTTAGGGGTTACAATTGATACTAAACTTACACGGCAGGATCACATTCACAACGTTACTAAATCCGTTTCTAAAATCGTCGGTGTTATGAAAAGACTAAAACATTATATTCCTAGTTGTTCCTTATTAACTATCTATAATGCATTAATTTTACCACACCTTACTTATAGTATTTTATTATGGGGTAATGCCTTGCCAACATGTACAGACAAGCTTTTTATTCTTCAAAAAAAGGGCTGTACGAACTATATCAAAAGCTTCACCATACACTCATTCTCTTCCACTTTTTCACCATTATAATATTCTAACTCTAAAGGACCACTACAATTACCAGTTAGGTGTTATTTTGTATAGGCACAACAGCGGTCAACTCCCTCCTGATTTCCATTCCTTTTTCAACCTTAATATTTGTCATCACAACTATCCAACACGAAGAAGAGATAATCTTCTCCAGCCATATACTAGGACAATGTTTGCGCACTCTCACGTGAGAAGTAGCGGGGTATCTCTCTGGAACTCTCTTGACATTAGCATAAGAAATGCCCCTAACCTTAACCTATTCAGGAAGTACTTAAAGAAATCTTTCTTGTAATTGTATGTGGATAATTAATTTTACCTGGTTAAAAAATAAATAAATAATCAAATAAATAAATAATAAAAAATCTGGCCAAAAGTAAGCATCAGACTAGCAGCAATTCTTTATATACAATCATGTAAATGTTATAGGAGTCATATCCGTATTTATATATTCTAGTTGTGTAAGCAATTAAGAACATCTCAGTTATTAGGGCCAGACTAGAAAAGCTTGCAAGCTTCATCTGGTTCCTTTTCTACTGTCTTCATACTCACGTTTCTTGTAAATATTATTACGTATTGTATCATAATAATAATGATAATGAATGTACGTTTGTATGTAGTACAGTTGAAACAAACAACAATAAAAAACAACATTTTATCAAGTAATTTCTCATCACTTCAAAGTTGCTGATTTTTTCTATTTTTTCAAAGCTCAAAGCTCAGAATAACGACTGCTTCGTTTCTAGTTACAAGCCTGAGAAATGCTATTTCCGGCTGTCTGAGGGATCCAAGTTTTTCAAAATTTCCTGTAACCGATGCTTTGCGACAATAATGGTGGCGCTGGGCTTAGATAGCTTTTTGGTCGAACAGAGTACTGCAGAACATTGCAGACTGACACATCTTGTTTTGTTATCTTTCCTGAAAAACAGTAGGAATTATTTTTCATCGATAACATGGAAATCGCAACATTTTCAGAAAATGGGCCAAGCCGAAAGGAGAAGAAACCATAGTACCATTCTGAATATAAGCCCCTCTTTAAGACAGCTTAATCTTGATTACCCCTTAAAAGTCGTCAAGAACGGGGGCGATTAGTAGACCTTGCCTCTACCCATACCAAAATACCAAATAGTTACGCCTCTGCGTTTTTCCAGTAGCGTTCTGATCACTTTGCAAATTGCTAATTTAGTTGACTGAATATTTTACTGCATACGAAAGCTCGAAATTGCGAATGCCTAGATTCTTCTCAGAAACTGGGGAATTAATTTCCGGCTGTGTTACTGAGAGGTTGCGATTTTTCAAAATTGTGTTTAAGTTCCGTCTCGCTAGTGATGGCGCTGCCCTTAGATAGCCTTTCGGGCTATTTTTCGGGGAAAATTTGTTTTACTAGTAACTTTCGCATGAGGGGGACAAGCACTATGAAGCTTACAAATCGTGTTTAATCTAAAATATGGTCCTCTGAAATCTTGTCCTTTTCCCCAAATGCGAGAGGGAAGGTTGTTTGCTTCAACAGGCAGAACAGTTGATTTCCTTGTCTTTGTTCATGCTTGGTCGACATCCAACTGCATTTGGTAATTGATACCAATTCAGGGTCCCCGTCTGAATGCCTGATTCGCTGGGTATTTGTTTAGCAGAGTTCTAAAGCAACTTTCTTCGTAAAGCCATCACTCTGCAGTCTCAAATTATTTTGAAGTGAGCAGTTTATTGCAAACGAAAAGCTAACAAAGTACCTGCTTAGATTAAATGTCATTTCAGGCTAAGTGAGGGGTCGATGACTAACGTTGCACCATTTTGGTAAAGAATATCGAGAGCTTAAATGAGTGATCACTTCAGAAAGTAGAGGAAAACAATCTATAAACTCCAATTTCCAAAGCTTCTGCTTCATCAGTTTATTGGTGCGCCTTTTAAATGGTTAATGCTTTAGAAGTAGACATTGAGCACATTTTAACAATCGTGATGGCTTTGAACGGCTGCAAAATGACTCCTACGTTAACCTCCGTGCATGTGCTATCCCTTTAATATCGGTATCATATATAACTAAAGCTTACAAAAGAATTCGCCTAAAGTAATCAATGCAAAACGATCCCAATTGAAAACGCCCGTGAATGTCATGACGATAATTTATTTCCTGTGCGTAAGGCGTAAAAATCACCCTTAAAATATGCAAAAGATTCCCTGAGTACCACTGAGACGAAGTCACCGAGAAAAGCCTCAAGTGAGAAGCAACGCATGGGTGAGTCGTAGCAGTCTGGAAGATATTTATTAGAAAGATATGAGCTAAAATATGATAGGTCAAGCATTCATGTAAATGTAATGACTACAATGTACTTTACGAGGCGGTTAACACAGCTGTTACCATCGGAAAACATCAGAAATCCATTTACAAAGGGATGCAAGGGCATGAGTCTTACTTAAATGGCAAATTATCTGGTATGTTAGCTTCTTTGACTACAGTTGGGTTTCTTAAACAATCTCTTTTGGGGCAATATGTTAGATTAGAATAATAGATGGTATATTGTAGCCCGAACTAACAAACTAGGTTCTTGATTCATATAGCTCACGGTGATTCCTCTGCTGGCTTTATACTGTAAATTTCTTTCATTAAATAGAAATATTCGCTCAATGTTCCTTGAAATACTCTGCATGATAACGACGGAACTTGTTGACGCGAAAAGGGGTATTGCCGTGAATTTTTGTCATTTCAAGGACAACCTGCAGCGTGTTATGTAAATTGATCTAGTGTTCTTAAATTTGGATCACCTAAAGCAAAGGGTAACTACTTCAAGCTTAAAAAGAATGATTTATCAACTGGCAAGTACAATTAATATGCGATTGTCTATCTGCTCGTTCATTTTCTTTACATCTAATACGTGACTAAGTGGGCGACGCCAATTTTTTTTTCTGGAAAATGCATGAAAACCCTCGACAAATCCACGGAAGTGAAGAAACAAGTCGTGAGAAGTACTTTTGCTTTGAGAAGAAATTGGTTATTCCTGATGTTAGACACAGTAAATTCATACACCACTAGGTCAGATATCTTTTCCTTCAGTAAATCATCAAACTGAAAGGGGTGGGTAGCTTTATCTATAACATATCACTCTAAAATCAAAAGAATGAACTTAGTCACTCTTTTATAGAGTGAAAAGTGTAAATTCACTCCATTCACCATATGTAGAGAACAACCAAACATCTTGGTAGATGCGCACTGTTAAACAAGGTGTTTCTTTATTGGTTGTTGCCATTGTACTATCGACTGTATTCTTTGTTAGAGCAACTCACTGGTTAGAGTTAGGGATTAGGTTAGGGATTAGGGCTATCGTTAGCCAGTTAGGAAATTTCTTGTTAAACAGTGCGCATCGCCCCAAAAAATATCGCTTAATATTGGCTGCATCAGAATCATTATTATAAATAAATTAAATGCAATGTCAAATTAATGTGCCATGATGACATCACAGATTTCCCATGATGCACCAAATCTCAAGAAAAATTGCATTACTTTAAAAATCTGTATCATCTGAATGCTATATGCTATTGAGATGCAGTTTTCACCTCCTGAAAGGGAAAAATTTTCTGCATATTTTCAAGTTAATGAAATTTGTCCCCAGAAGATTCCTTAAAGACTCAAAGAAACCCCCTAACATGATGACTCCATCAAATCAAAGTCTACAAAGCGAAAAAGAAACATTAAGTTGTAGTGTACGGTATGTAACAGTTGTAGCCACTGACGTCATATTACCTGCTCTATGTATTAAATTGTGCAATTAACATCTAAATAACTTTCATATGAGAAATTATTTATCTCAATGACACACCTTCACAAAAGCATCTAGTCTCAAAGGTTCCATCATCTTTTCAAACTATGAAGGAACTTGAAAACTGGAGATTTTTGCAAGGAAATGCGTGCCTTAGTTAAAATTTTTGCCCACTTTCACAAAGAGCCACGAATTCGATTAGCGTTTGTGTTTAGTTATTGTAGGCGGCCATTAGTGGGGTCCATCAGATCAAAATCGTCTTCATTTATTGTCTATATGAATTTCAAACCCTTATATTCAGTGAAATTGATACAATTTAGTGTACAACCATCCATGCATGATACAAGTAAGCAACGAAACTGAAACATTAAAAGGTAATGAACCCCACTTATGGGCGACTGAAATCAGACAATCACTTGCTCTCCGGATTCGTGGACAAGTGCCCATCCTCTTTAGAGTTTGATCCCTGTTTTTCAGAAATTTGCAACTTTGGCACTTGAAATAAAATCATTTGCAACAATCAGCTGATCAGGCGCGGATCTAGGGGAGGGCCTTTTAAGGCCTCAGCCCTCCCTTTTCCCACATCCAAAATAAAACATACAGGAAATTAGCGGTGCAACTCCCTCAAAGCCCCTGTTTCCTCTTAAGTCGCCAGCCCTCTTTTTGGAATGTGTGTATTCTCGCCTGACAGTAGCTCATCAGAACAATAATTAAACAAAGTGGTTAGATGGGGAAAACAAATGTACTTTCCATGCCTCTCTGTCCATGCCTCTCTGTCTGTTTTTATAATTGAAAATATTAAGGGAGTTGAAAAATTTGAGTAGAGATGGAGTTATTGGACGAGCAACGTCTGTCTAGCAAACACATATTGCGATGAAGGATATTTATGATAAATTATGACAAACTCATAAACCATGGACATTACAATCTAAGATGACACAGGCATTTGGTACAAATGAGGTATATTCTTAAACGTTTATGATACTGCTATTTGATATTTTCATCTTCGATGTTCAGAGTCTCCTTTTTTCCAAATTAAAAATCCCCATCAAAATTCCTTTGTTTGTGCAGAGCCCTTTTAGCCTAACGCTGACAATGTTACATGATGCCAGCTCTTTTTAAAAGGTACATAGAAACACGCGAGAAGTAACAAAAGGACAACTCAAACCGGTCAGACAAAAACGCAAACGCCAACCATCAACCAGTGGCGGAGCTAGGGGTTTCGGTCAGAGGGGGAGAAAATGGTGAAAATAGGGGCGCTTCTAAGGAGTAAATACCCTGATCCTCGGCACGATTGAAGCCACGACTTTTCAGATTTTCCATTATTTTGATTTTCACCTGGTAGAAGACTACTTTGACATTTCTCCTCAGCAAGTTTTTCTATTAAAACATGTTAAAATTTCTATCCATGGGCTTCCGCTGAAGAAAATTCGGGACGAGGGGGACTAAATTCTTGTAGGGGGAAAGCTCCGCGCCACCATGAGTTGGCGGGGAGCGCAAGAAAATTTTGGCCCAAAATGCAGCTCAGATCGATGGAAATGACATTTCTAAAGCCTATTTACCGCATATAAATAGGGAAAACACTGAGTGAACTGTTAAGAAATATTGATGTTAATTTTTCCTCGTCTTTTTCTTTGTTTTGTTCGTTTTTTCAGGTTTTTTATTTATTTTCCAGGGAGGGAAAGTCCCCCCCTTGCCCCTACCTGCGGACGCGCATGTTTCTATCCTTCTCTTCCACATTCTAGTATGAAGGCAGTCATTACATTTTGTGTGTTATTGTCAGGTCTCGATTTAAGATTTTAATGTTATAATGGGCCACTCTTTGAAGGTAAAGATTAAACCTGCTAGAGCAAAATAGCAAGCAATCCTACATATGGAAAAGTTTTGTACAAAAACGATCATTTGCTCATTCTATATCAAAATTTTCTAATTAAGGTAAGCTAAATCCGTTATTCTTTAAAATGATATGTCAAGGTGAGAGGAACTCATGAAATGCCAATATTCATTCAAAATACATGATTTTTGACTATTTCAAAATTTTGTGACGTCATAATTTGGGGAATTTCCCCCAGATAATGGGCCATTTTATGCCTTTACTACACGCATTTTACGACAAAAATATAGATCCAAACAAAACCAATTCTTCCCCTCCTGTTACCTGTGACATGCAGCTCCAAGAAACGCTTTTAGCCGTGTCAATATATTTGTGGCTGGAAGTGTTCATCCTCTAAATTATGTAAAATTGGGATGGAAAACTTTTTTTAGCCCATAGTCATCAAATCCCATAAATTAATGATTTACGACAAAAGTAAGGGGTGTGTCCGGTCAAAAAATCATTCGCAAGATGTGCAATAGTATGAACATCACAGATCCAGTTTAGCCAGACCTTAAAACACACCCCGAATACTACATAAAGCGAAAAACCTAAAAATGCAAAATGCGCCCGCACACTGTAACGCATTTGGGAGGTTTATGATCTAAACTTTTCGATATGCTGAGGGAAAAGTTATGGAAATTAATCACCGTTAGGTGTACATTTTTGGCACCTGGAAATCAAGATAAGTACACGAAGAAAAAATTAAGTGAGGTAATTTACATCATGCGACCACTCTGAAATAGCCATTTATTAAGTACATCAAAAGAAATAGCCAAGACAAGAGGTCTTCTTGGCTTTCTTAATACCAAATTCATAATTAATAAAAGTCTCCTAAACTTAAGCTTTTTTGATGCAATGTTCTGGCATTTTAGACCTCGGAAGTATACAGAAATAAGCATTTTCATAGAATTATTGTGCAGTGTCAGAAATAGCCATTTATTATCATATGATAATGGTCACTTGAAGGAAAGCAAAATGAAAATTACTCATTACAACTCTTAAATCATTACCACTATTATAACAGTTCTATTTTATTTTAACCTGAATGTTCTCTTCAAATGATCTTGAAAAACGTCTTTTTATTGTCTATGTTGACATTTATCCCCGACAACAATAGGGCTATTTGCGCTACAAATTATTGCTGCGCCTTTTGCAACAACTTTTACCGGCCGGGAGGGTTGATTTAATGTCAGTCTGTGTATTTTGTAAGCTTATAATCACGCTTGGTTTGGAAGGAATGAACATAGCACAGCGACAACATTCATTAGTGCGTATAAAGCATGAAGATACGTTTGCGGCAAAACCTATCCCTATGTTACAGAAGATTACCCTTTTCATCAGAATGAAGTGCAGGTAGTACATTTATCGGTGGCTGTTTGAGCATTTTGTTATCTGGGCCTTAAAACAACGCTATTAAATTTTGCCTTTTGCCAAAAATGGTGCAAGAGTAAAGTATGTTGAAAACCCCCAAAGGGCGCCGACAGACGATTTTGGTCCGTCAGGGGGGGGGGCGACCGCCCCCCTGACCATATGGCAGCTCCGCCACTGTCATCAACTATCCACACACAAGACACGGAACAAAAGATTGGCCCAAACGGAAACGACACACCAACCCCACCCCAACACCGTAACAACCCGTCAACTCAACCTCAACCGCACACCAAACCTCAAGACAAGACAGCGCTACCTCCGAGGAAGCACTCCCATGGATTAACTGATCTAAAGAAACAGTACGAAGATATACAACACTGTCAGATGTTGAGCAATATAAAAACCCATTCAATGGCGTATGAATTTAGATGAAGTTGTTTCTTTATAAACATGGATACAGAAAATTTTAACAATTCACCAATGACCATGCATATTTTGTTGGGATTTTCTGCTCAACGCGTCGACCTTTGTCTGTCTTGAGTCGAACATTTTTTGCTGATTCATAAATAATTAATCAAAACGCTTTATTCCAAAAATTAAAGCAAGACATAAAAATGTCAGGAAAAAAACTTTGGTAATGGAATGATGAAGTTTTGTCTCTTGTTAATGCCTTAAAATTACTTAAGTGGCAAATACTGATTGATAGGCAAGTGATTAAGTGTAATCTGATTGTCTTTTAATTAGTAACTTTGTAGTCAATGTTTATTTCAATTAAGAAAATAACGGTCGGAGAATATTCTACTGATCGGATGAAATAAAAAAACAGTCAACGAAAAAAAAATCACATGATTGTTAATAATTACAACAAACTATGCTGTTTTAGATCGAAGACACAAGGTAAGGTTTAGATGAGTATAACATGAGACATTAAATTTGTGTATTAACGACCTACATAAATGAAATTTGCATGAGACGAGGGAAAAAATATAAGAAAAATCAAATGGAATTAATTGGCTAAAGGGATGGAAATTGCAAACGATTGAGAAGTACAAATATGTGACGTAAGAAACAACAGATGACAAAATTCATGGTGCATTTTGAACATGTACGTTTTCAAGGTGTAAGCACTACATAATTTGTACAAAAAATAAATGACGAAATTTTCTGCTCTTGGGCGGAAATCTCGGGTTTGGGAATATTTACCCCACTTTTTGACAAGAGGGGGCTGGCCTACACAATCACCCCTCGGACCTTCAAAAATAACTAAAATTAACTTTACTTTACATTATTTTTGTAATTTTTTGCACATCAATTCCAAAAAGTCCGTTCTCCAGGTCTTACAAAATAAACATATATTCACATTTCTTGAACGTTCAGTTTACGAAATTTTCCCTCCACTTACAATACTATACTGTCACCGAGATGTAAGCTGAACACTAGAGCACCTATGATACTATTGTTAGGGGAATTCCAGTGAACCCAAGTAACTACTCAACAAAAAAAAAAATAAATAAATAAAGAAAAAAAATAAAAAAGAGTGAACTTTGTAGCAGGTGTTGGTCATGTGCCGTTTGTATTAGGGTTTTACCCAAACAGCTTAAAAGAAAATTCCAGCGCGGATTTTATTTTTGTTATGTCAAAAGAGGAACATATTTTCAGCATCGTGGTAAAGGTCCCGTTCATTTCCAATGTTCGGTTCTCGAGACATCAGCAACTGAAGTTGACACATTTTCTATGAAGAGTGAACTTGAAGAAAGCAGGTGTGATATCATAGATTCACACTGTTACTCAATATGTTGTTTTTCTTTATTTTTTCATTGTAGCACACTGATTCATGTGACTTTTGTTACTCAAAGCTAGATGGGGGAAATGCCCTTATGGCAGGCTTTTGCATCACGAACGATATGTTCTACCTGTTCAGTTCATGACGGGCCATACAATGTTAAAGTTTCGTTTTCCTTTGAACATTAAGAGGAAACACCTCAAATCTTGACAGCTTTTTCAAAGTAAGATACGGGAATGGCGTTAACTTCGTACTGCAAGTAGCACACGTTGATGCTTTAAGCGTGTTCTTACCATAGATTGGATTGCTAACAGATTCAGACATGCGTTAAAACGGAAAAATGATTCTTTCAAAGCCCCGCGCAACCGCTGTCATCATGCACACAGAAGCGGCGTACCCATTAGGGCCCAAATTTTTCGAGGGTGTCACACAATTTTGTCTGAAAATGCATTTTAACCTTATCACGAGGATCAGGCACTATGCAAAATTAATTTTCTTTTTGAAAAAAAAAAAAATCAATGGAAGTATATTAACCCTATTAGTATGGTTATTCAGTTCGATTTGCTGATGCAGGCTGTTCTCAGGGCTGTCAATTCTTGCGCATTCAACTTGAGTGTCACACATTTCGGCGTTATCTCAAGCTCCTACGTAAAATGTTCTCAATCTACTTTGAAAAACGTCCACTTGCAATGCAAAATTCGATCTGTCTAGCAGATGTGAATTTCTTGCTTATCAGGAGGTGACAAGCCATAATTCTGACAGCTGTCTATTCCTGATATACTACACCCAACCTTGGACATAACTTCAACACCAATCTGATAAAACTTAAATAGATGCATTTAATGATCCACGCAATACATTCTGTCACTGCTGCCAAAGCTTTCATGTGATGCGTCATGATCTGTTGAAAGGTTCAAGGAGCGTATCATACCCGGGCCCCTTTTAAGAGTCACTTCAACAGTATGTTCTCGAGCATAAGTTATGTTCATCGATGCACCACTGAATGGTAGCTTGCTAGTGAATAGCAAGTTAGCAACATAACCATAGTTCCAGGAACAAATTTTTCTCTCATTTACATTTCCATTGTTTCATTCGACCTCATTATCAGAAGATATTATTTATTTTTAATTTTGAACGGTCAGCAATACATGCTGACCGATAGGCCTTGGAATGTTTCCTTGAACGTCCAGGACCACATCTGAAAATGGCACTTCTCTGCATGCAGTTAAAAGGCTCCAGAAGAGCATTTTTTCAGCAATCTAGATGAATTTAAAAAAAAATCCCCTTACCCAGAACCAATGGCCACGCTCCGCGTCAGTTCTCCCTCAGCCAATATCACCCTTGAAAGAAAGACCCGTTCTTGGTGTTAATCTCAAACAGCGAGCTTATTTTCCAATGATTATTTTACTTTACGTTTCCATTTCACCTAATGGTAGAGGTACAGTTAGATCTAATTTTCGTATCATTTTTCAATTTTTCCATTTTTTATTGCAATGAAAATTATACTGCATACGAAAACTCAAAGTAACGAACGCTGCAATTTTACTTACCAGCCTGAAAATGTCATTTCTGGCTGTCCGGGTCAAAATTTTTCAAAATGTTTTTGTAAGCTCCGCCCTAATCGATAATAGCGCTCCCCATAGGCTTCTGATGAACGACCACATCCCACATGGGCTTCCCAAAAGTTTTTTCTTTTTTTTTTTGCACGACGCATGCACCTAATCACCTACAAGTTGGTTGCATCATAGAGTTACCTGCATGTACAAAGCTAGGGAAACTTGCTGATTTCCATATTTGTTTAACAAGAATTCAGGGCTCTCTACACATAGCAGTATATAATACATTCTGATGCTTAAATTACCTATATATCCCCAGAGCATACGGGGGTTTCCACCCCTGGGCCCTCACTGTGCGTTTTCCTAAACCCTGACACGCTCCTGGCGGGTCACTGCACCCGACCACGTTGTTTCGTCCCGCAGGTCATGAATGAAATATCAGCCCTGTTCCTTCCACGCTTTTCAGACAAACTGATTCACAAATTTCAAAGGATAAGGAAGGGTACACAAAATGTCTGCCAGTCATTTGTTTTCAAAAAGATCTTTCTATTTTCCCAAAACCTCTGCATGAATATCAAGGGAAAAGTTGGTGAAGACCAACCCTATTTTGTTATTCCACTTTCACCTTTGAAATTATCTCAACGGAAATTACGTCATGAAATAGGGCTGTCCTTTTTTTGAACAAACCGTACTATATTTCATAAGTCGGTCTTGGTTAAAAATCTTTCACGCAAGGGAATTCCTTTTTTCGTTTTTGAGGGAAGAAGGCGAATACATTTAAGGCAAGAATTTCATAAGTATTACATTGAAATAACAAAGTTCTGATTTCTTTCTTTTTACATCAGTGATTTTGATCTAATAAAAAGTTCTGGATTACTACAGACGTTCCTATTGGTTAAAGCACCATGTGTTTGGATCATAACTGCAAACCTCAGGTGACGAGAGATTGAAATATCGAATTACGTTTGTACAGCATAGAGTCTTATCTGATCATATGTCTAAAATACGTTTCGATATACCTTACCGATAAAATCCAATAGAGATGGAATTATAAACACGGCGGAAACTGGTTGTGCCCCAGAAAACTTACATAAGTGAAGCTTGATCTCATATCCCCATGGCGCGCAAACCTTTGATTCTAGAAAAACATTTCTGTGAAGACCACCTTTATTTGTCCTCATTTTTTACTTTAGAACATCAATTCGGTGACTTGAAAAGGGTTTCGAAAAATCTGAAGAACACCGGACCTAGATTTGGGGTTAAACGTTGGCTTTTACGGTCTACGAACCAGTAAATCAGAATTATGGTTCTTTTCACTCAATTTAGAATGACTTTGAAAGAATCACTTACACGGAAGGAGTATCCAAAGTAAAGGCATCAACAAACCAAAAATGTTATGGTTAGTCACTTTGAGATATTATTAGAGGTTAAATTAGATTTATATACATTGAAAGCTCTTCTTTGAACCTGGCAGTTACCCATTAAAATAATGTTGTATATTATTCTTGACGATCGACATGCTTAAAGCTCGTATGAATTTAAGTAATGCAGTCCGTCTGCTACATCTCGAAGAGCACATCGGGTATTTTCCCATGGACTTAATACTACTAAAGTCTTAGGAAGTATATTTCTCTTAGGGTTTTGACGAGAGTCGAATCTATTAACAACATGGATTTTTAGTTGGCTAGATTTTGCTAAATATGCTCTCAAACATACCAAGAAATGCGAGAATTAATTAAAAGTGCCAAGGAAAATTTTAATTAAATCTAATTCTTCTTTTGTTCATTTGCATTATCCAAGAGTGGTGCTTTTTGACATTATAAAATGCTATTGCAATAAAACAGTCTTTTGAATGTTCTTTCCTCAACTAGGCATAAAGGGTTAGCCCATCCTCTAATTTCCTTTCCTTTTTTGTAAGGAGACAAACAGCTTCAATACCCAGTAACTGACCTAATCCATCGTTAAAGGATATATTTCCCGATCTTGCGATTAATCTACTCGAATTAATAAAAATTAAAGCTTTCCTAATACCTCCGCCTGATGCGTAGTCAGGACTTTTTCATAGAATGGGTTAAATCTGTAGACAGATTATGTGAGAGTGGTGCAATAATGAGTTGGCACGAAGCGAACATTGGCTTACACTGCCATCCAAATCGCTGAAATTGATACTTCACAGGCCTTGTAACCCGAGCATATAACGTCGTGGGTTGCTATAGCAAATACAATTATGTAAAGGAGAAATAATAGACATACCAAAAATATACTCAAGTAGGGGAGGCTTCCGCCCCGCCCCCTCTATCTTCCTTGGCTACCCGTCTGATCTCCGTCTAATACCACTTTCATGACTGGACAAAAATCATTGATAAATGTTGCTGTTTGACATAAAGAGTAATAATACGATTCAGTGAAACAGAACTGAGCACGATTACATCTACAAAGTCTTCGGTCGCACTCGTGGGATCACAAATCCGATACTTGATTAGTTGCTTGTAAATATCCTCTTTTTGAAATATTTAAAAGTTCACTTTGATAGATTTTTGGTCGGACTTACCCCAAAAGTCGTCGTTTATGGGATCAAACTTAAAGTCGATTCTTTTCAGAACTGGGATTTTGCGTACCCCAAATCGGATATTGGGAACAAAAATGTGACGTCCCTTTCTTAAAATCCAACGCGCATTCTGCCGTAAATTAACAGACAGCTTATGCAAAATTGAGATCTGTTCTGCGATTTACTTAAAAACTTCAGTTTTTTTTCGCCTCTTATTTTAAGGAGACTGATATAATCTTTTGGTATTACTGTTTCGCATTTTGCCAAATTGATAGAGAATTAGAAAGGTTTGGTGAAATGTGGTTAAGAGGAAATTCAGTTTGTTCATGGAAGTTTGCATATAAGCCATCAAATGATTTTCTGGCCAGAATTAGAGGGCGTCATTTATCACCACCAAAATGTAAGCATACATGAACAGTAAAACTGAAACTAGCTTATCATAACCAATAAAAATTAGAAAAGTATGCCGAATGACAAACTAAAAGAACCCAACAACAACACCATGGTGGCTTTGATGTTTAAAATTAAACAACAATAAATGTTAATTTATTTCGATTTCCAACACCGGCACATAGCAGATTAAACTCACTGAAGTATCGCTCAAGCTATATCTGAAATTACCTTGCTATTATCGGCATGCTTGGCAAACTCACTGAGAGGTGATTATCTTGCTATTAAACTGACGGATATCCATCCTGAAACGTAGTTACTCTTCGGTTTAATACGCACACTTTTAATCAGTTGTGATTAATAAAGCATTCTCACTTACAGTAAATGTCAAAATAAGACATTAATGTATCTCAATTTAAAAGACGTTACAAATCCCACACGTCTCCATTCTCGTAAGGGATGAATATGATAAGAAACAGTTCAGACCATATCACACACCAATAGACTTAGTCTACATAATTTACATGACGTTCTTGGAGTGCATGTCGTTCTTGGAGTGCATGTCGTTTGTTAGATCACGACTACTGGCTAAGCATCATGAGGTATATCATGGGGTAAATAATAATACTTCATCATTTTGACAAGTTAGCAAGATCACAAAAAAGTGAGATGTTTCCATGAATCTTTACCGCAGCCATGCCGTCAAGAAGAATGACACAAGAACTTTAAACTTGGCAGAAAACATTTACCTTCCCCTATCAGCATTTTGCAGAGGACATTGATGAGAAGCTTAGGCTTTGTGTCCTGCCAACTTTTTCAAGAATGTTGACTGGTAATAAGCGTGAGATGATGAATTAATAATCTTACATTGGTAGAGACGATAAAATAATCTCTTTGATCGCTTAGATATATTCTTGACCTTAAACCTTGCTTTTGTATCTTAATTTTTGTGATATTTCGTTCATTGGAGGTCGAAACTGACAGTTCTATCATCGCCGACAAATTAGAAATGTACAGGCACCCGGTGATTACGCCTCCAAGCCATCGTAATGTTAATTGCAGACAGATGAATCTAGAGAAATGAAATGTGAATCTCTGGCGCCAGAATAGGCTGAGGAGAGGGAAATGTTTAATGTTGCCTACAATTTAAGAACAATCTATTTTTCAAATGAACGAAAAGTCCATTTATTTCAGAAATGAAGTAATAACCCTTTTCCATATTGAAATCCTTTAGAAACTTTTTTAATTAAAAACCGTTCAGTGACATACAATTACTGTAACACAATCTCACAGCTGATGGTTTTCATCTATGTTGTTCCATCAAGCTGTCGTCACCGCAAGATGTTGTGAAGGGCATTAGTTTGATAACTGCGTTTCCTTGAACTACTTTTGCAACATTCTTTCAACTTTGATAAGTTTTCTTTAACTTTCTTTCAAGTCTTCCTGTTCAAAATTTTACAACAAACGTTTTGACGTATTTAGTGAAATAATTCTACTTCTGTTATTAAATCATCTCCAATGTCTGTAAACTCATAAATAGTAAAAAGGGTGTATTCCTTTACAGTTTAATAAAAAAGCAATAAACTTATCAAAATAGCATACTTTATAATATTCTAAACTCAATACCCAGCAACATAAACAGTTTGGTTGACATAATCAGAATTTCAAATCGCATATTTTTTACACTTTCTGACTTCATGGCGTATAAAAGAAACGACTGACGTAACTGGCGAGATAAATCATATAAAATTGTCTATAAATGTTATTGCAATGATTCTATGAAAGTGTTTCGACTATAATTAACATTTTTAACTTAAATATGTCAATTGTATGTGATGCTTGTCGCATCTGTATCGATTTGTTTCCTACACATGTCAAATTTATTATTATAGCGATTACTTGGATTGTCAATTAGTTACAAACATGTTAATTTTCATATTTTTTTTAAAGATGCTTCTGGAGATATTGTAAAATCAATTCATGGTTTACGCAGAAGGGTTATTTATATCCTGAAGGCTAAGTCCTTTGATTCGATTAGTTATCTGGAAGTCTCTTGAATTTGACAACATCAGCGGGTAGTACTTTGTAATTTAACAATAATGTGTGAAAGAAACCGTTACTATCGGTACGACAGAGAACACATTCTTTAGTTTTGATGGTAACTTATTGAAACCAGAAAAGGAAAGGGTCTATACGTTTAAGGTAACTGATTGCAATACAAATGTTAAAAACGTCGATTTCCGATGAAACTTCCACGAGACACCATCCAATTTATTTCACCTAATTTACGCATGGATTGAACAATCATCTTCCGATATCTTTTCTTCGCCCCGCATCAGATATACTTTGCACACATTCATGCACTCGCTCACTATACGTCAGTCAGGGTATGACAGCCACTCCCCTCCTTACAATCCAAGAGATTATTAGCAAATTCTCGGAAATATTTGTGCATAGACGTAGATTTTTAATCCAGGCACGCACTTGGTCAATATTAGCTTGTACAATATTGTTAGCTTACACACTCCTATAGGGAAACATTGCCCCCAACAATTTAAACACAGTGCAGGCTACTTTAGCCCTCCCTTGGAGTGTTTTCCCCATTTTGTCTGTTTCAGAATAAAAGACGAAGCTGAAAACAAGCCACTGAAGGAGAATTATTACAATCTTGTTGAGCAAGAAACCATTTAATATAAATGAACTGAAGAAATGAGATAAAATTCCGTTAACTGAAGGGCCCTGTAATCTCCTTCGCATTTCTACAACATTTAAAAAAAAAACACAGCTATAACTGTGTTAGATAACTTACGTTTTGACAGATAGATCGAGGATTTATTTAACCGTCTACTGTTGTCACTCCATTAGAGTGATAATTCACTCCAAGAGGAGTGACTCTCATTCCAAAAAGAGTGAAATTCAATGCAGGAAGAGAGAAAATTCAATCTTCAACGAGTGCCTGCAATGATCGCTCCCTTTTTAAGAGTGATCACTGTAGGCACTCCACCAAGAGTGAAGCTTCGCTCGTTTTAAGGGAATTTCACTCTTTTTGGAGTAATTTTCAATCTTCTTGGAGTGAATTATTACTAAAAAAGGAGTGAATTCACACTTTTCACTCTTTCAAAGAGTGACTTAGTTCACTCTTTTGATTTTAGAGTGTACCATAAAGCTTTGGTTTGTACACTCTGAACTCAAAAGAGAACGTATTCATTTCTTGGAGAGAAAAAAATGTGAGAATTCGCTCCATTACAGTGTTAGTTCACTCCAGGGAGAGTGAAATTCGTTCCAAGAAGAGTGGAATTCACTCCAAAATGGGTGAGACCTGCAAGAACCCATCCTTTTTTTTGAAAGAGTCTTTCACAGTAGACACTCCTTCAAGATCAAAACTTCGCTGTTATGCAGAGGCAAATTTCACTTTTGGGGGTTAATTTCACTATTCTTGGAGTGAATTAACACTCTATAACAATTTTAAATTTTAACTCTATCAGATAGTAACGAAGTTCACTTTTCTGACTTAAGAGGTTATTTAGAGTTTGAATACTTATTTACAGTTTTTATACTTTTTCATGAAATAAAACCCCCTTCTTTCAATTTTATATACCAAAACAATCATTTGGATGACAGATGTTAGTTTTATCTAATCTGTATTGTTCTATCTAATACTATTACTGATAGGCTAACTATTTAACCAGATATAACATGTTTGCCAATAAATCCCTTAAACACATGATTGCGTCTTTGCTCTTTATCCGAATTGTGTCGTAAGTTTCCAAGCAAAAGCAAATCCTTTATCGACCTATCCGTAAACGTTTACAGTTACTTTGATAATATTTTTTGAACAAATTAAACTACATAAAGGCATTTGCCGGAAGCAAAATTCATTGACTGCAAACTATGCAGAAAAATGTTCTCATTCGGGAGTTGAAAACAATGTCTCAATAGTATATAGCATTTGAAAGATATTAATTTTCAAAGTAATGTGAATTTTCTTGGGATTCAGACCACTATGGGGAATATGTGATGTCATTGCGGCATATTAATTTGATATTGCATCCAATTTATTTATAATTTATAATTTAAAGGAAATATTAAGCGATATTGTTCGCTATATCCTACGCACGACGTAGAGCAATGCTAGATTTTAAGGAGGTATTCAACATTGCAACAATTCCAACTACAATCAGGACATTTTAATTTAAAAAGCAAAAACAAAATCTGACAAACTTTGCCCCAAATGCATATATTTCTGGGGTAGATGCGCAGAGTTTAACAAGGTGTGTCTTGATTGGCTGTTGTCATTGTATTTTATCGATGTGTATTCTTTGTTCGGGTTAGGGATTAGGTTGGGATTAGAGTTACGTTAGCCAGTTGCGAATTTTTTTTTTGTTAAATAGTGCGCATCGCCCTAATTTCTGTGGCTTTTTGAAGAGTGAAGGTAATTTCAAACAGAAATAACCGATCTTTCAAGTGAAATAGCTTGAGTCAGGAAAATGGTATTGCGACAGGGTATGGAAGACATAGTGTGGAATATTTTGCAACAGTCTTTCTTACAAGACTTTTTTGAAAAGCCATATGAATATGCCTTAATAAAAGTTTCATCCTTGAAAGTAAAACAGCGCATATACAGCGAATTAACACACAGAAACTAGAAACCTCGTTTTACAAGAAATAAGGAAAGGAAATAGAGACATCGTATGAATGATCCAAGGTCAAATCTGATTTGACGAGATTGAAAACTTTTGTTGAAGTTTCTAAGTACAGTTCCTGTCTGGAGGTCAGGATGAAAGTGGAAAACCACTTGAAAAACTTACAAGTTTTTAAAGTTTTAAAAGCGACAAGAGGGGCCAAAACACTGTTTGTAATAGATGGTCAATATTCAGCTCAAGAGAGGCTTTTGTAGGTCTGCAGACTTGCGTGAAATAAAACTTTTTGTCATTTTGTGATATTCATTATTATTTTTGTTTAACAATTTTAATTTAAGTTACGTTTATGTGTCGTGTAACAATGTCATTGAGACTTGAAATGACAGTTTGTAGATGATACATTTGAATCTGCCCTGAATGACTGATCCATACATAATTGCTTATGGAAGTTTGTTGCAGTAGTTATTTGTTGTACCTACTGTGCCTTAATTTACTCCTTTTGTTTGTACCCAGTATATAGCCTTGTCGCTTAACATATTCACACACAACTGCTAAAAATTGCCGAAATGCGCGGTTTCTGGTTCACATTAACTTCTTCGACGAAACAATAAAAATTTGTTAATATTTTCCTACCCTTGTTAGCACCGCTGAGATGCAAATCAATCGTCACTTCTTCTCAAGTTATAATTTATGAGTTAATCTCTCGCTGCAAGATTATAAGGGCATCATGAATTTTTTCAAGTGACTGCTACAATAGTCAACACGTGGCCTGTTCTTCTGTCAGTCTATCTGAGATCTATTTTTCATATATTAAATTCCAACGACTTGATTTACTATTTATTTATATTTTAAGAATACAAGGGACGAATAATGGATATCCATACAGCACGATGCAGTGATATTTGCGTGGCGTCTTAAAGATTGACGACAAACGAACAGTTTGATCACTTCAGAATAAATTGTTTGAGATAGTGTTGTGGATGACATTTTTGCTTAGGTTTGCTTCAAGTTACATCACGCCAGACTAGATGGAGATGGAGGCGACGGATATGGTGGTGTTCGGGAGGTTGATGTTCCAAGATATGGGGAACTGATAAACGAGCTTTCATATTTTGAAATGATCAGAAAGAACTAGAAGTGAGATGCACCAAATGGAATCCTATCATGGCAGTAGCCCGGGCGCGACGTTTTGGGGGGCACAACAGATTAGTGATCGCCGTCCGGGGGGAGGGGTCCCTCTCCCCATTTGGAAAATTTTTGCCTATCTGAGAGAGCTAAGATGCAAAATGATGGACTTTCTGATGCAAATTCAGTATAACAGGTGACAAAGTGGCATGATAAGATACGTGCGGTACTGGTAGGTTGCCCAAGTTGTTTGTGTGTTGTATGTTCCATTTTTCAATGGCAATAAAATTTTAAGCCATACTTTGATTTTGGGGGGGGGGGGGAGACATGGGGTAGTGCCCCCAAATTGCCTTATTTCATTCAACAATAAAAAAAAAGTACTTTTTTTTTTAAATTGCAACATTTTGAATGCTTCATATTTGTATAAAAATAAAGTTGCAAACTTTTTTATCCTTTCTTTGTATGCTTCTAGCAATTAAGGTGAAAATGAAATGATATTTACTAATACGTGAATGTTAACAAATACTGTAGTTTGCGTCATAAAACACCGGTTGTTAAACTGCCCAATGGCTTAATGTGCTTCAGCGGTTTGCTGTATGAAATGAAGCTTACAGTCAAAGGTGTAACTCTTCATATGTAGACAAAATTCAAATTTTTTTTGAATTTATCAGAACCGATTGAAATTTGAAAAATTTATTAATGCCAAGTGAAACTGGTGTTTCCAAAAGTAGCGCGATTGCATTGCCTCAAGCGAGGGTCACACTACATAAATCGATTTCCTCTTACAGTGCGATTTGTGTGAGTTAAAGTTAAAAACCATCTCTGGTCGGAATGACCCCAAATCTTAGCAATACGTGCAAGAACGTGGTTTGTGTAGCAGGACTAAGGAAATTTATTTTTATTTCAACTTTGCACAGAAGAGGGTAAAATCTCGGTTAGCCAAAGCTAATCTTCAATAACGAAATAAAATTAAGAAAAAAAAAAAAAAAAACGAAATTGAAATTAAATGTGAACTACGGTAATTATTTGTGAAGTCACATAGACAGAAGCAGAAAAATTGTCCTAATCCAAATAATTATCTGTCATCAATATAGCCTGACCATCTTTAGAACAAGTCTGAACGGAAAAAAAAACATTGGCTCTCAATTAAAGGCATATTCTTGAGACAAAATCCATTAATTTCAAAATATGCATGAAAATTTTCTCTTTCAGAAGGTGAAAACTGCATCTCAATAGCATACAGCGTTTAGAAGATACAGATTTTTAAAGTAGTGTAGTGTTTTTCCTTCAGATTTGGTGCATCATCTGTGATGTAATCGTGGCACACTAATTTCACATTGCATTCAATTTATTTATAATATTGATTCTACTGCAGGCAATATTAAGCAATATTGTTAGTTGTACTGTACATATGGTGAAGGGTTATGCTAGATTTACAGGAAAAGACATTCAAACATTCCAAGAGTATCGAATTTCAAGGACAAACAGGACGTTTAATTATGAAAAAAAACAAACAAAAGGAAATCGAGGCAATGTGCCTACATAACCTAACTTCCAAATAATTTGTTGAAAAGCAGAGGTATTTTTGACAAAAATACCCAATCTTTTAAAGTGAGATATCTTGAGTTAGGAACATGGTATTGAGACAGGGTTTGAAGGACATCGTGTAGAATTTTTTTTTTTTGCTTTTCTTGCAATACTCACGTGAAAGGCCACCAGAATATGCCTTAAAGAAATATTGACATTAGATTACGGATTAAACCCACTGTAGTGTTACCTGCGCTTTACATATTCTTAATGTTCTTACAAAGGCATTGTTTCCAATGACATTTTATTACATGACAAGCCGAAGACACAATCGATGTTGAACCGTTATTTTTACGCAACTTTGCTCTTTAGAGTGATGACTCACCTAATCTGCGGGGACTAAGAGCGGAAACTGGCTATTCCCTTTGACATCTTTCACTCCCCAAGTTGATAAGAGACGGACCTATGACGTAACTCTTTGTTTATGTGTTGCGTTTATAGTGTACGTAAGGGAGTAGGTTACATGCAAACAGCCTAGTTCTTTTGTGTGACCGCTTTTGTAATTCGAAGCCATCCTGAGGTCAGTTTTGTTTACTTCAGTCCGAGAATGTAACGCTGTCCGAGAATGAAACGTTCAAGTCTCGATGTGGACTCGTCTTGGCATGAGTACGTAACAACACTTTCCGTACCTTATCTGACCAGGGCTTTCCTGATCTGAACGATTGAACAATCAATCAAGCACTTGATTTCCCATGGATCTGGCAATCAAGAAAGTTAGTTAGATGAGGCTTTACGACTCAGTTTCTAATCAATCGGTTAAAGTCGTGCCAGTTACTTACTAGCTTGTTTTACCAACTCGATGGTTTATGCTGAGCACCAAGCACAATGACTGTAGGCTTCATATTAAAAGTCTTCGCAATGACCTGGCCAGGAATCGAACTCAAAGCCTTCCGGCTGAGAGTGGCGTGCAATTATCTCCACAAAAGCTCAATGCATACGTATATACACATCTTTGATAACTAGGCACACTGTTTAATTTTCTGAATCATTTCACCAAGGAGGTTCTACATGTAGAACCTCATTGGTTTCACAAATAGGAAGTAGAGCCTATCATTATTGAACCAAGGAGGTTCTACAAGGACCTCCTAAGTTGAGCCATTAACTTTGATCCTTAAGTTTTAGCCCCGACAATGCTAGTTTTACCCTAAAGTCCCAACACTGCTTTATGCTCTTTGTTCCCTAAACAATCTTAAACAAGGTCATTTGTTAAACAGGAATCAGTTTGAAGGCATATTGTGGAGACAAAATTCGTTAACTTCCAAAAAAGCAGACAAATTTTTCTCTTTCAGAAAGTGAAAACTACATTTCAATAGACTATAGCATTTGGAAGATGCAGATTTTTTAAGTATTGCAAATGTTTCTTCGGATTTGATGCATCATGGGAAATCTGCGATGTCATCGTGGCACATTAACTGACATTGTAGTCAATTTATTTATAGTTATGATGCCACTGCAGACAAAATCAAGCAACATTGTTGGCTGTGCTCTATGTTATGGTGAAGGGTAATGCTAGATCTACAGGAAAAGATATTCAAACATTCCAACAGTATCAAATTTCAAGAAAAAACAGAACGTTCAATTATACAGAAAAACAAAAGGAATCTGAAGCAATGTGCCCACATTACATAACTTTCTGTGGCTTTGTTGAAAAGCAGAGGTATCGTTTAACAGAAAAAAACCAGTCTTTAGAGTGAGGTATCTTGAGTTCGAAAAATAGTATTGTAATAGGGTTTGAAGGAAATGGAGTGGAATATTTTTGTTTTTCTGACAAGAAAGAGAGGAAAAGTCACCAGAACATGCCTTTAAAATTTGTGTACGAAAATTATTTGTGATTTCTTGAGCAGTGTTTTTTACAGCTTCATTTCTTTAACATATATCTAACTACAGAATCTTGAGCTGTTTACTTCTTACGTTTTTGAGGAATAAGTATTCCTTGAATATTTGAATCAAATACAGATTTGCCTATAGATTTGTAGAGTCGTATCGTCCTCTGTGACTCTACAACCAACCATTTCACTGAGTAATTACAGTCACACGGGCCTACGTAAGTACCGATAAACTTGAGACGGGTTGGTGTTAATCAGCTAATGGTTACCGGCTAAATGGAGAAAGTGCAGTCACTCCAACATGAATTAGTATTAGTTGACTGCCCTGTTTCATGTTTGGCCTCTTATGCATCATGTAACAATTTTTTTTCTCCTAAAATGTGAAATTTACAAGAAGTAACTTCTTGGTTTACCTTGAATATGTAACATTGATGTTCTAAAATATTATGAAAGACACTTTGAAGAGAGATAAGAAGAATATTGTGTGCTGTAGCTTTTGTGTCAAAATAACTTTGATCTGGACCTCTATGCAGGTCTTCATTAAACTGAAGATCAGTGTGCTTTTGACGAAATTCCCGTTTCATTTCACTAACTTACTTTGTTCATTGTTTTTAACGGTGTGCGGGCAACGATCCCAGGGGACAAAGGGACCCACAATATTTGAGATATCGGCCATTGACTTTGATTTTTCATTTTGATTTTTTTTTTTTTTTTGAAATGAGATAATATCCCACAACATTGGAATGACTCGGCGCTCTTCCTTGAGTGTCAGTATACACGAATCCGGACAGCAAGTAATGATCTGATTTCAGTCGGCCATAACTGGGGTCCATCACCTTTAAATCTTTCGATTTCCTCGCTTACCTCTATCATGGATTGTTGTACACTAATTTGTATCTTAAATTCTCCAAGTTCACTAAATATGAGAGTTTGAAATTCAATGTAAACAATAAATAAAAACGGTTTTAGGCTGATGGACCCCACTAATGGCGGCCTACAGTCACCAAAAACAGGCGCTAATCGGATTCGTCTATAGGTCTAGGGGTAATGCTTGTTTGACGTCCTAGGTTGGGTCACATTAATTCGTAGTCATTTTCGGGTAAGTCGTCTTAATAAAGATGTGTAGCAGAGACACCTACAAACACGTTAACCTAAGTGGAAAGTGCTATAGCCTGAAGCTTTAATTGCCACGTTACTCAATCTGTTAATGACTGACGGATACACATGTAGGAATCGTACCGAAGATCTCCAAGTTTCCTACAGGAATGAAAACCTTTAGAAGACTTGAAACTTTATACAATAATGTAGAAGCCACTCCATATCGTTGTTAAAGTCTATCATTGATCTGACAAATTTGATTCTAATTGTTAAAGCCACCAAATGATATCATTCGAAAAGAGATAAAAACCGATAAAATATATCAGAGAAAATTTATCCCGCTTACAGCACTAATGACGATAAATTTGATATGTCATATATAGTAGAGGCTTCATCATCTTCACCTATATCTACGTTTTAAATCTTTCGTTGGTATAAAAATTTGCCAGAGTGGGTTTAATAAATCCATCCATTCAATTTAGTATGCATATCGCGAAAGATAATGAGGTGATTCATTTGGTAGATGTAAAACTGATTCAACTGAGGGGTTGAAGGTAGCATGAAATAAAATGGGGAGGAAAGGAAAAAGACCGGAAAAATTGCAAAAATGGTGGCGCTGTTCTAAGTCTGAACCAAAGATATTATAAACATAGATACCAAACTTAAAATGGCGCGGTGACTCCTGACGGAGACCGAATCGGAGGGGCGGAAGTGCTGATCACTGATCAGTCGTTTTGAAAGCTAACAGTTTATTGATATCTTCCGCTAGTATAAATACGTGTGATTTTAAAACATTGCAACTCCTGCAAACACAGTTCTTCAATAAATTACACTCACATGAAACGGTCTAAGACTTCTTCGTCGGATTTCTACCTATAAGAACATTTGAATATTAACGCACAACGACTGGTTTGAAGTTCATTGGCTTACTGATTGGTCAGTTTCGATGGTATCTTTACAAGCGCACATCTATACACGCGTTTACATTCTTACGCGCTTACAATGAAAAATCAACTGCTGCGTTCATTTTCCTAGTACGCAGAAGTGCGCTTTTCTTTTACTCCGAACTAACCACAGAGAAAAGTAGTTCGCGCGTATATACCTCGTTTTGAAAATGCACGCATGCTGACATCTCGTCACAATGGAATTTTCTGTCATGTATCCATAGTTATGCACGCAGATCGCCGAATAGAACTGTGCGCATGTCAAATGAACACTTCCGCCCCTTCGATCGAGCCTCCATGAGGAGTCAGCGCGTCTAACAGTTAAGGGATAGGAGTTTGGTATCTACGTTTATACTAGTGAGCTTTAGATTTCACGACGCGGACCTCATCTACAACGAAGTGACGTCATAAATGCTTACGCCGTTTTTAACGCAACGCAAAATAACGCTACAACAAGTTGTGAAATGTCACGGGTAACGCCGGAGTGACGTCACTGCGTTGCAGACGACGTCCGCGTCGTGCAATCTAAAGCTCCCTAATATCTTTGGTTCAGACGGGGCGGAAGTGTTCATTGACATGCGCACAATTCTATTCGGTTATCAGCGCGCACAATTGTGCATGCGTAACAGAAAATCCCATTGTGACGAGATGTCAGCGTGCGTGCATTTTCAAAGCAAGTTCTGTACGCGCACA
Source organism: Holothuria scabra (assembly GCA_037179385.1). Taxonomy (NCBI): domain Eukaryota; kingdom Metazoa; phylum Echinodermata; class Holothuroidea; order Aspidochirotida; family Holothuriidae; genus Holothuria; species Holothuria scabra. The sequence continues at coordinate 9,886,743 of CM074190.1, read as the reverse complement.
ATGCATTTCTCCGTGTGAGGTCCGGAATAATTGACGCGTACTTCCGCGTGCTTGGAAAAAGAACGCAGTAGTTGATTTTGTGTTGTAAACGCGTTAGAATGTTAATGCGTGCATAGATGTGAGATCATGAAGATACCATAGGAACTGACCAATCAGCAAGTCAATGAACTTCAAACCAGTCGTTGTGTGTTAATGTTCAAATGTTCTTAAGTAGAAAGCCGCGGAAGAAGTCTAAAACTGTTTCATGTAGGTGAAATTTATTGAAGAACGGTGTTTGCAAGAATTGCAGTGTTTTAATACCACACGTATTTATAGTACCAAAAGATCTCAATTAACTGTTAGCTTTCAAAACGACTGAACAGTGATCAGCACTTCCGCCCCTCCGATTCGGTCTCCGTGAGGAGTCACCGCGCCATTTGAAGTTTGGTATCTATGTTTATAATATCTTTGGTTCAGACCAAAGATATTATAAACATAGATACCAAACTTAAAATGGCGCGGTGACTCCTCACGGAGGTCCAAACGGAGGGCGGAAGTGCTGATCACTGATCAGTCGTTTTTGGGGCCAACAGGCATATTGATATTCCGGTAGTAGCATGGTTATATGAGAGTTTCGCGCATTCCAGCACTATTTTGTGAACCTCAAAGTCTACTCACCCTTTGAGTAAAAAACTAATAACCAGGCCAAACTATCATTCGTTCTCGCTATTTTGATATGGAACATGCCTTAGTTAGATAGAAATTAAGGAATTAATGGCTGATTAAGGTTGGGCTATATTGTCACAACTTCATGTTGTTTTATGTCCCTAAATTTTAGTGCTGGCGTTCTTTGTGGGAGTAAAATCAGATACTACATTTGTCAGACGTTGCCAAAAACTGTGTTTTGACAATTTCCCAGTCTTTAAATGATTTAAATCTGATAAAAACTGGGTTTTTGTTGACAAAGTTGATGACTGTTTTCCATTCATTTTTATCTAAAGGTATGGTGAAATTTGTCTTCGATTTACCCCCCCCCCCCCTAAAATAGCACCAAGTAACAGTGAAAACAGTATTAAACATCGTTTATGCCCAAGAAATAATTTATCAACACCAGTATTACTACAGATGTCCTAAGGACGGGATAAATGATTGGAATGTAAAGCATAGCGATTACACCCGGTGATTCTACTTAAAATTTAAAGACAAATGTTTTTGAACCCTTGTCATAATAGTTAAAAAATACTTTACATCACTCTGCTTCGCAAAACTGATACATGTAAACATGCACAACATGTAAATAAACAGACCATTAAAGTTTCCCGTCACGATAACATCGTGTGGCCAAGAAAACAACAAATTTGTGACACTGCTTCCACAGCTTTTCAAAAAAATATCGTAGCAGAAAATAAGGTAGTATATTTCAAAATCCTGAACGACCTTAAAGCGAAATTGAACTCAAAATGGATCTATTTCGATGAAAAATGTCACGCTTTTAATATTTAACCATCAAATGCCCAGGATTTTGTGTTTCTACAGTGATATAGCGAAATTTGTATATAAGTACGTGTGGTTTTAAAACATTGCACTTCTTGCAACACCGTTCTTCAATAAATTCCTTTACGTGAAAAAGTTTTAGGCGTCTTCAAGGCTTTCTCCTTAAGTACATTTGAACATTATCGCACAATTAACGCCTGGCTTAAAGTTCATGACTTACTGATTGGTCAGTTTCTATGGTAACTTCACAAGCGCACATCTATGCACGCGTTCACATTCTTACGAGCTTACAACACAAAATCAACTACTGCGTTCTTTTTCTTTTTACGCATACGTGATTGTGCACGCACATAACCGAATAAAACTGTGCACATGTCAAATCAACACTTCCGCCCTCCGATTGAGCCTCCGTGAGAATTCATCGCGTCTAACAGTGTAGGGGTAGGAGTTTGGTATCTACGTTTATAATATCTTTGGTCTGAACTGCTGCATACGTGAGGTATGGCGAGTGTTTTGAACATGCATGTGTTTTGCGTCTCCGTATTTAAATCTGTAAACACTTTTCAGTCTTTGTTTAGGTACTGTTGAATTTCAGAACGTGGTTGAACGTGAAAGGCAAGGGATAACTTAGGTTTATCCCGCTTGAAGTTTGTTGCTAAAACTTTGGGGGGACGAGCGAGCACTCTTAAAAATGTTAACCTACCAGGGCAAAGAATTACCCAACCGTTGTTTCGGCTTGATGCCACCTGACCGGAATTGGGCCAAAAACTGTCCAAATTAGTTGGTTTAGCGTTTTACTCGTTAACTGTACAAAAGAAATTACCCAACGATTTCGCCAAATGAATGGTTAAAATTTTTACCCAAGACATTTGCCCAATAGTTGTACTGTTGGGCGCTTGTTTGGATTTCCATATAATCAGATATATTAGCAATATATGATTTGGGCAAGAAGGAGATTCAACAAAGGTCCCTAGAAATTTGATCAATTTCGTCCACTGCTCTTTAATGCTACTCTACCGCTGGCTTTTTATTTAACAAATCCAAGCTTATTTAACCATACGAGCATGAGATCTACTTTTATTAAAATAATTATCTGTAAAACTTTAACTTGTCTTTCACTCATCATCTGATTGGTCAATAACATTTTACCCAAATGTTGAGTACTTGCCCAACACCTTTTACCAACACTTGGACGTTACCAAACCTTTATTTACCCAACAAATATGGGAAGATTGTTTACCCATTTGTTAGGCAATAATTTGCCCATGTTTAGTACTCTGGATTTTGCAAAACGCTCTTTACCCAACGTTTTTAGAGTGTGCAATAGCCGGGATATACATATAATTTTCAATGAAGGCAAGATTCGAATGTGGTTCAAGGCAAAATTCTTTTCCAGTCTTTTATTGTCGGAGGAAATTCTGTCAAATAGTTGTTCTGTGAGAAAGTATTTACTAATGATTTCAACTAAAAAGTCAGGCATCTTTGTGCCAAATATGATGTCCAACAGTATGTAAATTATGAAGATCTCTCCGCTTTTTGTTCACCTTTTCGTTTCTATGATAAAATCATGGGCAAATCACTTTTATAACTAGACTTTGCCATTGTGGGTGGCAATTACTATTGGCTAATTGACAGTAAATACTGCAGGATACATAAAGACTTATAGAAGTAGAGCGGAATCCATCAAATTTGCCTAATACCCTGAAAATACTTAGTTAATGATCGAAACGAAGTATTAGTTTCCTTCGCAAACTATTTAAGCGATTTTCAGAGCAGATGCATTTATTGCGATACACATAATTCTCCCTGTAAAAGGTACTTATCAACTACTTTGACCCTCGTTCTTGTTTCTTTGATAAAAGGACATACTTTCAGGTTTTGCATCATGCAAACCTTTGGAATTAAGATTTACATTTCAAATATCATTTCTGATTATTCCGTAATCATTCACAATATATCAACTTCCAATTGCTCCGTTATATTCATATCAAGTTAGAAAAGTTCTGTTAAATAATATTATTTTGTGTTTTGTTTGTAATCTATAGAAAACATGATCAGTTTTTGCACCAAAATATGTTGGTAGGTTTTGCGAGAATAATTGCTTCATTTTGATTGGCAAACGCTTCAAATTTTTAATAACAACTACTTAAGTAGCAAAGAGAAAAACAGTCCTACCTTTCCTCTTCGACTGTGACTTTTTTCCAAACACACACTGATAGTATCCTTGTACCTTTGCCGTTTGTGTTTTATCCTGGAAACTTAAATGCTCGGTGTCAGGTTTCCGACTCGTTCGGATAGCTCTCAAATTTGCGAGTGCAAAAATGGTTCTACGCTGATGATTTTTAAAAGCTGGAACGAAAGCAACGAATTTCAAACTTATTCTCGTCTGTGGGCGGAGAACTTTCCTGATGACCACTGAGACGGTACGTGAGTGATTAAAATCTTAAACCAGTTGAGAGCTCAGAAACAGAAACTACGGAAGCCGCAAAAAACCACCTGGGATTTTTTCCTATATAGTAGAAATAGATGTGTATTACACGTACTGTGGGATTATTTTTTTGTCTTCAGATGTGAGGATCTTTGCTTGGGTGAGAGATTGACGTTTAAGTAATAACCCGTTGAAAAGTATGAAATATTTTGTAATTTCGCCCTTCAAAAAGTTAGTTTCATCTTCTGTTGATGTTAACAGTGCTGATTATGTTTTTTCCTTTTCTTTTGTTTGCCTGGCTTATACTGACTTGTTTGTAAACTGTTGTTCTTAAGGATTTGCTGGTACCTTCTGTTTTTTGGCTCTTCACTTCTAAAATATGAATATGTCCTCTTCATGAAAACCAATTTTTCTTGACATGTGCGTCGTTGTGCACTATGACAGCAAGCAACTGCAATCTCTAAGTCTGATCACCTTTTAAAAGAAGATCTTATTTGTCTTTGAGAAAGTTTTAATCTTCATAATTAACTATGAATGGAAAAAAAAGAGCAATTATTTGTTCGTCATATTTAGGGGATGTTTGCTTTTTAATGGTATATGTCAATTTCAATCATTTTTTGCCATCGAACAAAGAGTACGCAAAATGTAGCTTCTGAATTATCTTTATAGTTCGGTTTAACGATCTAAAAGGCGGGATGATCAAAAACAAATTAAGAGGTTCATTCGGGCTTCTAGGAAAGGAGATAATTTAACAACATTTTACATTAACCGTATTCGAAAACCCTCAATAATAAAACGAAAAAGAAAGTGCTACCTCAATAACATATGTGATTCCTCCAGGTGATATGAGATTTTAAGTTTCTTGTCCCGTCAGATATAACGAGTTTTCCAGATGCTTTCTTTAGTCTAAATCACTTATGTGAATGTGGATATGCTGATGCACGTTAATAATGGCATATGGATGATGTTGGATTGATGAACACAAGCAGTTTATGGAAACGATATCACTCGACAGGAAATATAATTTTATGTGCTTACTCTGATAACACGAAGAAAGCACATAGGCCGATAAGTGCTATAAATTAACAAATCGTGTAGTCAAGTCGTGTCTCCATTTTACTTGGCTGCTGAAACTTATCAAATTGTTGCATATTGAAATTGGATCCCCATTTACTAATCAGTATGTATGTAGTCACGTATCTCCATTTACTAATTGGTATGTATGTAGTTACGTATGATAAAATCTTGTAATGACTCGTTAATTCATGGAACAGTATCGGATTCGGAATCTGGAGAGAAGGGGGCAGCAAATGTGATTCGATAATGGGAAGGTTAAAATTGCAATCATGCATCCTGCAGGATTCTCAGAAACCTGACACGAATGGGTCCACCCTATAATGTTTCAAAATGTTATACGATCGTATAGAAATGAGACATTTGAGCATAAATTTAAGGGGCTTATAAACTTGTAATTCGTTGAAGATGAGTTAAAAGTGTAGATGATATGGCATAATGGTTTTCTAACAAAGATTGAACATATTTTACTTAAGTTAGAGCATTTTGTGTTTAGAAATTAAACTGAATTATAAAGTAACATATTAAAGAAAACCCTTGATGCCTTTGGTAAAATGTGTAACTTTAGCGTTGGTTGAAATTTATTTTTTTCTTTTTCCATGTTCACAGGAAGACGAAATGCTTTGATCACACTGAAAATTTATACTAAGAGCCATGGAAGCTTTGCGCATATTAGTAACATCAAGTTGATTTTCTGCAAGCACAAGTGAGGCATAAATTTAAAATTTCCAGCTTGCTTTATCAATCATGAGAACACCTATTCAATTCATGACCTCAGCGCAATATGAAATGAATCACTCTTGAATTTAAAGAAAGATATTCGCCTCCTAAGACCGTCATCCGCATTTTACTTACCTGCTTGCTTCTAGCCCTTTGTACAGCTGTCTAAACTTTAATGTTTCCAGACACAATGCAAGTTTAGGTCTATCCTGGTGAGCATTAAAGGCCCCACTGTGTTATCAGAACACTCACCGTCAATTTTGGGTAATACAAGTCATTTTTGCATATTTTAATTTGATGTCAATCAAAGATCTGTGTCAATTGAGGTATGTGAAACCTCAGTTAAATTGTAGTTCGGGGTTACGACTGTTGTTACAACCGATAATGTAAAAATTAACGGATAATGTAAAAAAATTAACAATAATGTAAAAACAACCAATTATGTAAAAGTTCTGATCGGACATATAGCTCAGTATATGAGTTCTCAGGCTATACGCTATTTAATATCACACTCACTTAGCCTGCCAGATTCAAACCGAAAGGTCACCAACGTCACCTCTCACACCAGTTTGCCCCAGTTGTCATTTACATGTGCTTGTCAATGTGTGTGTATCATTTGCATGTATGAGAATATATGCATTTTCCATTTAGTTATACATTGTTCTTGTCACGCCACTTTCTTGTCCCCTTTGTAGCGCCACGGCTGCTCAAGCGAGAAGTTCAAATTTTATGAACCCAATCATAAACTACGTATAGGCCATTGTTGTATCTTGAGGGACGCCAGGGGGGCATGTCCCCTACTTCATTTTCCAAAAATTAGTTAACTGTAGTTGGCCATCCCCAATAAAAATATTCTGATTACTCCCATGATGAAAGCTTCCGTCAGACACAGCATAGTCAATAAGATAGACCAATAAATGAACACACGTTACATGCTCACATACGCACGTACACACGCGGCCACCCACGAAGGTACCTGTTCGCTTTCCCGCCTCGCCCATATACCGCCTGTCAGCTTACCTGCCGACCTACCTATATATATAAGCTCGCACACAGGCACACCTGTAGGCAGGACCATATGAAACCCTCGTTAGAACAGTTTTTACATTATCGGTTAGTTTTTATACATTATCGGTTCTAAGAATTTTTTACATTATCGGTTCAAAGATTTTTTTACATTATCGGTTAATTTTTACAATAACCGTTGTAACAACTGTCTTTGAAGATTATGTCAAAATGAATTAAACGTGCATTAGGCCAAGATAATACGGGATCGAAGTTAATACAAACTTTGCACAAGGGTTGCATGAGGGCATAGTTCATAAAGGATTGCTTTAATCCCTAAGGCGAGAGTGAATTATCTTGTTATAATGCACAGCGAGGTCCAGGGTTGTTGTAAAATTATCCATGCACGACAAGGTTTTGATTAAAATAGCAACAATATAAGTTGTGTTTGGAAATAACCACGTGACACAACCCCGAGTAAATTGGAGTACCAGTGGCCTATTTGAGGAGTGCATCTATTCATTACCGTGACTTTATCTCGAGATAACGCACGTTATAGGCCCACACAAGTTTAGGAATATCGCTTCATATGAATGGATATAAAATATTCCAAAATGCAATCTGGGGATTTTTTGGTTGGGGGGGGGGGGTTCAGAAAGATGTAATGAAGTTACATGCCAAAAGACTTGAAATATAATTCATGCACCATCTTTAACAAAAATTTTTGGAAAAAGGGACCGCATTATCTTTGCGGTTAACTACAGGATTAGTACTATAGGCCTACCTGTGATCTTTCAGCACTATGAAATAGTCGTAATAAAAAACGTCGTGCAACTTTATTGTAATTTCAGTGAACGCAATGTTTACACAATTCGTTCTCTTGTTACAAGTTTCATAGTTCTTTAGCGACGAAAAAAGTTACAAAAAACATATTTGAAAAATGTTGCATGTTAATAACTTTCAATCAACCTGAGTAAGCAAGCAGAGCGCACGTGATTTTAAGATATTCGTGGGAAGAATTTTGATACATCTGAGTTATCTCATTCAAATCAGCAATCTGTTCCTTGTCAGGTTTTGCCCAAACTCGTAGAAGAGTTTGGATAAAAACACGTTTCACATGGAATCATTAAAAGTAATTTGATATGTCCTTGGAATAAAGACAATGAACTATCCCATTAGATCTTCAACGACGATAAAGTTGCAAGTTGCAGATTTGTCTGTCAATTTTTAGTTTGATATGATCACAAACAAATGATTCGCCTCTCTGGGATTAAATAAGTGTGTCATCATATCTACTCACAAATTGAAAATGCTCGTGCTACATTACACATGTTTGTAATCTCTTAACCAACAACAAAAGGGCTATTGCTGTTAGAAAGTCTTCTGAACAAAATGAATGTACAAAGTGTTGTACCAGATTTAAAATAGAAAGGAGTTAGACGCCAAAAATATGCGATACGAAGACATAATGATATCGGGACATAGCATCTTGATAACCCAATCTTATCTTCAGATATGTACTTGAATATTAAGCTTAACAGGCAAGTATTTCTTCATTATGGGGACAAAAAGTGTTTCGTGAATATGACAGCGTACCTGTCCAAGCCTATACAACACGAATGCAATTTGCTTAATATTTTAAGCCCCCACAAACATTAATATGCATACAAACAAACATTACATTCCAGCTTCATCGTTGGTTCGGGTGCAGGCAAATATGTTGAGAAAAGGAGAAATCATTTGCGTTTGGAACGAGAGTGTTTATGGGATGTTCATCTTTGGTCTATCTCATTCAACGTTTAACAAAAGATTCACAGCAGAAGTAGTGAAAATCAGTTCTGTAGGGAGATCTGAATGAAATACATCTGGCTGTGTGTATATTGACATGCTATAACAGGGCTAGTCAGTCAGCCAGTTAGTAACATTTATTGGTTAGCTCCTCAGTTTGGAAACAATTGATCTTAGTCGGGTGTAGCCGACGGATGAAATGTTGTCTAGTCGACGTTCTAAGCAGAGGTTGGAATAGGGGTTGAGAAAGGGTTGGCAAAAATGCAGGAAAGGTGCAAAAGATGAAAAAGGTGTACAATTTAATGCTTTACCACTCTCCCACTTTTTCCTCTCTTATTTCCCTTTGTTCTCTTTTGGTTTTGTCCATTTTCCTCTTCATTTAAAGGCAGTCATTCGTCACCCCAAACTACAGTTTCAGTATACATATATCAAAACTCTCAACTGGTACAGCTCTTTGATTGGCATCACATTCAAGCAATGCATCATAGCTAAATTACACAGCATGGGCACTGCGAGTGTCTTGATTAAACATTATGGACTTGTATGGCCACTGGGACAAGCCATGAAGCAATAAACTAGGATTGTGTCTGGATAAAGATGAGTTTTAGATAAATGTGGGAGGGGCTAGAAGTAAGTAGGTTGGGAGAATTGGAACTGTTTGGGATGATAAAAATATGCCTTTAATTTGGGACCCGACGGTCCCATAATCTCAGAGAGCACCGTTGCATACAATTTGATCCACTTTTCCTTCGTTTGCTTGGTGTTAGTCACCCTATTTGTTCACCTGTGTAATTTTCTTCGAAAATAACCAACTCTTACAGAGACTCCCCCAAATATCCGTCCTACCGTCCCGAGAAACATATAAGATGTCTGATCACGTTTTGTGCAAAATACTGCTGAAAATTTCCACTTTCGCTTTTACAAATTTCTAAGTCCAAGGCCACTTGAACATAGATGTTATCATGACCCTAGTCCTACAACAGTGAACGGCACCCATCACGCGTGTTTATTCGAATAAACGCAGAGTCAAATGCAATGAATACGTGATAAATTTTACTTCTCTCTTAAAAAATATAACAAACCAATACGCCGACGTGAGTAGTTTGGTTTACATCCTTTTCTTTCAACTATGTTGAGTTTTATTGAAAAGGCGTTGTTCTCACGTTAAAAAATACAAAAAGGGGGTTTAAGCATGAATATTGATATGACTGCGTGTTTTAAATGAATTATTTTTGGTAAAAAAAAAAAAAAAAAAAACGCAAGCTGCTGTTTTGGCATTTCAGTCTAACCATGTATTTTATGCTTAGCGTAACATACTGGTTTTAACTTCACATCACGGAGTGACTTTGTCACTTAAGCAGAAGAAAAGCCGCACAAGAAACTGTATCTTTAAGAACACAATTTTAAGAAAAGCCGTACAATTAAACAACCGATGAATTTGACTGCTCTATTTTTAACATAGTTTAGCGAAAGCGCCTACTCAATAAATGGGGCGGATGAATGTTTATTTATCAGTTTTGTGCGTCAAGTAATGCAGCTGTTCAAAATAGTTGTTCGGAGTGTTAACCACTGTTGACTTTCGTCGGTACATTTGTAACAGCATGGCTGAGACACATGATGTTTAGTAGAGCCCTCACAGAAAAGTTGTCCTTTAAACAAGTATTTCATACTCTCACTTCTTTAAAACAAAGTACAGCAAATTTCAAGCCAACAACGACGTGAACTTTTTTTTTTTTTTTATCTTACTACCTTTTTGCTATCATGCCAATGTCTAACAATTGATTAGTATTGTTACTTCAAAAAGCAAGAATAATGTTTTCTTACCAATTATCGCTGTAAACCATCCTTCTTGTCCGTGCCTTTTTAAATGGATAATAGTTGAATTTTTTGTAGAAACAGAAAAGAATGTTACTTTATATGTCGTTTGAATTTCAATAGAATTTAAATAAATGTACTTCGACTTATAATTCGCAAAGAGAAAGATTGTTAACATTCACGTTTATCATGGTGGTAAGGCTTTATTCTTGAAGTTCACAGCTAGTGTTAACATATTTGTTAGCATTAAAGTCTCTTTTATTGTAATTGTTATAGAACAATTTACAATAATTTTGAATCTTCTCTGCATCGGTTCTTGAATGGCGGAACGTCATATGATCCAATCCGACCTGTGCGACTCAAATATTATTCAAAAGCTGAAAAGAGGACGAAACGAAGAAGAATGGACGCAATTTTTACAAGGGATATTTTTAGGAATGTAAAATCGAATAAGTTGTTTTGAAAGTGAATTGTCCGTCTTAGCTCCTATGTACCGCAGAATATGCGTCAGGTTCAAAAGGCCTACTTATTTGAACGTCTATTTGGGACTTCTCTTTCAAAGCTGTTTTTAACATATGGTATCCCGCATCTTTAATGACACATTCTTTCTGGTTGAAAACTGGGTCGTAAAACTCCATCAAAAGTAATTAACTTACGGAGTAGCAACGCACAAAGCATGCTAATTTGTTTTAAGGGAAGTGAGTTCGTAACAGCTCTTGGTTTTCCACCACAGAGGAAGACTTGGAAATAGTCCCAACAACTTTGATTTGACACAAAACTTCACGAGACACCAGCAGAGAGCCTTAGAATACATGACAGCAGTAACTTAATTGAGTATATTTCACATAGTGCAATCAAAACTGCTGTTATGGGAAGCTTCGAATCAACAAAAGCAATTAGGTAGAAGGAAGTTGCTTCAAATCAGGCAGGGAGTTCTTAGGCCCTGTATCCATAGATTGTTCCGTTGTGACGTGTTCCATTGTGACGTTGTGACCTTGTGATCTGACCCTGTACCCGCCCATATTCATAGGCTGTTCCGTTGTTGCGAGTGCAATGTACGACGGTAAAGATAGGTTAAAAGAGTCTACATACGAACATTGATGAGGGAGTGAATAAAGACAAGACACACCTATAATTACACGATCAGTTATTTTATTGAAAGCTCGAGGAGGTGAACTCAACTACTGAAAGTCGGAAAGATGGACAGGATGCCGCTATTGTATTTATGTTCCTCCCTCGGCCTCTATCAAAGATGTGAATATTTCATTTCATTTGTAATTTAACAACAATAATCGAGTAAAGATTATAAACAGAATAGGGTTTTAGATTAGGAATTAACATTAAGTAAACGATTACTGTGGAAAAAAATATTCATGAAAACCTTGGACTTAAAGACAAAAACACCAACAAGAAGGAAAAATCAGATAAAAATAGTAGAAAACAAAAGCACTGACACCTGAACCCACCTAACCACCTCCCACACTTAAAAAAATAAAAAATGGAAAAACTCCTTCTTTTGGGTACTAAAGATGGATTTGACCCACAATTCCGGGGCAGAATGCTCTTCTTCAAGGTAGAGTTTATCGAAAATTTGAGGCTTCCTTTATGGTCACCTTTTAATTAAGACAGAATGAGGGTTAGCAGATTGTCTGGTTTAAAAAGAGGACATGAATATTTGCTGTGAAGAACTTGAGGAAAGCGAACGTATCTGTAGATTATTCAGTCTACGATTTATAATTTTAATAATGCTGAGCTGAGAAACGTGATATCAGGTATTTTAAGTTAATTGAATGAAGCAAAGAATCAAATAATTGAATTTCGTGCTGCAGAGCAGGTTATATTTTTGTCCTTTTATTTGTTGGGAAGCAAGTGCCCAATAGTTGTTACACGTTTGAAAAGCCATGTTGGTAAAAGTTTGAAATATTTTTATCATCTGACTTCTATTAACTTCAGATTATCCAAAAACGAAGATTGGTTTGATCTACTGCCAATTACGCATCAAATATCAATTAAGAAAGGTATTCATAGTCTATGGTTTCCAAGCAATTTATTTATATTTGGTAAACTCCTCTCTGATTACGTGGACCAAACGTACAAATTAATAGAGTATATAAAGTATCCGTCGATCCTACATTAAAGTATCCATTTGCAAGCAATTTCCATAGTTTTCGCCGCCTGACTGAGACATCGTAGAACCTTTGACGAACTAATCTTTAGGAATTACGCCTTTCACTATAATGCATCCATATTCCACACACTGAATTCATGCACCAATCATTCCTTCTTTTTTTGAAACATTCTATTTACAATGTGTTTAACTTTGCTTTCTGCTACCGACTTGACCTCTAACCTAAAAAATTGAAGTTTTTCTTTGTGAAATACCGACAATATTTATTTGAAGTTGCTAACCACGATTTTAGGAGTTTCAACTCCGTTCACTTGAGACTTTTATCATCTCTCGTCAAATAAAAGTGTTTTATCTTCTGACATAAAGTTACCCACATGCCAAGCTTAAAAAGTATTCACCCTTCCCAGTTTGAAGTATCACGTCTTAATGACTGCAATGTTTAAAGTGTACCCGAAGTCTAAAATTTAAAGCAAATGTTAGGTTGAAAGCTTTAAGATAAATTCAAATTTCCAAGTTGCATGTTCACGCGATATGTCTGACCATAGCTATTAATGGTTAAAGGAGATGACCACATAGTGACGTTTTCCAAAATAAATGTGTCATACCAAACGAAATGGTTTTAAAATTTGAACTTAACTCCTTTAAAGTTTCTTCACTTTACGAAGCAAAAACTTAATAATGTAATTTTTACAGGAAAAACATTCCACCCTTTCACATAAACATACATGCTACACAGACCACTGTTTCTGTATACATTCATTTTGCCTTTTCAAGGCACCAACTAGCATGCTTTTAACTTGTTCATGAATTACCAAAAAGCCCATTGAGTAATCTGCGACATAAAATGTTGTGATTTAATACTTCAAGGAAAATACTCAGAGATGGAATAATGCAAGGATTTGATATGGAAGTTTCATGTCCATATGTGGTTGTTGCCACATGCTCCTCGTATCTCTAAAGTTAAGCTTTAAATGGTTTCTATTCATGCTGTATTCCCCATACACGCATGGCAGCATGCCGTTTTTCCTGCGTGACCTTTTATAAGAGTCCAATTTGTAAAGGAAGTAGGGTACGAATGGTGTTTACTTCAGATAATACTTGTATCTATTGTAAGTTTATTGGAAAACGTTGAAAAGTCCTGCCAAATGCTATTCGAATGGATTATTAAATTGACAATAACTCTCACCATTCGACAGTGTAATGTTCCAAAAAAGCACTCGCAAATAAACATTAACTGTATCAGATTGACGTCTCATCAATATAGTAATTACACGCGAGTTGACTTCTGGAATTTATTTTCAGGAAGAGGTCAAAACTCAATTTGGAAAAGGGCCCAAATTTGCAGTTCGCGTATTTAGTTGAAGTGCACGAACGACTAAGTACGCTCTGATGCGCAACCTAAACAAAACAAAACAAAAGGATTAATTCGTTTAAAATCGAAATTTGATGATTACATGGTTGTGAAGATCATGCGCGTAGACATTATTGTGTCATAGGGTGGGGTGGTATTATGGGCGGGGGCTTTGGCGCACGACATGAGGGAAAAGTTTAAGGATGGAGAGAAAAATCCGCTATTTTAGGTGTTTTTTGTATTCGCAAGGTTGAGTCACAGGGGTTCTAACCCCCACCCCTGCCCGTGGCTACACCGCAAACAAAGGCAGTTTTAAACTAGACAATGGTACTTGCATGGCAAGTACTAATCGAAGCCTTGAAAATGTGCACACTTGGGACTTTCTTATAAACAAAATGAAGCATATTGTTGGAACTGGTTCCCCAACAAAAGTGGAATATTTCCCACATATGCCGGGGAGGGGGGAGGGGAAGGGAGGCATTGTTCCTTGCAACTTGTTTGGGGAGATCTATGTGAGATAAAGCAGTTACATTATATATTTTACTAAACACTGATGTTTAAATGAAAGTATTCACCTGGATGTAACAATATCGATAAGCTATTATTTTTAATCAGTTGCCCATCCTGGATGTAAAGTTGCCCCAAAATCTTTGTACCTAGTTACACTTTTCCTGAGACTGTGTGATACACTATTGGTGGTGACACAGGCCTAGCGCTATGCAAAAGTATTGACCCTAGACTTACTTGACTTTCCTAACAAGCAATAGACTACAATCTTGGACAAAACTGTTGGGACACTTTACATTTTATTTGTCAATTTTAGTTGAAGTAGGCCAACATAAAACTCCCTTTACCCCTCCCAATGCTGCGTCAAGAAGAACATGACTCTTTGCCCAGAACAGCATAACAGTGGTCAACATTGGAAGGGAGAGCAGGGTGTCCCAACAAGTTATTGTCCAAGATTGTCTGGGTCCCAAGAGATACATTTTTGAGACCGAATTCAATAAAAACGTTTAATTTTCTGAGTGTTCTAAGGTTGTTTAAGACCTTTTCCAGAAGCCAACTATACTCTTGAGGATTTTTAACAAATTAAGGGCGACCGTAGGATAAATTTCATTACAAACCAAAAGTAGGCATTGTTTAGACGCACAAATCAACAATCGCAACGGGTGGAATAATTCTCTTGCTGGATAGAAGAGTCATTATTTTTCAAACTGATAGTTGGAGACGAGACATTTATTGAAAAGGGGCCACGATCTACCATAAGATTGTTAAAGTAACTCTGCAAGCCAGACTTTCTTTCATAACTTTGGTAGATTGTTAGGTAGGTTGGTTTGGAACACATTTTGCAGCCAATTTTGCATCTCAGGCTGTATTTTTCATGTTGTATTACAACTGGTAACAAATTTGTTATGTCTTCTTTCAACCGAAGCAGTTTCTTAACATTTTTAGTTGAAAGTTGCTTTCCAAACCAATGGTAGACTTGGTTTTAACTAAGCCTTCATCCCTAACCTCGTCAAGGCGGCAGGTAGCCCGGGCACAACCATATCTCTGAATTAAAATAGGCAAAGCAAGTGGGACAATATCATTAATGTCCCTTTGCTCAAAAGAAAAGATGTGGCAGAAGAATTGAAGTATTCAGGCCATTTTTGGTGGTATTTGCTTGGGCTTAGTCACAGGGTCCTCTCATGTAGGTCCCTCCCAACATTTGTGAAAAGGGTCCAAAATAATCTGGGTCCAGGACCCCACAAGCTAAATCCGGTCCAGGAAATACTTCCATGTAATGACCAGCATATCATTTACCTGTCATAAAATAACCAAATAACCATAAGCAAAACGTAACTTCTTACTGGTGGCAGCGCACCTATCTGACTTCTCGAAATTCTCGGACAATCTTGGACAGAACTGTTGCCGGTTGGAACACTTCACATGTTATCCGTAAATTTTAGTTGAAGTAGGCTAACATGAAACTGCCTGAAGTAGCCTAACATGCAACCCCCTTTTCCCCTCCCAATGTTGTGTCAAGAGGAATGTTTCTTTGCCGTGAACTGCATAACGGTGGTCAACCAACACTGGAATAGAAGGGGGAGCAGGGTGTCCCAACAAATTATTTTGTCCAAGATTGTATCTGCAGTGTCTAGGCCTATATACGCTGAGCGCACCTTTTGCACTAGGACACGACTAAGTGTAAATGTTAGAGTTGTTTTGTTCTGCAACGTTTGGCTTTAGGCCTTCGTAACTGTGTTTGGGTAAGACTACGACAACTTTTGTCCTCAGTGAAGCCTAAAGGACTAGAGTATGTATGAGAGTCGCGTAATTGCTTCCTATACAAATGTAATGGGAGCAACTACGCGACCGTCGATGCATAACGTTAGTCCTTTACTGAGAACTACGACAACCGTGGGTAGACAGTCTTTTCCTTTGTTTCAAACATTGAAAATACAATAGAGAAGCCATCAACAACCCATACAGGGTGATGAAATGAACGACAAATTGAATACCTTAAAATTGGTGGATCGTCCCCTGGCCTTGGTTACTGTCGCCATCACGTTAACGACACAGTACGTACACTATATAGCTAGCAGCTGCATGCGTTTATGCATGAACGTAAGTTAGTGGACTTGCTTACATTGAAATGAGTACGGTCAACGAAGTTGCTTGATGAAGCAGTTCCGACAAAACAAAGTGGCATATGTTGGAAAATGCAACCTTTGAAATTTATTTTGAAATCCCTGAACGGTATAAATTGTTTTCAAACTATATTTACACCTTTTTCAACCAGAGAGGAAGCCTTCAATGCAGAACAATACCTTTGAATGTGGTGCTACTTCTTTATTTGCACATTACCACCAGTGGCGTAGCTACTGGGGGGGCAGGGGGGGGGGCAAGTTGCCCCCCCTGGAAAAATTTTTGGGGAAATTTTATGAAAATGGGGAAATTTGATGAATCTTTCTATTATTACAAAAATTTCTCAAAATTTTTGTTAGAATAAGAAATTGTGAGACATTTCTCATACATAATTCGTATTTGCATGCAACAAATTAACTCAGATTTCGTCAGTGTCGCATGAACAGGCCCAATTCGCGTTCCACAGAAATGTCCTCGCTGCGTAGCAGATTGAATGTTCTCTTGTACTTGTATACGCACGGGGGTTATGATCGGTGCATTTCAGTGCACAGGAAGCTGTTATTCAGGTGATACTTTGGGAATTCAGTAGAAGGATGTGAAAACTGGCAAGTAACTACCGTAGACCTCGAGGTTATGTTCTTCTACGAGCCAGCAGTAGCTGTACGATTTTACTCTGTGTACATAACGATGGATGGGGCTGAAACAATCCATGGCCAACGATAAACTTAAAGTCAATCTAGAAATTAGAATTTACGGGATCCGTTGGCACACTTAGAT
Source organism: Holothuria scabra (assembly GCA_037179385.1). Lineage (NCBI taxonomy): Eukaryota > Metazoa > Echinodermata > Holothuroidea > Aspidochirotida > Holothuriidae > Holothuria > Holothuria scabra. The sequence goes on along the minus strand of CM074190.1, from coordinate 9,869,556 downwards.
TTTGTTACTTAGCCTAATCCTTGGAGGCTTACAAGCTAGTTCGGGAAAAAAGCTTTCTGCTCACTTTGAGTGTAACAATAAATGGACAATGAGTACCTTGTAGCCTTCTACACTTAACAGACTGCTTTCCTCACAGGATATCCTGTCTGATCGAGCCACTATTAGGCCTCCTTAATTAGTGGCGTGCCAAGGGGAGACCATTGGGCCATGTCCCCCTCACAGATGCCATTTTTTTTTGTTCTTAAAAATACGTAGTCTAATTTTATCAACACAGGTTTTACTTCAAAAGATAGCATTTGTGGCACCAGATTTCTTATAGGGACACCCAATTTTTCAAAAATTTTCAAAGGGGATGGATTGTCCCTGCAATGTCTTTAAGTGATGCCATTTTTTGTTTTTGTTTTTTGATTCCGACAAATAGACCTAGGCAAATTCTGTCAAATTCCAATTTTTATTTAGAAAAGGTAGACTCTGTATCCTACTAGTGGCATCTATCAAAGGACTACATGCTTAGATTTTCTTTACAAGCATAAATACGCTATTTTGAACATCTGAGGGGTCTGATTTTTAGAAATTTTCTTTACGCTCCGCACCAACCAATGGTGGGGCTTCGCTCGATCTTTTGGGCAAAATAACATATTTGGGGTAAAAGTAGCTCTTTACTCTCTGATCACTTTGCAGCTTGCGAACATATTTTGAAGTGAGCATTTTATTGCAAACGACAAAAGAAGAAAGCGACTGGCTAGATTCTTCGTATAAGCCTGGAAAATGCTATTTCCGGCCATGTAAGGGGTCTAATTTTTCCAAATTTTCTCTACGCTCCGCGCCAACCAATGGTGGCGCTCCGCTTAGATAATCTTTATAACAAAATATTATTTTATGGCCAAGAAAAACCACCAATACTCGTGCGATCAATGCTTTTTATTTTGACTCCTAAAAGTGTGCAAATTAAATGCAAGTTTTTCTTCATAAGGTAGCATAAATGGCATAAAAAGAAATGCATGTCAAGGCACAAAAGTTTCAGTTTTATCCTCATGAACCACCACGATTCAACTTTTAACACTGTTCCTGTCAAAGTCGAAAATCTTGCACCATTTTGCATGTAGGCTCCTTGAAAACATCAAAAAATTTCCGGACACCCTTCCCCATGACCATACTGCATGCCCTTCCCCATCCAGAGAAATCCTGCGTACACCACTGCGTTAATACATACAAATAACCAGATATTGTTTACCAAAATAATATACTTTGTTATTTCCGATTGCTCTATGTTATAAAATGCAGGTAATATTACAAAATGACATAGTACTGTTGTTATACTTGTAAGTTTGTATATTTTATATTAAATACATACACATTGACCGGGAAAAGTTTTGGGGAAATTTCATACCTTTGCCCCCCCCCCCCCCCCTGGAAAAAATCCTAGCTACGCCACTGATTACCACCTTACTATACAGGAGTTGTTCGAGCGAATCCCCTTATATAGAAATAGTTAAACTTCGTTGAAAATCCCCCTACGGAACAACTTAACATGACTGCGCAGCTGTTCCATTGTACGAACGAACAGCTCGGGATTGCAATATGAATCCAAGTGGAACATGATTTAATATTCATCCGCACCGACCGCTTACGAAGGCACGAAAACACGTGACTGAACGAGCAATTCCTACAATCGAAGTTGTGGCTTCGATTAAAAAGCATTACACTGATCCTCGATTGGTGTGTGCTTAAAGCGACAAAGGTAAAAAGTGGTTTTTAGTCAGCTGTGACAGTGTAACACATGAATCTCAGTCAAATAGAGGAGGAATATCACCATAGTTCCAACTCTTAAATAATTGGATTAAAATTAAAGTATGCGCCCTAAATGTTAACATGTAGCAAGGCCTTCCCTTTATTCTTCAGGAAACGTGGGAAAGAACGTTAAGGAACAAACTGCGTATTATTTTTTTCAATCACACCAAGTGGGTATGATGCAACGACATAACGTTGGCGAGTGCAACATTTCTGACCTTATCTTTGTACATGGCTTGTATTAAACTGGCTTCGAGAGAAGAAATACCTGTAACTGAAACATTGTATTTTGAGATTTATAGGAGACGTGGTTTACCCCTTACCCACACCCACCTTCCCACAACCACATTCGATTGAACTTGAAAAGAGCGCAGAATGAATTCCTTACACCGACCTAAATAGTTAACGGTATTTATACATATTCAATTGCTTAGATTCTATGTCCATTAAGTTGTCAAACGTTTTGTTTTCATTCGGATATTGGTCTACAAGGTTTTGATAGGACGCATCTATTGAGCTTGAGCCAGCTAATCAGTGAATCACGTGATTTTATTACCCGTCTACCACGCACAAAGAAAGTTTCTTTGCATTGCACCTGACAAATATAAAACTTCAATCACAGTAAAAATGGACAAGATAAATAAATCTAGAGTTAAATTAGGTGCAGGGTCCTCTTTAACGACAGAGGGATGAAACTGAAAAACCTGAATGTCTCAAAAGATAAAAAGTAAGGCATAAAGCTGAAAGCACAGTTAAAATATATTTTATACAATAACACTGTTTATATTCTGGTTTTTATGGGGATCCATTAGTACATCGTCTTTGCAATCTGCATGCTATGGACAGATGGCGACTGAGATTGGAAATGCATAAATATAAATGATAGTTGTGAAGAAGTTTGCGTCCACTGTAAAAAAATTACGGCAGATTTACAGAAAAACAAAATAAAAAGATAAATAGGAATACAGAAAAGTTCTGGAAATTACCAGACAGTGTAAACCTTTTGTTTCTCTTTATTTTTTGTTCTGTACATTTACAGCGTTTTTGAGACATTTTTCCCTGTGTAATAAGTTTCTTGGCCCTAAAGGCGCCAAATATCAGAACAGATACCCTTTGGGATATGGGAAGGATTTAGGGCTATGCAATTCACTTTAGGAGGGTTCCATGGAGAGGGGGTGCTTATTAAATGGAAATTTAATCGGCTTAGAATACCATAGGGGATCACTCACAGAGTACTGAAAGAGACAGGACCATCATAGTACATCCCTGGAGCATGGCAGCTTATTATGGTGATGCATAACACGTGACAGAAGAATAAATTGTGCGACTGGTTGAACAATTCTAAGAATAAGAATTAAATAGTCCTAACCACGAATCAGGTTGATAAAATTCCACTAACAATACTCCCTACAGTTCCAAACGCATATACTTATTAAACATACTTTTCTCTAAACAGTTTGGCTGAGGGTTATTATTGATTCCTAGATAAGCTTAAGCGTCGTCATAACAATGTAAAGTAGATTGTTTGCGGTGGTATTATTGTAACATCAATATACCAATATGTAAAATTGAAAAGATGTAGTTTTGAGTTTAAAATAATTAAATAAATAAGTTTAATTATTTTTTTAGTTTCTTCTATTCTTAACTTGCCTGTAGACTAAAACCAAAACCAAAAACCCCAAAATATTTTGTAAACCATTCCGACCATTTTTGTAAAAAAATTAGGACAATTGAGAATAAAAGTAAAAAAAAAATCATTTTTTGTCTGAAAGTATAACAAAGTTTCACAACGCTTCACTTAACCAATTGTTATCGCTAGTTGTAGACATATATCAGAAATTTAATTGTGTGACTCTTTGTCGTACAAACTAGGAATAAGCCTCCCCGTAAATACTGTTTTCAGCCCAGAATTGTGAAAAAAAAAAAAACCCAGAAAGTATTAACCTTTTACGAGCCAAATTCGCCTTACCACACATTTATTGCTATCCTTTTTCCTCTTTTATTTTGTTACAGTTATGGAGGCAATATACGAATCAAATTGCTTCATCAATGGTCTACATCTAGAAATGACCAAAGGATAATGCTTAGAGACGATTCTGCTCTTCGATGACCCGATTTTTAACTTGTCCTAAATCTTCAATTAAAAGACCGGTTTATATCTACATTAAGGTACATAATACAAAAGATAGACTCTCTCAATATCAGTTTTAACCGTCCTTTCATTTTCTGTTTCGTAACGGACTCAACTGCGATGTTCGGTCTACTTCTGGAGTACATATTTGAAATTTCTAGATAGCTCAAGCTGATGGACAATTGATCCAAATAGCAATCATTGTTTGCTGTTGATGGGGTCTTCTGCCTCTTCAGATAGAAACGTGTGGGTAATTTGCACATTTATACCCTACTTGCCGTCTCCTGAAGTACATGTAAGGACGTAGTTGTTAGTTGGATTGGTCTTATATTACGTACCTGTCCAATTTTACGTCATCTTGAAAGAATTACAAAAAACCCATCTGATACTGGTCACTTACACTCTATTTGTTTGCTTTCTGCTCCTCAGAGTTATTCACTTGAGGTGATAATTCCTCTCTTCATTTCCCTGTTACTCTTGCTTCCTCCTTTGGTGTTGATTTATGTAAGAGGTAATTAAAATGTCGACTAAAGGAATAGTATTTTCCGAGAGATTGCGGATTCCTGTAAACATGGTACGTCGATTTCGATAGATGAGTGCAGAACGAAGAAAAAATTTGCTTGTTAACCAAGAATTCAGTCCAAATGTGCAATAAATTTTCCGAGTTGAAAGAAAACATAATGATATATCGCCAGCGTTATAATAACCACCACCACGGGAAATAGTGCGGATACAATAGGGCTTTTCGAGTTCACGATGGTACACAAAGAGGATGAAACACGTAGCAAAAAAAAAAAAAAAAAAATTACTAGACGGCGCATGAAAAGAAACGAGCATCACACTGTCCTGCTGGTGTGAGAACGGTCGTCGGCTGATTCAATTTTCGGTCTACTAGCAGAACGCTACAGCAGTTGTTATGGTAATTTTTCTGGTAATTTGCGAGATGCTCCGCATAGGCAATGGAGTAGGGAAAACAAACCAGTGAGCCAACTGGAAAAGGCCGTGGCCGGCTCGACTTGAACCAATAGGTTGGAAACTGGGCCGTTAAACTCTATCTAACTAACTTCATCAGGTGGGATGTTCTTGACCATGCAGTACGGGTGCAGTCTCATAAGGTTAGTAGTTGTATTGATGTGTTTGGGCTCAAACTTGAGTTTTTTACTGCTGAAATAAAATGCTACACATGGTACGTCTATGAAAGAAAAAAACTCATACCATGTTTGCAACGTTGCATTCGACCCTACATATGTATCCACAACGCATGAATGTTCCTTTTAAAGGTGGCAAACCATTAATATAAATCTTCTAAGGAAAAGTTAAGACTTAATTGATAAAATTGTATAGAATGGTACACTCATACGACTTTTTCTTCGGAATAATTGGAATGTACAAATAAGGTCAGTTAATACACGTTACCTGCGCATTACCTGCGCGTGTTTTCTTGTACAACAACCTACGTTTACACTAACAGCATAGTTTGATCACTTGTGCTGCTCTTGGACATCACGGGTACACTTTGCTCATCAGTGGGAAAGTTTGTTTTCTTCATGACGCTCCCCCTCTATACCTCTTTTATATAGAACTTGTGCGTACTATGATGTCACAATAAAACCCTTTTTAGAGGAATAAAAACCCAACATAAACAAATGATCAACAGCTGATTGAGCTGATCAAATACGCGTAAGTGTTCCCCACATGTGTGACGAATTCTACTATACACAGTTCAGTGCTGATACCCCCGATATTTCATTGGATTCCTTCAAAATGACGTCAGCGTGCAGTCGTCAAAGGAAAAGGAAATACCAAACTGAGCGGTCAATGGCTGCTCTCTGGTAAAACTTATCTAACTCTTCATTTTACCCTAACTCACGTTCAAAATCAATTTCCTTTATATGTCGGTGAGAGCAACCAACCGTTTTGTTTCATTTCAAATAGTGAAAAAAATCTTCCACTACGCGTTAGCAGCATCGATTGCAAAATCAATATATTTAATCCACACACTAATAGATAGAAAGATGACGTACAATTCTGCAATTCAATGCTTAAGCTCACCGATGCCTATTTACCATATTGCCCTCTAAAAGTTGGGTAAGATGTTTAAACTTTATGGCAGTCATTCTGGCTAATGTAGCACATTATCGTTGATCTCTGAGCTAGTCAACGCTTTTCAATTGTTCTGAGTGAAGACGAAACTTGCAGCATAAATATATAATCGATCGTATTCATTTTGTAAATTAATGTCTTCAACACACTTTTTAATAAACAGATTTATCCTAATCGAAAACAAGTTCTCTACACAGAACGTTTCTTGTAAAATCTCTTAGTATTTATTACCAATGTTCAAATGTCCTCGTCATCCTTTCTTAGATGTTTCATAAAGTTAACAGCATAACCTACGTGAGATGTTTGCTAATACAAAAAACTACAAAAAGACGTCTACTTTTACATATTAAATTCCCTAAGTATGTCTACTTCCGCCAAGCGGCATCATATTGCAACCAAAGCGCATTTTTAATTGAACATATGGTTTCGAGATGTAATATAGTTAATCAGAATTTTGAACATGTTAAAGGATATAATTGTATAAGGTTATTTTTTAATAACTTAAAATTTCATAAGGTATTTGGGCAGTTATATACCTTTACTGTTTGAGATACATGCATAAACTTTTAGTTGTGTGTCATATTGATATGGTTGTAAATAAATCATGTTCCCGCCTTTTATTTGCATGATAATTTCAGCCTTTCATTTCTTTTGAAGAAAAATGATTATTCTTAGCAATGGTACGATTGAGGCATTGAAGCATATCTGTATGTTGATAATAATTCTCCACAAGGTCTTTATGTGAAAATTGGGATACCAAGCGGTTGCTCACAGGTTGCTGGCGATACAAAATCGCTCACCGCCGTGTGTCTCGTTTAGATTGTACCATGCAAATTCAATGTTTGCACACCTTGCTGAACCTCGAGTTACAAAGTCACATCTGCGTAGCAGGTCGGAATGCATTCGTGTAAACATCGAATACATATTTAAATACTTCTAAAAGTGATGTTATAGGTACCGTCTTAGGTTATTCACCTTAAGCATACCACGCCAAAACGCAAAAAGTACGCCCCCTTTAGCAGGAATAACAGACCAACACCAACTTGCAGACAGCTGATTGGTAAAACCAATCGAATACGCACGTAAGTTCCTACGCGAGTAGTGGGACGATTTCTACTGCGTACTGCCAACCAAAGATCAACTTTGCAGCCATGTGTACATCACTATACCTCCAAAATGATGTCAGTGCATTAGCTCTATTTATATGCCTTACCTGATCTTCTCTGCAGCTGATTTTAATAATTTATGGGAGGGAATATTACAAGGCGCACATAAATCGATGACGTCATGCGTTTAATTGCTGAGTGAATTGTAGAGAAAGGAATTCAAATGTGCTGCCTGAAATAAACCTTAACCCTTTACCGTTGTGCTCCAATCGGGTCATATTTGGGCGCCTCGGGAGTGGGAGGAAAAGCGGACTCAGAGCGCCTAGCTCAGCTTCCGTAGGCTATTGAACCACTGACCTTAAACTATTATCTCTCTCGTTGTTGTGGCCGAATTTTCGGGTAACTACTCGCAGTTTCGAGCTCCGCGTGAAACAGTACAGATGGGCGACCCCTGCGCTCTCCGCCTAGGTCCAAAAGGATTCGAACAACGGTAAAGGGTTAATTACAGCCTGGGAGTGCGCTTACTGCAAAGCTGATGCCGCTGTCTTTGCGTGTGTGTACAGCCCCATGGTGCAGATACTTTATTTTGACCCTTTGCCGTTGTGCTCCAATCGTGGCATATTTGCGCGCCCCGGGAGTGGGCAGAAAAGCGGACGTAGCGCGCCCCGCATCAGTTTCCGTAAGCTATTGACCCCGTGACCTTAAATTATTGCCTCTCTCTCGTTGTTGTAGCCGAATCTTCGGGTAGCTACTCGCAGTTTCGAGCTCCCCGTGAAACAGTAAAGACGGGGGACCGCCGCGCTCTCCGCCTGGGTCCAAAAAGACCCGAACAACGGTAAAGGTAAAGATGTTTTGCTTCTTTTTGTTTGTTTGTTTGTCTTTTCTTCCTTTCTCCGAGTCTTCCCGTCTTAATTGAAAAAGAACTTTGTGATATGACATTTTCTTAAAAGTATTCGGAAAAGCTTCATACACAAACACACACAGAAACTTGTCGGTTGTCTATTAGTGAAATTTGAGTCACGTGAGCCCAACCTATCTATGTTACCGAAAAGGTATTGCAGGGCTGATTCCCGTTCAGAAAATACCTTTCGACTAGAGTTGATCAAGAAAATGTTACTAACACCTCAAGCTTACAATGGTTTACTCGAGGCCACACCGAGATACCTCGCGCTCAAGTAACATGAGGACCTTGGTTAACTTGGGGTCGGTGTTTCAATTTCGATTTACCTCAAATCGTAGGGTCCTGCGGTTTTAAAACACCGTTTTTGTTTTAAACAAGCAAAGCCATCACTTTCTATTGCGCTGATGACATGTATTTTCTCACACTTTACAATAACTGGTATTATGTATGGTAGCAAAGAACACAGACTGGAAACACGGGGTAAATCTGCGGTTTTGACACATTGCAAATTGCAAACACGATGTAACACAGACTATCGCGGGGTACGTAAAAACAACCCTTCATTGTCCCTTGTACGGAAGCGTACAAGGAACGTGCTAAAGGAAAAAAAGCTCTCTCAGCAAAATGACAATTTTCGTAGAATTGACATTTTGCGGACTAAAATTATGTCTTCAAAACGACAAAATTCGTAATTTGGCTATTTAACTAACTTTTAAAAACGTTAAATTCCTAAAGTTGTCATTTTGCCGCCTTAAAAATCTCGACAAAATGACAAAATTCAGAAAGTTGTCACTTTGCTGAGCAGCGGCGGCGGAAGCATAAAAATTTAGGGGGGGGGGCAATCAGTGAACAAGATGGAATAGTTTGACTCGTGAAACGAACCCTATGTGCTCGTAGCCCACATCACGAGCGCGAAGCGCGAAGTCCCACTGGCGTGGGTCCAGGACCCGCCTTAGGGCCCTGGAAGCTCTGAGATTGTACAAGCTCTCTCGTGCAATCTAAGCCGTTTTTTGGAACATTTTACGGTGAGTTCACAGATAGCCTATAGGCTATTTCTTGGACATCAACATAAGCCTAAGCATGTGACATCAAGTACGCAACATTACATTGGATGAACAAATGTAGTGGAAATAGCCTACTGTAAGTGAATGACTCACCTATGATGAGTGAATACTGGTCAACTTTTCGTTCACGTGATGGCAATGACAATGCTTCACTTCTCGCGGAGGGAAAAAACTAGTACAGTAAAGGTTCGGTTTCACTGGACAAGTGATATACTACATACACCTGGTTTGCGGACCGGGCGAGGTTGCCAGATTCTTGTAATGATTTGTAGTCAAATACTAGGTCACAGGCGTAGAGCATGGTCGCATGGGACCGTGACAAGAATCAGCCAAACAATGGCAGAACATAGGCTAAGTCAATTTCGGTTGTCTGTTCGGTGGTGGGTTAACTAAAGTCTCAACTTTGAATTGGTTCAAGGCTCCTTAGTTTCTTTTACTTCTTTTCTGATTTTTTGGGGGACGTCCCCTCGCATGGGCGTCCGCAGAAATTTTTTAGGGGGGGGGCAAGGTCATTGATGGATGATTGAATTGTGTACACTATCTAAGCGGAGCGCCACCATCGGTCGGCGCGGAGCGTACAAGAAAATTTCGGGCCTTAAAAACCCTCCGGATGGCCGGAAACGACACTTGGCGAGTGTTATAAGCTACATGTACCCAGCCCTGAAACAGGAATTTCCTGTCTGTAATTTTTAGATTTTTAGAATTTTCAATGTAAAAAATTGTTGAAGGGGAATCTGCCTCTCTGTCACGACCTCGCACGCCTATGCACGATAAAACTTTCGCTGTCAAACAGCCTATATAGGCCTATATCCGTTACCCCATTATGAATCACACCCCACTCCAATATTCACCTTGTATACCCGAGTTACATCCGCGCGTCGCCACTTGAGATCAGCATGGGACTAAACCAAGACCAACGCATTCATCAGTAGTCGGATGCCATATGCACAAACTTGACAACTAGTACAATTTTGGCATAGTTTTAACAATTACAAATTTCCAATAGATGTCACGAAAGATGGTCCCCAAATTACGATTTTACTATTCAGCACACCATCTTCCCTTTAATTGCTATTCCTGGTCAAATGTCCGCACATTTCACGAGTAGAAAATGACGCTGTAAGTGAAGATATTTTGATGATTTATTTTTAATTTTTTTTTTCTATTTCAATTTTTAATTAATTTTTTCACAAGTTTGATTTTCCAGGGGGAAAGTGCCCCCCTTGCCCCCCCTTCCGGACGCCCATGTCCCCTCGCTAAGAATTTTAGGGGGGAGTCCCCTCGCTAAGAATTTTAGGGGGGAGTCCCCTCGCTAAGAAATTTAGGGGGACGTCCCCCCCCCCCCGCTTCCGCCGACAGTGTTGATGAGTTAGAACATCACGTCAAAATAGCAAAATTCAGAAAAATGTCATTTTGCCGATCGGAAATAGATCATCTAGTCTAAATGCCAAAATTCAGAAGAATGTCATTTTGACGAGTTTGAACATCTCGTCAAAATTGTAAAATTCAGAAAAATGTCATATTGGCGAATTACAGCTTCTCGTCAAAACGGCAAAATTCGAAAATTGCCATCTTGCCGAGTTAGATCATCTCGTCAAAACGGCAATATTCGGGGAAATGTCATTTTGCCGTGTAAGAACTTTTCGTCAAAATGGCAAAATTCAGAAAGTTGCCACCTTGTAGAGTTAGATCATCTTGTTTAAACGGCCAAATTCTATGAAAGCATTAAGGTGCCATCAAGTTAACAACTAAGTCACAAAATGATGAAATGTTTACTTATTTTCCTAGCATTTTGCAGAAAATTATGGAATGCAAACTTACAATATATCAACGATTCAAAATTTCACAGAAAATTGATGAATTAAAACGAATGTTATTAATTCCTCGTTTTACAGAAAAATAATGAATTACTCGTGTATACCAAATTTTTTGTATTATAGTTATGTTCTTTCCCTAGTTTGGTGAATTCTTAGTACAATCATGAGTGAAGGCGCTTTACGAAAAAGAAGAAGAAATAGGGCCTATGTAAACCGTGGAATCATTAGGTAATAAAATTATGCTACAAAGTATTCAAAATTTTGGACAGTTCATTTTTCAATGCAAGATATACATTCGGTCTCAGTCTCGGTCTTGGGCTTTGTCGGTCTCGGTCTTGAATTCTGCACTGGTCCCGGTCTCGACATGTTTTGGGTTCGGTCTTGGATATGCTGGTCTCGACTCATACACTGGTTCAGATACCCTGCTTCTATAAGGGCAATTAAATCCCCGCTGTTGCTCTTGTCTTAAACCAAGCCCGGACTTGTATAGCATTCAGGTAGAAATTATGACAAACTAAGCTGTTGTGTCCATTTTTAAGGGCGTTTAGACTTTGCTGATATTAACGTCCCAATAACAACAAAAAAGCTATTATAGGGGTATTATATGCTAAATTTATCACTTGCAATATGTGAGTAATTCAGTGCAAAAAATGTTGAACTGTTGAAATATTGTACGTTTGCATTTTATCATTAACATGCAAAATGTTAAGATAATAAGACTCATTTCATTATTTTGTTGCAAAATGTTAAGATAATGCGATGACTAAGTTCGTAATTTGATGGCACTTTAACGTTTCCATACAATTGCGCCCTGAAGGTTTTAACTCGGCGAAAAGGCAATCTTCCAAATTTTGCCGTTTTGACAAGACGTTTTTTCTGGGCAAAATGACATATTTTCCGAATTTTGCCATTTCGACGAGATGTTCTAACTCGGCAAAATGGCAATTTTCCGAATTTTGCCATTTTGACAATATGTTGTGACGCGGCAAAATGACAATTTTCTGAATTTTGCCTTTCTGACGAGATGTTCTATTTCGGCAAAAGGATAATTTTCGGAATTTCGACATTTTGACAACATGTTCTTACTCGGCAAAATAACAACTTTGGGAACTTTGTCATTTTGACGAGATGTTGTTTGGTCGGCAAAATATAAATTTTCCGAATTTTGCCATTTTGACGAGATGTTTTTTCTTGTCAAAATGATAATTTTCCGAATTTTGCCTTTTTAAGGAGTCCATTAAGTCGTCAAAATGGCAATTTTAGGAAAATTGTCACTTTGCCGAGACAGTCTTTCTTCTTTTCAGTGGCCCTTCTACGCTTCCGTGGCCTTGGCACACAAATCCCATTTACCAATGAAACAGAAAGCAAGAGGGTGCAGTAAGTCAATCAACTAGGATAGATATTCTGCGTCAGTTTGCAGCCAATAATGACATGGGACTCGAGATGTGCCAGGGAGGTGTTAAGACCCCCTCGTTAAACACATCCACTGCAAAGTAAAGAAATACTGCCTGCACAACTAAAAATAATGAACAAATTCCGTTGCAAGCCATTCTCCCTAAATTTAAAGAGAATCTTTTGATACAGAGTTCACAAAATTAGAATGTTTAATATGGAGCCCACATCCTGTGCAAAAGATTTCGTTATTTATTGCTTAAAGTTTCTGGTTCACAATACTCAACACTTTAAGAAGGGTATTAAAAGTACAAGTCACTTGTTTATGCAGTTTAACTATGATACTTATGTCATCAAATTCATAGAAAAATAGTCTTTCCTAGGGAGGTTAAGCCGTACACGTTTGTGTTGATATAGGAGACATTAATTATTTAATTTCTGAATCTCTAGAGAACCGTACATCCCCACTCCATTTTCAAAATAAGATTAATTTGACGTGCTTCGAGTTGAGCACATAATACCTTTTTATCTCTGCAGTCCCTACTGGGATTAGCATGTGTATGTTATCTTGTCATATCGTCTAATAAATATTTTGACAAACTTGAGTGGGTGAGGAGAAAGATATGTTTTGTAATTGTCATCCATGGCGGGAAGTCAAATTTATAACCGATAATAAAAGAGAACGCATTTGTACAAAAACGCGAATCTCTTTATTTCGACAACCGTTTATTATTTTGATGATACATGATTTATCCGAGTGGCTTAAAGAGGAAATAAGGCGTTTCAGTTAATGATAAACAAGAGCAAGAACGCACAAGAAAAAAAGAAGAAAAAAAAAGGATGACCCTTCTAATTCTTTCCTGCTCTTTAGAATACGTCATGTTTGATTTTCTTCCAATATAGTCTTAGCATAAGAGGCACTATAAAGGGTTAAATTTATAACTATTATAATATTCTATCGGAATCTTGCCTAAACTTTACCTTTCTTTTCGACGCAATTCGAATTCTCAAATTATTGTTTCAAAATTAAAATTAAGGTTTGTCAAACATCGATTTATTCCAAATCAAACAGCCCTTATTGGTGGAATGATGCGTACAATTTATTCACAAATTCCATAGAGACTTTTAAAAACTTACAGGTTCGTGCTGAGAATTTTGTCGCCCACGCGACCACTATCTACGAATTTAGTTAACTTAATGCCATTTGAACTGAATTCAACAGGGTCTTTCACGGGTTTTGTGTTTTTCTTTCCTAAAATATGGGTCAGTCCTTTGGATACCGTTCAACGTTCGGTTGTAAACACAACGAGGTGATGGCGAACGCTCTGTAGAATTCCCTGTCATAGTGTTTACATTTTTGAGCTAGCCCCACATATATAACCCGACTTTAAAGGGCCGATCCTGTCATCCCAAACTACAATTCTTGTAGGGGTTAGCAGAAATTTTCAATTGGCTCCGCTGTTTGATTGGCAGCTAATTCAAACAATGCAGAGTACCAAACCTTACATCACAGAACATGAGCTTCTGAGAGTGTTTTAACTATACGCATTGAACTTTTATACTCACCTCAAAGAAATTAACTGAGATTGTGTCTGGATGAGAATGAGTGAATATGCAGACAATTGTGGGAGTAATTTAAGTTAGAAGAATAGGAGAATTGGTACTGTTTGGGGTGAGAGAATTGATCCTTTAACATACATGCTGTACCGTATCGTCAAGCCACAGCATGTTTGATTATTAATCATTGGTGTCATTTCATAAGTGGTGATGCATTAGCAGTGTTAATGATTTTTGGAACGCCTGAGTATGGTATGTTTGTAAACAAGCCCATGCTTTTATATTTAGGCTACTGGCAAACAAACTTGACAAATTTCCACTTGGCTGCATATAGATTCTTTAAAACATGATTCGGCCTCTTCGTCTGTGATTTCATGCACTGATAACGGTGTTTGCAACCAGTCAGCCGTAGTCGTGTTCAATAGATAGATATTCTGATAAGATGCAATGCTTTGTTAGTTGACATCGCATTTGCCGTCGAAATCACAGCGTTGTCATCAAATGCATAGCCTCTTCAAATTTTTTTAAGGGGCATGGAGGGATAGGGGCAAAAAAGGTCCGCGAATCAACATAAGATTTACTTCAGGTCATGCTTTATCAGGGGAAAAGCACCCAGTCTGAGGAAAGTGGGATCCACGCCACATTCACAATATTTGAATCCTGATGGGACCGCTAGAAAAAGCTCACAACAGTTAAAGCGGTTCATTGAGTTGGTTTATGAAATTAAACAAGTTTTTGCAGAACTCTTCAGCTTTTTCACATACCAATGACAAATGGTCAATAGACAATCTCCATTTCTTACATAAACATAACTGTTTTACGAGTGAATACTTAACAGGTAGATTCGGTTTTCCAAAATTCGTGACCAGACACTTTTCACCTTTTTCGTATTGGATACGCCTTGACTTATTATGCTAGCTGTAAGCAATTTTCTGTGATAGTGTCCTTCAACACTTTCGGTAAGTTATCAATATCAACTCAATAAGCCACTCACTCATAAGTCATTCACTTTTACGTGTGTTTCTGGCACCCCAAACTGCAACTTTTGTAGTAGTCCACAGAAATTCTCAATTGGCTCAGCTTTTTGATTGACAGCAAGTTTAAAAATGCAGAGTACGAAAACTCATATTACCCATAATGCACTCTACTGAGAATGCTTTGATTACACATTGTATACCCACCCTGAAGCAATAAGAAACAGAGGTTTGTGTCTGGATGAGGATGTCTTTAGACAGCTGTGAAAGCGGCTTGTGTAAGAAGGTTAGGAAAATTGGAACTCTTTTGGGGTGAGGGGTTAAGGCTTTTAAGTTGTGAAAATACTTTTGCGCATTGACAGGAGTGACATATACAAAACAGGTAGCATGGTTGGAAGAAACTTGCCAGTGAACAAGTCCGTCAAGGAAAATGAATCTGTAGAAACAAATTTACATATCCTTTCAAATTAATCCGAAAAGCTCTTAAATCGGTCGGTGTTTGGTGCCGTAATATTTTTTTACCTACAGTAAAGTTCCCCACCTGTTTAAGTCAGTGTTCTGCCATAATACTTCACCTAAAGAAACTGTTTCTATTTTCACTTCCTTGCAGCATTTACAGAAGTGAATCTTTCACCTTGTTTATGGATTTAAGATTCTTGCAGTTGAGAAGAATGTATGTATTTTAGTAACCTCTTCATTCCTAAGAAAACGAATAGAAAAGAGAAACGGAAAGAAGAAGAAGAAGAAGAAGAAGAAAAAAAAAAAACATGCAGCTGCGGTGCCTTTTTATGTACCATGTGGACCTGAATGTTGTGTTATTCTTCAATTGCGAAGGAAAAATGTGAACGTGAATTCACACCGGCAGCAAAGAAATGCGAATTAAATATTTACTTGAAACTCTTGTCCTGCGCGCGCACCTTTTATGCCAAGAACGGGCACTTTTGATTGCAATTTTTAAAATACATCTAAGGAGACGAAAAAAACAAATTTGATATTCACAACCGGGATGTTGGATACGTTGCCAATGAACCCCATTTCTTAACCCTTTACCGTTGTGCTCCAAGCGGGGCATATTTTCGCGCCTCGGGAGTGGGCGAAATAGCGGACGTAACACGCCCCGCATCTGCTTCTCTGGGTTATCAGGTTATTGACCCAGTGACCTCAAACTTTTGTCTCTCTCGTTGTTGTGGCCAATTTTCGGGTAGCAACTCGCAGTTTCGAGCTCCTCGTGAAAACGTAAAGATGGGTGACAGCCGCGCTCTCCGTATGGGTCCAAAAGGACCCAAACAACGGTAGAGGGTTAAAACAAAAGAAGGGTTATTTTACGTCCTTTTGTGATAATGATAATAATGATTTTATATTAGCTATAAAGATTTTCCATGTTTCCAGAAAGTTTCCATTATACTTTGTTCTATTATAAGGTTTTAGTAATTGACATTTAACGACCTCAAGTAACTCGGAGAGCGATAGCAACCTTTCTATCAATATTAACTACCTATGATCCTAAGTAAGTTTTATAACTTGTAAGACAGAAACTGAATAAAAACTGGAGAGAGATTTGGATGAAGTTCGGACTCAAACGCCTTTCACAATACCATTTTTACACTTATACTTTCGGCCGGTTCGCCCTGTTTTACAAGAGATTTCCTAACAAGCTAACGGCAGCGCTAATTCCTAATCTAATCCCTAATAACAAAGAATGCAATGGATAAAATACAATAACAACAGCCAATTAGGGATTTCTGTGTTAAACAGTATGCATGAGCTAGACATTTTGAACACCAGAACACTCATCACACATGATCATAATTTGATAATATAAACAGAATGCTTAGAGGGAAATATAGGTTTTTTGAATGGTTTCATTCAGGGATGGGTATAAAAACTCAGCCTAGTCTCTTTCGGTGGACGTAGAAATCCATACTGTAGAGGTACGACTCTTTCTCTCTTTCAATTCACAGGACTTTCTTTCAATCCTAGGGCTGAGAGAAGGAGGCATTTAACTTCATCAATCCAAGCACTCTAATGCCCCTTGCAGCAGTGGTTGCACGCTGCCTAGATAACTTTCAGTCCCTTGTAATAACAATACCAAAGCCCTTCTCTAAAAAATCACATTTCTAACATTCCTATTTATACCGTTCATGTTATAATCAGCTGATACTTTGGGGACCAAAATGAGGCACTTTGCGCTTGTCTGTATTGAATAACAGTTGTCAAGCCTATGAGCCACTTGAAAAAATAGTCTATCCATTTTTGCAGACGTATAATACATTATCCTCATTCGTTGGCATCATTAGAAAACTTTTACTAGATGTGAGAGACTTACAATGTCATTGTTAAATATTAAAAAAAAGAAGTGGGCTGGGAACTGAGCTTTTTGTTGCTCCCATTGGAACTTCGTTTCAAAAAAAAAAAAAAAAAAAGTGTGAGACGAGAGGTCACTTTTGGAATTTTTCAGATATAAAATGCGTACTCTTTGTTCGACAGTTACCGCACCGTCCTTTACATGAACTTCATATTGTTAGATAGCTAGCAAGGTACGGAGGGGATCTTGGGTAGCCAAAGTCGAAAATAATTTGTTCAGAGTTCCAATCGATTTTTGATGATTTATTGATTTCCAAAAAGATCAAGTTTCAATTATTCTTAGCGCAAAACAATTAATTATTTACAACAAGGTTACTCGGGTGCTGATGGCTGATGTCTGATCTCTGATGCACGAGTGTCCAGCTCGCAGGCTCGGTCCCGGAAACCCCGTGAGAGATCCGAACACCTACAGTCCCCTGATTGGTTCAAAGTTATGACGCACCAATGTAAATGAGTGTAATGATATAGATGACCAATGAGGAGGCTGCAAAGGGTGAACTTGGCCATACCTTAAAAATATGGGTTACAGCGTGCACGTGGAACTACAGGCAATGTAATATGTCACGTCTAACGGTAACACGTGACGGAAAACAGAAAGGGCCCTGGAAATCTGTAACAAAGGGAAGGGCGAGTTGCTCGTAAACCATAAGTTGGCGTCTGCTAAAGGTCATGGAGAGTGCACCATACTACATGACATCCCCCTTTGTCTTTTTAAAATTTTGAAACCCAGTGAAGAGTTTTACTCTTACAGTCTTAGGCTTACAATATTGAATACTACCTGAGGGTAGTATGAAATATGCGTTCTTTGTCAAGTAGATTAAAAATATTAAAGACAAAATGATGAGAGATCTGGAAGTAAGTGCGAGGCAAAGGAAGGGAGGTGAGTCCCAAACTCAGAATGAAACTAAAATGAGCACGGCGTAATCATACATTGGAATTCAATGTATTTACACGAGGAACATCAAATGTCCCGGGAAAAGATCTCATGACGACTATTTAAAAGAAAATCATGAAGAGGGAATAATATAAGTAACTTCTGAAAGTAGACTTAGGGCTTCTTTATTACGCTTAAGAAGATTAAATTGAGCAGTGCCAACTAAAAAAAAGAATATGTAGGTGTACTCCGAATTATAACATCTGGTGAGGAGTAAACCAGAAATTCTACTTACGAAATAACTTGAAACATTGTGCATCTGACTGCAAGGATGCGTTAAAGTATTTAAAAGGATAAGCTTAGAAGTTACAAACAACATTAAAATATGAAAACATTCTTTTGTTGAAAAAAGATGTGTATCTAGACTCAAATTGATAGAAGTTAAGGTAATACAACTCGTTACGACTGTGAGCAAGCAGGGAAGACACTGTCAGGTTCAACAAAAGTTCATTTGTGATAAGCATTTTCTGTGTGAAGATCAGTGTTGCTAATGTTCCAGGTAGATTCTAGTAAGCTGGGTAAACGCTCTGACGAACCTACAATGACATACCACTCCTGTCTTACATATTTGATTGACAGAGAATATTTACTCCCTTTTCAAAGGATAGTGAAATTATCACCACAAGATGCAAAAAACTTTCATAAAATGCATAACCTTTCTTCTAGTTTATCAAAGCATTTCAGAGATGTGTACAACAGGACGAAAAAACCACGAAATTATTATAAGTACAATACGCAATGAAGATTGTATGATAAGCAAAACATAGTGGGAAGTAAATGTCGCATTGATGCATGCCTGTTACTGAAACAATCGCTGAACAAACTTTTCAGGATCACCTGTGATTGGGACACGTGCATCTAATAAGTGATCTAAAATGTCAGTCGTGTCCGCATATTGAGGAGCATTCCACCAAAAGTTATACGCTTGACTATCAGGGTGGGTTCCCATAAATCCCATACTCAACAAAATCTGTAAATTTCCTCTATGAAAACGTGCACGGCAAACTTCCATCGGGCTATGAGGATCATGTGCTAGACGTCGAAATTGAAACTTTATCTGGTTGTCATTTAAAGGCACTGTAGCAGCTAAATTAAGATGAGAATCGTTATCTTCACTCGTATGCACATTTTCATCGCATCCTGCGTTGAGTTTGTCAACACTTGTAATGGGTTTAATGTGATTTGATGGTCATACAAAACATGGTTTGAGCCTGTTAAAGTTAAATACGTCCTGCAAAACATCACCTTGTAATGTCTGCAGAAGGTAGTGAGTACGATCAAGAATTTCATGTACGACAAGCGGTCCAACCCATTCGGCAACAATCTTACGAGAATTGGCAGTAGGTGAAGAGTTCGTTGGCTTGTACAAGTAGACGAGCTGTCCCACTGAATGGATGGGGCTCTTTTCAAGCTTATTCGTGATCTTTGAATTTTGCTTATCCTGATTAGGCTTTCGAAGTGTAAGCATCGTTTGCGACAAGTGACCAAACCTTTTCTTCAAAAGATCAACATACTCACTGTACGAAAGAGAAAGACCTTCCATGGGATAAAAGGTCAGGTTAGCGAGATCACTTGGACCATAGACAACTCAAAAGGGCTGTGGTTACCCAAATGGGAGGTGTAAAATGCGTTATACGCATAGGTCGTAGTAGGAATATATCGCACCCAATCAGTGCCAAATTTGTTAAGGTTGATCTTTAAAAAATTGGAAAGCGTCTGTGTACGCCTTTCAACTTGGAGGCTACCATGATTACAAACACTGATGACTTTTCTGTCTTTATTTAGTGAAGAACACAATAATTCCACCACTAATTTCCCAGTGAGAGACCTGGCCGTATCTGTTATAAGCACAGAAGGAGGACCAAAAAGAGTAAAAAGTTTTTGTAAGATCGCCTCACAAATGGCTGGAGCATCAAGTGTTTTTAAAGGAACACAAATAACAAATCTGGTAATTTCGTCACATACAACCATTAAATGTTTATACCATGCATTGGGTGTAGGCATGGTTTTGAAATCCAAACTAATCTTATCAAAAGGTCGATATAAATCTGGTACTCTTGCATGAAATTGTCTAATTTTATCTTGCTTGGGTTTGAATTGTTGACATTTAAGGCAAGCTTTAACATAATTACTGACAACTTGAAGCATGTTTCTTGTAAAGAAGTGTTTTCTTATGGTGGGACGCGTTCTCGTAACACCTTGATGACAACTGAGAAGATCATCATGATATTCCGAAAGAATTTTTTCTACCATTGTGTCAGGAACAGCTAATTGCGGTACAGCTCTAGACTTGTGCTTAGCATGCAAAGTCAACCTAAACAAGAGACCATCGCACATAATATAGACCTATTGTTCAGCTCGTGTACGAATAGTACGGGCAGACTTAACGTCCTGTGGCAAAATATCATACGCCAAAAATCGCAGATTGGCTTACAGGAGGGACACGTCGCCTGTTGCATTTTCAATTGCATGAGGTCAAATGGTAAATCGTAATTTCGAATGATTTTACTTTGAATTCTGTGCATGACACGTTGTAAATCTCTTTCATGCTGTATATGTGAAGTCCGAAAATTCTTCACATCGGCAAGGAGGAGTTTACTCGGCGTAAGCAAGTCATCAGGGGGTGCCCTGTGGTGTTCTTCTGGCAAATCTACCAGGCGTGGCTCTGACTGAGCCTTTGGTGTACTCACCTTTGGACCTTGTGGTGGTATAGGATAATGATGTAAGATAGGGGGCGCTGGGAGGAGCGGTTGCCGCACAGAGAGGGGACCACCTGTTGGGGAGCTGAATTACCACGAGAAGAAGGTGGGGGAGGTGGGGTTGAAGTGTTTTGCTGCTGTGACGTATGAAAATTCTTACTGGTGGCTGCAGGGGGTTCAGTTTTCCTCCCAGGGAACAAATCTGGTATCTGAACACCTAAAGCTTTAGATCTAGCTCTAGTCAAAACTGGAAGAGCGTGATCTTCAAAGTCATTTTCCAGGAATTTTGAGATCACAGAAAATGCAAGAGGAAGTATCCTATCGATTTCGGAGTCGCCATTCTGAGGCGCTCTAGAGAGGTAATCTGCTAATGCAAGTTCAGAACTCTTCTTATAGTCAACCTTGAATGGAAATTGTGACAACTTAAACGACAAATTTCTGACTCGTTAAGTAGGGGACTAACGTTTCGATGTGAGAATGTCAACAAGTGCAGCATGATCCACATATGCGTCACATTTTACATTTTTGAGAAGGTGAACAAACCCATTAATATTAACAGGCAAACCAAATAATTCTGACTCTGTTACTCTATATCGAGTACAAGCTTTTGGTAAAACCTTAGAGTAGTAATTAAAAGATATTCTTTTCCATCAACAGTCTGCGTTAGGTACGAACCAGTGGCAAGCCTTGATGTGTCACTATTAAGAGTAAAACGACCTTCTCCTTTAGGCATATGAAGAACTGGTGAATTACACATTAAATTACGAATTGCGTCAAAGGCTTTCTAATGTTCCCCTGTCCACTGAAAGTGACGTTTCTGCCTACTTAATTTGTGAATAGGTCTTAAAATGTTCCTGAATTCGAGGGAAAAAGCGTGACACATAGCTTACTGCACCTACAAATCTGCGTGCTGCCTTTGCATTGTGTGGGACCGGCGTGTTGCGAATCGCATTACATCGATCAGTTAGTAGCTGAATTGTAGCCTTTCTATCGTTATGAACAGTTATGATATGTCCCGTGTAGGTGACGGAGGAGAAAATAAACTACAATTGCGTGGTGAAATCTTCAAACCGTTAGCTATCAAAGCTCTAAAAATTGCTAAAAAGTGTTCGGATGGCACGACTTGTCTTTGCTATAAACAATAATGTCGTCATGCATGGAAATACAAACCTTATCGGGTTTTGGTACCTGTAAAAGTACTTCAGTCATCTTAGCACTGAAGATATTCGGACTAAGATTCAGTCCTGTGGCAGGCGCTTATAGAAATAATGTCGGCCTACACTATAAGATGCAATGCCTGTGTACTTCTGAGCATTTTTGCTCAAAGGAATACAGAAGAAGGCAGATTTCAAGTTTATGACACTTAAAATTGTGGGATCGGAGTTACCAATTGTGCGTAACTTCTCGCTTAAGAGTAGGAAGGGGTGGATAATTCTCTGAATCCTGCTATTCAAAAAACGGAAGTCGAAGCCGAAGCCGAATGAAAAAAGGCTCGGTATTGGTTAACGTTGTATCTGCCTCAAAGTTCGGGCTACCAGAGCGTTCACCATACAAGGAGAAGACTTCCTTCTTTTTATCCAGCAGTCGGTAGAATTCGTCCTGTTCCTTTGGATCTTAAACACTCTCCTGTAAGGAGACCTGTTGCCTAATGATTTCAGACTCTGTCAGTGAAGCTAAGGGATCATTTGCACTCAAATGTGGGTAACGTTGCAAGTTATAACGCCGTATATGGTCACGTTGTGAATATTCACTGGAATTCATCAATTGAAAATTGTGATGTTGTAGCACTAACATGCGCTAAATACTTATCTTCTAACAATTTACGATAACAATCTTCATGAAATTCATGAGTTACTGACACAATACCAGACAAGTCAAACGAAGCTACATTTTGCCCAGGTGACACGACAAATGGGCGTGTACAGTTATTTTTCAACATGAATCTAGTCCTATCTTTATGCAGTTTTACCATCATTGAAGTAGGACACATGTGTGCGATGAATGCAGCAGGCTGAAGAACAACATCAGTGTTACGTAAGCAAGATGGCACACGACTTTGCAAATTAATGTACTTACACTGACCTGAGTAAAAAAGAACTTTACTCGTAGGACGAAAACGTTGTACACCTGGCTTAATGTTAAAGGAATTGTTTGAAAACTCTAAAACTCCATTGAGTTGTCTTAAGGTATCTGTCCCTAAAATTAGGTCTATACCTGTCAGGTTTACAGTGATAAATGTACTTATCTGAATGCTATGAACCTGAATATTTACGACGAATGTCAAAGTCTCATGAGCAAACAAAAATTGACCCTTTCCCAAGCGAAAAGACAATGGCTTAATTTTACGTGGCTTGAGAGACGATAAGTAACGTGAATTCTCAACAGTAGAGGCAGAAAAAATAGCCCTTGTGGCACCAGGGTCGAATAACAACAACATATTCTTTCCGTCTGTTAATTGTGCCTTGACAAAATTTTTGCGATCTAATTGAATAGTTGTTTCGGGCTCATTTGCTAGGTATTGAAATTTCGCACGTCGTCTCTTCCGGAATGCCTGCGAGGAGTACACTCACCGATATCCCCTATTGAAAATGTTGGGTATTAGGTAAAGACGGAACTGGATTGGTCATGTGCCTTTCAGTGGGCTAATAAGAGTGAAAATGAGGGCCGTACTGCGCCTTTTAATGTTCCTGACGCAAGAAACAGTTTACGGCCTTGTGACCTGGGACATTACAATAGAAACAAAGCTCCTTAAATCTATAGGCGTACTTTGGTTTAAATGCGCCAGTGGTTGTGGCGTACGATGAAGACACTATCGTCTGCTATCCCTAGAATTGTAACGCTGACGAGGGGATTGATTATTATTATGCTGCCTATCAAAAGTACGAGAGCGATTATTTATCAGACCGTCTATTTTGTTACACAATTCTGCAATGCTTGCATCAGTCAACATTTTCTGGCTGTGTAGACAAGGCGATGTAATGAGAACTAGCCACTGTAGTAGAAGAGGCGAGGCTAGATGAAGAGGACTTCTTCAGTGTCTGCATTTTGGTCCGTAGAGATTAACACGGCAGACTGGCAATCGCTAGGAAGAGCGGCTAAAAATTTATCACGCACCTGAAGTTCGGTGTAGCCCAGTAGTAAAGCCAATTTCCTGATTGAGGCTTAAAATTGTTCTGCAGTATTTCAATAAATTTTAGTTCTGAAATTTTACTGCTTAAGGCATTATGTAAGGAAGGTTCACTAAATCGGACAAGAAGAGAGGCCCTTAAATTTGGAGGATCTGGAAAAACCTTGCCCTCGATCCGTATACGTGCAGTACCTCGAGGGTACGTTTGATAAGCGAAACTACGGTCTGAAATTGGGAGCGTTATCGGCAGGATTATGCAAATTGTGTGCCTCTAGATAATCTGAAAAGGCTAGAAAATGTGCCCTTGCTAAATCTACATTAATTTTATCGCCTTCAAAACGGCTTGGGAGGAAGTCTGTACTACGCAGATTCGCCTTGACCAACAAATTGCCTAAATACCAGTGGTTAGGTCCAAACTGTTAACCTATGTATGGCTACGAAAACAATGATGAGTAGGCAAGCCTAAGTTAGACCTAACGGTTAAGCTCATGAATCAACAATGGCGTAAAATTCAGACTTCGATAGATGAAATCACACAAAAATGCACACATATGAGGGAATCACACATGACAACATGAAATTTGAATTACGGACATGTTACTTAGTGATCGAGGTCTAGGCCTATGCCGTGCAGATCGAAGTAAACATACTTGGGTGGGGGTGGGGGGGGGGGTTGCCTCGCACTCACCTTTTAGTTATAAGCAACAAATCATCTGGGTAGCGTCCGTCATCGGCCGTGAGCTGAAGTATGCGTTGTTGCTCCTAAAAGTCTACCGTATACTGCTGATCGATGACTCCATCAGTCGGTGTGGGCCAACGCCAGGTTCCAAATTGAAAATGATGGCTAGGGAAACCAACTGTCCGACCGCGAAAATTGGCTAGGAGGAAGACGATATTGCTGGGATCCAAAACAACGCAAAGAATGCTCCGTGAATTTGTCCAAAATGAGTCGAATTCCAGCTTCGAGCGGTAGGGCTTGGAGTGATCCACCACGTAGATTACAATTGTGGCACAAGCTGCAAAATTCATTCTGTAGACCTGCGGGCTGTCCCGAGGAAGGGAACAGGGTGTAAAAACAGAATCCGTTGATGAGCAAGGGGACGTCTCGGATGGAAATTTTACAATGTAGGCTATTAAAAAAGGTTCGCTCCTCAATCGGATAAATGTGAAAGTCAGCTCCTTCACCATGTTAGATAGTTAGCAAGGTGCGGACATCTAGCATAGCCAAAGACGAAAAAAACTTGTTCAGAGTTCCAATCGACTTTTGATGATTTATTGATTTCCAAAAAGATCAAGTTTCAATTATTCTGAGGTCAAAAAAATTAATTATTTACAGCTAGGTTACTCGGGTGCTGATGGCTCATGTCTGATCTCTGATGCACGAGTGTCCAGCTCCCTGGCTCGGTCCCGGAAACCCCGTGTGAGATCAGAACACCTACAGTCCCCTGATTGGTCCAAAGTTATGACGCACCACTGTTAATGAGTGTAATGATGTAGATGGCCAATGAAGAGGCTGCAAAAGGTAAAATTTGCCACACCTTAAAAATATGGGTTACAGCGTGCACGTGGAAGTACAGGCAATGTAATATGTCACGTCTAACGGTAACACGTGACGGGAAACAGAAAGGGCCCTAGGAATCTACTCGTAAACAACAAGATGGCGTCTGCTAAAGGTCATGGAGAGTGCACCATACTACATGAAATCCCCCTTTGTCTTTTTAAAATTTTGAAAAGTTTTACTCTTAGGCTTACAATATTGAATACTACCTGAGGATAGTATAAAATATGCATGCGTTCTTTGTCGAGTAGATTAAAAATATTAAAGACAAGATGATAAGAGATATAAGTAAGTGCGAAACAAAGGAAGGGAGGTGAGTCCCAAACTCAGAATGAAACAGCTAAAAGTGCGCCAGTTCATTTTGAGAAAAACTAATAGCTCTCTGCACCAATGTACAGTGATGCTGATGGACAAGTAGTCTAGATGAAATATTACTGTAATAGACACATATGGCATATAGGTCAATTACCTTAGACAGGAAGACCCTAAAAGTACGGGTGAAATTTCACCAGTCCGTTTTTATTAACAACCTATCACAGTCCTGGTTATTACTTCATCAGGAAACCAAAGTGCTGCTTTTTTATTTTTTTTTTAACTCTAAAACCTGCCTGGTGACATTTTCATCACATTTCGTGTATATTTCCCACCTACAAATTTCCTAGTTAATTAACCAGGGAATCAGCAGACCAATTGGTTTAAAGCTAAAACAATTACCAGCTATTCGGTTAAATACACAAGTTAGTTGTTAACGGGACCGTAGTCCTCCTTTTACAGAGAGAAGATAATCCATTTGACGTCCAAGGATAATTTGTTCACGAAACATTTACAATTTGGAACTTTCATAACTCTCTCCATGAACAATATTTTGAACGAATCGTGGGGCTATTGCTGGGGTTTGGGATTGCCGAGACTATTTTATTGTATTGATTAAGTCTACTTCTCGTATGTATGGGCATTTTAACGTGATATTACTCTTTTAGAAAATTGACTTTCAGAAATTCATAGTAAAATGTCTAAAATGTGATGAAGATCGTTGTTTGATTTCAGCCTCCGTTTTGGGTTAAACTATTAAAATAAATATTCAATGTGATTACTAAGAAAATTGCGCTATACTGTTAGGAAAAAATATTTACTATCATATTATTCTATAAACGGTAGCTTGTCAAAGCTGACAAGGTGTTTCTGGAAAGTTTCATTATCATTAAAAAAACCAATGGCTTGCAAAATACCTACAAACTTTACTTTTAACAAACATCTTGGTTGCCCTTTCTTCCAATAGAAAGGACGTTGGGTAATGTACTTAGAGACACTAGGTTTTAACTAACGTCAGATATCCTCAATTGATCGCCAGCTTCTCATAAACCTGTTTTGGTCTATTACAGGCAATTGATACTTTTAAAAGATAAATTGAAATGAAAATTTCGACTGTGAAAATACTGTGACCTTAGAAATAACTAAAAATTAAACCAATCTTTGATCTTTGTTAACCGAGTGTCCAGTGAATGGTTCCCCGTTGTCAAAATAATTGACCCTATTTATAGGCAACTTGATACGTTTCTCCCCAGTTTAATAAAACCCGTAGACCCCAGTGTGAGTTGGCATTTTGAGGACAACTAACCTTTACTTAAACAGTAAACTCAAACAAAGATAACTTGACAAAGAATATGTAACTCGATTTGACAGGGGGTACCTAGGCTGCTAGGCGCGTGGAAGAAGTTCCATGTTTGAAAGCTGAGAAAGTAAAGGAAATAACGAACGAACTTCTTTCACTAAATTGCTTGGAGGAGGGAAGCTTAGAAACGACATAAGGTGGTTTCACTTTTATGTATTTACCTTTAAAAGGAAAATTCAAGCAAGAATAAAATTTAATTACCTATGTGAAAAGGGAACCAAATCTACACAGTGTGGTAAAACTTCCATTCAAATCGGACAAGTATTTCTGTTAATATAACTATTTGAAGTTGCTTCGTTTGGTTTTCAAAGTAATATGGGGGCAGAAAAAGTTGTACCACTTCCTAACATTGACAGATTGAGAAGAAATGATTCGTTTCTCTTTTTTTCACACTGTTTGTTGATGTTAAAATTAATATGAATATGACCTCCCTGCGGGGTAAAACAACGTTTTTGAAAGTTCTCATGCCACTTATGCAATGATAGTCTGATGATATAAGATTGATGACAGGTTATGGAGAAAACTGCATGTATAGTGAAAAGAAAAACAAAAGACTGCCCTTAAATATGAGGATATTATATCACATATGCTTGCTTCAAGTTCGCTTATTGTTGAAAATGTAACATCTTTACCTGTTCATATCTTGAGAACAACACATAGAATGTCAATGCAAATTTTGCCGAAATACTCAGTATAAGTACCTCTCTGAAATATCAAAACTTGATGTGACCTTAAATACCAAGTTACATGAAAACCATCGTCGCGTCCCTGATGCACATAATTGAGCACGGTCGTTTGAATTTGTGTCCAAATAACAGCACCCTGGGTATAATTTAATAACAAAAACTTTTTCAATGTGTACCATGAAAACTATTTTCTTTACCTCCATTTTACCTTCAATTTGATGAATGTTGAACACCAGAGGGTAGAGGTAATATCTTTAAGTTACCTTAACGGTCAAGAGCAGTTGTCCAAAATTTTTTGAAGCAACAGATAATAATACCACAATTTTCTTACTTCTCTTCAAAGTATCTTTCACCATATGTTATGACTTCAATATTGCAAAGTCAAAATTAACCAATCAGTTACTTAGAGTAAATTTCAAATTTGAAGAGAAAACAATGTTGTCACATGGCTCTCAAAGGACAATCATTTAGCAGGACAGTTTACTACACTTCTTCAAGTCTGGGTGACTACTCTTGACCTTTATTAATATTTCTGTTTTCTGGGTGCCGATAGACGCCACCACTTTCCTTGGAAGTATTACAGTTCTCACCGACTTGATGTGTTACGGTACAATCGTAATGATAAAAACATAAACCGAAAGAAGTTTGTTGATCATTGTGCGGCATTAGAAATGGCGTGATCACGACATGGCTCAGTTATTGTGGACATTAACAAGTGTAAAAACCATCAACGTGTTTCTAGTGTAAATATTTTCAGAAAAAACTTCATTCAAAACCGTCTCCCCATCCTCTCAGATTTGACATTGCAACCTTAGTACCCCATGCTCCCCCTATTAATGAACTGCCCAAATATTTTAACACCCGCCTTGAGCCCACTGTCATCCACACTTAGCATAAATACCAATAAACAAACCCCTACCTAGAACACAACAATAGTGCCCCAGGAAATATATAAATTGTGAACCTACACCATGAATTTTTGATCTGGATTTAAATGCTGCTTTTATTACGCTCTTTGGACGGTACGTCTATACATAATATCACAGATTAATACGCCTGCAGAAATCGGTGAGCGATTATATTATTATTACGCCTTAGGGCAAATCTGTAATCTATAGACGTCTGAAACATGCCAGTGCACTTTCAAGCGAGGAAGCATAACCCTTTTTTCCTCAACTAGCAATGCAACAACTTTGAAGAAAGCCTTCGTCTTGATGGAAAGTTTATCGGCGAAGGAATACATTTAGTTGCGTGAAAACTAATAAAAGTATTCCACATGTGTTCCGGCCTCTTCAGTGCTTTCAACAGAAAACGAACAATTAGGACATCGCCCTAACAGTGTAAATTTACAGATGTAAACTTTAAAATGTGTCAAACAATATGAAAAGTTAGCACCCTTGTCTAGTCTTTAGTAATGAGATGATTTCCTAATTTTCAAACAAGACTTCTTGTACGGACCGGGGCGTAAGACATTAGGGTGTGAACAATATCTTGAAGTGACATATACAGGAAATTACCGACGGAATATGGGAATTAACTCAAGAATATTAAAAAGGGGTCTTATTTTCTTTCAAGGATGACATATTCGCCGACTGAAACTGAGGTCATGCCTTCAGGGCATCTTGGGGAGTATGGTTGTAAAGTCGTAATTATATAATACTATGCAATGTCCCTCCAATCTCTTACTGGCTTCATATAGCTTTCATGTTTAACCTAGTCTTACCAACCTTTATTTTTACCCCCTTCGTAGGAGTTTTAATATCAAGTTTTCTAAAGAATTAAAAGGTTAATATGATGCATTAATTCACATGATCCTCCCGAAAAGGTAAACGAATGTTGCAAAACAACATACGAGTGAGACGCATTAATGTAAAATCCAAGCAACATTTGTCCCACACAGGTGTTTTCTTGTTTTATCTCGCAAGATAGTGTACTGAGGGAAATTTTCATCAACCTTTTTAGATTTTAAGGAGGACATTTCCTTTACTACAAATTTAAAGTGCACCGTTATCGCAAGCCAATAAATTAAAAAATATACAGCATGTAAAATGAATTCAAACAGTCTAACTATCTTCGTAGGACATTCTTGAGACGAGTTGTATATGTTGAAACTCATTCACTTAAGAAAATTTGTCTATTGCGCAATAAAATGGGACTTTCTTGTTGTACGCCTCACATTTCCTGCTTTGTTTCCCCTTTAAATGTAAAAATAAAAATAGTTTTACCGTCTGGAACGCTCCCTGCTTTCTTGCATGGCATGATGCACCAGTGCACCGAGAAGGATTAATTAATTACATACACCATCAGAATAAGAGTGCTATCACACCTTGGTGCCAAGTGCAGTAACTTTCGGAAAAACAAAATAATACAAAGATTGTAATTTGAGTAGTACAACAATGACATCAAAAATGATTGAGCAATGTAACATTTTAGTTTGAGTATGTAAAGTTATAATATTTTGTATCTCGGTCCAAGATATTCAGGAGTGTCCTATGAGAATGGGAGTTGGAATGTTAAAACTCATTTTTTCATCTTTTTCATATTAATTTTTGAACTTTTTGACTTGAGGTACCCTTAATCTAAACGTATTCTTGAGTAATGCTAAGTAGTTATCATATCTACATTAACTGACCGCTTTGCGGGAGGAGGATCCACGGGGAGAGAGGGTCCTCTTCCACTTATATTTTTTCATTAGATGAGGAGTGAAAAGCATAATGGAGCATTACTTGGCACAATATTTTGTCTCAATCGCTTCAACGCAATATAAGGCAATGTTTAGTATGCACGCAAGCTTAGCTCGGATCCGCTACTATTTTTAAGAGCCACATGAACTAAAATTCGAAACAGACGTGACATTCATTAAACTTCATTTGCCCCCAAAACAAATACGTTTAGTCGTTTTGTTACTTAAGACATGCTAAGATGACGTGTACAACTTCGCACATAACCTTGAAGTAATTTATTAACACTTGTTTCTTAACGGCGAGGGAATCACTTATAAGCACTTCGCTTGCTGTATAAAATGCAAATAAAATTGGCAATAAAAGACATTGACACAATCAACGAAGAACTAAGCACTGAGTGTTAAGGATGATTATCCTTTCGAGACCCTCCACATGGTAAATATTACTGTAAATGACAGATGACGATCAATGCCACGAAGGGAGCTGAGTATCATTTCGTCAGACCGTAATGGAATATCCTACCACCTTGGTATAGATAGTTTTCAGTGGCGTCACAATTGGGCTTTAGCTAAGCCGCGTCTGGTAGCAAGTCTGTTCGTGCATATAGGGTTGTCCTCAGTCATGGCTGTAATACGCCACATGAAAAGGTCTTTTGACGTCACGTGAGAATTATCTACAATCGTTTCAGTCCGACTAAACAAAGAATTACTGAATCACGTTTCTGCCAAAAATGAAAACTTGTGTTTCGGGAAAGCATTTTTAATAGAGCATATAAAACACATCAATCTAACAAATAGCGTCAATGCTTCATGGCGTGTATTAAGTTGAGTCTCACGACTGTCAGAATTCAGAAATCATGCGAGGGTGGAGTAAACGTTAGCCCATCACTATTAAATGAAAATGTTTAAACTCAAGCTCTTAGAAAACAAATTCGTCTTAACTTCTTTTTTGAAAAATCGACAAACGGTTGATATCCTATCCTTTCCCACAAGATAAGTTTTGTACCCTGTTGAGAGATAATGTAGGCGAAATTGATCAAATATTGATCCCTAGGTTCTGTGTTCCAGTGACATTTTAATGTCATACCTGCTTTTCACATGTAAACTATGTGTAAACCACCACCACATTCTGACATTCGAAATTCTTACCGGGATTTGCCAAATTTTGACGCCTTTATAAGACAATGGCTTTAACTATAGGTGCCGTAGTTACTAAACATAAAGCACACTTTCATATCCGCCACGTGGAAAGAGGGACTCACGAGACAAAAGTTTCGTAAACCCTTGGTGGATTGATGTAATTTTGGCACACCCTGTGGGTTTTTAATTTTGAAATAACTACTAACTACCTTTCTTTTTCCACTACATATAATATCTAACAAGAAACTGGGTAGTAAATAATACAGACCTGTTCATATTTAAAGGTTTAACAGCCAACTCTGTGCAACTCTGCACATCACAATTTCTACAAAGCAAAATTTTAGATAAGGCCAAACCTGCAAGAACTTGAGAGTGGCAGGATTATTTCAAGTATTTTTAAAGGACTTTATTGGGGAATGTCAATGTATCAACCGCCGCAAACTCTTACAGTATTGATGGATGTCATTACCTCAAAAGTGGATTCCTTGTTTTGTTATTTAGAATCTTCGCGTTAAAGACACGTATAAAGGTAAAAAATAGTGCGTTTCGTTTTTACATCTTCCGATCGTTTGTGGTTTCTAGTTTAAAGCGATCGTTAATTCCATCCATTTCCAGGCATGTTGCCTATGTTAAACCTTTGAATTGCTAAAATTTGCCCACGCTGGTCGACCCATATGGTCCAACTAAATATAATAAATGGGCCGGGAGAGGTGTGGCTGCATTGGGGAAATGGTTGACAGGTTTTTTATGGTCTGTTAAAAGTAGGCATTTTACTTACAAAAATCTACCCATCTGTACTTTTTTAAATGAGTCTGCTCTACATTCTACAGAAATTTGTGCTGTTACACCACATGTCTGTCCATCATACGTAACCTCGAAATCTTCAACTGAGACAACGAAGGTTATTTTTTTTATAATTCATGGAATTCGTCTGTGTGTAGGCTACATATAACAAATAACTATTCGATAAAATTGCGCTCACAAAGAAAAGTCTAAGAAAACACGCAAAGCTGTAATTAAAAGAGGGCCGCAGGGAAAGAGCTGAAAGTCAGCAAATTACACTGCCCTTGGCTTCAGATATACATCGAACTTGAAACGGCCTTTGATAACTGCACTTATTATCAGGCCGATCTCGTTATACTGGTTTTGAGAGACAACTGAAATCTAGCGTAAAGCACAGAAGTTGAAAAAGATCTCCCAATCCGGAAACAACATTTTCATATCCGTCAAGAGCCTGCAGTTGACATGTCTCTGGTTGTAACATCTTAGCCATAATAGAACGATTTCACAATTTATTAACAACTTAATGTATATATATATATTGTCGTCCATTCTTACATGTAATTCATCGCAGCAAGTATTTGCTTGAGTAGTCTCGCCCCCCCCCCCCAAAAAAAAAATGGGCAACAATACGCGAGGAAAGAGTGTTTGCTTCCATTCTTCTTTTGGAAGCCTCATGCATCCATTTCAAAAGTCAGAAAAAAAAAGCAGAAGATGTTTAATTTGAAATAAAAATATTTGTCTTGAAGGTCTACTGACAGGGGGTCTTCTGCGTCAGATGAATACCCGCGGCGTCTATTTATTAACTGGTTAACATTTACGCATGATACAAACTAAGGTAGAAAAGTGACAAGGGTTTTGGTAAGCATGTGTACTACCCACCATGTACTCACAATGCAGCGCGGGGTATGCTTAATCAAAGTCTATGTCAAGATTCACATCATTCCTTCGTGCCCTTCCTGGCTGCTTACACACACAGAGGGAGGGGGTAACTCTTTAAGAATAAGCCAGTGTGAAGCACATATTCCTTGGTACACATCTCGTCATATCACTAAATAAATTACAAAGAAAAGGAACGATAAACCTTCATTTCTTAGTTGTTTCTAAATCTATCACTAAATGATTTAACAAAGTTACAGGGTAAACAGGTCACCATACCCCCTATCACGATGCCATGCCTCAGATCAAATTACAAGAGTCTTTACATGTAATTGACACATGAAACTTGGATGATACGTGTTATTAACAACTTCTTAGTTCTTGTGATCTTTGGTCTTCTTCTATGTTTTTCTTGATATATTCCTTCAATTACTTTCGATTAGTTCTAGTATGAAAATAGTGACATGAGCAATTTTAGAGGCTTTAGTCCATTACATTTTCCACAATATAACACAAACCTGCTCCTATTTGCGATAAAGTGAAATAAAACACCACTTTTGCAATGGAGCAACGGCTGTATTGGACTCACTGTTCTCAGTGTGTTGAGAACAGAGAAATGTCTCCTTTACGAGTCGCAAACGAAAGAACCCGTTTGCAAACTGTTCTTGCACCCAAATGTCACACCACCTCGCCGGTGGTGCAGCGAGAACCAATTGAAGAACAGTAAAGGAAATGGTGGAGATGTCTCCTCATGGAAGGGATGTATATAAATATCAGCAGCCCGTTGACTTACATCTACCCATGAAGAATAAACCACTACAAGGACAATTATGAGGGCTTGTAATGAAAAGTAGGTAAAGTAAGTGGTAAAACTACAACACGGAACGGCGGCTCCGTTGGAACTTTATACAGATTATGGTGTGTGCCCCTTCAAAATATACCGCGCAATTGTTCGAAATCTTTGTTCGACACTAAAGAAGGTACCCCATGTTCTGAGCATGTTCCGGGTGAGACAAAAACAGATGTTGAGTACAGCCAACGGTGTTCGGAAATTTTTCCGCCGTCTAGTTTTTGAAGCAGACATTGTAATGGTAATTTTTCCCGGACCAGTCTAGCAAGCGTAGATAAAAGAGTATGGTTAAAAGTATCACTAGCGCTTACAATCGTCCAAACGGAAGTTTCATCCACATCAAGTACGCTACTCGCTGGAAATGGAATGACGTTTATTGCTAACAATAACTATTTTTCCAGTGCTACTGTATTCTCAAAGTGCACTAGGTATTAAATGCATCGAAGAAGTGTTCGAACATACTACTTCCACTTTAAATGGGGACCGACGATGGTTCGGATAATTTACTAGTTCATTTTTGCAGAACTACATGAAATAGACACATAAAAAATCAACACAGGCATTGTAATTCGACATAGGCATGTACATACAATGCAAGGGCGATGGAAAGTTTCAGTTGATCGATTTGAGTTCACCACACACTTTGCGATTTGAAGCAACTACAAAAAATCCCCCTCACATATCACTCTCTGTATTTTATTGTACTTATCAATGTAATATTGTCACTTTATTCAGAATCCTGATAATGGTATTTGACAAAAAGGCGAATTCTTAACTGACGGCGATGCCATCATTTCACATTTGGCGTTCCTCATCCTTCAAAAGTGTCATAGTATGGACTTAAAAAACACTCAACCAGCTCTTGAAGGAACAAGAACGATTTTGAGATACGCAATTTCTTTCTTCTCAGGAAAGCCAGCGATTAAAATCTTCTTCTTCTGCCTCTTTTTATGAAATTGAAATGTTCATCGTTGTTACCCAGAGTCTTGACAGAATGGTTTGTTACGGGAGGAGGATCACTCAAAGATTAGTCGAGGAAAGAAGATGAAAGGAAGTAAAGTGTAAAATAACAGTTCAAACAACTGCTTCATGCATCATACGGTTACCAATTACATGTGAAAATACTATAAGAAGAAGACGAGAGCCTGGCTACAATACATATACATACATTTTTTCAACATCAACTGCACTGGTAAATCGATTACAATCTCAATATTTTAAAAAGACCTATCGGATGTTAAACTGAGGACATACTCAGTTGGTTTGACGAAAGGTACAACACACCTTATCAAGGTTGTTGACCATACCTCAGCTTCATCAGGACCTGGAAGTAAAATAATTTGTCAAAATGGACGACTTTAAATTTGTAAAAGCTGCAAATGGAAACATTCAGCAAAAATTTCGATCCTTTGTCCCTGTTCAAGATGTCTTTCATGAGAACGGGGGGGGGGGATTCACACCAAAACAGTTGTCTACAGGGATTTACACTCGATCCTTTAATGATGCAGTGACTGAAGACTACCCGGTGCTTACGACGTAAACCTGTCGCACGAAACCGAGGGCTCATCTACTTGCCAGGAGAAATAAACTAACTACACAACGACAACGCAGTGATATTTCTTTTGTGAATGTGGGCAGGGGGTTTTGGCACTTTAACTTCTTGCTAAAGTCATGGGCAATCGCATATACCGATGATTTGTGTAGGCGAGTGTGTGAGTACGTGTGTGGGTGTAGTAGGTCTTCAGTCATTCGTTTCCTATGCTTAACTTGAAAGTGGTATTTATTGATTTAGAGGAAATGTCATTTTCAACACTCAGTACTCATTTGATTGTTTTGTAAAGGCTAGGCGCTATTTTACATAACAGAGGCCAAAACAGATATTCTTGTAAACTCGGTATCTAAAGACGGGTAATGGGGAAAATTTCCACGCTTGGGTACATAAATTTGTCAAACTACGCGTGGTACGACAATGCCATCTGAGATCACGTCAGGTGGAACGGCGAAGGCACAAGTGTAAACGTTTTTTTTAACTAAAGGCACAAGTGTAAACGTTTTTTTTTTTTTTACAAAAGTGATTTCACACTTGCTATATGCATTTGTCGTTTTCGACACAAGATCTAAAATATCGGGAAAGGTTATTCATACCGCCAGACTGCCAGATGTAAAAGACAAATGAATTTAATTCCTGAATAACTTACCTCATGAAAGGCCATTGTGGTAGATGCCACAGTTAGCAGGTATAGAGTGATGTATCAGTTCAATATGCTCACTGTTACTCGTGGGACTAGGTCAAGAAATTTTGAATTCCTAATTGCAATACATTGCCTCCGGTCTGTTAAAAACCATAGGGGCTATCTCCGTCCTGACTATAACCAATCCGCATACCACGTATCAAATCTATCCAAGTTTGCTATCTTGAGATATCGTATGAACCAGTGCTTTTCAGACTTTGCTCCCTGGTGACCTCAGATGGACTTTGACCTCCAAAAAACAATAGGGGACCATCTCCTGATCATAATACATCCACATATTAAATATAAAACCTATCCAAGGTTTCAATCTTGAGATATCATGTTAACCAGATTATCAGGCTTTGAACCCCAGATGACCTTTGACCTCTGCCAAAAATAATAGGGACCATCTACTGACCATAAAGCATCATATACCAAACATGAAATCCATCCAACATTTCCAGTCTCTGACTTCCGATGACCTTTGACCTCATCCAATAACAATAGGGACTAACTCCTTAATGTAAATCATCCACACATCAAATACGGAATCTATCCAATTCTCTTATCTTGATATGGCATGTTAACGAGATTTTCAGACTTTGACCCCTGGTGGCCGCAGATGACCTTTGACATCCGCCAAAAACAATGGGACCCATCTTCTGATCATAACGCACATCTATGTACCAAGTTTGAAAACTGTCAGCTATTCCTATCTTGAGAAATCGTCACACACACACATACACACACACACGGGACATGCACATTATACTAGTCACGTGGAGATATTCTGTTCTTCCTAGTCAACCGGGGATAATCGCAGGTTTTCAGCAAGGCAACTGGGGATACTGAAAAATCTACCCACACATTTACACACAAATTCAAACTTAAAACATGGAATTGAGGATATACCTCAGATCAACACCCCATGGCACTTTGCATTATTTTGAACTATGTAAAAC
Organism: Holothuria scabra; assembly: GCA_037179385.1. Classification (NCBI taxonomy): domain Eukaryota; kingdom Metazoa; phylum Echinodermata; class Holothuroidea; order Aspidochirotida; family Holothuriidae; genus Holothuria; species Holothuria scabra. The sequence continues at coordinate 9,832,155 of CM074190.1, read as the reverse complement.
CGGGGATATCTCCGTTCAGTTTCGCGGGGTATCCCCAGTTCCACTGGAATTTGCATGTGTATATCCCCGATTGACCACAGAAACTCACGCGCATACACACGCCATCATGAGTGCATAGGTTTCTCTTATCATCGAAACCAAAAGCGGTTTTAACTTATTTTCAGTTCGTAACAATTTCCCGTTTCCTGCTCTCGTCTTACAGTCGTGCTATTATTGAGGTGGATCTGTCTTGGCACATGGATGGCTTAATAAGATAGGATTTGATTGGCAGTGAACGAGGCTAGCTGCCAGAAAATCTAAAAAACGTTTTTATAACATTCGTCTACTGCGAGAAGGAACGATAATATTCTTGTCCCAAAACTTATTGTTCACTCGTTTAACACAAAACCAAGTGAATTGATATGCATTGTATTGTATTAAAATTTATTTTCTTTTACAGACGAACGTCCTGACTGCAAACTTAACACTGCCAGTCAGTGTCCCACTCTTTGTTTTTTTCAATTCGCCACCAACCGTACTAAATAATCATTTATCATAATGGGATACAAGGTCATCTGAAGTTGTTAGTGAATAATGCAACGTATTCTCCCCATAACTCGATGAAGCAAAACAAATTACATTGCGAGGTGAACAGCTATCTGGTTTCGTCAGATGAGGATGAATGGGTCATCTTAAAAGCAAAGCGATTCGGCTATGTTTGACCCTTTCTCGCCACTTGATTGTTTCTTACTGGTTTAGGATCTCTCAGATCTTTAGATTTTCCAAAGAATCTCCTCTCTGAATAAGGACCGGATAACTTTCGAGAAACTATCCAACCAAATTTCCTCTGGGAAACGAAGAATTTTCATCACCCTTCCCACCGGCCATGAATTAATCGCACCGTGTCATGTCTTGGAATTACTTTACACCCTGACAAGATCACCCTCTTAAGGTTACGGCCTCTTTCAATGTAACGAATCGTTTACTTCTTGTCCTGACAGATTTACAAAACACGATATCGCACGCCTTTGTGACGCAAAACGAAAATTATTACCACTAGAATAGTACATCATGTATTCATACTCTATTTTAAAGCCCTTATTTTACAGTCTTCTCCACGTATGTTGAAAGGTACGTCTGCGGAGTAATACCGTAAGTCAACATTTTGGGGTATCGTATCAAAACCTGGTAGTCATACACGGGTTCCCATGTTACCTCGACTTGACAACTTTATAACCCTTGGTAAACCAAGGGTCACCAGGTCACTCTTCCAATGGTTGTTCAGTTCGTCTCGAGAAGGTAAATCTTTTGACGATAATTAAGAAAGTTTCAGCGAAACTTGACCACGTATAAATAAAGTAGCATCTAGTTGCATAGGCTGATCAATTGCGCAAGTTTTCTTTCCTTCCTAACGTCGAACCTTGACGTAACCATATTTTAAGTCACGACGATAACCCCACATGGCTTTCATCGGGTCAAAGGTTTTCAATTAGATTTTTCTAACGAACGGACGGTAAGACGGACGAACGTTCGAACGAACACAGGAAGAAAGGAAGGAATAAATGTGTAAAGGAAGAAATGAAGGGGAAATAGAAGAACAAATGGATGGAACGGTGGGTGGTCGGACGAAAGTGACGCAGCTTCCTTTGAACAACTCTTAAGTTTAGACTATCCAACTCCCTGACCTATCATATAAGAAAGCCCTTTTTAAGCCAGGGAGTTGAAAGAGAGCTCTCCGTTTAAGCAAAGTCTTCCCAAAGTCCTTAACACATACATTGTTCAATGGCAATAAGTTCGAAAATCCATGGTAACACATTTCAGTACCGACAAGCCTAACAAAAGTTACCAAATCGAAGCGATGAACAATTTTGTGTGCCAATCCAAAATTGCACTCTTTGGTCAACGCCCATGACGTCGATAAGAAACAGTCATTTTATATAAGCATGTCTTGAAAAAAAAATCAAAATAAAAATTTAAGGATTTTTTTACATCTAGCCGCGCAATTAATTAAACTGTCTTCATTTTTTCGATTCATGAAATGCTTTTAAGCGTCATTATTTCAAAACGTAAATCCTTTTAAGTTACTACAAAATCAATCAGTGAGTGGTGGTATTTGGTATTCATCAAATAAATCTGAAATGTTTGAGAGAGTTCGATAACCCAGATATTAGGTTAAATACCAGAAGACGATGCCATTGTTTTATCTTCTCACCAACACTGTCTTGAACAAACTAAACCAATACGCGTCACTTTGAAGATATCATTTAAAGCAAAAATCAGTTATTGAGCAGGTCCCCAAAAAAGACAGCTTTGACAACTTTCAACAGGCAAACCAAAGTGTACGCAATTCTTCAGGGAGAAAGTCCAAGTGTTGACAGCCGTCGGCGGCTTAAGAAGTCACACTATATTTCCTTTATCTGGCAAAGACTTATCTTTATCAGATTCACATTTGTATTTCACATTCGCGTTAACTTTTGGCCAAAATTATGCAGCCAAACACTTCAAGAAATGCAAGGCTTTCAACATTAACCTTCAATGGCCTTTAATTCATTGTCCAACATCGATAAAGCTACCATAAAGTATATATTTATGCTACAAATCTTCGCGAAAATGCAAGATGTTTTCAAGGTTTAAACACAGGGCCTATAGACGAATCCGATTAACAGCTTGTTTTTAGTGACTTTAGGCAGCCACTAGTGGGTTCCATCAGCCTTAAATTGTCTTTATTTATTGTTTACATGAATTTCAAACACTCATATTTAGTAAAATTGGAAAATTTAAGATACAAATTAGTGTGCGACCTTCCATGGCAGAGGTAAGCAAGGAAATCGAAAGATTTAAAGGCGAGGGACCCCAGTTATGGCCGACTGAAATCAGACCATCACTTGCTGTTCGGATTCGTGTATACTGGTATAACATCAGCAGTGCCTCTTCAATCAGGCGTGACTGTTTTTCCACAACGTAGGCGCAGCACGCAATAATTGGAAGCCTTTTTGCGTAAAGGATCGCATACGGACGGCACAGAAACAAAAAAGTGAGCGTACAATTAAATAAATACACTTTGTAAATTTTGAAATTATTGAAATTCGTAACTATAATAAGAGTTTAGAGAGAAATAGATTATTACTGTAGTAATGATGATGAAGCTAAATGACACAGCTTACCACGGCAAAGGTTTACGTTAGCCTAGGACTGAGGTTTTCTTGCTACCGCCAGTCAGTTTCTCATACCCAGTGAGAGGGTTTTTTTTTTTTTTTTGCTTACAACACCAGTGTAAATTTGGAACGAGTACCCCTACTATGCATCATAATGCCGTCCATATGTAAAAGTTATTTTTCTCCCCCTTAACTTATCCCGTTTCACTTGAACATTTATCAAGCCAGTCAATTCTTCGTGTTGTTAATGGGCCGCGTTTTTAACTCTCTTTTGTGTGAATATGCAATTTCACCTTCAGAGTAGCCTCTCCCGCAGAGAGCACCGTCGGGCTGATCACATTTAACGATAACCACAATCACATTACTACAATTATCGAAAACTTATTTCATAACCCAAGGCATAAATATGAAATTGACGTATCGGCAGGCCTAGATAGCGAGTAGCGAGTATTTCAATGTGTAGAGAATAATAAAATGCTACTGATACTAGACTGAATTCTATCGCCACTTATGTCACGGTATTTGTGGGTGATGAGTTATTGAAAATGAGTCTTGAAATTAATCTGTCTGCCGAGATTGTGCCACAATGCTGTCATAAAGTATCTTAAATAGGTTAATGCATGATCAAATATGAAGGAATGTAGACGAAAAACCAAGCAGCATTTTAAAGTGTGTAGATAATTTACTACATTCCATAGCTGAGCAACGTTGCAATACAGAAGTAGCTTTTGGTTCCTCATATTTCAAGAATGAGATGGGTCGGTGTACCTCTGAATGATTTTAGAGCTATTAGGGGTGCTCAAGCTGTCATCACTGGTTGACATTGGTTGGCATAGAGCATGCGCAAAAAACACATGCCTGTATGCTAGGGTGCTGGGGGTGTTAAAACTTGCGCAACTACACGTAGAAAGCAGATAAATTAAAATCTACTTGTCGTTGTGACGACAGGCGTTAGCGCGCTTTACCAACTCTTTTGGCGCCCAACCATAACGTTTGTAAACACTGAATGAGTCTATAGCGAAGTGGTCTTTTGTATAAAGAGAATAAGATTTACAGCTACCACCTTCCTTAAAGGTCTAACCCTCTCCCCCAACTCTCGTAACCTACTTATCCCCCTTCCCTACTAAGCCCTCCCACAACTGTCTACAAATAATCCTCATTCACATAGTCTCAGAATGAGTTTACAAGATCCCAATTTGTAGTTAGAGAGAGTTTTACGGCCCAGTTTCCAACCTTTTTGGTTCAAGTCGAGCCGAACACGGCCTTTTTTCCAGTTGCGGCTCACTGGCTTGTTTTCTCCATGCACTCCGTTGCTTATGCGGAGCATCACAAACAACGGCAGAAGGTTCCACATTTAAAGTCAACATGTAACCAAAACACTCTCAGTACAGTCCATGCTGTGTAATATGAGCTGCAGTACTCTTCATTTTTAAATCGCTGTAAAAGAACTGTTCCCACTGAGAATTTCTGTGGACTAGAACGAAAAATGTAGTTTAGGGTGAGAGTTAACCGCCCCTTAAGGCTTCCAGTTCGTCTTACATTTGTTACTTATTCAAATGTGGTTTTAAAGACACATCAGATTCAGTGAGAATGCGTCATATAGTGCCAGTTTAGTATGAAGGTAACATTTAACGTCTGTCAAGTTAAATGTTAGGTGCAATTTTCCTCCTGTAGTTGCCTCTTACGACAAGCGGCGAATAACGGAAGCATATTCTTCACCCAGTCCACAGAGAGCTACCATTCCCATCTGTCCAAATGATATCGATGGCAGAAGCCCCTTTACATCTTCTCACAGGTGATATATACCATTAATTCATTCTTGGTTACCTTTGGCACTAATAACTAAGATAAATAATGGCATGAAATCCCATTTGACTGATAATGACTTCTCTGTGTAGTAGCTTTAGTAGTACTGAAAAGGCAGATCAACGATCTGTTTTTATGGAAGAATGTTATTGAAAGATCAATACAGTTACACATCAAAATATCTAAGCATTGCTAAGTCTTCCAAACCCACGGATAAGTATACTGGGTTTCGCCTTTAAAGATGATGAAAATATTGAAGAAATAAAAACTAAACATTTATGTTTCTCTGTTTGTTGTATACGCGATATACAAGTCATTTAAGTCCACTTCAAAGTCATTTTCCTTCGTATCAAATCACAAAACATTTTCAATTCCCAACTTTTTTGAAGATTACGTGCAACTAAGAGGGTACTAATATTATGCAATAAAAAATCAACTTCTCTTAAATGTGGCATAATTATATATACCAACATCTTTTAACGTTGTTGCGGTGTAGCTCTTTACATATTAATCCTTTACCGTTATTTGGGTCCTTTTGGACCCATACGGAGAGCTTGGCTAGCTGTCAACCATCGTTACTGTTTCACGGGAGCTCGAAACTGCGAGTAGCTACCCGAAAATTCGGCCACAACAACGAGAGAGATAAGAGTTTAAGGTCACGGGGTCAATGGCCTACGGAAGCTGATGCGGGGCGTGCTAGGCCCGCTTTTCCGCTCCCTCCCGAGGCGCGCAAATATATGCCCCGATCGGAGCACAACGGTAAAGGGTTATCTAAACTATCTGCACCACTCGGCTGTGCACAAACGCAGAGACAATGGCGTCACTTTGCAGTAAACACACTCCACAGGCTTATTTTAACCCTTTACCGTTATTTGGACCCATACGGAGAGCTCGGCTGTCACCCATTTTTACTGTTTCACGCGGAGCTCGAAACTGCGAGTAGCTACCCGAAAATTCGGCCACAACAACAAGAGAGACAACAGTTTAAGGTCACGGGGTCAATGGCCTACGGAAGCTGACGAGGGGCGTGCAACGTCGGCTTTTCCGCCCACTCCCGAGGCGCGCAAATATATGCCCCGATAGGAGCACAACGGTAAAGGATTAACGGTTTCACTAATAGCCTGCACAAAAGGTAATGACGAATCCAGTTTTGTGCGGTGTTACACTTTCTTTCATTCCCTTTATTCGTTACAAATTCTCTCAATTCTACCTCTGACGAATAGCACTGTCAGTGATATGGATATTTTGCAAGAATACATGTCACATACTGTAACTAAATATAAGATAGATATTCCCATACATTTGTAGATATCCCCGTTTGAAAATGAAGGTGAGAGGACAGCAAATGATACGCTTCACAAATTGACCTATTTCAGACGTTTTTGAGTCGAAAAGTGAAAAAGGTAATTTTGTGGAAATTGTGGGTTTTATCTACTTAGGCGTTGTTTTATGATATATCAAAAGTTTTCGCCATAGGAGGTTGAACAATATATTTTTAGTTCTTCAAAAACTGGTATGAAGTAGCCAAACGTTACACCGATAAGTCCATGAGGTGTTCGCAGTTTGGAAAAAACACCAAAATGTGGGGCAAGTTATACAATAGATGCAAGGCGAAATGACGAGCTACGACAAGGTTTACAGAACGAAAAGAGTTCTTCGGACCGTACGACAATAAACCTGCCAATTACACCTTAACTTCTATTTCATTTTGACAGGCAGAGTTGCAAAAAGGATTTCATACCCCCAAACTACTACGGCAAAGGCATTGTAAAATTGAGGGTGGACAAAATAGTTGTATACGGGAGTTATAACTCGTTCCTATCAAAGGCTTATGTTGCTTTCAAACAAAAACTAGAGCAAAGAAAAAATCAATGTTTGATCATTTATATTTCATGCACTACACATGTAGCTTTTTTATAATTCAAAACGAAATTGGTCGCCTTTCTTCTTCTTCTTTAAAACATGATTTGCAGGCGAGCAGTGTGTAACATTTATTTTCATAACCATAATAAGTATAACCTTTCAGTCCGTTCGAATCACCAATAAGTGCTTTAGCCAGAATGTGAACGAATTATGACTTAAGGTTAGAATAGACTTTTACCTTCATATTGTAAGCTCTAATGTAACTGCTAGTTCGATATCAGTTCAGCAATTGATGTGAAACATCTCACTGCTTGTTTGAGCGTGACTCCTAAAAAGGACAAAACTTTTCGAAAATGTCTAAAATGGCATTTCATTTACGCTAGGTAAACGTAGTCATGAATCTTTCAAAGCATCATCAATATCTTGTATCTTGGCGGAATTTCTTTCCAACAATCGTCGAATTGTCGCTGCTGACATCTCTTCATCTTCAATAACTTTATCCGTGCTCCAATAAGACGGAAGATCATCTATGAATGATATCGATAAGGAAATGTTCCGCCAAACAAATTTTCTCCACAACTTACTTTTATCTTAAAAATTACAGATAATTACAAATACAGGTTACATACCCCACGGAGCAAACTTTGTTTTCTCAGGTACTTAGCTTCCAAAACCACCGTCCACCGAAAGGGATGTGACTGAACAAGGAATATCCCGTGTACAGACAGTAACTTAGGTTAAGTGTCGGACTGCTTTCCGTGAGACTTTTCATGCCAACATTTCACGCCTTACTTTATGTCGTTACACGACAAAACTACGTGGTGCTAACTAAACTGCCAGGTCTGGTAAGATGTTGAAAAACTTGAGAAACTTTTCAGTTCCTGATACCTTACCTTTTCATATTGTTTGTTTTTTTTTAAGTAAACAGGATATAAGTGTGGAGATTGAGAATCTACAAGCAGATCTCAAAAGTAAAAAATACAGTTGTTAATAAGAACCCTAAATATTACAGACAGATCAAACGGTACTTTCAACCAGTCCTCTCCTGAATACATCCTTCCTGGACATAAACCATAGCATTCGGTGAATAAAATCATTCTAAACCTAATAATTTGAATCGACAATGTTCTACGACTCATCGTAAATACGTCTCTTGTGGCCAGGGTCAGTGTTTATATGGGAGAACAACATTTCTAAAGGTTAACCGCACATAAATAATACATCAACCATTGTTCTACATTTTATATACATGTCTAGGAAATTAATGGAAACGGAGTCTGAGCTACGTGAACGTTATGTACAAGCTTACGACCAAGAAAGGTCATGTGATGGTAATCTTTCGGACTGTTGTCCGTTTGGTATATGAAACTGTCAACGGCAACTCTTCGGTACAAATTGTAAATAATAGTGCCCCTTGGGAAGAAAGTGACTGAATCTGCCGCGGATAGGTTGGACTGTTGTTATCACCCGAAGTCTTGGGTTGCTACTGGGAGGAAGCGAACAAATTAGGGAGTAATTACAAGAGTAAGAAAATAAGAGATTAGTGATACATCTCCCGGAAGATAGGCGAATGTAACAGAAAGATGAGCTGGATGAAAACTTCCCAGAGGAAATTACTGTAACATTTTAGCTCTAGATGAAAAAACACCTTGCATTTATTTAACAGTTGATAATAAAGATGTAAGATTAAATTCAGAAGTGCCGAGACTGGAGGCGTATTTAACTGTTTATAGATGAATTGGTATAAATGCCTTACTACGATTTCTAATTCTTATGAGCTCTTAATGATACATTCGCCCAACCTTAAAGTCAAACCCTAGTGCAAATGTTTAACAAGTGTTTTATCTCGTTTATGAAAAGGCAATAAAAATGACCTTGTTACGAGGTATAACCCAAGGCAAACTCGTGACAAGAAAACGTAACACAGACAGCGTGGATCCTTCCATTTAAATGCAATTACGGATGTTTTTACCAAAAGTTTGTTTTCAGTACGAAGCATTAAGCAACAAAACCGTGTAAAAGTTTTCCAAAAATTAAATTATGTTTTTTGGTTACTGGAAAATGATAGGGACACAACCTTTTTTCGCCATATATGTATAAAATAAAGTTGACTAAATTACTTACGCAATATAACCAAAAGGGTAACCCCTAGTAAAACCTCCACTCAAATGGCGTGAACAGCATGCAAATGTTATAGACTTATATACAAAACACCGTCAAAGGTTCATCTTATCCTTGAGAAGTGTTTTTCACTTTATTGCTTGGCAGAGGTTGCAACAAATACCAAAGAGTTCGGGCAGGAAAAAAACTACGAAGATCTGCAATAGTAATCCCTTCGATATTTTACGTTACCCCTGAAAAGGCCTTCATAAAGTCCTGAAATAACTTTAAGGCAAAAATTTGTTACCGACGTTATGAGGCCCAGCTCCATAATTTTCGCCTTTGATTCATACCTATAAGTATCACGAAAGAGAATCCTTTAGCACCCTTCTCTATTTAGCATGCTCAAAGATGATTTTAGGATAAACTTATATCTCGATTGAATCAAATATCGACCCAATCTGATACTTTACTTAACAATGTTCCATTTTGCAGGTAATCGAAATAAATATGGTGAAACGGACCTGGAAAGTCGCGCACAGCTGTTAAAGAAGAGATGGTTTTAATTACCAAAAGGTCCCCCCCCCCCCACGAAGAGAAAATGAAGATGAATAAAATACCAAAACGATACTATAAAACTACGATCAAACTAAAATGTATTCGAATCGATATTTGCGAGTTTTATGAATATCTTCTCCATTTCTGCTTCGAAAGTGCCAAAAACTGCCTACGAATGTAAACATATGATTCGCATCGGAGACCGATGGAAATGAAACGTTAACTCACTTTGAGTGACGTCACACCGACTGACAGCTTTTATCGGACACGCGGAGTCTGTTGCATGTGTGACGTGAAGACGCTACTAATGCAAGTTTATTTTAGTAGAGCGATGCCAGTCACATATTTACATAACTTTAAAGAACATAGGGTTCACTTCTACCAGAGATGAAGCAAATTTTAAGACGAACTCCCCAAATCGGATCGCAGTCTGATCCGAAATCGTTTCGGTGTAAACGCAGTTTAAGACAAGCATTGGTAGTATTACGGCTTGTGAGTTGGGCGGGAAGAAACAAAAGCGAGGATGCTTCACGGAAATCTGCGTCTTCGCGAAGTACTTTAAAAGAGACACGAATGAAAGGAACAAATCTTGCCCCTTTCTTTTCAAAGAGATGGTAAACAGCACAAGCTAAGCTTTTTCAAAGATAAATTCGAACTTTGACATATGCTGTATGGAAGAAGGTCAACGGAGTGATGGCGATATTAATGCAATTAAATTTTTAAAGTACAAACAGAAAACCTGAGACAAACCAGAATGCAAAAATGCATTGAGGTTTCGACGATACATACATGCTCTTTTCAATGAAATGCTACATTTCTTGTAAGAACTGGTGACCCGAAGTGACCTTTGACTCCACATGTTAGTAACTGGTTTTTTTCTTTTAACCCAAACAATTCTACAAATTTCATACTGTGCCTTAAGATATTTCGCAAACAATCAGCTTACATCATACACATCAACATATCAAGTTTGAAATGAATCCCAAGTTTCGTACCTTAAGATATTGTGTTAAAGAGTTTTTCAGGATTTGTCCCCTTCTGACCCCAAATGACCTTTGACCTCTACCAAAATAAAAAGGATTCTTCTTTACATCATAATACATCTACATATCAAGTCTGAAATGAATCCAACTTTCCTATCATGATGTATCATGTAAACAAGGATTTCAGTGTTTGGACAACATGTGACCCCAAATGACCTATGACCTCCACCAAAGTTCTTGGGTTTTTCCTTACATCATTACGCATCAACATATCAAGTTTGAAATGGATCAAAGTTTCCTACCTTGAGGTATAGTGTAAACCAGGATTTCCGGGGTTTGACCCCACGTGACCCAAAATGACCTTTGACCTCCACCAAAATATATCCAGTTCTTTCTCACATTATAACGCATCAACATATCAAGTTTGAAATGAATCCAAGTTTTCTATCTTGAGATATTGTGTAAACAAAGATTTTGGTCTTTGACCCCCTGTGACCCAAATGACCTTTGACCTCCACCAAAATATATCCCGTTCTTTCCTACACCATTACGCATCAACATATCAAGTTTGAAATGGATCAAAGTTTCCTACCTTGAGGTATAGTGTAAACCAGGATTTCCGGGGTTTGACCCCACGTGACCCAAAATGACCTTTGACCTCCACCAAAATATATCCAGTTCTTCCTCACATTATAACGCATCAACATATCAAGTTTGAAATGAATCCAAGTTTTCTATCTTGAGATATTGTGTAAACAAAGATTTTGGTCTTTGACCCCCTGTGACCCCAAATGACCTTTGACCTCCACCAAAATATATCCCATTCTTTCCTACATCTTAACGCATCAACATATCAAGTTTGAAATTAATCCAAGTTTCCTACCATGAGATATCGTGTAAATAAGGATTTCGGGGTTTGACCCCACATGACCCCAAATGACCTTTGACCTCCACCAAAATCAATAGGGTTCTTCCTTACATCATAACGCATCTACAAATCAAGTTTGAAATTAATCCAAGTTTTCTATCTTGAGATATTGTGTAAACAAAGATTTTGGTCTTTGACCCCCTGTGACCCCAAATGACCTTTGACCTCCACCAAAATATATCCCGTTCTTTCCTACATCTTAACGCATCAACATATCAAGTTTGAAATTAATCTATGTTTCCTACCATGAGATATCGTGTAAATAAGGATTTCGGGGTTTGACCCCACATGACCCCAAATGACCTTTGACCTCCACCAAAATCAATAGGGTTCTTCCTTACATCATAACGCATCTACATATCAAGTTTGAAATTAATCCAAGTTTTCTATCTTGAGATATTGTGTAAACAAAGATTTTGGTTTTTGACCCCCTGTGACCCCAAATGACCTTTGACCTCCACCAAAATATATCCCGTTCTTTCCTACATCTTAACGCATCAACATGTCAAGTTTGAAATAAATCCAAGTTTCCTACCATGAGGTATCATGTAAATAAGGATTTCGGGGTTTGACCCCATGTGACCCCAAATGACCTTTGACCTCCACCAAAATCAATAGGGTTCTTCCTAACATCATAACGCATCAACATATCAAGTTTGAAATTAATCCAAGTTTTCTACCATGAGATATCGTGTAAACAAGGATTTTGGGGTTTGACCCCACGTGACCCCAAATGACCTTTGACCTCCACCAAAATCAATAGGGTTCTTCCTTACATCATAACGCATCTACATATCAAGTTTGAAATTAATCCAAGTTTTCTACCATGAGATATCGTGTAAACAAGGATTTTGGGGTTTGACCCCACGTGACCCCAAATGACCTTTGACCTCCACCAAAATCAATAGGGTTCTTCCTTACATCCTAACGCATCTACATCTACATATCAAGTTTGAAATTAATCCAAGTTTTCTATCTTGAGATATTGTGTAAACAAAGATTTTGGTTTTTGACCCCCTGTGACCCCAAATGACCTTTGACCTCCACCAAAATCCGCAAAAAGTTAAAATATTTGAGAATACCATACCTTTTCATGACTATGCCCAATTTGCCTACGAGTGACCTTGGACGATTTGCAACTTCCTAAACAATTTCTTTCAAGTATTTTAAAAATTGCCATAACATGACAATACTTCTTCAACACCGTATTACTTGCAGGATGGCTAACTGACAAGTTCTGTCAGGATTATCTCATCAATATGTCCAACTTTCTTATGCTAACCCAGTAGAGCCCAAGTTTCGAGAGTTATTCAGGGTTAGCTATTTTGTGACAAGCGTAGAGAAATGAGAATGTCCATTATCCCTTTACTTGTTATTTAAAGGATACAGTTAAATTGCTGCAACTTCTCTAGCTCCAGTCCAACCTCTCTGGAAAGACAAAAAGAAAGACAGCATATCGACTTTCATACCAAAACCAGTAGCGAACTTCCATGGTCATGACACTTAGCGAAATGGAGTAAGGGACCATGAGCCGGAGGCAAACAACCTAGTGAATCTTCTTATAGACAAATCCGGACAGATTGTGATGGTCTCATTTTAGTCGGCCGTTACTGGAGTCCATCACCTTTAATCTTTAAGTTTCCTTCCTTACCTGTTCCAAGGATGGCTGTTCACTAAAGTGTATCTCAATTTTCTCAACTTCACTGAATATGAAGATTCGAAATTCACTTAGACAATAAATGAAGACGATTAAAGGCTGATGGACCCCACTAATGGCTGCCTACCCCAAAAACAAACACAACAAACAAACGCTAATCGGATTCATCTATATGTCTACATGTAACAAGGCCGTGAACCACAACTGGAAAAAGACCGCGGCCGACTCGACTTAAAACAACAGCTTAAAAACTGGGCCGTACAACTTCATCCAACTAGCCCACATATAACCGTAGACACGTAGGCAGTATTCGCGCATTTCAGTACGCAACAGCAATGTTTCATAGAAGATTATGATGCATTCAAAGACAAGAACTAACAGTTCCAAAAGATGGTGATAACCTTACAGCTAATGAAAGCGCTAAATGTCACTTTTTTCGCGGGCAGATTGAAATCGAACCTGAAATGCATGTTTCTGCAGGGCGTGCCCAGGAGCAAAGCTCTGAGATTTTAGCGAATCTCTTTATGAAAAGTGAGTCTGAGGTAAGGTATACAAATTATTCTTTCGGTTAACCTAACTCCTCACTGACCTAACTAGGAGGGGGCGCAACTGGGGGGAGGGGGGCAGAACAAAATCTAAGGGGCAAAAGTCCCCTCATGCCTCCATCCCCCATAGCGCCACCATCTCTAAGAGCTGAATTAGGATACTCACAAACAGTATCCTCACATGAAGACTATCAGCTTCGAGTGCACAAAACAACTCAATAAAGTTTCTCTCATAACAATTCAGAAACTAACACATTTTTAGCAAACAATATTACAGGCAAACGCATAATAAACTTCTTGAAACCTCTCTGATGATATAAGGGTACAAAATCGACATGGTAACAACGGAAACGGAAAGTTACACTTTCAACACTGCCGAAAGCTTCCAATTCGAATGGTTTAGTGGTCACTTTAACCCTAAGGAAGATTTACTCAATTTTTCTGTAAATGGTAGAAATGATATATGTAGTTACTAACAGACTATATTGCTCTCACATAATCATACTGACAAATGCAATTTACATTTAAACATAAGTATTGTCATAAATTAGCTACCATTTCGTTTAAAAGCACGCTAACAACGCCCTTAATTTTTTGAGACTTTCAGCAAACAACTTAAACACTTGAACAATTTTCAATAGCGATCGAACTTCAGTTTCTTTTTCTTTTCTACTATTGTGAAAAGACATGTAATCATACAAAAGGTATTGTACTCTTTGGTGTACTGTAGTTCACATTTTAATGAAATATTTTGATTGGGGAAATTTAACTAATAACATTAAGAGGAAAAGGTGCTTGCATTTCATGAAAGTGCATGCAGACTTATGAGTAACACCCAAAGAGGACAACAAGCTTTGGAACCAGAAAGCCAAAATGCTTAGTGATTCCTTGCCATCAAATACCTTACCTGCTTTCAAATTGACAGTGCTTGATAGATTTTTCTTTACATTTTAGGCACAGAATTTTCGCAATTTTACCGCTGGTAACCTCAAATGACCTTTGACCTCTACCAAAAGCAATAGGCTTCTTTCTCTCAACATGACAAATCTATATACCAAATATGAAAAGTATCTGTTACTCTTATCTGGAGATATTGTGTTTACAAGCCATTTTCGAAGTTTTGGCAATTTTACCGCTGGTGACCTCAAATGACCTTTGACCTTTACCAAAAGCAATAGGCTTCTTTCTCTCAATATGACAAATCTATATACCAAATATAAAGAGTATCGGTCACTCCTATCTGAAGATATGTTTACAAGCCATTTTCGGTGTTTTCGCATTTTTACCGTTGATGACCTCAAATGATCTTTGACTTCAACCAAAAACAATAAAGTTCTTCCTATCAACATGACAAACCTATATACCAAGTATGAGAAGTGTCGGTCACTCCTATCTGAAGAAATCATGTTAAAAAGCCATTTTCGGCATTTTCCCAATTTTACCGCTGGTGACCTCAAATGACCTTTGACTTCTACCAAAAACAATAGGCTTCTTTCTCTCAACATGTCAAATCTATAAACCAAATATGAAGAGTATCGTTCACTCCTATCTGAAGATATCATGTTTACAAGCCATTTTCAGAATTTTCGCAATTTTACCACTGGTGACCTCAAATGACCTTTGACCTCAACCAAAAACAATAGGGTTCTTCCTTTCAACATGACAAACCTATATACTAAGTATGAGAAGTGTCAGTCACTCCTATCTGAAGATATCATGTTTACAAGCCATTTTCGAAGTTTTCGCAATTTTACTGCTAGTGACCTCAAATGACCTTTGACCTCTACCAAAAACAATAGGGTTCTTCCTCTCAACATGACAAATCTATACATTAAGTATGAAAATTGTCGGGCAATCCTATCTGAAGATATCGTGTTTACAAGCCACTTTCGGCATTTTCGCAATTTTACCGCTGGTGACCTCAAATTACCTTTGACCTCTACCAAAAACAATAGGGTTTTTCTTCTCAACATGCCAAATCTACATACCAAGTACAAAGAGTGTCGGTCACTCCTATCTGATGATATCGTGTTTACAAGTCATTTTCCGCATTTTCGCATTTTTACCACTGGTGACCTCAAATGACCTTTGACCTCAACCAAAAACAATAGGGTTCTTCCTCTCAACATGACAAATCTATATACCAAGTATGAGAAGTGTCAGTCACTCCTACCTGAAGATATCATGTTTACAAACTTTCGGCGTTTTCGCAATTTTACCGCTGGTGACCTCATATGACCTTTGACCTCTACCAAAAAGAATGGGGTTCTTCTTCTCAACATGACAAATCTACATACCAACTACGAAGAGTGTCGGTCACTCCTGTCTGAAGATATCCTGTTTACAAGCCATTTTCCGCATTTCTGCAATTTTACAGCTGGTGACCTCAAATGACCTTTGACCTCAACCAAAACAATAGGGTTCTTCCTCTCAACATGACAAATCTATATACCAAGTATACAAATTGTTGGGCAATCCTATGTGAAGATATCGTGTTTACAAGCCATTTTCGGCATATTCGCAATTTTACCGCTGGTGCCCTCAAATGACCTTTGACCTCTACCAAAAACAATAGGATTCTTACTCTCAACATGACAAATCCACACATTAAGTATGAAAATTGTCGGGCAATCCTATCTGAAGATATCGTGTTTACAAGCCATTTTCGGCATTTTCGCAATTTTACCGCTGGTAACCTCAAATGAGCTTTGACCTCTACCAAAAACCATAGGGTTCTTCTTCTCAACATGCCAAATCTACATACCAAGTACGAAGAGTGTCGGTCACTCCTATCTGAAGATATCGTGTTTACAAGTCATTTTCCGCATTTTTGCAATTTTACAGCTGGTGACCTCAAATGACCTTTGACCTCAACCAAAAACAATAGGGTTCTTCCTCTCAACATGACAAACCTATATACCAAGTATGAGAAGTGTCAGTCACTCCTACCTGAAGATATCATGTTTACAAGCCATTTTCGGCGTTTTCGCAATTTTACCGCTGGTGACCTCATATGACCTTTGACCTCTACCAAAAACAATGGGATTCTTCTTCTCAACATGACAAATCTACATACCATGTACGAAGAGTGTCGGTCACTCCTATCTGAAGATATCGTGTTTACAAGCCATTTCCGCATTTTTGCATTTTTACAGCTGGTGACCTCAAATGACCTTTGACCTCAACCAAAAACAATAGGGTTCTTCCTTTCAACATGACAAATCTATATACCAAGTATGAGAAGTGTCAGTCATTCCTATCTGAAGATATCGTGTTTACAAGCCATTTTCGAAGTTTTCGCAATTTTACTGCTAGTGACCTCAAATGACCTTTGACCTCTACCAAAAACAATAGGGTTCTTCCTCTCAACATGAAAAATCTATACATCAAGTATGAAAATTGTCGGGCAATCCTATCTGAAGATATCGTGTTTACAAGCCATTTTTGGCATTTTCGCAATTTTACCGCTAGTGACCTCAAATGACCTTTGACCTCTACCAAAAACAATAGGGTTCTTCTTCTCAACATGACAAATCTATATCTTAAGTATGAAAAGTGTCTGTCACTCCTATCTGAAGACATCGTGTTTACAAGCTATTTTCGAAGTTGTCGCAATTTTACCGTTGGTGACCTCAAATGACCTTTGACCTCAACTAAAAACAATAGGCTTCTTCCTCTTAACATGACAAATGTATTTTCCCAAATGTGAAAAGTGTCGGACATTTCTATCTTAAGATATCGTGTTTACAAGCAAGTGTCCCAAACACACACACACACACACACATACACACACACACACCCACACACACACACGACATCACCATCGCATAGATTCCTTGCCTGCCTACGGCAAGGCATCAATAACCTTACAGACAACTCTCATCAGCACTTAAGTTAATTGATTGTAGGCAGCTATTAGTATGATCAAACAGCTTCAAATCGTCTTCATTTATGTCTATCGTCATTTACGTCTACATGAATTTCAAACCCTAAATATTCAGTTAAACTGAAGGAATTGAGATACAACGTGTACAATCATTCATGATACAGGCAAGCGAGGAAATTACACGACTAAATTCCAAGTCATATTACAGCGATATCAGATTTCACCCGGATTTTTGTAAGTTTTACTTCATATCTTCTCCATCTTAGTCAAAAAGAAACAAAAAATTTCCATCCAGTGCAAATATATGATTTGTATTGCGGGACTACGAAAATCTAAGTTGTACTAATTATTTTATGCTATCACGCTCGCAGACAGCTTTTATCGGAAAAGCGTCGTCCGATGAAAGTTATTTTCAACCGTGTCGTCATGAGATAAGGAGTTTGCATCTCATTTCCGTGGTCCTCTCATACCGATCATACATTTACAGAAGATGGAAAATTTTCAGTTCTTTCCGTCAATGGATGGAGGAGGTTTTAACTAAAACTCACGAAAATAGGATAGTAATCAGATCCGATATGGCCGTAGTGTGACCTGCAGGCGCTGATTCATGGGGGGGGGGGTTACTGCCTCAGCCCCCCCCCCCCTTTCGCCGCATCAACAATAAAACTTGGAAAATTATCAGTGCAACTCCCTACAACCCCTGCTTTCTCTTGGGTCATCCCCCTCTATGGAATGTCTGGATCCGGGCCTGACCTGGGATTTAAGGTAATGGACCCCAGTTATGTCCTACTTAAATCAGACCATCACTTATCTGTTCGGATTCGTCTATAAAAACACATAATAATGGGTGTATGCGGAGTGTTTTATATTTAGGAAAGACAAATAGGAGTGCAAAGGTTGGTTCAGTGGATGTTCGCACCCGTTTGCTCTGCTATAGGTAGATAGTTAGACACCATTGTTATCCACTTCTGTCGGTTTACTCCCTACATCTACTAGACAGGGAAAGAAACGCGACCTCTTTGGTTAGAACAGAATTTGCTTACCACGTTTCAGCAATTGTACCATATTCCTTTAAGAGCACTTGAAAATACGCAAGATACGAGTTTCAAACTTAACAGTACAACACTTTACTGAAGTACCGTACTGAGAAGATTCTCTGAAAAAGGGTTCAAAGGTGAGGCAAAAGTGCAGGTGTATGACTACATGACTGATGATCCCGCTAAGCAGCTTCCTTAACAGCAGTACAGTTTACTACTGTATGTAATGTCGAAAATTCACTTAAGCGGTGTACTTATGACTCACAAAGCAATGAGTTATTATCGCCAATCATTATGTTGACCACTTTCTTCTGAAAGAGTCTAGAAGGTTCATGCATTTGTACGTCCTAGACTTACATTCATCATTCCTGCGTTATGTTCCATGAATCTGAAAAATCTTACCGATGCGATAAGTCTGTGAGTTCAGGATTAAACTAAACGGGTGACCACTTTTCTCCTACCTGGTTGGTCAAATTGGAAGTTGTACTTCCCGTGACGCAAGCTATTTGAACATGAGTGTTGTTGCGAGAGAGAGATCGCAAGGGCCAAAAGAAGCCTGAGCAAAGTTTGTGCAATTCATACTTGCACAAAGAAATTTTGCATTGTGTGTATAAATGTGGTCAGAAAAAAAGGTGAATTTTTGAGGCATGCTTCGAGCAATAACGAAAAGGCAAAACAACTTATTACGAAATGCAAATCGATAATGTCGTTTGTTTTGCTTTTATGAAACGTGGTTGTTTGATTGCACTACGCAATGTAGGCGACCTTGTCAATATTTTAGGGCCCAAAAATGGGAACTAATTTTAGACGTTGGCAAAAGACAGACAGTGCATTTTATTATGAATATTGCGGATAGGCACACAGGACCGCTAACACTGACGCTAACTCTTCGGTGGTGATATTTTAAAATTTCATGATGATGAAGAAGCAGTTCATTGACGTCATGTAATTGTTTACATCACCTCATCTTATTTACGTCAAATGAATTACTTCGGCAGGCGTTGAACTTTCGTCTCTTTGACAGCGTCACCCATGTTGCCCACTGTGTTGCAATTTGCGTGTATCTGGGAATTAAAAGATAAAAACACGCTTTTATTGGATAAACTTTCATAATAAATTCATCTTTAAAAAAGTAAACTTCGCAGAGTGGAAGGATATACCCCGCTGATTCGATTCACCAAAACCGACCCTTTCTGACGATAAAGCCAAGGAAAACAGCGGTTTGATTTCCAAAGAACAATTGGAGTGGTTGTGTAAGTAGTTTCAAAGCATTACACATGAAGGGTTACACTAACAACACGATAAATGCTAAATGAGGATCAAACTGAAACAGGTAGGACTAACTTTAAAGCATCAATAAAATTTCTTTAAATAGTCCTATTGGGGCTTATTCTTGTACAGGTAAGAAGAGAGTCGTTGCGTCAAGGATAAAGGTGACTAAATTTTTTCTGCTGTCACGTATTCCCATTACACTTAGAGGAATTCCTGTTATAGACCTATTGCCAAATAGCAATTGCAATGAATTGTGGGATAGAGTTTTGGCTAATCGTCAATTTTCACCACAGGAAAATAACATTTATAAAATGACAGACACCAAAACTCTATCCCACAATCCTTTGTAATTGCTGTTTGGAAATAAGTCTGTTCATGCATTAAGGTTATTTTTGTCGCCATTGCTGATACCTTTACGAAAGCAAATTGGAAGCCTTGCGCAGAACAGTAACGTGTTCATTATACTATTTAAGGGTTCTTTAAATTCATCTCATACACATGAAGTGAATAGTTAACAGTTTTAATAGGCCCCGCTCGAGTAAAATTATGATCTTATATCTCCAAATAGGGTCTATAATTCCGTGCATCATACTTTCAAACGACATTATTGCAAAGAATTCCTTTTCCATGAGAAGACTGTTAACTGATATTAAGGAAACTTAAGTTATTGTCGGATGGCGTCTTTTTACTTCTCCTTTTTATTTTTAGTTCATAAACGAGAATATCGGAACAAGCTACCACTACTACAAGTCTTCATTTGCAGAAAGGGCAGCATAGCTATTCAAAGCACTTCAGAAGCATGTTACTTAAACGTCACCGTACATATGATTGATCGGCAGCACCAAAGCTCAACTTGAACAAAACGATTGCACTTAACTGCTTAGGATAGACCAATTGAGCTGAAACATATTCAACTTTCTCTGTATTAATTGTAATTTAACTTTATGTTAAGAGCAGTTGCTAGACTTGGGTTGGCAAAGTGGGTTCACATCAAAACCAATTACATATAAATATGTAGACATTCGACCAACGAATCCAACATAGATATGACACGATTTTCCTACGATGACTTCTATAAAAAGAAGATTGTGATGCATTATATTAACGACGAGAATAACCGACAGTTTCACCGCCAAAACTTACCGCAGATTTGATGACTAAAGCTTAAAGGGCAAGAGCAGTCATCCCAAATTGAAGAAGTGTAGCAGACTGTCCACTTTTATGATTAGCTGAACATTGGGAGTAATGTGACAGTTTTTTTTCTCTTCAAATGTAAATTTACCAGAAATAACTGCTTGGTTTACCTTGAATATGCTATAGTTAAGTCATAAAATGTAATTAAAGATACTTTAAGGAGAAATAATATGAAAATTGAGTAATTTCGCTTTTTCTTCAAAATAAGTTTGGGGGGATTGCTCTTTACCTTTAAGAGGTGTACAAACACTGCTAAGACTGTATCCGCAATCGAGTAACAGCATTAAGACAATTTCGTTAAGTTGAAAGACATTTTTTTGAAGGTCGGGTGACATGAAAATTTGGGTATACATTTGGTTAAAAAACATTAAAAACCATGAAAACTGCCACAATTCCCATCCAAATCTGTTAAATATTGATTATTATACTTGTACAAGCACAAAAATGAGCTCCATTTGGAAATCTTGTGATGTCTACGGATGGACAGGCCATATATGGCTAATGTTATCGCTTTTGCTTTTGTAATCTTCATTTGAAGACAACTGAAATATTATAGCACGCCCTGAGGGTTTATTTTGAAAGTTTAAATTATGTCCTTGATAAGTGTCAACTACCAAACCACAAACTACCTGATGAGTATAAGAGATAGTTAAAGCAGTGATAACCATATTAATATCAACACCGTGCAAGTCTCCACACCATTATTTCAGCGTGAAAAATTGCTTCAGAAACATTCAAATTTTGTAGCAGTATATCCTGAGAACCGTAAAAGATGACGATACAATTCCAAATTATTTTCCCTCTGGAAAGCTGCCAAATGAAGCGACGTTTTTTGACATGTCACACTACCTTTAAGAAGCAAATTACTAGAGGGGGAGTGGATTGTCCAACTGGGCAGGTGATGGCATAAAACTTGGGTTCTTAAACGGCGACCAGTCGCCGGCACTCTACCTGCGAGGCGAACCGCCATCGTGATACGGCCTGAAAACGTACAGGATATTGAGAGCTACAAGAATAAGTGACTTCGGATAATGTGCTTACTTATCACATACCTCTTCGGGATATGTTATTTTGACACCGTGTTTGCAACACGCCAAACCCAGGCGAAGTGAAGATGCACTTTTTAGAAGATCTTCAAAAAAAAAAAACTTTCCTGACATCATTGCGGGAATCCGGTGGAAATCCGGTGCTTTGTTCACATTTGGCTCATCAGAGGTTATTAATTTTTCATACCGTGAGTAGGAATGGCTGTTGCAATAGTACTTTTCGTAAATACAAATAGAAGTGGGCTGGGCAATAACTAGTAAAGCTTTTCCTTTGGAAATCAAAGCAGGCATCTAATGAATACTGGGGGTAACATTAAAAACAAATACGGCTGGAGATGAAAAAGCGTCGGAAAGGTTTTGTACTTATTTTTAACGAGTCACTAATGTAACGTAAATAAGTTCTGCGAAGTATCCTATGGTCCCTACTTACTTGACGCGTGATCTCTTTAAAACTGTCACAAAGGCAGTCAGCTCCTTTTGTTAAACGAGCAAATTAAGTTTATAGGTAGTAATTAGTGGTAACTATAGACGAATCCGGACAGCAAGTGATGGTCTGATTTAAGACGGCCATGACTGGGGTCCATCAACTTTTAATCTTTCAATTCCCTTCTTTACCTGTACCATGAACAGCTGTACGTTAAAGAAGCGCTGATCGCATTCGTCTATATCCAAAAAACTAGTCATGACTTCAATAGGCGAGGTCATAGTTTCTCATCTTATTAGGAAGGTGTACTGTAAGCAGGTAAGTAAACCATTGCAGAAGTTCTTCTCGACACTATGGCAACGAATTATTTCTCCTTGCTCTGATCACTAAATATTTCACTAATAAGTCCCTTCAATGAATACTCCCCAATGTTATTTGAAGGGAAGGAGAAAACTACTATAAAAACCTGTCTATCCATCGTGTGGTATGCGAATCAATTTTTTCAAGAAAACCCTTTTGTAATATACCAATTTGAGACGTAGAAGCTTAAAAAAATAATGGAAAATCTTGGCTCTATGGATTCTTTTTCGTTTTGAAAATCTACAAAAATGGTAACAGTGAACATGGTGTCATTGGAAGTCTTCTTCACTGAGATCGACCACGTCTCTGAAATTCTCAGTTGTTGACGTACAAGCGTGATCTTGGATACTTCATACCAGTCACTTTATCGTTCATTATCATTTCGGGGTATGCTAGAAGTTGAACTCATATTTTCTGTTTAAATTGTGAAACAAGTAATTGACGCTGCTAGAAATTTGTAAACTTAGAAGTTATCCTGAGCTTCGGCGAATTTTTTGTCCCTTCTGATGTTGGTAGCCTTCCTCACTGAACTAAAAAAAGTTACGTTCTCTTCTCGAAAAGTCTCGGTTGTTCGCGGAGGCACTTGATCTAGAAGACGTATAAAAGGCTCTTTATCGTTTATTTGCAATTCGGGGATATAGCCAGTTTAAGGAGTAGTCCTTGTTCGGACTTATGGGACAATAAATCAAAGAAGATATCCACTAATGGATACTTGAAAGGAAAAGAGACAGTTAAATGACAAAGTAAAAGTGAGGTATAACAGCAATGTTCCTAAAAGATCAAGGTATCCGCGACATGTGTTGCGCTAAATCAATATTGACTTCTTAAAGTGTATGCGCTAGAATTAACAATGAAAAGATGACACGCCTTGTTATCAGGTTATGTAACGTTCCATCTATATAATGCCCAAACTGTTTGGCTAACACTTTCGTGATAGATTCGACAGTGCGCTGAAGTAGGTACAGAAGTGGTTGACGAGTTCGAAACGACTGCGAAACATGTGCAAATGTTAAAAAAGGAAGGAACCAAAAAACGCAATTTTTAAAGTAGTAGATTTTACAAAACATACTCCGGCGCCACGCTAAAAGCAAACTACGAACATTGGCTGCAGAAAACTAAAGACCTGGCGGCCATAAGCTAACATCTCCGGAAACTGTTGCCAAGACTAGACAGTTTCGAACTTTTTACCCCGAATGTCTTCCGTTTGTTGAGAGCTCTCATTTAGTCAAACGAGAACGAAACTTTGTCACAAGGGCTAGAATATATGCAACTTTTTGTCAAACAAAAGTGAAAAGTTGTATATACGATCAAGTTCTTTGAAAGTCTGACGGAACGAAAGCAGTGACGGTGATGAAATGGTCGAGTCTTGCCCTCATGCCACCAGTAACATTAAGACACGAATGGTAGCTGTAGGATTAGTTAATTCATGAGAGAATACAGCGTTAACTGAACATCACAGAGTACAGTACCGATTTTGTGGATACTTTTGCGGAAGCACCTGCATCATGTTTTTTTCACTTTGGCACATACATTTGTGCAGGATAAACCCTTTCAATTGGACAACTCTCTGCAGGTAGTTCATTAAACAAATCCAATTCAATATGAAGCAAGTTTCACTCTTTGCAAGAAAGAAATCACGTAGCGCATTACTTAATGATGTCTCATCCCCATCAGTACGTCTTGCTCATAGAATCCCATGAATGGTAAATACACTCTAACACGTTTAGGTACCTTAATCAACGATGGAAATGGGAAATGATCTCTTCTATCAAAATACTGCGATTAGCGTTTGTCCAAATTCTGTAAAAAACAACGTTTTTACCTGATTACTTTTGTACACAGAGTAATCTAGGCACAACTCGTATTATTCTCACATGTCTAAATTAATTTGATTCAAATAAGAACCAGCTTAGTGTATGTTCCCTCAAAGTGTTTCTTGGAGAGTGACGTATATCATTTTTGATGAAAATCAAATTGCAACGGTACTTTCCAAGAATTGTTTTCTGGGAATGGGAAAACTATATTTAAAATAAAAAACTTCACACAGGTGAAAAGAAATGTCTTTTGTTATACATTTTAGCTACAGAACATAATACACACTAAGGTAAAATTTGGTAGGACATGAAAATTAATAAATAACATGGTGGTAGGTGGTATTCACCTACTCTGTAGATGAGTGAAATAGAAAGAAAATTATATTTGTAGCTTTTGTTTGAAAATCATAATATTATAGGTCAGTTTTTTGCAACGATTGATTTTTGTAAACATTGTGTGAACATTCAAACATGTTCACTAAATTATTTTGACTCTGAGAGATCAACATTTACCTAGCATCAGCCCAGTAAGCTGTTCACTTACAATGTTGACTTGCTTTTACCTTTTTGGGAAGAATCTTCATTTGACTTAGAGGATAGTAAGCAGAGAAATTGCTTATTTGAAAGAGAATTTTGTTAGACTCATTATTCATTAATTTACTATGTATTATACCACGACGAAGGGCTGACATTTACCATTTTCCCGTAGCAATAAGAGTGCTGTGAACACGTAACCTCTTGTTCGTTATTTTTTTTTTTTGTCCTGATGGAGCCCGTGCTAAAAACAATAGGCCCAACGTTCCAAGATGGAACACTTATTAAAGCCAAGGGTGGCTTGTTTTTACTACAGCATTAGGAATTGAAAGCTTCGCTTGTTTTGACAAGTGAGGAAATCTTTGTGATCTCTCCTTGTGGTATCTGCAACTCAAAATCAACATGCCTTAATAATAAACGACTATAGGCATAGGTGTAAGTGGCGGCTACTATCAAATGTTTAAGAGCAAATGATTCAACAAACTCAGTGGACCCTCTGAAGGAGACTGCGACTTCGACTATGAAAGCAAAACTGTTCCTTTGCTAATAAGCTGACCTTGTCTTAAGTTTGTTGACAACAAGCGCTTGCTATTCAAACCGAATGGATTGATTACATGATTAAACAAAGGTAGAGAAGGCCATAAAGTCTCATAAAGCGCCCGCAATTTGAATCGAAAAGAAAACCATCATAATACAATCCGATATCGTTGTAACGTAACCCACGCCAACGACAACGATAAGGATAACGAAAACGCCAAGAACAATAGCAACGACAAAATTTCGCCATTAACAACACCATCAGAACAACAATAACGACAATACCTTGAAGTTGCAGCAAAGATTAAAATTTTACAATTCGTTAGTAACACATACTTTTCTAAAATATTTTGGCGTAATCTTGGCAAAAACAACAGGCGGTATGCCGTAGACTGTAAAACAACTATTGAAATCTTTAGCATTGGAATCTTTACAAAATTTGTTTTAAATCTTCGAGCTTCACAATAATCTACAAAGGAGAATCACCAAAATTAAGAAAGTGCAGATTAAATAAATGGACCATCTCCTCATAGAAATTCTCATAACAGAGTCCCACACTGCTGAGGTCGAAGTACTGCACTGATGGAATACCGGGCAAGACAGTTAGTCGCTGTAAAAGCTATTTCTTTTCCTTCATACAAATCAGCCTGAAGTCGAATAAAGTGCGAGCTAAGATTTCCTCCAAGATACCCTGAATAGACTCTTAAATTTGGTCAAAATATCTACGTACGTTCCGTCTTCATTTACCGTGTCTGCTTGGTGTAATGATCAAGGATCACAATACAAGCCAAAAAAGATCCACATATGAACTAGTTCCTCGGGCTAATACTAAAATATAAGGTGTCACGTGCCTATATGAAGGCACAAATTAAGCAGCATTCCTCCAGTTTCGTGACTAAATGTCCAATTTTTCAGCAAGTCACGTAGATTGGATGCGCAATAATGAATTGTTAAAGTTGTCTTTATGGTAAGGAACAATATTGAAATATGAAACACAAGAACTATCTGACATTAACGCAAAAACTAATACCGTAATAATCAGAGAGAAATGCATTCCAAATAACGATGGATGAAGAATTAAGATAAAACCTGGAGGGATTTTGGACGAGATAATTTTCTATTCATCGATTAATTACTAAAAGCACCCGAAACATGATAAATTAGACAAAGCAAGGCTTGTTCTTGTTGCCATTTTGACGAATCTCGGTCATTGGCTGTAAAATAACGGAAACGTTTAATTTACATACTTAGACTACCAAGAATACACTAGGGCTAAAGAACTCCGAAATCTTCAAATAAAGTTTTATGTGCAATGCTTATTTGAGGACGGCGCTTGGAATGATGAATCTAGCTGTTTCAGTTTCTGTCCAAAGAAGCAAAATTTTTTCATCGGTATTCATAATAGAAGCAGTTTACAAAATTCTTCATGAAAACAGTTTTTGATCAATCATGACCTCGTTGCGGTTATAGCAGCAAAAGATGAAAAGAAATTACTGCTGATGTCATCATTCTTCCAACTACGAATACTTAAGTAAACACTTTTGCGATCACTGACCGTGCGTTCTGTCAACTCGGAGTTCCTTGATACAACGCTAATTTTAATCATTTCTTATAAGCAGACGTGACTCAGTAGTAACATCACGTGGCTCTCTTTAGGAATATAGGAATTTTGGAGGGATGTTATCCATCTATTCTTCTTCATTCACAAAATTATTAAATAATTTGGGTTTTTCTTTGACTATCACCTGGATAACAATATGCCAACAACTTTTTCCCTACGATTGGGCTATACAGTAATGGTCCATTATCCCGTCGGTCTACCTGTGGAGAGCTTTCTCAAACTACATCAAAATGTGTCTTGTTCAAAGTTGCTATGTGGCATGTTTCATACTCTTCTTCGCATGGGAAAAGCACCAGTCATTTCACCACGTTATTGCATCTTAAATGGAGATTCCAGATTGTAAAGTCAGTCATGTGATGGATGACCTACGATTCGCTCTAAAGAGAAAAATGCCAGTCGCTTAATTCGGTTTTTTGTTGTGGGAGAGGGTCCTTTTTTATTCTAAAATTTCTTTTCTTGTTACCACATCTTTTCATATGATTGGGCCTTGCCCCCTTACTATTGTTTCAAGAGTATAAATTCTGAAAACTGGCATCTTTTTCTGAAATGCACAGACCGCAACATAACTTCACTATCTGCTAAAGTATATACATGCTATTCGTATCAGGGAGTTTAAAATAGGAATTTAACAATTCCCTATTCGTGAGTATGACTGTCTTACATTCTCCTTATACCTACTGCCATTATGCTTGGTGCTCGGCATAAGCAATGGAGTGGGGAAACAAGCCAGTGAGCCACAACTGGAAAAAGGGGTTGTGACCGGCTCGACTTGATCCAATTGGTTGTAAACTAGGCCGTAAACTCCATTTAACTAACTACAGTAACTGCATTGCCTTTACATGACGTGCCAACTACTAAGTTGCTGTGCATGTGGTAGGCATTTGTGTGTTGATACATGGATTAAACACCTTTTTGGACGCACCAATAGGTACCCCATATACATTCGAAACATTACCTGAAGGCATGGAAGAGCATAACAGCGACGTTGGGAAATAACTCGAGCAAATACAATCATGCATGCCTCCAGAATTAACAAGATCACCACGCAAGTTTGAGAAACATGTCTGGTTATTTCTGTGGCCTCAGCAATTGGGAAAGTCTGCGCACACACGGGAAAATGTGGTTGTTCCTGATAGGTTTTCTTTATTTTTTATAATTCCTATTTAGATTGTTTTGAATGTTCTCCTTTCTACCGGCAAATAACTGTATTTTCTTTATGTGAGAATAACCGTATTTTTAAGTCTTACACTTTTATTCAAATGTTTCCTTCGAACAGAACTGTATTTTTCAGCCATCTTCCCTGGCCTGTTATTCCCAGTGCCATTCCTCTCAACTACACAATTTTCTTGATCAGCAATGGCCTCAAACTTGCAGGGTTCATGTAAATCTAATTGGTTAAGTTAGTTTCGGCAATTCTAAGTTTCCTTAAGAGAAACAACCGGACATGCGAACATTAAGACTGGGATTAATGTAATGTTGAAAATTCTATGAAAAACTTTTATATGTTTAAAACACTTTGGCAGTTAAGCTAATATTGTTTCATTTCACTCACTTTACTAAAATCAATTGTTTAACATTTGGGGCGTTGTGGAAGGTTTTTCTTTGAATGTGCTGGGATGAAGTAAAATACAACTTGCAGTCCAGTTGGATAGCTTTCAAATTACAAACACTGGCTTCGGGGACTGCAAAATTTATTACTTTCCAACAATCTGGAAGAATGGTGCTGGTGATTACACTATTCAGGAGACTATCATATTTTTTCGAACTTCAGAATTTGCAGCGCTATAGAGAAATTTGGGGTAGAATACTCTATGGGATCGTAATCGTAAATCGTCCTTTACGGTTAATCTGTCGTGGTTCAAGTCATAACAAATACCAAATATTAGACATTAAGCACACTAAACAACACTTTGTCTGATCCAGCGCTGTGGGGATTAAAATTATTCTAAGTTGTTTGTGTTGAGATATATAGTCTACTACGGCACAATTTTTTTCGGGCAATTTGGTAAGAACCCATAAAGAGACAAAAATATATTCCCCCAGATTACCCGGATCAAATCCCACAACCAAACGTTTGTCTCGTAGGATATTGGCGACCCAACCGATTGTGGAATCTTAAAAGAACATTCGATAGGCTACACTAAGCACAGAATCAAGCAGAATCGAGAACGGAGGATGTTCACTTAAATTCCTGCAACATTTGAATTTGTGAAAAAAATAACAAATTACCACTTCATGTAGGCAGAAATAATAGGCGGCCATTTAATGTAGTACGTTTGACGGACAACAATAATATTGCAACGGTAAGACTATACACTAGATGGTCATACAAATGCCGGCCTTACTTAATGGGGTTTTGAGAACTTGTTTTAACTATCTAACGGTCCAGTTGTAAAAAAGAGAAGAGTGCAAATATTTGCACCTTTGTAGGCCGAGAACCTAGATCCATAAGGAACATGCAACTCCTTGTTTGATATATTGGTGATTAATAAATCACACTTTTACCGTGTCAAATAATAACCTTGCCTTGGCCTTAAAGACCAAACAGAGTACCTTACCACAAACTATCAACATATTGTACACTGTGCTAAAGTAATGAACGACCCCTTTCTTCACTTCTCTCAAAACTTACTGTACTTGACACTGGACAGATAGGCCTAAAAGACAGCAAGTCAAAGCAAACTATTACAAGCTATGTCAATTAATACTTGCAATCTACATTTGTCTATGTTTACTATTTTGTTCAAATTCTGCCTTGGAGAAGCATGACACTGTGCATGTGCTAGTACTCTGTTATAAGACTTCTTGCAATTTGAGTCTTACCGTATGCCTCGAACAGTATTACAAAATGAAGACATGCAAACAACCATGTAACACTGCAGCTGCCTTAAATTGTTTAAAGAAACCAAAACAACCTTAAAAATCTGACCTATTGTAAAAAAAAAAACAGTTTTTTAAAAGGAATCTAATAGAAAGATAAATATTAGAATTCCATTTAATTTTTTGAGACTGGTAAAAATACAATCAGGGTGACATAATATTATACGGTTTATATAATACAAGTTTTAAGGTTAGGGTTGCGAAACTTGATAGCACACATGACTGTGCAACACGCTCAATAGCGCTTTGCAAAGATCTCAGTACGAATTACAGTAGGTTTGGTCGACCCCAGAAAGCTAAGCAGTTTCTATGGCTCAGCTTTATTGATTCACATGTAGGCCTATGGGTTCCGTGTTCTTAGATGCGTATGCATAGCCTGCCATAGATGATGAGTTTCTCATAGGTGTTCAATTAAACGGATGAAGTCTGCCAAATTATTGCAAGGGATTGGAATGTTCTTCCCAATTACCAGCAAGGAAACTCAATAGATTGTAGGTTACCACAGTAAACACTTTGTAACATAAAGGCAGACAAATCACATCCACTTGTGAATTCTGGTCACTTTAGAGCGGAAACTGTTGAAGTGAGAAAACACAGCTGTGAGTTCGTAATAAATTACATAGGATTTATTGTTATCCCCGGTTCGAAGAATTTCATCACAGAAGTCATTATCTCGAAATGTCACTTTGCCCGATACATCAGGCCGTTTAAACTATTTCAACAAAGAATAATGTTGACCTGCACTTTTGAACAATCGTTTCTTTTTTTTGTCTTTATGAATTCCAGTATAATAACACAGAAAGCTATAACGTTATGAAGTCATTTAGATCCATTGAAAATCATCGTTATGATTCCCTCCAGCATTTCCCAACGAAAGTTTCGATTATAGCTACTATACCTACTATTCGGTAGGGTACTTTCTGCCTCTTACTATTGAGATTCTCCATAGATTCGTTATGTGTCTGAATGGATATTTTCTCTGGCTTGTTGGTAATTAGTGAAAAAATACAGCAGAAAACGTTACATTCAACTCCAAAAGCTTTATTTACGGCATAGCATCAGCGCAAAAGACAAAAGCCCAGATTTCTTGATAAATATCACTAGTCACAATTAACAAACCGACTGTTACTTGAAAAACGACCTCTAGAGATACCTGAGTGAAATTGACGAAAGTCATGGAAAAAGACGGACGCGGAATACAGGCTACTGCTATATGGTGTTTCTCTAACTCCTGATCCGTGGTAAGAGGACTTACAATTCTGAATCACGAGACCAAAATTATTCAGTACGCCGGTCACACATGCATTTTTCTTCATGGTCCTTGTTCGTTTCTGAAGAAAAGACGTGTATATTTTTCGGGACCTTCAGGTGTCTTCTGGTTTTACGATCAGATTCTACAAATATCACATTTTCTCCTCAGAACCTTTAGAGAATGATTCATCCCGTCTCCTTAGTGGCTATAATCTTAAAGTGTACCTCAAGTCAAAAAATTTAAAAATATATGTTTAAGAAAATGAAAAACAAATTCTAACAGTCCAACTCCCATCTTCATATGACATTCCTGAGCTGAGATATAAAATGTTGAAGTTTATTTTCTTAAAACAAATTGGTCTATTGTGCAATAATTTGTGACTTTCTTGTTGTACAACTCACCTAAATTACTTTGTTTTCCTTTAAAATTAAAAATGTTTTCATGACCTTGAACACTTCCAGTTTGCTTGCATAGCATATTGCACAAGGCGGGCTGAATTAATTACACCACCTCATAAGAATAAGAGTGCTATCACACCTTGGTACAATGTGCAGTAATGTTCGGAAAAACAAAGAAATACAAAGATTGTCATTTGAGTAGTACAAGAATGACATCACAAATTATTGCGCAATGTACCATTTTAATTTGAGTGAATAAACTTCAACATTTAATATCTCAGCTCAGGAATATCCTATGAAGATGGAAGTTGGACTGTTAGATTGTATTTTTTAAGGTCTTTAATATATATTTTTGAATTTTTTGACTTTAGGTTCACTTTAAATAAACGGCAGGTCCTGTAATCGCTCTGGGAAACACCTTTGATCATGGCAAGGATAATTTCTTCCGCCTCAATTACACTCCAAAACTATCCAGACTAAAAGCTATCATTAACATATGGTCACACCGGAACCCTTTTCCTATTGGGAGTCCTAAGTTACCCTCCAAAACTATCCAGACTCAAAGGTTTTCTTAACATATGGTCACAGCGGGACTTTTACCCAATTGGGTGAAGTACTTTGCTTTATCTCAGTTAGTGTCTTTTTGCAAATTGTTCCTAATCCACAGCAGCATCGGACAATGGGAGGATTTTTTCAAGGAATGTATTATGCAATAACAGTGTGCAAATATTGGTCGACTTTACTATGTTAAGGAAATGTATGCTTTAACAGATTGTAAAAAAAAGAGAAAAAAAAACGTTTTTGATCCGTCGCGGAAAATGCAAACATTTTGCAAAAATTACTATATCTCCGCACTGCGCTGGGCGGGAAAATGTCAGAGTGACTTACTAAACAACTTTTCACACGATAAAAAAACTTATAACCCTTACAAAAAAGGGTAAAACAAGTTCCAAATTTGCAGGTTTCACATGTTCTTTCAAGGGTTATCACAGGTGTGTGCATGCACACCTGTGTTTCCCTTTGACATTGACACAGGTTCATCATCTGCCACAGGGTCGACAAAGGTTTGACAAAGGTTTTATGTGCAAAACGTGTGGTGATAAAAACTAGGGTTAAAGAAGAATTTTTCAACAAAACCTGTGGCTTGATATTGAAGGCAAGAAAAATTGTGCAAATTCTGCGTCAAACCTGTGAGTAGAAGGTTCCAGAAACGCAGGTTTGCCACCCAAGAACACGCGGGATTTCCTTTGTTTTCTCACACGTGATCACATTTGGTACAGACACAGGTTGAGGCATCTTTTTTTGTGAGGGAAATTATAGATTCATGTTTATATTTTGTATCATACAAAAAATGCATTCCGATGAACACACACATTCAGAGGGCCAGCAAACGTGTGTAAAATGTATGCATTGAGGGGAGAAAACGTCAGTTTCAATATTCATGGAACTATGCGATGGTAAAAAAGTACCACTGAGGATATCCATGTATCATAGATGAAACACACAAAATGGCAATAAAGGGGTACATTAGGGAAGCTCCTGTGACTAAAGCAATACACAAAGTGGAAATTTGTGGTCATATAACCTGTTATGACGACATAAAATGTACGACATGTGGTATACAGATCTTGAGCTCATTCACATCATCTGGGCCAGCTGCAATCGTGCCTCTTTCATTAAGCTTAATGTGTTTTACAGTGGATCTGAGTACTGTGAGCAATCCATTCCCACATTCAAAGACAATAAACTGTGGGATGTCGGACAATTTGAGATTTCAGCTTCAAAGTACATTGGAAGAAGTTTGAAGCAAAACAGATGCAGAATTACTATTTTTAACACTTTGAAGTTGTAACAGATGTAACAAAACAATTAGGATGTTTACCATAGACGCTGAAAGTGCAATACAGCTTGCAAACACAAACCTACTGGAATTTAAAAATATATAAACTTGGTAGATGAACCATTCGTGGAAAATGATTTATGTCCTTCTCTTAATCAAAAAAAAGTAAAACTAGTGTCGGATCTGAGTATGACACAGAATATTCGCTCTTAAAATGTGGAAACGATTCCTTTGGGTTTAAGATATTTCACTCTAAATTTAGATCGGTCTGAAAGAGCGATTTCTGGGGCAATGCACTCTGTTAAACATGAAATTTCCTAACTGACTAAACTATGGCCCTAATTCCTAACCTAATCCCTAACCCTAACAAAGAATAAAATCGATAAAATTCAATGACAACAACCAATCAAGAAACACATTGTTGCACAGTGCGCATCTACCCCGATTTCTCATTTTAAACTGCTTTAAATGAGTGGTGGCTGATCAAACTTTTCATCTCAAATAGCCATTCATAAATGGCTCAATTACCCTGTAGAACAAAAATTACATTAAAGGCAAATTCTGGTGGTTTTTCACCTGGATGTTGTAAGAAAAGCAATATTATTCTACACCATGTCCTTCAAACCCTGTCTCAATACCCTTTTCCGAACTCTTGATATTTCACTTTAAAGATTGGGTATTTTTGTTAAAAATACCTCTGTTTTTGAACAAAGCATCCGGTAGTGATGAAATGTGGGCACATGACATCAAATTCCTTTTGTTTTTCTTTATAATTGTACACTCTGTTTGTACTTGAAATTGGATACTGTTGGAATGTTTGAATATCTTTTCCTGTAGATCCAGCATTTTCGTCACAATAAGTAGAGTACAACCAACAATGTTGCTTAATTTTGCCTGCAGCAGGATCGATATTTTATTTAAATTGAATGCAATGTCAACTTAATGTGCAACGATTACATCACATACTTCTCATGATGCACTAAATCTTAGGAAAAAATTGCACTTCTTTAAACCTTTGTATCTTCTGAAAGCTAAATGCTATTGGGATGCAGTTTTCACCCTCTGAAAGACAGCATTTTTCTGCATATTTTGAATTTAATGAATTTTGTCTCCAGAATATGCCTTTAAGTAATTATCACCAGAAAGTATACAGTATTCCACTTCTAATATTCAGTCGAACTCGCACATATCATGCTCGCAAATGTTGACAAGAATTGCGCTTACATTTCACTTTCTGCTAAAATTATATCCGTTCTCCGCTATAAAATAATTTACTTAAACTACACACTGCTTTATTTTATTACTATTATTTTACATAAAAATTTTCAAGCAATGAAGTCAGGAACCTTACCGGTTGGTGTAATCAGAATTTCTCAAGTCAACCATGTAGTCTTCACCACTTGGTAGCAGAATTCGACACACATTTTCCGGAAAGAGTTGGTGTTTGGAGAGTTTTGGTCTCCTTGAGGGCTTCAAAAGTTGAGAAATTAATTTAGAGACTATGATACACGGTCTTAATTGTGTACAATAATTAATTTAAAATGTTGATATTCAGAAAACCATTTTTAATCTATGACAATGGGCGCATTGGACGCAAATAAACATACGCGCATTGCAGTGACGTTGTTGCACGACCTCTATTCTCAATTTTCAGAAAGCAGCATTGACTTGAGTGGTGTGTTATGAAGCTCAGGTTGAACCAAACCATTAACATGTGATAACGGTTGAAGGTAAAGCTGCATGCCTCTTTTTATATTACGAACATGACGATTTTTTTCAAAAAAACGAACATTACCCTTACTAGGCATACTACTTCAGGAGACCTTCAACACAAGTTCTAACCTTTTCCGTAGTTCTTGAATGGGTCATGGCCAAATTGCAATCATGCCGTTCTCAAAAGATACCGTAATGCACTTATCGATTGCAACCTCCCTCGGGCTGTTGTAAGTCAAATTTTAATCGTGTTCTTCCGAACTATGACGCAGGGGTCAAAGTTCTCCAAATGTTGCATCAAGGTAACCAAATATAGGTGCGGCATAGGTGTATCATATTCTACAATACCGTGCGTCAAAGTCTATGAAATATTGGGTATATTGCGTCAATGCACAACAATGTTTCATGCTCCGAATGAACATTGACCGACTTTGCCCGAGGGTCAGAGGGTAAATGGTAAATGCATAACGGCAAAGTACAGTTAAATTTTATGTTTTCGTGTATTTTGACCCAAACACCCACTGAAAAATGAATATAGCGAATTAAAGTAGACCTTATGCATTGACGACACACTGACATCGTCCTGTAGGCAGAATAATGAAGTATGTGGTCGCGCGCATAAGGATTTGTCCTGCACCTGAAGCAATAAGCGGGTATTCGACTGGTTGACAAATCAGCTGTCTGCATTTGTCTGTGTTGGGTTTTTTGGGCCCCCATGGAGGGCGTTCTTTCCGCTCTGTGACATCATATCCATAAGGTCTTTTAAAGAAGGTGATTTGTAAACTTTGTTAGTGAAATATCTGGTAACCTGTCACTTATTTCAATTCGATGTGTACTATTGGTTCGATAGTTAGTTGAGATATAGAATTCTACATCAAAAATGTTTAACACTAACATTAGATTTATATCATTCACTGAAAATGATATGACGTACCGTATATACTTTTTTATCGGAACTTAAAGCTTTTAGCTCAAGACGTAATAAAATCAATTTTATCTTACATCAGCAGCCTTCTAAGAGTTTCATGCAGTTTAATGTAAAAAGTATCCTGAAATTATTAGGCATGAACAATATTTGTTTCACTTTACCTGGTCACGGCAATCATGACGGGTAGCTTTATCATTAACATCACCATCATCATCGTCGTCGTCGCAATCATCATCATTATGTACCTGTAGGGGATCGACTTGTAATTCAATGATCGTTCTGTCGTTAAACTTAATTCGTAAGTACCCATTAGAAAAAGCTGCAAAGTGCCCAATTTCTTCGATGTTATATTCTTCTATGAGTTGATGTGGATTTTGAGGTAACAAAGGTTTATCTTGATGATCCTGTAAAAGAATGCATTACATTCACGTTATTAGGCGAATTTTAAGTGAAATTTTTGTCAGGTAATTAAAATCTTTGTCGGATAGTTTTGTGTGCGTTTTTTCCAGTGAAGGGCTTAATTGTGGTAAAAAAGGCCAACTTAAACCGTATCCCGCATTCCGTCGATACTGATATTGAAAAGGGGTCTAGAATCTATAGGAAAGGGTTAACATTTCATTTTTTTGTTATTTTCCCTTTCATTTGTTTAATACACAACTTGGAACAAAAAATAACATATTTATTGAATTACTTAAGGGTCTAGTGACTCTAGTCAAGATTTCCAGAATGAAGACGTTCTTTTTACATTATGACAGTTTCTACTTCTTAGTAATATTACCGAAACACAGTTGCAAGATCCTTATTAACGTTCTGCAAGTTAGAAAGGGGAGTGGTCGCAAAAACTCGTCAGTGGTTAACTGGGTGATACCTCCCTGTAGAAAACAGTGACACTTATTGTATGTACTCGTATTAAAATTTCAACGCCACAATTACAAGTCCTCTAAAACAAAAGACCTATACCCACCTAAAATAACAAAACCCATCCTCCCCTACGACACAGTGTCACAGATTCTAGGGTAATTTTTGCTGAGTTAATTTTTTTCAAGTTAATTCTTTAAACTGTTTGATGAAAAAAACTTTTTTGAGTTTTTAGTGGTAAAGAATTTCACACAATAACTTAGTGATATCTAAGGCTCTTTTAGGCATTTTTTAGCAGGGAAATCGGTGAAGTTCTGAGCTCTGACGGGTAGTGTAGTACTAGTAGGATTTGGGTATTGTGGTTAGACATAAAGTGCGTGTACCAAACATATATCCCATAGACCTTTGTTATAGCTATTTTGCATTGAATCTACTTTACTCGTGAACAGAAACATTAAAAGATAGAGAGCATTGTGGGTAAGTGATATCGAGATGGGGAAGGGGGTGGTATTTGTCACTTAAGTTTGAATTTCAAAGAATCTGGTCAACCTCATAGTCGGCATGGCTGCAGATTATAAAAAACCAAAACTGAATTGGTAATTGACTTTATGGTGTTATCATTTTCAGCATTGTCACATGAATATATCCGGGTGCTGGTGACAGCATTTTATCCTCGCAATGAGAGTGTGTCAAGTAAATGTCAGTGAAAGGCTTATAGAAAATGATCTAAAATGTTAAGAGCAAGGACTTCATGCATGCGAAAAAATTATAAAATTTGACAGCTTGGTAGAGAAAATAGATCAAAGAGACTTATTTTGTTATAGGCCTATATGCCTCCATTGTCGGCTGTACTAACTTATAAAGATAAAACGTTGCAATGTGATATTTGCATCACTACAGTCATTGCAAGAACCACAGCAATTTACAGTACCATATGAAAATAAAAAAAGAAAAACCTAAAAAAGATACAAAAATAGGATTTTCCTCCACAAAAAAAGCAGACAATCACATTACAACTAAGAAGTTTAAACAATGATAAATAAAATTCGCAAGCAACAGTTGTGTTGGTGTAGATAAGACGTAATTCGGGCAAAATCTGTCGGTATCGAAGAAATGAACCATCAGTCTGTATTGCATTGGGAGTTGTTATTTTGATTGCACGCGATACGTTTACTTAGTGCCCAATACCAACTTACAAAAACACCTCCAAACACGACATTTTGAGGCCACAGTGTACTCAGCAAGGTCATTTTAGGGCCCTGACCTCTTTTCTTGTGACCAACTTTAGGACTGACGCAACAGGTTGTCAACTTTCTTTATCAAATCTTCTGAATGGGGACATAGATCACTGTAGGGAATATAAACAGCAGTGAAAAACGAATATTTTCATACTTTTCTCATTGTCGTCGACAGTTTATTGATAAATTTGTTTAAGTGGTTACTAAATCAGGGAGATATATCTCATTTCGTGTTGCATGGTAACAACCTTGATAAAAGCAAACTGTCATGTCGGGACAATTAGCTAATTCCAAACTTTAAAACCTATGCTGCGCCGAGACAGTGAGTTAATTCCATTTATAGGAGGGTCCCCACAATCTACGCAATAGTTTGCATCCTTCTTTACAATCTACCTGTTAAAGGGATCAACTTTATGCGTTGCCCTGAAGGGTGCGTGACTTTAATACTCTTGAGATTGAGGGCAGGTTAGGGTGAAGCTCAAAAACCCGACAAATGTAGAGTTCTGACGGAAAGTCAACCTAAGGCAGGTTTCACAATTTTGTAAGAATTGAAGTACGTTAAGTTACTCAGACACCTTTAAGACTCTTCTGTAGTTGTTAAATTCAACATATTTGGCAGATACAAGTTAATCCGTAAGACACAAAAATCGCACATAATCCGCTTAGAAAGGTTTCTGTAAAGTACTTTATTTTAAAAGGAATTATTATGTTTAAAATGCTCAAACATGCCTTACAAAGAAATTGGCTTCAATTATCAGACAATTAAGGCTCAGCAATATATCTCTTCAAAACTTTACTACACATTACAGGAGTTATGAAATTTGCATCATTTGAATGTTTCAAAGTTTTTGGCTAATTAACTCTGATTGCACAAACAATAACTAAAATTAAAACCCTTTACCTGAAGGAAGGCTACTGTACCGTCTTATTTCAACATTATATCATCCTGTGTTAAAAAAATATTGGTTTTAAAAGTATGGAAATTTCCTTTTAAATGATTGGGTATTGAAGAAGCAGCAGTGTCCATTCCTGCAGAAAATGATTCCATAAGATTCCTATGGTATATGCTGTATACGTCCTAAAGCAGACACATGGCCTGAAACTTCCCCGAAAGGCTTCTAATCGGGAGGGACCCAGATGAAAATAGAAGTCCGTCACGGCGTCGTATTTAAATTCTGTAAGCTAGATGAGACTTGAGCAGTTGTACAAGACTTTAAAGATTTCCAAAATTTTGTGTTTGGTGAGAAATTTATCAACACAGGCAGAACTGGATAAGCTATTCCTTATCGTGGGGAATGCATGCTAGTGTTACACTTGGGGAGTCGATCCTGGGGGAAGGAGGTAATTGCCCCACCAAGGAAAATATCGGGGCACACATATCTTTAAGCCCCCAATAATTCGGGCAAATTTTAAAAAATAACAACAGAACAAACAAAAGGTAACATTGTGGTATAAAGATGACTATGGCTTGCAGAAAACGTCACTTAGAGCATATAAAAAAGCAATAATACTGCATTTAATGCGCCATGTACCTTTGTTTTGTGTATATGGGTGTCCATGTGAGTATATACACGTGTTTGTTTTGTGTGTACAGTGAACATGAGCGCGGTTCGTGTGGGTAGATTGCTTATAGACGAGTCCAATAACAGACACTATCTAAGGTTCCGACTGTTGGAAAATTTTTGCCCCCCCCTTCCCCATCCACAAACCAGATCTACGCCCCTGGTTACACTAATCATGTGGGTCATCACAGGGCTCATGACACCTACTCATTTCCTTTCCTCCTTTTGTTTTGTTGGCCCAGAATCTGTCCTGTCGTTCATAGGTTGTCGTTCTCGTCAGCAATAATTGTCTCATTTGCCCGTGATACATTCCAGTACGTCTCACTGGAACTATTTGTGACGTTAGCAGCTTTTTAGTCAATGACTTTTGACTGTCATACTGTATGTCTAATTATGTAATGGCATCCGATTGCCTGAGCGTTGCGCTAAATATTCGTTCACTACACGTTTATAGACAAACACATGTACGCTATCAGTAAATCATTTCAAACTGGAGTCATTCTCTATCATACTGTTATCACCTCGGACATTTATTGGTTATGGTACCGTAATGAAACCATTAGGGATTAAAATGTGTATTACTGCAAACGATCGTTTCACAAAAAACAAGCCATCGCAGATTAATTACTAATATAAAAATACCGAGAATGTGAGAAGCAGACCAGTAAATAAATGATGTACAGTACATCACTTGACGAGTATTCTGAAGGTATACAGTATGAGCTGGTGACATTACTCTGTACCAAAAAGAAGATAAAAAAAAAACATGTGAACGCAGCGACTGAGTTGGCTGACGACTCTAAAATGAAATGAATTCTTACGATGTTCGTCTGATAAATGGCGACTAAGTTGTCGTTGCGGAAAATGTGAAGTCGTTCCTACGTAGATTACAAAATCACGAAGCAACTATAATGTAAGCGCTATTTTTGGAGGTTACTTTGTAACGTTAAATAAAAAAAAGGTGAAGTTTCACTGCTGCTGGAAATTTCAGAAAATTAACTTTTCATGTCCAACAAAGGGGATTGATTAATGCCCATGATTAGAAGGTTCTTTAGACGATATATCTTGAAAGAAGCTAGTTTGACCATACCTCCAGGACCAAGCATGTGCAGTACCAGGAGAATAAGGTCTATCTTCTATCGTTAGAAATATGTAAAGTGACTGAAACAAAGGAAACTAACAAATTATAAAGCAAACAGAATTAATGGTGGATATCATATAAAATTTGAAGATTGCCTTTGATTTCAACAAAAGAATATGACACGTCAGACATAGAGTTTCAAACTGGTCCACGGAAGATGGTCTGTGAATTTATATTATGCTAAAAACATTAAGTGAAAATGCAGTTATCTCACCGTACATTGGTAAAGCAGACCTAACTATTTTATGAATGGGAATCATATATGACCTTCATCAATTGTCAAAGTTATTACGAGTAAATGCTTGGTTTAGCTTCTCATATGCAACACTTAAGCTCTGTTGTATGCATGAAAAATACTTGAGAGAGAAATTAAAGAAATTAAGAGATTTAGCTGTAATTTTTAAAAAAGATTTGGGTGCCTGTTTCCTCCCTTTAGGTATGGTACGTGAAACACCAGACGCCAAACTTTAAAGATCTACAAATTGGGGCGTTACGCATAATATATTTGGCTAAAAGAATGCCAACAATAAGAACAGTCTTCTTACAGCGCATAAGTCGACATTGTATCAAATGTGACGGTATTAGCGTATACTTCGTCGTTTTCAAACCCTTACCGTGGGAAAATGGACTTATTTCAAGAACTTCACTGCAATGCAACCCGGTTTTTAATGTACCAACTATTTTGCCACTTCCAAAGAGCTAAAAGGATATACGTAATATTTCTTGAATGGGTGTGTCCCCGCTGAATGTTATAGCAACGCTAAATGTTATACCTACCGTAAATGATATAAAAATTAACGCTAAATGGTATACAAACCGTAAATGTTATGTAAGATAACGCTAAATGTAATAATTTAACGACTCACCTAAATGTTATAAAATTTAACGCTAAATGTGATAAATCGGACTCACCCTGAATGTAACAGAAATTAACGCTAAATGTAATAATTTTTTTCAATTTTCATTCCACAGTGAAGAAGAAATAAAAGTTTAAAATCACGAGTTTTGAGTATCTGCATGTGATACAATGCTTGATTCTACTTCTCAAGTTCTTAGCAATGCTATTTGAAGGTTTGTACAAGGAAATTGTGAACTTTGGTAAAATGTTTTCATGTTGTATCCCTTGTGAATAATGCATTCGCGCTGGGGTAGACATTTTATATGTGAGTATTCATGTGTTTGCGCGCATGTGTATTCATGTTTGAGCGTGTTGCCCTGTATCCATGTAAGTTGAAAAGACGTGGTCAGATTTTTATAGTTATATAACTCGAGTACGCATGACAGTGATGGATATGCATTCGTAAAGGAGCTGTAGGCCTACTGGGTGTTACGCAACCTCCATGACCAGTTTAAACCGCTAGTTAAGCATGCACCTGGCATTAAACTAGTGTCATAATCTGATACACAGTAGGCTATAGAAGTAGTGTGGGGCAGTGTAACTTTCTCAATTGTTTCTTTATTATCAGTGTGTGCTTTGCTCATAATTATGTTGTGCAGTGCAAAATAATTCGCCCTTAAGGGTCCTCAGAACGCAACTCTTGTCAATAGAAACTAGACATGAGACGACGCGCGCAACACTGACTGTAATACAGTATGTCCTGAGAAGCATGATACGTAGCTAGCATTATTTTCTTACTCAAAATGGCTTCTATGTCTAAGAAATGTGTAAAGAAAGGAATGGAAATGGGTCATTGTGAATACAATGTGGCGGCCACGCAGAGGTCTTAATGCGTGATGAAAGCTCCGGCGATGGAATTTTTTGAAAGGCTCTGTACCGCGTCTGTGTATAACGAAGGCGTTTTACACTAAAATTGCACATGGTCGCTGCTAAGGGACATGTTTGATGTAATGTAAAAAGCCGCGCAAATGGTTGAAAACGCTTTGCAATAAAATGCGGCGGCGGAGTCGGCAGTCGGGCGGGTAGAACCGGCGAAGACGATGGCATGAGAGAAAAACCATATCATTCCTGAGAAATATTTGTTTCACATCATGTCATCGACAACACCTGTCGTAGCGAGTGTAACACTGTAAAGGATCGAAAGTACAGGATTATAACATTTAGCGTTAAATTTTTATAACAGTTAGGATGAGTCGTTCATTACGTGTCTTAACATATTAATCTTAGCACAGTGTGGCGCTGAGCGCAACTTTTGTTAATACCGTCTCCTGCATGAAGTGGATGAAACCGATATGAGGCCATGGTACCTGGCACAAATGAGGTTTCAATATAACCTATGACTAAATACAAACGGAGGTCGTCTGAATACTGAAGAAATTTTTAAAGTATTTCAGAAATTCACCTTTAAGCTATGAGTTTGCAGTGAATGTAGATTGTCGGATTTAATTTGTTCCATCTTCTAAGGGACACATCTTAATTTGCACACAACCAAAAATATAACCGTCTTGATTAGAACGAATGGTCGCGAGTCAGAAGCAATGAGGATGACTGATAAGCTCGTTGGTCTTAAAGGTCTAGAGATAAACGTTTTCCGGTGAAAATGGAACCGGCGGAAAATCTTGCAATAGATGGCGACGTTTTGCAATTTCCCCCTTGCCGCGAAAACTTAGAAGGCCGAACGTCCAAAACAACCTGGGAAGTTTATTCGATTCTTGAAAAAAGAAATTTTGGCATATTTCGAACAAAAAGACGGTATGGTTGTACACTGTGCAGCGCTTCAGATATCAAACAATGTTGCTACGGTAATTGTCCTAAGCCTATTCTGTTGATTTGACGCAGCTGTAAGTGTTGTTAATCGTTTTGCACAGAACTGTCTTCAATTGCACCGTGGATACGTGCCTGCACCCGAGTTCATTAACACTTCGCTGAAAATTACTTGTGCTTTCGTCCAGTGTGACTGAACTGTATTGCAGTATACTTGAATACACACACTTCAATTAAATGCAGCGATATTTTGAAGAGGTACAAAGAAAGAGCTCATGAATATTCAGATCCTTACTCAGTAAACATGTTCCACCAAATGAATGACTTTTTTTCAGTTTCTTCCAAACTGTTGAAATTAGCTTTCTGACGCAGATTAACCTTTTCCATTTCAAAATGTTCTCATGTCAAAACAACGTTGTGAATATTTTATGAGAATAAATTCTGGCGGAGTAACAGTTACTAAAAACTTCACAGCACTTTCCTATGGCTTAACCTCCTACAAAGGTGTGAAAGCAATTTCGGAGACGTAATGAAGCACAGCAGTTCTGAATGTAACAGGTATTCATGATAAAGAAGAAAGTTTCAATTCTGCCACTCGGCTACTTATGGATCAAATGATTTGAGGTACACAAGATTTCAGTAATTAAGCGATCCTGAGATTTGTTGGCCATTTTGGGGGTTCACCTCCTCATTTATTTTCGTCTACCTGTTTCATGAATAGTTGCATTCAGCTCAAAATCTGAGCTTAAATTGCCTATCATGAGGTGAGGTTTTGGATTGTTTGCAGCCATCTGTGGTAGTAGTGATCAAAGTTATTACTACAACTGATGCTGATGAAACCCGGCCATTCCTCATCATTACTGGACTGCTATCCTTTCCCTACAACTTTTATAAAAAGTCAACGTTATTTGCTCTCATGAGAATTTGGGTCGAAAGAA
This sequence comes from Holothuria scabra, assembly GCA_037179385.1. Classification (NCBI taxonomy): domain Eukaryota; kingdom Metazoa; phylum Echinodermata; class Holothuroidea; order Aspidochirotida; family Holothuriidae; genus Holothuria; species Holothuria scabra. The sequence continues at coordinate 9,787,446 of CM074190.1, read as the reverse complement.
GGCGAAGGAAAAATGGCCGACTGAACTAGTTTCGATAGAACCGTAAGTGCCTGTTAGCCCAAGTAAAGCATTTCACTCTATCAGAGAGTGACTGAGTTCACTCTTTTGATTTTAGAGTGTGGCTATATTGTACAACTGACTGTTTCCTTTGAAATATGATACTTTCATAAAAAATTTGTACGTCCTGCCATTTGGGAAGGCTACTTAAATTGGTCCCAAATGGATGGGATGGATGCTCTGAAATCAAGACTACAAGACTTGATAGGCCCTATAGAGCGCACAGTCATCAAGCTTTACATCATTAGTCTACATCAGTTATGTGTCAAATTTTGAACGGAGTAATAAGCACACTCTATGACATGCAATGCTGACAACGATTTCTTCATGTCAGATGAAAATGCTTTACAAGTTCATTCAATAGTGTTTCTTTGCCCACACAAGCAGTGAGACGTATGTGTTATAGCCTAAACATTATCTTCATAATATGCCATTATAAACAACGTACAGTATGTTATAAACAAAAATACTTGTTAAAATGAGTTTTTTATCAACTAAAATTTTATTTCACAAAAACAGTCGAAAATGAAGTCCTGAAAAACTTCTCGAAATTATTATGGAAATGAAGAACTGACTTACGGAGTTTATTATTTGCCGATGGCTTCCCCCATTTCCAATAAATTACTCTAAAAGCAAAATACATTTGCCTAATATACAACAGAACAAGCAACTGGCAATTTTTTTCTTCCATTCGGTGAGCATTTGTAAACCCCTTTCCAAGGAACACGAAAGTCAAATTATGTCAGAGCCAGAATAGAATTCCTTTGGTCATTTTAAAAATAGAAGCCACATTGTACTGACTTGTTTTTGTTTCTGAGATATCACGCAAATTAACGAGAAACGTTAAGATAACAAGGACATACATAAAATAGCCATATTGCAATTACATTCAGACAAATGAGACAAACTTTCACAATTCCTTAAGGGTATGAGGCTATTTTACGGAAATGTGCAAAAATCCGGAACAAATCTAAGTCTGTTGCCTCTGTTCAATTCCGTGGAGTAAAATTTGAAAACGTGGTGCTTTTACGAATCACTGCACGCTGTGCGTCGAAGTATGTGTATGGAATTATGAGCTACAATTATGTGAGTGAGTGGACGCAATGCTCTTTGGATTGCAGTATGGAATGACTTACAGGTAAAACGCTGCCCCCCCCCCCCCATCCTGAATTAGTGCAGTTACTGTAGACTACAGTGTCGTGTTTATAAATGACTTTTAAAAATCATGTGACAAAGTTTTCCCTTTCTCAATTTAGAAATTTATAGGGACTTAATGTTTGGTTTATGCAATATTTAATATCTCTAACCTCCACAAAATTTCAAATGTTCTCTCCTATGTCATATATGAAAAATATCCATCATTCCCACTTTGAGATACCTTGTTTGCAAACATTTCAAAGTGGTTTTTGAGTATAAGCTTCCACAACCGTAAATAACCTTTGACTCTACAATCCAGAAAGGTACCTCTCCGTGACTGTTATACATCCACATTTCAAGTTTGAAAACTATTCGTACTTCCTACCTAAATGAAACTTAAAACATGGAATAAGGGATACACCCCAGCTCAAACTGTAAAGCCACCTGTAGGTACTTATCTGACATATCTGTTTGCATTAAACTGAACTTTCAAGAACTGGGAATATCCCCGTTTCACGGGTATCTACTCTCAGTTCAAATAGAATTTTTATTGTGTGTATCCCCGATCGACCCCCAAAACGCACGCGAACACACGTGAAATTATCATCACATAGACTTTACCTTGCATTCTTTTGGTAAAGAGTTTAAAATGGTACATACATGACCATTGTAAAAATTACTAGCTATATATCAAACATATGCTGACAGTATAGTGTCACTAAACCTTTGAGCAGCATTTGCATCCCCAAAATTGTGCAGCAATGAGAAACTCGCAACTAATGAATGCACATCAAAACCGCATTAAACGGAATGAACAGGGCAAATGAGCAGTTGGAGAGCTGTACTTAGAATATGGAAGGGCCAATGATTTGCCATTATTTTGCAACAGCCCTCTTGTAAGGCTGGATGGTCAAGCGGTTAGAACATCAGTCATTAGGCTGGGAGTTCGAATCCTAGCAGGGTCATACCAAAGACTTTAAAAACGGAACCTATATACTGCCATTGCACTTGGTGCTCAGCCTAAACATTGGAGTAGGGAAAACAAGCCAGTAGGCCAAAACTGGAAAAAAAGTTGGCTTGACTTGAACTGGTAGTTTGGGGTAGTTAGTTAGTTACAGTAGACAGAGTTTTACAGCCCAGTTTTCAACCTATTGGTTCAAGTCGAGCCGACCACAGCCTTTTTTCCAGGTGGAAACTGGGCCGTAAAACTCCATTTAACGAAGTAACAAATCTTGCAACCATGTGAGACTGTACTGTGGAACCCAGGAGCTGTTTGGACAGTTGATGACCTAGGATGTGACCCCCAGTGTCCTGAAATTTGACCTCTCTGGACTGGACCTCTGGTGACCTGGCATTTGACCTCTGCTGACCTGACATTTAATCTCTAGTGACCTGGTATTTGACCTCTAGTGACCTGGTATTTGACCTCTGATGAACTGGTATATAATGTTTGGTGACCTGGTATTTGACTTATAGTGACCAGGCGTTTTACCTATGGTGACCTGGCATTTGACCACTGGTGGACTGGCATATGACCTCTGCTGACCTCACAATTGACCTATCTTTTGTGGTCTAACACTTTACCTATGGTAACCTGGAATACTGCCTAAAGTGATGTGGCATCATTCAGCTCCTGTGACTTCCAATGACCTTTGACCTCAACCAGAAAAATATCAATGCTATGAACCAAATATCAGATATCTTGCTAACTTCAGGTCTCTATGGACAGGCAATGTACTTGAGGGGCAAAGGTTTAGGAGGGGAAGGGGGAAGGGGAAGTCTTTTCAGGGGAAAATGAGTAAAAATTTTGGAGGTAAATTTCAAACACTCTAGGGGAGGAAAATTGAAGCCAATTATGCAGTTTTTTCAGTGTAAGCTCTAATGACCTCAAATGACCTCTACCAAAAAAGTAAACTTCTTCTCCTTATCATGACAAATGTGTGTATACTAAATATGGAAAGTGTCACTAATTTCTACTCTGAGATATCATTTTTACAAGATTTTTGGCTTTTGACCCCTGGTGACCTAAGATAACCTCCACCAAAATTAATAAGGTTCTTCCTACCAGCATGAAAAAATCTATGTACCATATATAAAATGACCAAGGAAATAAATTTCCATTCTAAATAACCACCTTCAGAAAGCTCAGCACTGAGTAAAATGAAGTAGCCTGAGAAGAGGCATTTTTCAATTTACCAAAAGTCCTTCTATGAATAACACCTGACTATAATGAGCCAATAGAAAGTAAGGATTATCAATAAGTATGAGTGAATAAAGCATAAAAATGTTTCAACAAGTACATATATGTATTTGTTCAACACGTCAACACTTTGGTTATCATGTTCCACATTTCTCAGAACTCCTACAGAGGGTTCAATGATACTTTGTAAATTCTTTCGATATATTGTGTATGGGGTCAAAGTAATAGTAAATAATGGAAGTGTTCATAAATATTATTTCTTCAATGAAGACTTTACAGGCTGATGAACAAGTTACAAGAATATCCTAGGGAAACATGAAATACCTCTCTTTGTTTATGATAAACTAAACATTTCTTTTTTAATATTTTCCTTTTCTTTTCTCTGAGAAGCCATCAATTGAATATGTGACTTTGGAAGCAACCAGTTTAAAAACACAAACTGGAGTTCAAATGAAACTGTAAAGAAAGCTTTGACAGACCTGTCAACCAAATGCTTCGTACCAGTAAAAATTTAATTAATTTCAAGTATGGAACCTCAGAGAGATTTTTTCAACAACTCTTGGTACATACAGTAGTAATGCATAATATGTGCAGAGATTTGTTTATAGAAAATTCAATGATATGTGATGAAAAGGAGTCATGTGATGTTACCGAAAATGGCCCCACATGTGCCAAACAATTCCCAGAATTTGTGTGCAACATGCATATGCTTCCTGTTCTCAAAATGCTCTTGCAAATTTATAAAAATCTTGCACTGTTTGATCTAAACTAACAGCAACAGTGATTAAAAGGGTCTGTGAAACTACAATCAAAAGAGATTAAAGATCTAAACATTAATTCACAGTCCAAATAAACTGTTCTACAGTATAAGAACTAACAGATTTACACTTTATTGAGCACCCCTTAACATTTGGAAGCTGATATTTCACGACACTGTTCCTTTTCTTGTGCTTGTGGGAAGTTTTGTTTGTGCCCCCCCCACCCGATCCCTACACTAACGTTTGAATAACAGGTACTTTAAGCATAAAATTTTTAATACAATATGCTTGTTTTTCTAGAGGGTGATAATTGAGATTTTCAAATTTCTATACATAAACTGTCCTTCATCAAATTATAAACACTGGCAAGAAATTCCCATTTACAGTTTATTGCAAAGGTGTATGGTCCATGTGCGCCACTTGATAACAAAGGCTTGAAAACTTTCAAATTTGCATAGCACACATTCCCTTGAAGACAGATGACTCTAAATACACTATGGTCAATTTGACAATTAGTGTGACGCACTAATTTTTTTTAATTTTTTAATATTTTTTAAATTTGTGGTTTATGGTACAAACAGCTTAAGTGAACACAGCAAAAATTGCAACACTGAACAATTTGAATTACCAGGATACAAAAACGGCTGAACATTTAGAGGAATGGCAACAGTGTAACCAGTTGATCCATGGGTTAAACAGATAGCTGTTGCAGCCCTACCATGTGGGCAACTATGCACTGGCCTACAGTATGCTGTGGTTAAATTGTTGCCTTAGGCAGCTTTGAACAAAAGTTACCAAGTAAAGTATGGTCAAATCTGACAATTAATTGGTAACTTTTGACATGGCTCATGTCGACAATTTCACCATGATTAAAGTGGGTGCATACAGTAGTTGACCATAGCACAATTTTTAGAGTGAAGGCTAGCAAAATAAAACTGGGCAAACTTTCACTGTGAGTAGCCTGCATCCCAAGATGGCCAGTGACAATGAAATGCATTGACCAGTTCAGAACTAGAAAAAGAGTATCAACATATTATTGTGGGATGTAAGTGGAAAAAAATACCTAGGGTATTTTGGGTTAAGTGGCTGTACCTCAAGTGAATTCATTTGAACATGTCATTATGATCATAACTAATGATGACTCCCTTAACCCTAGCTGCATTCAATGGCCTCTTTGTGTTTCCAAAGTTGATCTTATAAGTAGAATTACACCTCACAATAAAACGTGAGAACTTGGCTTTTTCACAACAGTTTTCAGTCAGACGGGGAATGAATACTTCTATGTAATTTTTTCTGAGGGGCTTCACACAAGGCCTACCGCTATGCATTACTTTAAGGAAAATCAATGCAGGTATCTATTTCTTCAATGAAAAGCTACAGCTTACCTCCCAACAAACTGCCTCAGAATGGCAATCAGCGTTCCGGTCAATGAGCTTCATTTGTGATAAAAATCTGCAGACAGGAAAGAGAGAAGGAACATTTCTTAAGCTACATTAATTTAATACTACTGTACATCAAAACATCCATAGACTAATGAAATTTGCAAAACAATACTCCCCTTATATCAAAATGGTCAGGGGAAGAGCAATTGAGTAAAAGAAAATCTTAATTCAATTCCCATCATCATCAAAAAGGGAAAACAGATTCCTTCTCCCAAGCAAAATTCATCATTTGCCTTTCATTAGCAAAACTAATGCTGACTACATTTTGAAAACTGAAGAGTTCACAATTTTCAAAACTTTGTCTTCTTAGCATGAGATTGAATTTTGATTAATGCACTTTTAAAAACTTGTAAAACAGAGAAACATCCCTCAATGGACCCAGCAGGAATGTGGTTTATATAATGCTGCTGCAAAAACTAGATAACCCAAAATGATATCCAATTAATCAAAAATAATACTACTTTAATGGGCTAATCAAATGAACTGTCTGAATTTTAAGTTGAAATCTTCCCTTCAATGATTTCATTGTTTGGAGGAGTAATCAAAAGAAGATTATAATTACAACCCCCATCCGTCAAAGTCAACTGAGGCCAATCAACTTCTCATTCATTGCCAATTTCATAATACTGTGGAAGAGTTTGTTCAATTGGTAAGGTTATGTTCATTTCAAAATGTTGATTAATGTTATCAAGGAATAATTTTAAATATGTGTACTCAAAATGTTTCTCAGAATAATTTTAGGTCCAAAGCAACTCAAGCTCCTCCCTCACATTCCGACTCAACTACTTACTGTAGAATTAAGTTCAAATTACCTTGGCATGGAAGTGCATGATTGTCTTCATCAGTATAGTACGGTGCTTTTCTCATGGAAAAAGAGTCCATTTGAATTGTCCATAGTATTAAACCACTCTTCTCCAATGAAAGGGTCAATGTGATGTACAGGTATGAAGAACAAAGATTCATAAGGGATTTTTAGTGTTAAGAAAGAAGACCCTTCAAAGAAGAGTGGGATACAGGAACTACACAAATCACTTCTGCTGACCACCTTGGACTCTGTTCCTCAGTCACAGCACAAACATCTTTAGACTTCTTTTCAAAAAAAAAAAAAAAATACCCACTAGGGAGAAATTTTACTCATCAGGGAGGGTGTTACCAGCAGAATTTATTTAGCATTAAGCTTAGTGGTAAACAAGAGGAGACAATTTTTTTCGATGTTTGCCTTCAACAGGACCTCAGAAGAGAATTCTAGAAGTTTAACAAGTACAGTAATGACCAGTTAAGTTCAGGAGTTCCATTTGAATGTTATAAGTGGTGAAAATATGGCAATTTTCTTGGCTCAGCATTTACAAAGTGCATGTAAAAATATTGATCAGTACAAAGAATATTGATCTTTTTAAACTGCACCCCTGAGGGCAGGGGAGTTGTAGAATATGCCCAAACTATCATAACGGGTGACTTAAGGAGAAGAGTTGAAATGGATTTGAACCATATTCAAAATTTTAAATTTTTTAACCTAGCTGACACTATATTTCCACATTTGCTTTGGTGTGTCCTTCAATCCTATTGTATCAAGTCACAGTTACCAGTCCTCTCAAACTGAATTGACAATCATTCGTTGGTACTATTATAAAGAATCCTCTGAAAACTGCATTGGCATATCATTCACTGGTAATACAGAACCCCTCTCACCCCACATGGACAATCCATGACTGGCAACACAGAATAATCAAAACCTTCATCAATTGGCAATCCCTAGTTGGTAATACAGAGTTCAATAGAACTGCATTGGCAAGGATTCATCGATAATACAGAAGCCTGTAAAAACCCATTGCAAATCATTGACTGGCAACACAGAATCCTCTAAAACTGCATCAATTGGCAATCACTAATTGATTAACACAGAATCCTCTAAAACTGTATTGGCAATGATTCATGGGTAATACAGAATCTTCTTAACCTGTATTATCAATCATTCATTGGAAGTACAGTTTATGACAAACCTGTTGGCTCTTTTAAGAAGGGATGAGAGAATGTGAGATCCACAGCGAATGTTCATGGGTGGAGGTGTTTTGATGGATAAAATTTGCTCCTGCAGCCTGCCATCTTTCATGGTGAAATACTTAAAATATGAACCTTCTCCTGGCATGGACTTTAAAATGGAGCCATCTCCTGGGTATATTTCCAGGCAAGGCTCTGGCTGCCATAAAACTCTGAAATAAATATAATATGGATCAATGTTTAAACATAAAAAAGATGTAAATCTTTTACTGACCATAACATAAACTAGAAGACATTCTAAACAACTGAAGGTACATATATTTTGTAACATGGGATAAGAACAAATAATTGAGTTGACCTTAAGAGGGAAGGGAAAACTTAAATATTGCAGACTGTAATGATTTAAGACAGAGTATGTAGGGGCTTGAATAGAAATAAACTGAGACAAAAAAAAGAAATAGGGAGAGAGTTATCAGAGACATATCTGGTGGGCAGTGACTTTCTTTAGGGTCTCAAAAGTCAGACAAAAGTATTCCTGACTATGTCCCCTAAACCCACTAGCAATATTTCTCTTTTGGTAACTTAAGATATGTCCCTTCAAATACTGTACAATATTGGTTAATCTAGTAAAAAATATACATGCCCTTTTCAACAAAGCCATAGAATGTTGTATAATGTGATCACATTGCCTCAGATTCCTTTTTTGTTGTAATAACATGTCCTGTTTGTCCCTGAAATCTGATACAGGGGTATGTACTGTTGTAACTTTGTAATATTATTTCCTGTGAATCTTTAGCATAACCCTACACAATACGTAGCCTCTAACAAGCAAACAATGGTGCCTAATAATTCCTGAAAAACATCAAAACTATTTCATTACAGTACATTGCTTAATTAAAATGTGTCACAATGGCATCACAAATTTCCCATACTGCACTGTATATATCTCAAAAAATTACATCACTTTGAAAATTAATATTTTTGAAATCCTTTATGCTATTGAGATGCAGTTTTCCACTCCTGAAAGCAAGGAAAGAAGTTTCCAGCACATTTCAAGCACAATGAACTTTGTCTCTAGAATACTCCTAAAAGGATCTTAACAAACTTGAATGTAAATATCCTTCAATGATACCTGAGAATACCAATCCCACTATCATGTTTTCATATATTTTGCTAAAACAAAACTCAGTAATTTTTTTCAAAGTCGTATTTTAAATAGGTGTCTACCACAAAACTTTATTAGAAGTGCAACTCACTTACACTATATGTTATCTTTCTTTTGATGGGGGTGGTAAGGGTGGATAAAACAGTCCTATGTAAGCTGTAACCTACTGAATCTAAAGGAGGATCTATCTCCTCAAATAAGATTACCTTGCAGAATTCAGTTTTTGGTTTCCCTTGTCAAAATGAAGTTGCCTAACTTGTCTTGGCAGTTAGAATGGCTCATAAAAACAGGATAAACAATTTTCAATTAATTTAAATCTACTGTAAAAAAAATCTAAACTTGCTATGCTATCATAAAAAGTTATGCAAAAGTAGGGTTTGAAAAGTTTAGCCAGAAGGATAAATTTACTGACCTATAAATAACTCCTCTAAAGTAGCAAACTTTGATTCTTCTTCTTTTTATCCAAACTCTAACATCATCCACATCATCACTAAGAATATTTTGTGGTGTCCATTTCTCTTCCAAAGACATTTGATGCAGATGACTCTTGGGACATTTTTCTGGTAAGCTAGCAGGCAAATGAGATCTATTTCCTTGCTTTCTCAGACAACCTTCACCCTCAGCAGTCATATGCTCTGTCATCAAACTGGCTTGATTATCTTGTGATTCCTGTAAAGACTTTGATTTGGTCATTAACATCTCTAAAGGATATCTCCAGGGTTCAGGACATTGAGTAACAGACTCATTCTGGACTTGCCACACATAGTGTTTCATTAAATTCTTATTATAATCGATAGCTTTATGCCTACAATGAGTATCTCCATGATCATTGGGAGTAAGTTGTCCCTCTGATTCAGTCAAGTTTTCTTTCTTTTCTACACTGAAATTAAGTTTGTAAGAAATGTCCTTTAATGCTCTTTGAGAATACACATTTCTCCCCAGTTTCGATGATAATGTACTTGCCTTAGATATGCAAAGTTTTGATTCCTGGGGGAAATTGTTCTCACTGTTTAATTTGCATAAAAACAAAGCACTAAATTCTTGTCTGTTTGGTGCCAGTGTGACAGTAGCACATTCATCCAGAGAATTTAATTGCAGGGAGCCGTCAGGATTTACCGCTATGGCAGAAGTTGATGTAGGCCAATCTACTGTTTTGATATCTGCATAATATTCCTGGAAGAAAACAAGTATTAGGTGTAAATGAAAATGTAATGTATATTCAGGCCTTTAGTTTTAGATTCCTCAGGTGTACTCCAAATGGCACCCCTCAAAAAATTACACAGTGTGTTACAGTAGGTGTGCTGTTTTATTACGCTTCAATAGATTTATACAAATTGAAAACCTTCATGCACTGATGTTCAAAAAGTGATTTGGGGCGAGTGATGGTGTGCAATTGAAGTCACAAGTCTCTAATTAAAGTATAATTATGCATACTGCACATTCCATTTTTACAGAAGAGAATAAACCATCTAGCTGACTTAAAATATATCATCATAATGTACACTTGTGGAAGAGAGCAAACTTTTCATCAATGTATAAACTGCACCTTCTCCAAAGCAAATAGTTCATAATCATCCCATGTATGGTACTCATTGCTAGTGCTCTACACATTTAGCATTACCTGCAGTCATTATTATACTGTAGATCAAATGTAAAAAAGAACATTAATGTTGGAAATTGCATCACAAAAGCAACATAAAAAAAGAATTAACAAATAAATATAGAATCACATAGCTGTGGAAACATTATGGGGCTGTTTACTGCTCCAGACCTGATCTTATTTCATTTCTTCTTTTTTTCTGTTTTTTTTTTTTTTTGCTCTTTATGCACAGTAACTAGGGTTATGAATCTCCAGCATCACCCAACTACAGTACAGTAATCCTTACCCTGAAATTACTTTTGAATATTACAGCTACTTTAAATATAATACTGTATATACCAATCCATAATAGTCATGATAATGTAGAAAGCCTACATCATAATGGAAATAATGTCCAAAATGTTCAATATTTCTACAGTACTCAAATTTTCAACTGGATAATTGTACTGTAGCTTTGAACCATTTTAAGTCACTACAGTATGGTACAGAATTGGTATAGTACAGCATATAAACCTGTCACACAAGTTTATACTGGAGAGAGAGACCTAAGGATTTGGGTAATGTTGCTAAAGCAATGTCTACAGCCTGTGATGAGGATATTAATCTAGAAGAGTGGAAGTTACAGAAAAGTTGGATGGAAAATTAGACACACCAATAAAGAAAAAAAAAAAAATCTATGACCAGCAATTCCTAGTCTTTAGAATTCATTACAACATCACTCCTTTAGAACTTAACTTTATGTAGAGTGTCAAACTCACCAAAATCCTTTCACTTTGGAGGAGATCCCGACAAAGATAAATCTTTTTTCCAAACCGATTTCTGAAATCTAAGGCTGCTTTAACCTGACTGCGATATTTGTGCGTCACAAACTTGGTCCGTTGAAGGAGAATCTGGGGCTGGTTGACAGGATGTATACTTGGTGATGTCTCAACAGGAAGGATCACATTCGCCCCACATGGGGAAAGCTTCACAGCCATGCAATTATCAAAAACTGCTTCCACTTCATCATTGTCATACAGGATTAGGGAATGTGCCATATTGATCTAACTGGAAATTGCAAAAAGAAATATAAACTGCACATTATCTGCAGTGTCACAGAACTGTCAGGGAAGTGGGGAGTATGGGAAATTTGCCTCCCCCCCCCCTCTCAGCTGAGGGTAAAATGTAAACTTTCCCATTTTTCCAGTTCTATTTAAAAATAAAAATATGCCAGTACCTTGGTTTCTTACTGAAGAAGAGGATACCTTTGTTGCAACGTTTAAGCCAAGTACATGAATAAAACCCTTTAGAAGAAGGGTTTAAGATCATAACAGGATTTGGTATGCTAGAGGAGTGCTTATTCTAAGTATTTTGGTGAAATTTGCATTGAAATCCGATGTGTGGTTCTCAAGATATGAACAGGTAAAGTTTTCACATATTCAACAAAAAGTGAACATGAAGCAAGCACATATATGACATCCCATCCCCACATTAATGGGCAGTCTTTTGTTTTTCTTTAAACTTTAGACTGGATTTTCACCTCAACAGTCCCATACTGTATTATTAAAATGTGATTGCATGAGTGGCATGAGAATTTTATAAACTTTGCATTCCCCCACAGGGAGGTTATACTCCTATTTACTTCAAGGTCAGCACAACAGTGTGAGAAAACAAAGGGAAACAAACCATTCCTTGTCAATGTGAGGAAGTGATAGAAGCTCTGCTGCCCTCAAACTCACTTTTGAACACAAACCTACTGACTTCATTTACTGATATCTCCAGAAATACATGTCTGATTTGAATGGAACTTTCACCACAATGTGTAGATTTTGTTCCTCTTTCACATATGAAAATTAAATTTTTGCTTAATCTTCCCCTTTAAAAGAACAGGTTTTACCTTCTACTGAAGGGGCCTTGAAGCAAGCTTTTGCACACCAAAAGGGCCAATCCTCTCACCCTAAACTACAATTTCTGTTGGGGTTCACTGAAATTCTTCATTGGCTTAACTCCTTGATTGACAGGTAATTCAAACAATGCTTGAGCACCATTGAAGCTTGTATAGCACAGCATGAAAGTGCTGAGAGTGTTTTGATTACTACACATATTGAGCTTTTCTGTACTCACCCTGAAGCAATAAACTGAGACTGTGTCTAAATGAGGATGAATTTTAGACGATTATGGGAGAGGCTTGGGGAAAAAGGTTAGGAGGATTTCAGTACCTGTAGAAATGTTTGGGGTGAGAGAATTGGGCCTTACTCCACTTTGGCCAAGGGTACCATCAATTTGAACATGGGGTTTGGCAGTAATAAATCCCCCAATTTTTTAATTTCTGGCAAAATCCCTAATCTGCATGTACAGTATACTGTACAAGGCTAGATGTCATAATTCATCTTACAGTATGGAGTCATATTGAATTTTGCATTAATCGCTGGAGAACATGATCTGATCTATTACAGGCCTAAAATGTCATCTGTAATTATTAAAGTCATTAGGAGTAGATCTTGTCTCCTCAGTGCAACTGCAATAGGCCCTATATGAAAAATCACTAAAATCAGGGAGCATTTTAACAAACACAGTACAACATCTCTGATTTCTTTCAATGACAGCTAGGTAGGATGTATAATGGACTGCTTCATGAAGGGGTTCCAGCCTAGATTACAACCTTCTAAAAGTTGGGTGTCCTCAGAACTTGCACAATTTTTTTTGTCTTAATTTGTTGTAAAGTGAATGGCCTATTGGCCTTCATTAGAGAGTCAGCAAACTGTGTACAGTAACAGGTGCATTTACTGTAGGAACAATTTATTCACAACATTCCAGGTCTTGCCTCGTTCATCAACAGGTTAACACCAAAGGTAGAACTTTGTGATTTTGGGCAGTTAACACACCTACAGTATTGTACTGTAGGCAAAGAGTGCACATGCACTTTAGTCTGCGGTACCCTAAATGACCTACTGTACTGTACAGTATAGTATAGTCTTGGATAAAATGCTTCGAAGTGCCCCATCACCACCCTCCCTGCCTCCTGTAACAACGTTGAGTCAAAACAAAGATGACAACTCAGTGGCGGATTTAGGGGGGTGACTAGGTTGGCTAGCCACCCCCTTTTTTGACAAAAAAAATAATAATAATAAAAAGTAGGCATTGTTTTCACATGCTATCGTCTTCCTGTTATTATTTCCTATAGAACGCAAACAATATTTTTAAATGTACATATTTAAAAGTGGATTAACTAAAATGTTAAATGCAGCAACACCAAAGACTTATTTAATTCTGGCAGTCTGGTAGTAACATAGAATAGAACGTGAAGGTGCAACCGTATTACAGGCGAAATACTTATTTTTTCTGAAATATTCAAAACCCAAATCCTAGCCACCCCCCTTTTTAAAGCCCTAGATCTGCCACTGCAGCTGCAGCCAAATTCCTTCGAAACCTTCTTGGTGCAGGGGAAAGGGGAAAGGGAAGACATACTGTAAACCTCATACTGGTCAGTGAGATATACTTTTTACACTATGAAAAATCATCACAGTCAACTGGTGAAAGGTGTTTTAAAAGTTTTGGTCCTTGAACAGAATCTTGTACTTTATAATGGAAACCTACTTCGCATACCTTCCTAAAATCCTTGGCCATAATGCCTAAGTAATCAGATCCCTACAGTATGCTGGTGAGAACAACCTGCGACTCCTCGCAGCCTCCAAAAATTACTGTACGTACCTGTATTGATAGCCATACTGTATCCATGAAGAAAAATCATATTCAGTGTATTCCTTCAGTAAGATACATGCATTAATAGATGTCCCATACTAAACACCCATAATGTAAATTATGCAAATTAGGTGTTATTTCTTACCTGAATTACAGTATGGATTTTTTTAAAAGAAAAATGTTCCATGATTTAATATGAACTCTTAGTTTTATGATGATACCAAATATGGAATTGTCAGTTTCATATTTTGTCATTTATGGGGACCTTAGCTTGCACTTCTGGATCTGGAAAAATACTGCACAACACTCCTGGTGGAGTCAAACGTGCAGGGTTGAGTGTGCGTATGTAGTTAGTCGTCCCGTCTGAGGATCCTCAAGGCTGCGCTCTTGAATTGCTTGGGGTCCTCGAGATCTATAATGTTCTGGGGGAGTAGGTTCCAGTCTCTGACGGTCCGAGGAAAGAAACTGTATTTGTAGCAGTCCTTATTGGTTGGTATATTTGTAAAGCTATTAGAATGGTGATGCCTGGAAGGCCGCCGGACCGGTTGTAGGTTGTTGATTGGCAAGGCTAGGAGGCCCAATCTGGCTTTGTGAAGAATTGCTAGCCTGTTGGCAGTACGCCTGTTTTTGAGACTATCCCACCCTAGGTCATTTAGCATTTCAGTCACACTACTATGGGGGGAATAGTCATTATAAACAAACCTAGCAGCCCTACGTTGAATTTGCTCAACCTTATTGGATAGGGAAGTGGTGTAGGGATCCCAAACAGAAGATGAATACTCCAATAATTGCCCAAATACAAACTGCCTTTTTAATTTTGGGGAGATTTTTTCAAACTTTAACAATGTTTTTGTAACAATGGGTGCTAAAACACATACGTATATGCCTACAGGCTTTAATTCAAATTATGTTTTTCAAATTGTAGACTTTTATCATATTCTTTTGGGAGAGGTTTAAAGACTGCTTTGGTACAGTATGTGTCCACGTTATGTTACTGGCCCAGTTGATGTTTGAATGACTCTCCTCATGCATACAAAATGCTGAATGTAAAAATATTGGTATTTTTGCACATAAGTGCTGCTAATACGCCATTAAGCTACAGTATGAGTGTAAATTTTTTATCAGATAAAATGATTTTCAAATTTTGACCTCATGCTACACTGGACCCCTAATTAATGGACTAAGTCTGAGCCACTTACCAATACAAATAGCAGTCGCATTCCCGAGCTGGTTGAAGATTGGGTATCTGGCTCTAATTTAGAATTAGGGACTGGAACTTACATCATACGTGTATGTGGATACATACATATACAGTACTAGTAACAGGGTTAGGGTTCAGGTTTATTGTTCAGGATGTAATACACATAAGAATATACACGTACGTACATGCATAGGCATACATATGCCAGGTAGAAAGTTAGGGTGGGCTGTATGTAGGTATATGCACACGGGGGAATCCATACATCATTGTACATAATTTAATAACCAGACTGGAAAGTTTGCCTTATGCACGCAAGTTCTGGCCAGTGCAGCTGCCTTCTCCATTTTGGCATGTGGCCTTGCAGGAGGCTGCTTGATGCTTGATCTGACCATGCACGTACAAGAGAGTGGTTCGCAACTGCAAAATAATAGCATACTGTACATGTGCAACCTAGCCGACACATTATTGCACCCAGGCAAATTGGAGCCAATACCGAGAAAAGTCAGGATTTTCGATAAGTGGCTTTCGTTTTCAGGTCAAAACTTCGAAGGATTTCTATTATTTTACTGAGCTTTGGCCACACATGAGCTAAAAATATCCAGTCACCACACAAAATGAAAACTTTTCAGTCTGGTTTAAATATGCACACTTACAGTAGCTACTGTATCATAGGCTAGAGAGTCCCACGTAGGCCGATACAAAAGATAGCCAATCATTCACGGAAATAAAATTCCGCCGAACTAACTTGGGACGAGCAACTCACTAACTAAGGCTTGAAGTTGGACTTCTTTTAAAGCTTTTCTTAACTATAGTAGGAAGTTAAGATTAGAAGAGCAGGCATAAGTAACTGGAAGAGCCCGTGCAGCGTTAACGTGACACCTGCGCCGGGCAGCGCTGCGGCAGGCTTATCGTGGAATAGGTACTCACATTACTACGAGTGGTACATTCAAAACAAAAAAAAAAAGTCGGCCGGAAGTTCGGAACACGTTCTCAGAGAAAAGTCTGAAGCAAGGTTTACCTTTTAGATGGTAGCTGTCCTTCATATTGAGCTACCTCATTTCTGAGGTAAGCTACTCTGCTAAATTGGTGTAACTAAAGGTTCTGGTGACTTGACAGTTTGAAAATACCTCCCCGCTCGGCTCACCTTAAATCGACGGTACTTCGATCCTGACGTCAGAATTTATTCAGACGTCATTATTTTAAGACACACCGCGGGAAATGAGAAAAGTTTGTCGAACTCTGTTCGAACATAGCAACACAACTTGGCTGCACTAACTGTGTTCACAGTACTATATGACTTGTTTACGCTCATTCAGTTGAGTAGCTGCACTCATCACAAGGACAACAGAGACTGGAACAGAGAACTGAGAGCACTTGAATGTAGCCTTTGCTCCATGCGTAAATAGTCATTTTACCTCTTGCTAAGCATTAATGACCGGGCCGCTCTTGTTTACATGTAGTGGATGTTCAATAGACGGTATTGGGAAGTGCTAGAGGCTCATTTATAGGTGGGTGACCAAAGTGGTCAAGGAAATGAGGGTGTCCGCGAGACTATTAAACAAAACGTATCCTTCACTGGCGTACGCGGAAAGGGGAGAGGACATCAGTCGGGGCTTCCCCTCCTTGCATGATGGTTGCCGATTTTTCTTTCTTTTTTTTAAAATCTTATAAATACCGTAAGTTAATTAGCATATGTGGCACCAGATTGCTTGCCGCAGGGACTCCAGCCTTCCTGCAAACTTTTAAAGAGGTCCTTATCTCCCCAAGGTCCAGTCATCACTGATGCCAAATTATTTTTAAGGTCCGAAAAGTACGCACATTTTGTAACACTTCAAATTTAACTTCATAACGGTAGCACACATAGCACCAGGATTGCATGTTAGCTGAGATCAAATTTTTCAAAAAATTCCAAAGTGGAAGGGATCCCAACCCCTGACCCTGCTGAACATCACTATACTGCCCTTTTATTTTAGTCCCTAAAATATGCAAAGTATGTAACGAATTTTGCTTCTAAAGGTGTAGCTTTAAATACCACCAGATTGAAAAATTTTCCAAAGGCCAGGTCATATATCTCCCCTAGGCCTGCGATTCTTCAGTATACTGCTTTCCCCTAGCTGCTTTCATACAAATCCTGGGTACGCCACTGGTATCTTTAATATTCTGGTCTTGCGAGCACTGCGGTTTTAATTGCGGTCATGGGGTCCCGAGCCCAGTGTTGACGGCAGGCTGTAGTTGCAGGGAACACACCACCATTATGTTCTCCATTGACTTATACACTATTTTGCCCTCATTAAATGCCCCCCCCCCCCCCCACAGCTCAGTCAAAGTTCACAACCCACAAAAGCTACCCCTCACATGAAAGCCAAGGAGTTGGTCAATCATAACATTACAAATTCACCACAGCATGACCGTTTCGATTTTGAGCTACATGCCCCATCCCCCTCCCCCACAGCTCAGTCAAAGTTCACAACCCACAAAAGCTACCCCTGGCACATGAAAGCCAAGGAGTTGGTCAATCGTGGCTTTACAAATTCACCATAGCATGACCGTTTCGATTTTGAGCTACATGGGGAAGAAGTTCATGGGCTCTGCAGTCTGCACCCACTCCTCAGTTATCCGCAAAGTGACGGAATTTTCCTGTTTTTCACAGCCAATACTGAAATAGTCTTAATTACCTTCAATCCACCCCAATTTCGCATCACTTACACATTAATATCTCCTCATTTATATCCACAAAAAATAAGCAGCAACTTATTTTTCTTTTGTGAGCAGTTTACACTCAAAGAAGACCTAAAATTGACTTTGAACTTTGGAACTACTTTCCCGGCAAGGCCTTTCTACTAATCGCGGTGTGCTCCCTGCAGGCAAGTATACAAATCGAATCCCCTGACCCTTGAATAGGAGATCGTTCTCTCAATGTTGAAGACTCGGAAATGTCTAGTTTGGTTTGGTTTGGACAAATGAGTTTTGAAATGGTTGAGGAGTACTTAATTATTTCAAGCATCTTGAAATGTAAAATGTGCAAAGTTGGAATCCGATGTGTACCATGCAGAAAGGAGCAAGCTCTTTTGGTGCCCATCTTATTGTTCCGACATTAGGTTTTAACGCGATTGTAGGCTCCTTAACCGAACTCTTAGTTTTAACCCTTGCTATTCCATAACCTAACCAACAACCATCGTCCTAATCATGATCCCAATGGTTTGCTATGAAGACCGTCAATGAGACCACTGAGGGGACTATTTACATCAGAACCATGTAATTGCACAAGAGGCAGTGGCGGATGAAGAGGGCGGGGGGATGGGGGGTATGCATATAACCCACCCCGTGATGGTGAAAAATTGTATAGATAGTCAGGCTAATTGTAGCCTAGGCGTAATTGCTTTTTAAAAATACAGTGATAGTTGTTACATTATCTGATTACTGTATTTTTGTGTCATATTCTTCAATAACTTGTAAACTATAATGTATCTATCTTCCTTGTCATTTGGTAAATTCCCGTTTTGTTTAAACATTGCGCATTGCTAAATCTAGCGTTTTCCGACAACGGCCGTTGGTAACTCTGTTTTTGACATCGCATGTGTGTCTATGTCAATATGTGAGGCTACTATGGCACGCACTTTACACCAATTTATGTCGGTGTGCCCAAATGATTTAATGGTGTCCACTTATAAGGCCGTAAACGTCACATAGTTGTGTTGTCTCGCATTTCGAGTAATAATCTACGTCGTGGTGTCAATAGTTATTTGATCTCATTTAATATTTGGCCACACACGAGCGAATATAGAGTGACCAAATATTTGGCCGTGTCAACCTGAATATAGACTGCCTAAATATTTGGCAGAGTCAACTTGAATATAGACTGTCAAAATACTTCGTTTGGCTTTATATTGGACAGCGCCATTACATTTTATGGCGTTACAAAATATTTGGCCGTGTTAGTGAGAACACGGCGATAAAATGTATAGTGGCTCGAATAATATGTAGTTAACATAACATATCATAACAGGTTAAAGGGCAAAGGAGGGCTGTACAGGCCCCATGAGATGCCCTGTTATGCCCTGTAAAATTGGAAGGAATACGGACCGAAGGTTATGCTGGCCTGAGTTGGTATAAATACATGACTGAGTCCTGGGTTAGGCTGGCTAACTAATTACATGTACAAGCTAGAGGGAGATCATATCGTAACCTATCGCCCATAATCATGATTGAAATAGAGTTGACAGCAGTGGCGGCACCAACGGAGGGGGGGGGGTGGGGTGCGGGGACATCCCCCAGTCAGGGCCTCCCCCCCCCCCAAGTCAGCTCCCGAATAATAGTGGCCTACCAAGATTTCGCGCTTTTTTGCCCCTCCCCCACTTTTTTGATCCTGGTTTTCTCACCCCAAACAGTACCAATTCTCCTAACCTTCTTCCCTCCCACAATTGTCTGAAATTCATCCTCGTCAATTTACAATCTCAGTTTATGGCTTTAAGGTGAGTATAAAAAACTCAATTTATATAATCATAACACTCTCAGTATCGTTCATTCTGTGTAATATAAGCTTTGGTACTCTGCATAGTTTCAATAAGCTGTCAATCAAAGAGCTGAGCCAATCGAGAATTTCGGTACCCCCATACCAAAATTGTAGCTTGAGGTGAGAGGTTTGGCACTTTAAGGGTTAGGCTAGCAAGGGTGTAGATCCAAAGTCCAAAATGGACTTTTCCTACACCCGTGAGGTTTAGGATTCAGGATAGACACAAAGACAGCAATAATAGCTTTTTGCGCTGCCCAAATTTGTAGGTAATTTTTGGGATCTTGTCGATTTTCCATAAAAATTTCCTCAGTGTGGGTTGGGATTGTAGAATATACCCACGGTATTTCCCACCTGTCGCAAGAGGCGACTAAGGGGAGACAAAAATTGCATTTGAACAGTAGGCCTACTTGAAAATAAATTAAAACTTTCAACTTTTTATCGAGTTAGCTGACACTATATAGGCACATTCATGTTGGTGTTTCGTTTTATCACATCTAACGAAGTATAACTAACACAATAAAGATTTTACGACTATGACGTATTTCCCCCTTTTGGGTATGGTTTATTTTAAAGATTGGGGCACTCTTGGGAATTTCCTGAAGCATCATGGCATTTCTGACGGTCCAATTTTTTCCCAAATTCCTGCTCGATCGTTTTTTTTTTCCAAATTCCTGTCTGAATTTTAGACTTTGCGAAAATTTGGGGGAGGGGGGCAGTCTGCCTCGCAGCCCTTCCCGCCTCATACACCTATGATCCGTCTGCCCGACTAAGGCACCAAAGTCTGCCCGAGTCAGCTTTTCGTCAGTGGGGGGTGGGGGTGGGGGTGGGGATGCAAGCCCCCGTCCCTAAGGGCTATGGTTGAACTCAATCCCCCACTTAGTGTCTGTGGGGTACTGTAAATGAGCCAAGAGCGTGATGCACAGGAATGCATAGGAATGGGGTGAAAAGGGTACTGTCCAATATCCAGAGGAAAGGCTTGATGTGGTTGACAAGTAATTGTGCATAGCAATTGTAAACTCATAGTTTTTTTTTTTTTTTTTGCAGTTTTTTAGCTGGAGAACAACAGCTGCATCTTCATATCCAATAATCCACCCTCCTCGGTGTGGTGTTAGGGCTAAAAGTGTACAGTTTCATGAGCATGTGTATGTCCTCATCCCTATATTTGTATACCCCTTTCATAAAACTGCATCTGCACCCAACCTCACTGCACCCCCACTAATGATTCAACAGTTAGTCCTATCCTACGACAATTATACTAACTTTAGTTCCCATAACATCCACAATATGCAGACTTTACATTACCTCTTCGCTGCTGAATTTTCCAGCAGATGAGACATTCTATTACATGCCTCTTCTGAGCTGATAACAAACACACAATATGTGTCATTGTGTGGCCAAATTTATCGGGATATCGTCTGCGTCGATGATTGGTCGAACGGAAAACACGTTCGGGGACTAAATATTTTTTCAGTCCATATATTTTTTACCACTGTATTCGCATTGACACCATATTCGCGTTCACACGACAATATATTTTGGCACTCTATATTCGCGTTGATACGGGGCCAAACAGAAAGTAACAGTAGGCAGCAAGATCAAATATTTTGGCAGTCTGTATTCTGATTAACACGGCCAAATATTTGGGCACTCGAAATCGCGTTTACGGCCAAATATTTTAACACCCTATATTCACGTTGACACTGCCAAATAGTTTGGTCACTCTGTATTCGATTAGGCCTAGTATTTATGGCCAAATATTAAATGAGATCAAATAAATATTGACACCACGACGTAGATTATCACTCGAAATGCGAGACAGCACAACGATATAACTTTTACCGCCTTATAAGTGGACACCATCAAATCATTTGGGCACACCGACATAAATTGGTGTTAAGTGCGTGCCATAGGCTACGACTACTCTCGGAAAATGGGCCAATCGTTGATACGAAGGCTTGTACGGGGATGTTGTGTAGACGATACCCCAGCCAACATGCCCAGCTGGGCCCCAGCTTGGTTTCAGCTGGCCGGGCTACTTGCTGGGAGCTGGCTGGGGCCTATTCGTGTTTGTCAGGTGTTCCCACGTCGGGCCCAACTGGACTGGCCTTTCCCGGCTGATGTCCAGATGAAGACCAGCTGAGCCCAGCTTCAATAACTGAAGCCTAGATGGGCTTCAGCTGGGTTTCAGCTGGGAAAGGCCAGCCCAGTTGGGCCCGACGTGTGAACACCTGACAAACACGAATGGCCCCAGCTGGGGCCCAGCAAGTAGCCCAGATGAAACCCTGCAGTTGGGGCCCAGCTGGGCATGTTGGCTGGGACGAGTTCAGATATGCATAAACAGATGAGAAGTTAGTTAGAGGGAGTTTTACTGCCCAGTTTCCAACCTATTGGTTCATGTCGAGCCGGCCACGGCTTTTTTCCAGCTGTGGCCCACTGGGTTGTTTTCCCTACTCCATTGCTTATGCGGAGCATCACGCACAACGGCAGTAGGTTCCTTTTTAGAGTCTTTGGTATGACTCGACCTAGGAAGGGAACCCGGGCCTTCCGCACGAGAGGCGGATGCCTACCGTTAGACCAAATGCGCGGTTTAAACAGATGAGAAGAAGATTTAGTTCTGATTCGAGAGTGATTGAGTGTGACCATATTTTGCAGGCTCGGAGCTTTCATGTCTCAAGGAGATCGGAACACATGCAGTGCCCTGATTGGTTTTAAAGTTTTGACGCACCAGTTATTAAGGAATGTGCTGATCTAAATGACCAATGACCAATGAGGAGGCTGTAGAGGGTGAAATTGGCAACACCTTGAAAATATGGGATACAGCATACCCGTAGAACTGGGGAGAGGTAGTTTTTCACGTTCACCGGTAACGCATGACGGAAAACAGGAAGGGCCCTGGAAATTTTGGACAAAGGGAAGGGAGAGTTGCTCGTAAACAACAAGATGGCCATCCTATTAAAGGTCATGGAGGGTGAATCATACTACATGACACTACGAACAGTTTACACATGACATATTCTAAAACCGAGTGACAGTAATAGAGTACACCCGGTATTAAATTCACATTGACCGTATAGTCCGTTGAAGTAATGATTACCCACACTTTCAAGAACATGTTTTGAGAGCTTGAAATTTTCATAATGGCTCAAAATATTGAAACATTTAGCACCATGTTGCATCTCGGCCCCCTTTTTCTTACACACTCAGGCGGGGCAGGGGGCTCTGAAAATGAAGAATTAATTCGGAAATTGGCCAATTGTGAGACGAGTATACTGTGTGGTTTTGACAACTAATGAAATTCCCAATCAATTTTCCCTAATAAAAGCTTCATATTCCTCATTATTAAATTCAAGAAAGCAAAATTTTCCGAGTGTTTTGCGCGACGCAAATGCCAACTCCTTAAAAGAAGTGCTCGCTCATAAATTCACTTTGGTAAAGTATTCCGAGCTCTGGAAGTGACAAAATCGGGAATTTGCTAAACTTGTGACACCATATCACCAAGTGACACCGTTAACTTTATACAGTGCTATTTTCATAACTTTTCTTTTTATAAAATTCCATACTTCCTCCATTCTAAGCTCAAAACATTTCGTCGGAGAGCCTCATTACGAAGGCGTTGGATAACATTATGTAGCAACAACGATCTTTGGTCGCCGCCCAATCTCAGATTTGCCGATAGAAAATGCAAATTCTTCAGTAATCCCCCAACTGTTCAAACTTTCTTACGTACAGGAAACCCGGCATCCTAGCTCCATATTTTCAATATTTGGAAGAGAAAAAATGGTAAAAATTTGGATGTCTCCCCCCCCCCCCCATTTTCCATTTCCTCAATTTTAATAGGCATTAGAGACTAAACAACAGAAATACCTACGGTGGCACTACTCGCAATGCACATTTGATGTGCCATTCACATGCAGAGCCCCCCCCCCCCACCTCCACCACCACTGGAAATTCCTAGATCCGCCACTGACAAGAGGTAGGTCAACTTCATGAACTTCTCTTTCCCCATGAAGAGGTCATCAATGAGGAACTGCGGGGCAGTAGGCCTACAGTGGTTACTGGCCGGGGCATATGGACTTGGTGTAGGCCAAGACGGGGATAGTCCTTTCTCTCTAAGTCAATAGTCTGACCGAGTTTGTTCGAGCAGTAGGAGCTGAATTCCACAACTGACGGCCGTCATGCGGGTTTCAATATGCTTCCACGTTTTCAAATAACACCATTCAGCCTCATTCAGTATAGCAGATTAGTAGTCAAAACTTTGCCAACATTCTGTTACTAACTTCGATATTTTTTCTTGAATTTGAAGCCGCCCAACTACACACAACCAGCAATTGAATTCATGACATACCCCTAACTCAGTTACATCATCTAGTACCTTCCCAGTGGTGCGTGTTTGGTATGGTAACGGTAAGAGCTTCCGCTTCTCGCGCGGAAGGCCCGGATTCGCTTCCCCGGTCGAGTCATACCAAAGACTCTAAAAAAGAAACCTACTGCCGTTGTGCGTGATGCTCCGCATAAGCAATGGAATAGGGAAAACAAGCCCTGAGCCACAACTGGAAAAAAGGCCGTGGCCTGCTCGACTTGGAACAATAGGTTGGAAACTGGGCCGCAATACTCTGTCTTTACTAATCTAACCAATGGATGGCATTACATGACATGATTTTTCAGTGAGTCAAATTGATAAGAAAATTGTCAGTTGGTGGAATTGCAGTTGGTGAAATTCACCCCAACCACCTGAATTTGGCTGCGCACGATACTGAAGGCGCAGCGGAACGTTGGGAACAAAGGCCCTTATCCCTAACAATAACCCTTATGACAACGTGCCCTAATGCTACAGTAACCCCAAACCCACACTGATCCGCCCAAAACAACTGGCTGGAAAAACCAAAGGAAACTATACATTCCATATCAATGCCTGGAAGTGACATAGCCCCATCCATGCCAGGAAGTGACCCGGCAGAGCCTAGCCTCTAGCTGCATGTCCTCAAACTCTCTTGGGAAAGTTTGCCTCAATTCACATTAAAAACACCTCTCCACGCCATACAATTACCACCGACACACACGTTCGTACGGTAGACTCACTGTTTCACAGTCTAATAGTACAAATATTGTACAAATATGTATCTACACGAAGGGGAAACTGAAAACCAATTGAACAGCACTCCCACTTTGAACAACACTGGCCTGTGAATTTTCAGAAAACAATAATTTGGAGAAAGTAAACTGAGTGTTTTGCCATTCTTTAAATGTGTTTAAGGCCTGCTGAACAACAAAAATAGCTAGTAGAAAAAAGATTGATTTTGTATAATACAGGCCTTGAATATGGAAAGCAAGGAAATTGAGACGATAATCTTGGAAAACTGTTTTTTAAATATGGTAACACTGGAGAAAAAAATCAGAAGCCCGTTCACTAGACCTTTTCACGAGGTCTTTTCTCCCGAGGAGGGTAATTCCAGTGATTCACAACACTGATCTGTCAATTTTCAGGAAAGAATTTTTGGCAAATATGATCTAGATGTTTTTCATTCTTCTAATGTGCGTTAGTCCACTAAAAGAACAAAAGTAGCTACGGAAAGGTTATTTACGTTTAATCAAGGCAATAAGAAATTTAAGGCAATATGAGACCATGATATTGAAAATTCCACCTGTTCATGGAAACACTGCAAAACAACGACGGTGGCGAAATCGCCCTTCGTAGTTTTCAAAGGTTGTGGATACGTCTGCAGTGATTGCGTGACAATGTATGCGGCAAATAAGAAAATGTACCTGAGGACGAGCCACATAATTAAGTAGGCAGAAAAACACCCGAGCAAGTTTGGAAATCCTATAATCGAAGCCGTGGGCTTTGAATAAATCCGGAACCAGGGTTGCCAGCGACAAGTGGCCAAAAAACGGTAGATCTACCGCAGTAAAACGACAAAAACGCTACATCCGAGTTTTCACTCAGTGTATAACAGTACAATAGTTAGCAACCCCTTCTTACAGTTTAGTGATCATTTTCAATAACAATTTACAATTGGGTTTATAATAATATAAATATGTGGCCTACAAGGACATTAACTGAGGATTTTCGCGGAAAGACAAAGTGATACAAGTGTCGAGTCTTTTCAATCGCCAAAACATTGAACAGTCAGTAGTTGCCAACTGTGTAGCTTTGACTTATGTCAAACAGCAAAACGTATACTTTTAACATTTACTATGCAAAACAGGCACCATACACACTAAGGTGTAGCAAGTTCAATGGTACGACCAAATAAAACTGTACGGTCCGGTTATATAATATGTAAAGACTATAGGTCCACGGATTATCAAAATTGAACTTTAAGAATGGACTTTAGTTGTTTCCAAAGTGATAATTTGCCCTCGAACACATAAGAAAACCTGCAAATTATGCTAATTTTATCACTGTTTGGGCAAAAAACGGTAGATTCTATCAAATTAGAAAGACTTACGCTAAACGCTCTAAACGAGTAAAAAAGCGCTTTATCTACCGGAAAATCGCTGACGCTGGTAACACTGTCCGGAACTAAAAACGTGGTTAAGAACTTCGTAACAACTTACTGTCTATGATTTTTTTAGAACTGTGCCAACGTACTTTGGTACGTACTAAAGCTTGGAATGTCGTCCTTTCAAGTTTGTTGGCCAATGTGATATACCTGATATAGTCAATGCATAGAGCATGGTTATATGAAAGTTTCTCGCATTCAAGCACTATTTTGTAAACATCATAGTCAACACACCCAACACAACCAGGCCAAACTATCATTCGTTCGCTTTTTTTATATAAAACATGCTCTAATGGAAATTAAGGAAGTAATGGCTGATTGAATTTGAGCTCTATTGGCATAACTTCATGTTGTAGTATGTCCCTAAGTTTCGCGCACCATAAATTTTAGTGATGGCGTCCTTTGTGTGAGTAAAATCAGATACTACATTTGTTAGACGTTGCCAAAATGGTGTTTTGTCAATTCCTCAGTCTTTAAATGAGTTAAAACTGATAAAAACCGGGTTTTTTGTAAACGAAGTTGATGACTGTTTTCCATTCATTTTGAATAAAGTCCTGGTGAAATTTGTCTTCCCCCCCCCCTCCTCCCCAAACAGCACTAAGTAACAGTGCAAAAGGTATTAAACATCGTTTATGCCGAAGAAAAAATATATCATTATCTTAATATTACAGATGTCTTAAGGACGAGATAAATGATTGGAATGTACAGCATGTCGATTGCACCCTGTAACACTACCTCAAATTTTAAGACAAATGTTTTGACCCCTTGCAATCATAGCGAAAGAAGAGTTTGCACTCTGCTTCGCAAAAATGATACATGTAAACATGCACAGCATGTTAATAAACAAGAGACCATCAAAGTTTCCAGTCGCGATAAAATCACGTGACCAAGAAAACAACAGATTTGTGGCATTGCTTCCACAGCTTCAAAAAATATCGTAGTAGAAAATGAGGAAGGCTTAATATATTTCAAAATCCTGAACGACCTTAAGAACTCAAAATAGATCAGTGGTGTGTAGTCCATCTTGAGTCAGGCTTGTCGGGGGTGAGGCAAAGAACATCACTCCCCGTTGAAAGTTTCAGTCACTTTTTCAAGTGACCCATATATCATGTGTGGGACTTACATATTTTGGGCAGATAATCGTCCAATCGCCCAAACTCATTCAAGTCGAAAGTTATAGGGAAGCCATTATTCGCGTTTGGGCGATCGTCAGCTGCCCAATAAATGTAGCAATGGGTCAAACACTGTCTGCACCACCGTCAATTTGCGTGGAGCTTCGCCTGAATTGGTGTGTCACAAAAATCTCGACCGGGCCCTCTTGTCTTATTGGCAAAAGACATAATTTAATAGCGTTGTTTTAAGGCCCAGATAACAAAATGGATGCTGAAACAGCCACCAATAACTGTACTATATGCACTTTATTCTGATGAAAAGGGTTACCTTCTGTATTATAGGGATAGGGTTTGCCGAAACGTATCTTCATGCTTTATACGCACCAATGAATGTTGTCTCTATGCTAAGTTAATTACTTCCCCACCAAGGGCGATTTTAAGCTTACACCATACACAAACTGACGTTAAATTCACCGTCCCGACCATTAAAAGATGTTGCAAAGGGCGCAACAATAATTGTATCGCAAATAGCCCTCTTATCGTCGGGGATAATTGTCAACATAGACAAAAAAAAGTTTATAAAGATACCAAAATAGCTTGCACAACATTTTCAATATCATTTGAAGAGAACATTCAGGTTAAAATAAAGTAAAAACAGGTAATCTGAGAGCACCGCTTCGGAAAATTTCGGTACGTAACGAACAGAGGGCGTCTTTCAAAATCGGACGAACCCATATACTGCAAGGTATTGCAATAGCTGAATGACGTCATTGTTCCAAGATCCAGACGAATTCAAGCGTGTGGTCTGTCAGACCACACTTATAACGACTGATTTTTTTTATTCCAATTGCAAGTCTGACTAGTAATGCCATTCCAGGCTGTCTGATACTTTCAAAATTTTTCCGTACGCTACATAGCAACCAATGTTTTTTTTTTTTTTTTTTCTCGGTTGGGTCTTTCGGGCAAGATCGCTAATTTTCTTGTGCCCCCCAGAAAACGCGACTGAATTTACGGACTTGCGTATTTTATAAACAAGGAAAATGGTCACTTATTGCTGGAAGCTACTAGCTAAGCCCACCTCTCAGCGGCATAATACTTCCACACTTCCAAGATCATTGTAGAAGTTTGCATTTTTGACGTGCCATCCACCTTACTAAAGATCACAATGTGGATTTGTATGGCAATTGAATTTTCATATCATGACCATTGAAAATTTGTACTACAAAGCTTTGAATAATAATTACCAGTTTCGAAGTTTGGTCTCTATAGGGCCTACTTAGAGACGACGGAATAATACTATCAAGAGATGACCTCCTGCCATTGTGCGTGGTGCTCCACAAAAACAATGGAGTAGGGAAAACAAGCCAGTGAGCTACAACTAGAAAAAAGGGCGTGGCCGTCTCGACTTGAACCAATTGATTGGAAACTCTAACTGATTAACCTACTGACTGACTGACTGACTGACTGACTGGCTGACTGGCTGACTGGCTGACTGGCTGACTGGCTGACTGGCTGACTGGCTGACTGGCTGACTGGCTGACTGGCTGACTGGCTGACTGGCTGACTGGCTGACTGGCTGACTGGCTGACTGGCTGACTGGCTGACTGGCTGACTGGCTGACTGGCTGACTGGCTGACTGGCTGACTGGCTGACTGGCTGACTGGCTGACTGGCTGACTGGCTGACTGGCTGACTGGCTGACTGGCTGACTGGCTGACTGGCTGACTGGCTGACTGGCTGACTGGCTGACTGGCTGACTGGCTGACTGGCTGACTGGCTGACTGGCTGACTGGCTGACTGGCTGACTGGCTGACTGGCTGACTGGCTGACTGGCTGACTGGCTGACTGGCTGACTGGCTGACTGGCTGACTGGCTGACTGGCTGACTGGCTGACTGGCTGACTGGCTGACTGGCTGACTGGCTGACTGGCTGACTGGCTGACTGGCTGACTGGCTGACTGGCTGACTGGCTGACTGGCTGACTGGCTGACTGGCTGACTGGCTGACTGGCTGACTGGCTGACTGGCTGACTGGCTGACTGGCTGACTGGCTGACTGGCTGACTGGCTGACTGGCTGACTGGCTGACTGGCTGACTGGCTGACTGGCTGACTGGCTGACTGGCTGACTGGCTGACTGGCTGACTGGCTGACTGGCTGACTGGCTGACTGGCTGACTGGCTGACTGGCTGACTGGCTGACTGGCTGGCTGGCTGGCTGGCTGGCTGACTGGCTGACTGGCTGGCTGGCTGGCTGGCTGGCTGGCTGGCTGGCTGGCTGGCTGGCTGGCTGGCTGGCTGGCTGGCTGGCTGGCTGGCTGGCTGGCTGGCTGGCTGGCTGGCTGGCTGGCTGGCTGGCTGGCTGGCTGGCTGGCTGGCTGGCTGGCTGGCTGGCTGGCTGGCTGGCTGGCTGGCTGGCTGGCTGGCTGGCTGGCTGGCTGGCTGGCTGGCTGGCTGGCTGGCTGGCTGGCTGGCTGGCTGGCTGGCTGGCTGGCTGGCTGGCTGGCTGGCGTGCTGGCTGGCTGACTGACTGACTGGCTGGCTGACTGACTGACTGACTGGCTGGCTGACTGACTGACTGACTGACTGACTGACTGACTGACTGACTGACTGACTGGCTGGCTGACTGACTGACTGACTGACTAACTAACTAACTGGCTGACTGACTAATGAACTAGCCAACTAACTAACCAAATAACTAACTAAAAACAATTCATGAAAAATAGAACAGTCAGTAACAACATCCACATCAAATTTTAAGGGACCTCATTTGACAGTCTATATTTTTACCGCAAGAATATTTTAATTCGTTATCCCTTACCTCCACCATTCGTTCATTTCGGTTATTGTCACTTTGAGTGGAAGAAGCCTAATTGTCCAAATAGAAAAGAAAAAAATCTTAAAGGACAAGAGCAGTGACCCCAACTTGAATAAGTGTAGTAAACTGTCCCGTCTCGTGATTGGCTTTCAAAAGTCATGTGACCACATTTTCCTCCCCCAAATGTGAACTTAAAGAAGTAATTGTTTGATTTACTTGAATATGCAATACTGAAGCCATGAAATATTATGAAAGATAGTGTTGGGTGTGGTTAGCTCAGCCTGGTTCTACCTCGAGTTTGAACTCCGCGTAGAGTTCAAAAACGATCAAGAAAGATAGTTCTTTGATTCGGTGTTTATTCGAAATATATATATAAGATTAAAACAAAAATAAGAAAATGTCTACATGCTTGTATAAATCAGTTTTCCAGTCTACAAGTAACAGTTACGAAAGAGATAGGCCTATTCAGGGTTCGAGTCGTTAAGTCCGAGTATCGAGTGTCGCGTACCGCAGGACACACGTCTTGGACTATAACTCAGGAAGTAGCATTACTATAGGATATGTGATCTGATTGGATGAAAGTGAGATGCCAACAGGAATGACCAATTGAGGATGGGTGGAGAACTAGCCAGATTTAGTGTCGTGTGCAATGTAAAATTTTTATGTAAATGAGGGGATTGCACCATAACCATCGAAGACAAAATGTGCCATAATAAATTTACACGACAATAGTTTGAAGAGAATGTAAGGAGAAAATTGTGATATTTAGCTTATATTTCAAAATAAGCTGGGGGACTGCTCTTGACCATTAAACACCTTCATTGCAAACTTCAATCATTGAAATTCAATCAATGTTTTAAATACAGTAAAGGGATCAAGGTAACTGGGAGTATAAAGCAATAGAATGGTGGCGCCATTATGCTATTATTCTCCGGTTTCCAATGATTCCGTAGAAAAATTCACCGGAGAATTTTTACGCTGTTAATCTCTTTAGGGTAACATCCTGACCGATTCCCCTTGAATAAGCAGTGGGACGGTACCGAAGTTGCTTTGAAAAGGCAGCCGAATTTAGTAAGGTTTTGGGTAGAGCGGGAGTAGGGTTCATTGTTAATAAATCGTCACTAAATGTTAATAAAACTAATTTTATTTTGTTCTAAATTGCAAGTGTGACGAGGATATTTCTATTAAAATTGATAATTGCATCATAAAAAGGTCCTTCTTTATTACCATATTTCTTGGGGTAGTTATTGATTGTGATTTAAATTAAAAGGAATATACCAAAAGGGTAAACGCTGAAGTAGCTAAAACCTACTATTATGTACAATTTTTAGGCAACATTTTGACTGCCATGTCGTTGAAAATTCTTTACAACTCTCTAGTATTGCCTTATATCAACTGTTAAAAAATGTGGGGATACGTAAACAAATGCTCGCCCTGTCCTTTCAAGTCAGCAGAAAGTCATCCGACGGGTTACTAAATGTAAATTTAATGAGCATACAAAAGTATTTTTATTGACAATTGAAAACGTTTAAATAACTCAGAAAATTTCTAAGAGTGCCTGAAAATTCTAAAGAGATATGCAGGAAAAGGGTAAAAGAAAACATCACTAGTAATCATAGTGGCATTTGCATAAAAAATGCAACAAGATTACCCAAATTTGCTACCCTTTTGGGCAGTGCAAAAAAGCTATTTTTTCCTGAGCCCGAGTTACTTCACAGTCTTTGACAACACTCCCCGAAATGGTCGAACAACCAAATTCTTTCAGACATTTTCCCGAAAATTAGAAAAAAAGTGTCATTGTAAGAATAACATATACGACGGCAGTACGAAAAATCAAAAGGACAAAAAATAGATCACGACATAATGTTTTATTTGGAATTAAATTAGAAATTAGCATTCATAGATGCATCATTCATAGAAAGATGAAAAACGCGACATTTTCAGAACACGGATGAAGTGGAAAAAAACATTTAAACATTTAAACCCTTCGAGACAGCAAATAATTTCATAGCTTCCCCCCCCCCCCCACTTCTCGAAAGATGGTCATAATATGGACGATTAGTAGACTTTGCTCCTTCTTATACTAAAAAATGGCCATGCCCCAAAGTTTTCTAAAAACTCTCTGATCTATTCGCAGTTTGTTAATTCATTAAAAGAGGTTAGGTTAGTGTTTTACGGCCCAGTTTCTAACCAAATGGATTGAGTCGGGCTAACCACGATCCTTTTCCGATAGTTTCACCGTCACTTGGCTCCGCGCCAAGTGACGGTGGCGCCCCACTTAGATTGTCATTTAACAGGTAAAACATTTTTCTAGTAGACTATTGGTCACTTTGCAGTCTGTTAATATATTTGAAGTGAAAATGTTATTGAAAAGTACATATCAAAACACCGTATAGGGATATCTTAAAACCAAAAGTCAGTCCGCATATACGACAAATAATTCTAGCTGCACACACAGAAAGCATTGAAGTTTTTCCTTTACGACGGAGAGCAATATTGTTCCAGTTTACACAAGTCGTATACGTTAAGCGTGGGACACACAAGGCATGCCATTCTATTTGGGGAAACAAACTTTTATTGGGTCATTGTAACGGTGACGGTCCCTAATTAAGACCAATCAGATTGCATATTATGTCAGGTTACAAAAACATTTTATCCTCTTTCTTTTCCAGTTCAAAGTAAATCAATGATGTCATGCAAAGTGCCAAAACAAGACTTTGAACCTAGTTAAACCTGGATATTTTCTTGAAGTCTCGTGGCAAACGGTAGAAAATTATTTTTGAAAGTAAACATATATCATTCAAAAATTGATCTCCTGTTTCCAAGGCTTGAAAACGACTGATTTGGAGTGTACGACAGAACTAGCAAAGAGGTTTCCATATACTGTTTAGACTCTACTTTTCATGGCCATAAGGAAGAGGGGAGGGGCGCTGCTGTCCCGCAGACCTTGCTTAGTTGGGCAGACTTCGGTGCCCCAGGTTATGCCCTGGTTGGGGATCTGGGATCGGTCACGAAGTCACTGCCCCCAAGAGAAATAGTCCAATATAGCCATGCTTCTTATAACCAGGAATGCCTTTTTCGGCTGTCTGTGGTCATTTTTTCTAAATTTTATGTACGCCTCTTGCCTACCAATGGTGGCGTTTCATTTAGCTTTTCGGCATAATTACATTTTTGTGCCAAAACTTTGTCGGCCCCCCAAACTGAAATGCGCCTGTAACACCCGTGCACGTCATCTTATGACATTCTGGTTTAACCAAGAGATTTCACATCCTTTTTTACCTAGTTGTGTGGCACTAGATAAATTCATTTTATGGGTTGGTTGTGCAGAGCGTTATGCATTACACCAGTCTGCCAGAAGATTCCGGTCCTTGGTATGACCCGACCTGGGAATGAGACCCTAGACCCTTCTTATAAGACCAAACACGTGGACGGGTTCATCAACAGAAAGGCTTGTAATTTTGTATTATTGTGGTGATATGTCAGTTCATGTAACAGGTGTTATGGTTTTATCCTGTTTTGTTTTGTTACTGAAATTTCATTCGTCGTACTCTGTGGAGGAAAGTCCTAGCAACCTCTCTGATTAAACTGGTGTGGCGTGAATGAGTTCGATGGTTGGATCTTAAGTCATAATGATCCTCAACAATGAAGAGGGTAAAGAGTCACTCACTTCAAATACTAGCTGGTAACATATGGGACTAAATCTAGCACCACCACATGAAAATTACATTCAACTCTTTAAGACACATCATTAACACAGTTTACCTTTAAAAAAAGGCAAAAAGAGCAGTCAAAATTCATCAAGATATGTTAAAGCAACGCATTTTGTGGACTAGAACACAAACATAACTTTACAATACGTATTTTAAACATCTATTTTATTTGTTGACCATAATTCGCTTTGCCACAAAACTTAATCACCTTTGACTATACACGAATCCGAGCAGCAAGTGATGGTCTGATTTCAGTCGGCCATAACTGGGGTCCGTCACCTTTATATCTTTCGTTTTCCTTGCTTACCGCTATCATGGATGATTGTACACTAATTTGTATCTTACATTCTCCAATTTTACTAAATATGAGGGTTTGAAACTCATGTAAACAATAAATAAACACGATTTTAGGCTGGTGGACCCCACAAATGGCGGCATACAGTCACTGAAACCAAGCGCTAATCGAATTCGTCTAAATGATCACAATTTGAAAGCAACCTAAACAACTCATAATGCACAGCAAGTTAGAAAGATCGAATGACATGTGGCATCTAAGGGTCATTCAATAAAATGCAGAATGATTTAAAATGATTATAATACACTTTGTTAAATTTAACTGAGAACAATCAATAAAACTTTGAAATGTTATTTAACTTTTTTTTTTAATTTGGCCAGCTATAGCTCTTTTTTTATCAAAGTGAATCAAGTGATTTATTAGGGACGGTTGTAACAGATCACAGTTGCTCAAGGCAATTCCTTTCATTCAGTCCTATTTCCCAATTTGAAGCTAATTAGTTCCATATTTTGTACACCTACCACCTAAGACCCATGTAGTCCTAGCAAGTAGCAGCAGTCCTAGCTAGAAGCCAGGGTATGTGTGTGTGGGGAGGGGGGGAGGGCTACAAAACTGAGTTGTTACTTTCCCTTCAAAGATAAAATTTACCAATGCCCAAATCCAGTTGGCCATACCTCACCCCTGAAAATATATTTGCCCTCTTCCCTCCCACAGATTACTGCCACATACCTCAGCTAACCAGGGAGTTGGTAGAGAAGGAGAAACAACACCCTACAGTCTCTTTGAGACAATGTTCGTTTCCGACGGTAATCTTGCTTTTTTTGCCAAATTCTTATCTCAATGCTTTGATCAAAAAAGATTAGTGACGCATTATCGCAATCCCAGTGAAGAGACGCATCCCTTTCACCTTACTCCTTTATATTTCGTTGCCAGCCGTCATGCGCGGTTGGGAAATTTATGCCACTCGACGCTATCTGAGACACTATGTATCATTTCATTTAAAGACAGTGGCAACTTTCCTATAGATTAGTTTAAAAAATCAGTTTCCTGATGATAACAAAATGATTAAACCTGAGGGAAATATATGGACATGAAAAGTGCTTCCATCCAATGAAGAACGGAGCGCAGTTGAAGCATATATTTTAAGCGTTTGTTTCCAGCCGTTCTGTAGAAGTTCTTATCATAAGTTTCGCCCTTGGCGGGAAGAAACGTCCAGATCAAAGGATACACAGACAATGCCCTTGTTTAAGGATTACACTTAAAGGACTTAGTCACAAGGGATTTAACAATAGAAACAAAGGGACCTGTCAATCAAATAGTGACACCTCAAAAGATATAACCCGTTTCAAGTTCATATTGTTTGAAAAAATTTGAATAAATTTGTTCGTTGTATCTCCTTCTGTAACAACCCCTTGATCTGATTGAGACAGGTCCTGCAGACAGGGAGCTCTTACAGCTCCCTGATCTCAGTTTTCAGTTCCCTCAATAAGGAGATCGAGAAAAAATTTATGATAACATTGCTTCAAGATTCAGTTTGAAAATTTCACACTGTGACTTTAAAAATCTTGACACCTAACGACAGCATTCAAATTAAATCATTTGTCTGCATATGCGTACATTTTCAAAGTCTTTAGGTTAAACATTACACAGTTGTACCTTCAACACATCTTCCAAAAATGAATTAAATTTAAACAATTGTATTTTTTTAATCTATTAGAAGTATATGAAAGGTCATATATATGTGGTTCCATGTGGTTCCATAATTAAGCTGTGGTTCCATACACCATAATTAAGCTGCTCTTTTGGTTTACACAATAATCTGGCAAAAAATTCTGCATTTCCTGCCATACATGATAAGTCAATGTTATATTGAGCAATAATTTGTGATGTCATTGTTGTACAACTCAAATTATAATCTTTAATTGTATTTCTTTGTTTTTCTGAAAGTTAGTGCAGCTTGTACCAAGGTGTGATATCATTCTTACTCTAATAGGGTGATGCAATTAATTAAACTCTCTCTGTGCAAAATGCTGTGCAAGCAAACAGGGAGTATTCAAGGTCATAAAACCTTTTTAAATTTTAAAAGGAAAACAAAGCAATTTCTGTGAGTTGTACAACAAGAAATTCACAAATTATTGCGCAATGGACCAATTTGTGATAGTGAATAATGTTAAAGTGAATAAACTTTAACATCTGTTGAATAAACTTCAACATTTCACTATAACGTGAATAAACTTCAACATTTTATATTTATCCCCAGCTCAGAAATGTCCTATGAAGATAGGAGTCGTACTGTGAGAATTTATTTTTCATGCTCTTCATTTTATATTTTTGAATTTTTTGACTCGAGGTTTACTTTAACAACAAAGTTACTGGTAAACACTCATGAAATAGTCCCACAACAGCACTAATTAATACTTACATTTGTGGCTTACACAGCCACACCATAGCTGCTTTGGTTAAAAAACATTTTGGTAGAAGTGTTCCAAATAAAATTGTATTGTAATGATTCTCTCCTCATTAAGGCATTCAGTGTACTAATTCGATGTATGTCTGTAGCATGAATTGTACTGTATGTGACACTGTGAAGTGCACTGTGTAAACAGTACTTACAATAGGGTCTGCTTTATAGTCCCCTTCTAATTGGTCCCTGTCTCACATCTAATAAGAAGGGGGACTAATAACATAAAGGTATGCCCACGTTATGGGCCATTACTACTTTTTCCCCGGGGATCAAAATATTTAGGCAAAACTTATCCTTTCCCCAAAAATATTGACCCCTGTTTATGCCAAGACTAGACTTCACAACGTCTTACACAATTGATACATGACATCAAACGTCACTTCAAAAGACATAGGAATGCATGTCTGTACTGTGTAAACAGGTCTAAGTTAATACTGCAATCTTAACACTCACAGGAAACCATGCATACAAATATACTGCAAGGGTAACATTATAAACAAGTTAGTGACTTGAACGTACTGTAAAGGAAAGCTTGCACAAACGGTCAAAAGGTCAAAATTTGAGGAGGCGCTAGTTATCCTAGAGGAAAACGCGCCACACGCGTACGCCACATTGCTCTAGTAGGCCTACGTAGCTGACTGCAAGAAAAACGCTCTAGCAACTTGACTATGCATGATATCATGTAACGAAATATTCTTTCATGTTATTAACCATGATTTTAACCACATTGTCTGATGTTTATATACATTGAAAAGAACCCAATCAGCCATAAACAGTAATGCATTGGTTCGGCTGGTCGTGCAACCCATATTTTTTTTTCTTTTTGTTCTTCTCAATCAATGATGTGTACAAAATAACGATGCGTGTTTTTAGAGTTATAAACAATATTGAACATAGAACAAAATACAGGGGAAACGAACGGGTTACGTAATATTAAAATTAAAATTAAGATGAAGGCTATTGAACAATGGCCGCCATTGTCTCATGAGCGCATTTATTTCAGCAGAGGTACACGCATTTTAATGCAGTGATTGCATCAAACCCCTTGCATAATTTTGAAAGTGAACAAAATTTAAGAAAGTATCTTGCATTTTGTTATTGAAAATATAAAATATGAACCATATCATCAGTGCCTATACAGCATTGTTTTCACGTTGACCATTCAGGATGCCAAAAATCATTTTTTTCAGGCTAAGGTTTAATGTAGTATTTGCATAAGCATGAACAAAATTCTGAGACTGTCTCCACAAAAGGTTGTACTTTTTTTAAAGTTAAACATTATATGGCAAACTGTTTCTCTTTCTTTTGAACAGAAAGTACAAAATTATGATCTAAAATATAAATTTTTGTCAAGTACTAAAGTATTTGTTGACAGAACTCTAGTATTCTAGAAATTCTAGAGTACTAGTAAACTGATGGACATCAGTATTTCGGACACGCCATGGATCAATCAAAACTTGTCATTGAATGACCCTCTTTTAGACTACTAAGTTTTGCCTGGACATGCGGATTTTTCAATTTTCATGCCGGTCGCAGTCTAAACCAGAATCCTGAACCATATTCCAATCACCACATAAATTATTGAAGTTACAACCGATACTCCTCAAGCTCTCCAGAAACACATTTTTGTAAAAAGCACAGGGATCTGAATTTGGTCCATTAATATTTGCAAGATTAAAGGTTTCATCTTTAGATAAAGTTGAGAAGAATTGAGATTCTAAATTGGACTTTAAAAATTGAAGACTTGTAAGGATAGGAAACTTTGAGATCAATATCCTTGGCGGATATAAAAGTGCACTGCTTTTAAACTCTTGTAATCCAATCAACCTCTAACACTTGTTATCCGCATATTTTAAGGTTAGAAGTAGTGTACTTTCAGAGTCACGTGTGCACAATCTCTACATCAGATGGATTGGAAAATGTGTTTTCCTTTCAAATCAACAGATTTTCCAATAAAATAGTTTTAAATTATTGCTCTAATTAACTCCTATGAATGTAGATAAGGTCTGTGTAAAAGTGCAAATTTTGGGGTACAAATTTTGCAGGTACAAAGAAATAAAAGAGGCAAAATTTGTGATTACGATCAGCGGAAAAAAATCTATCAACAGTTTTTGCTGCCAAGGACAAATATATCACAGCTGAATTAGAGCTATAGTTTATACTGTATTTGACTTATTTCAGTTATAAAGTGCTGTAGCCGTTTCCAAAACATCTGACTTTGTGAATTGAAAATGACTGTCATACTTTCGTTTGAGAATCAGTCCCTTAGTTCATGAATCTAGCGTGGTAAATAACATCACCATATGGTACAAAATGGTGTGAAATATTACTGTGCAATATCAACAGCAATAAATCTGTCTGCACAAATGGGTTCTTACTGCTGAATTAACATTCAGATTGAAAGGCTATACTTTCAGATCTACATTTATTTTGATTTTTGTATTTGTTGACCAATGACGAAGATACAACAATGAGATACATGGAAGGTTATCACATGGCAGGACAACACAGGAAAATTCGATCTGGCCACCTTCTCATTGGTTTGCTTAGTGGTTTCCTCACAACCGTTCCTTTCCTTTTAGGGACCAGTACAGCTTTTCACTGTGTCATGCATGAGTAACTTCAACAAAACAAGTTCACAGGAGTTAATATAAGTTTCAAGTTGAGTTTTAGAGTTTATTTTCTAATACAGTAGTAAGTGCATTTTCCCAAATGGATTTGATTCATGGAACATGATAGGATATGACATGGCATTGTATGGAACAGCATGATGTAATAGGACATTACATGGCATTGTATGGGACAGCATGATACCACATATCATGGCACACAATGAAAAGGCATGACAAGACTGGGCATGGCAAAGCATGAAATGGTACGGCACAACATGGTATTGCAATGTGCATCACTGCATGGTACTATTGCCATTTGGAACAAAGAACCCCTATAAAGAAACCATCAAGGGAAAACTACAGCAGCTCGCACTGAATTTAATTTTCACTCCTGTGTATGGCTATTGGGCACATTACTGACTGCACAGCTTATCTTGACCACCCAAAACGATGTTATTCCTTTGAATTAATGCCAGTGAAAAGGCAGTCTTCAGCTGTATTTAGAGATATGATATTATAGTATTTATGTACTTATCAACTTTCAGACGCACCCTCTGACCTGTTCTGGCAAGGGCAAGTTAAACGTGATCATGTTTTTTGGAGTCGTGATGTAGGTTTTTTTGTCAAATCAACATAATAGGTACATCATTGTTACATGATGTTCCAAAATATCGTACAGGAAAAGTGGGTAAAGTCTGTTAAATGTTGAGTCAATTGTGTGAGGGTGTAGTGCATCAATGTACAAATATGTTTGATGCTCCGAGGGAAAGGTTAACCCAAACTTCCCAGGGTTACAGGATGTATCTTACCAGTGATAAGTGCAAAATACTTAATACCCTAATACAACAGCATCAATATATTTAAACCACAACAATTACCAGAAGTAATGGGGATTTCTTCAGAAATCATTTCTTGCCTATGAGCTATTAAGACGATTTAGGCTACTCAATTGCACAATATTTATTTAAAAGAACAAGATTAGACTTATTTGCATAAAACTATGACACTTCACCACAGAAACATATTGTTCAACATGTTTCTGCGGTAAAGCTAAGTGTTTGAAAGCTTCAACAATTTTAGGAAAACTGGCAGATTTAGGGATGCTGTCTGAGTTGAGAGAAAGAGCAGCTCCCACTTCATTCTGAACTGTGTATAAAATTATTTTAAAACAGTTGATGGCAGAAAATTTTCAAATCTTTTCAGTCACACCTAGTAATAATCCCTAAATTCTAATGATCCATTTCAGTCAGGTGACTATACAATATTTAAAGATAAACCCAGGATAATTAATGATTGTTCTTACCTTAATAGGCCCCTACATTTATATAACTTGGGGTTGTGCCATTTTAATGTCAGAATATACTAACCAACTTTTCCTTCTGTTCTTGTCTTTCACACATATTTTTGAGGTATTATTGTGCATGAATGAAAAAGATTAAACAACTGTGGGCCTCTGCATTAGCAGAGGTTAGTTTAACCTTGGGTGTTTATTGCTATCACTGGATGCCCTCAAGCTGGACCATCATACATAGCTTGCATCAGCCCTAGATGGTGCACTGTTCCATGCTAAAGCATGGTCCTTTATTAGAATATCCTCTAGATCAATATAATGTTGTAAATAAATGAACAAGGGTAAACAAGTCAGAATTTGGTGCATTAGAACAGAATAATGAATTCTTGGGTGTTAATGCTTTGCTGCATGTTCTCTCATGTATTGCTTCCAAAAAGGCCCAATTTTGCATTTCCAGCTAATACATGGTCCATCATTATTAAACTTCACCAGATGCGCACTAAGAGGATTCGTTTAATGTGGATTTCAAGAATAGGAAAAAAGCACATTCTCATCTTACATTATCATGCATCAGCTGTTAATGTGTACTTTGCACTTATTGCTTGAAAATCATGCAAGGTCATGAGCACTTCTTACAACATTTTAAATTAATAAAGCATTACACGTTTACATGAAGCTAGTAATTGTTTGCTGTGCGTTCAAGCACTAAGTAGACTATTTTTATAAGGGAAATACTGGACTGCACGTTTGGGAAGATGCGCACTGTTTACCAAGATGTTTCTTGGTTGGCTGTTGACATTGTGTTGTATCAATTGTATTCTTTGTTAGGGTTAGGGATTAGGTTAGGGGTTAGGGCAATCGTTAGCAAATTAGGAAGTTTCTTGTTAAACAGTGTGCATCGCCCCGCACATTTAGGTGAACCAAAATTTCCTTTGCCATTGACGAAATTGGTCACCATTGGAAATAGGTATCAATATAGCATGAACAAGCTAAAAGCAAACTGGGAGCCTGAGCTAAGGCCCCGATGATAAGATCCATTGCAAATCTTGTTAATATTAGCTAAGTTAAAGCATGGACAGATACATAGCATCCAACGTATTTTACTTTCTATGTTTTTAAGGTCAAGAAAGGTCCACTTAAAAACAACCAAATCAACACAGTATCTTTGGCAGTCATACTGAAATTCAAAATGACCACCAAGAAAAGACATTTCTTCTGAAATCTCAATCTCATGGACAAGAGGTACCATTTGTAATTTTGTAAAAAATAACTTAGTGGTTCCACTATTTATATGCTATAAAAAGTCCGGGTAGTGCATTTTCATATTTCCATTTTTACTAGGCCACACTTTCGTAAGGCCTGTCGCCAAACTGTGGTAGGCTAGGAGCACTATTACCTTTGCGTACTTGCCAACTCTACCGAATAAAAGGGACCATAGTTGTAGGCCTACCCTATCAGGCACCGTGGTATCTAATGGAAGGCCTATGTGTACAAAAGAGACGTCTTACACTTTTGAAGTTATTATGTGATTATGTATACATGGAGAATGACAATTTATTTGCCAGCAATAAGGGTGCAGTTGATTTCTA
Source organism: Holothuria scabra (assembly GCA_037179385.1). Lineage (NCBI taxonomy): Eukaryota > Metazoa > Echinodermata > Holothuroidea > Aspidochirotida > Holothuriidae > Holothuria > Holothuria scabra. Next base: position 9,745,306 of record CM074190.1, on the reverse strand, counting down.
TATGGTTAGTTCCTACAAAATATCCCATCATACGTTAAAACCAGTGCTGGAGCTAGGGAGTACGGTCAGAGGGGCGAAATAGTCTGCAGGGGCGCTTCGAAGGAGTAAGCACTCTGAGCCTCAGCACGATCCAAGCCGTGGCTTTTCTGACTTTCCATTTGATTTTCCGCACCTTTTAGAAGACTACTTCAACATTTCTCCTCAGCAAGTTTTTCTATTAAGCATGTTTAAATTTTCTATTCATGTGCCAGCGCAGGAGAAAATTCGGGGGGGGGGGGGGAGACAGAATTCTTTTAGGAGGGAACGCAAGAAGATTTTGAGAAGATTTTGGCCCGAAGAGTCTTTCAGATTGCTGGAAATGCCATTTCTAAAGCCTATTTACCGCATATGAGTAGTGCAGAATAGTTACCAGTAACACTGCGTGAACTGTTAAGAAATGTTGATGTTATTTTTTCGTCCTTTTCTTTATGTTTTCTTCGTTTTTCAGGTTTTCTATTTTCCTTGGAGGGCAAGTTCCCCCTTGGCCCTACCTGCAGAGGTCCATGTTTCTATCCCTCTCTTTCACACTCTAGTATGAAGGCGGTCACTTAATTTTGTGTTATTGTCAGGTCTCGATTCAAGATGTAATGTAATAATGGGCTACTTTGTGAAAATAAAGATTAAATCTGCTAGAGATAAATAGCAAGCAATCTTACAAAAGAAAAACTGTATAATTAATACCCGTTAGGTGTACATTTTTAGTATCTGGAAATCAAGGTAAGTACAAGAAGAAACATTAATTGACATAATTAAAATCATGTGACCACTCTGACATAGCAGTTTATTAAGTACATTGAAAAAATAGCCAAGGCAAAAGGGGTGCTTGGCTCTCTAGATGCCGAATTCATTATACATAAATGTAGCGTAAACCTAGGCCTATTAGATGCAATTTTCTGGCTTTTGAGACCAAGAAGTACAGTAATAAGCATTTTCGTGGGATCATGCTGTGTCGGAAAAAGCCATTTATCATGCATGAAGAAAAGCAAAATGGATACTTTTTATTTAAACTCTTAAGCCATTACCAACATAATGACATTTTTTTTTCATTTTTACCTGAATGGTCTCTTCAAATGATTTTGAAAATGTTGTGAAAGCTATTTTGGTATCTTTATAAACTTTTTTATTGTCTATTTTGGCAATTACCCCAAACAGCAAGAGTACTATTTGCGCTACTATTATTGCTGCGCTTTTTGTGAAACATCTTTTATTGGCCGGAACGGTGAATTTAATGTCAGTCTGTGAATTTTGTAAGCTTAAAATCACCCTTTTGTTATCTGGGTCTTAAAACAAAGCTATTAAATTATGTCTTTTGCCCATAATGGCGCCAGAAAAAAGTATGTTGAAAACCTAAAAAGGGCGCGGACAGACGAGTTTGGTCCATGGGGGGGGGGGGGCGCCCCTGACCATATGGCAGCTCCGCTACTGGTCAAAACTTCGAGCAACTTCAGTAACCAGTGAAAATTAGTTTATCAATTTCAAGAGAGGATGGCGATGACTGCATAACGTCTGTCTATTATATTCTCATTGTATTAATTGTCCGAATTTAGCTGAGAAGGATATCTGCATGAAACGAGAAACTGGCCCTTTAAAAACTGACCAACTCAATTTATCACACTTTTCCAACTTAGTCTGTACACACACAAAATTGATGGTACAGCTTCTGTATGTACATAATTATGGGATCGTACCGGTATTTTAATAATTACCATATTAACGCTGGAGTACAAATGATGAAACGTTCCTTCTTACTTTTTGTTGCATCTTTTTCCTGTCTGGTTACCTTCTATCCCTTCAAGGAGGAAACGAAGCTCAGTAAACACACACTTGATGTAGCTACGTTTCACATCTTATTAATAGATTGAATGGAACAGATTTTTTTAAAATACACAAATTGTTACGCAAGAATTGGGGTTAGCTAACAGGTCAGTCAGGCATGTGTCAATTGCTTTCACGCAGTGTGAGCACAATAAACGCATATCTCATTTGAGAGCAAATATCATGTACCAAACTGAGATAAAAGTAACACCCCACACCACCTTTGATCTACTGGGGTATCTAAGTTGCTTTTTCAAGAGGCAACGTCTTGGCATGAAATCCTCTGGCTACAGTATGACCATATGGGAACACAACAAAACAATACGTGCACGTGGAAAAATACTAAGTGTAAAAAACGCCCAGCATATTCCTCTTCATTCCAGCACCTTGTTTCTATACATTATTCTTTTACTTCACTCACCAGTCTTTCGTTTACTCTAAGAACATATTTTTGTTAATCGAAACTGTCAAAAATTGCAAAATGCGTTTTCCTTTCTCCTGCTGTATTTGTTTACACCATATAATGGATTTGAATTAAGTAGTTCTAAACGTCACATTCATGCTCTCGCGTTGGCATGTGCATTAAAAATTTCAAACGGCGACCAACGAACGTATTGGCAGGAAGAGACTGAATGTAACAATTGTGATCCGCCACCACTCAGTTCTGACACCCAAATTGATAGCATATGACGTAAATGTTTGTGTTTGTTCCCCTACATAAATAAACCTTATGTTTTACTAGATAAATTAGAAGATATAGCCAATTTGAGGTAATTTGGAGAAAATTTTGTACCATCAACTGCTATCAGTCTTTCCATTAAAGATTTCATTTCATTTTCATTTTATTTATTTATTCTTTGTTTCTTCACAATGCATCAAGATCGAATTACAAATTGCATTCAAAATACACAATTATTCTAAAAACAAGATAGCACTGTGAAAGGAAGTGCTCTAAGAAACCTTAGTACGTTTTACTGGTAGTTACACTCCCTAAAAAAGAAAAGGAAAAAATTATAAACATGTAACAAAAAAAAAAAAAAAAAAACAATCATAGCAGCATACAGTTAGTGCGTTACTTTGAAAAGATTACTAAGAACTAACAAAATAGTTAGTTAAGTTCTGTTTGAAAGACTTCATAGAAGGTAAATATCTGATTTCCTGAGGCAATTTATTCCAAGCAATACTTGCTCGGTACAATAAGTTGTTTTTAACAAAGGGTGAATTGATTGCAGCGTAGAATATGGATGAAATGGGCATCTCTCGTATTATGTGCGTGAACATTTAAATTATAAATGAACACATTTTGAGGACTAACAGGGAGAATACGGTGAAAAGAACTATAAGTAAATAAGGCAATTCTTAAGTTAACTAGATCTTCAAGTTTTAACAGAAGCAGTAATAAGAAAAGCTTACTCGTGTGGTCATGGTAACTAGCACACGAAATATGACGGAAAGCTGGTTTTTGGAGAACCATTAGCTAACTTTAATTGGTTTTACATGTACCCGGCCACGTCGTGAGGCAATAGCTAAGATGTAGATAGATTAAGATAAGATGCAATTTACGAAGTATATTCCTAGGAAGAATGTGTTTTAACTTTGAAAAGATTCCAATACTTTTGGCAATTGTAGAATTTATAAACTGAATGTGATTTTTCCAAGTTAAGTTGGGGTCAATAAAGATTCCTAAAACTTAACATGGTCAGCTTCCGTAAATATGTCTTCTTCATTGAAATATGGCAGATATTGATTTTTACATTTCGCCTATTACTAAAAACTATATAATTGGTCTTATCCATGTTGAGCGACAATTTTTTGGAGGAAAACCAGTGATGAAACTTATAGAGTACTTTGCATATTAATATCTCTAATTCATTCATATCATGTCCACTAAAAGTATATTGGTATCATCAGCAAACAGAATAATAGAACAATTTTTGTCACATTACCTATATAACTAGGATAGACACTTTGGGTACGCCACATTGGGTTTGCAAAATGTCTGAGTTGACATCTTTAAACGAAGTAAATTGTTTCCTACTAAACAAGTAACTGCCTATCCAATAAAAGAGCATTTTCCCTAATACCATAGAAGAAAAGTTTGTGTAATAAAATTTGGTGATCGATTGTATCGAAAGCTTTTGACAGGTCCAAGGATACTCTAACATAGGTTTGTTTATTTTCAAATGCCCTATGAAAATTATTAACAACATGCGTTAGGGCATGTTCGGTTGAATGACCTGTACGGAATCCATATTGACCTCAAGTTTATAGATTATATTTATAAATAAGAGGCAAAGATACGATTATCAACAATCCGTTCAAACATTTTTGAAAAACATGATAAGACTGAAACTGATCGATAGTTTTCATTACTAGATGGATCATCCTTCTTATACATTGATAAAAAGATAAATTCCAAGTTTGTGAAGCAACTTGAATTTTGATCTCTTCATTTAAAAAAAATCGCCATTTTCACAGTAGATTACAAACGTGACATGAATGGCCAAAGTATAAGCTGTCTCGTCATTTAGGGGCACAGCTTGCACCTGACGAGAAATTTGATTAAGTTTTTCCAAGCACTTCACTGTTCAGAACATATTTGTATGTTCATACGGATGACTTATAAGGGGCGCCTCATGCACATCGAATCACTCTCATAAAAATCCCACAATTGCGCTCTTCTCATTTTATTTTATACTTTTTTTATGAGATTTACTTTTATTTTAGAAGCCGCAAGTGTGGGTAAAATAAGGTGTTGATTCGCACTTTGTCACTATTTACCGATGGAATCTTGCATGACAGAAGGATATTATGCAAAATAACTTTATTTACGTCCAATTTAGTTTCGTTTTGCCTAATTCAATCACGATACCTTATAGATACCACTGCAGCATATCATTAATTGGGCTATAGTGTGTCCCTGTAACATTTTCCATAGAGCTCAAAATCGTTCGGTGACACCTTCCGAAATTTTCCTTCACTGAAGTGGCACACTGCAGTGCCTATGGACGACAGAAGAACACGGTGAAAACTTGATCAAGTTTAAATTCTTTTGCGAAGCAGAGCATCGTGAAACAGGGACAAACGTTGCTGGAAGCAGCTTTTGCCTACCCCCAAGAGGATTAATTCATAGAAACAAAAGTAAAGAGTGTTTCTTAGTCAATAACTTTTGAATTTTGATTCCAGACTCGCTTTCTTTTCGAAACAAGAGTTACACTGAAAGGGCAAAAGAGTTCAGTCTCAATAAAACAGGAAAAGTTCGAAAAAGTAACGTTTCCACGTCTTGTTTCGTGAGACTTTGCGAAACTAATACGAACTACTTGTAGACTAGGAACGATTTCATTTCAAAATAGCAAACCATTGAAATATTTTCAATTGCAACCACACACAAAAAATGCTTAGTGTTGGCACTTGATGTGCTTGCATGTAGTATTCTAACATTAATTTTCCAGTTGTGGTTTTTAAAACAGCACCCTAATCGTAATCTGAATTTATTTTTTGAGCAACCTAATAGGAATGAAATTATATGCACTTGGGGCAATTTTCGAGAACCATCAGTTGGACCTTTATTCAGGAACCCATGGGTCTGAGCACTTGTACACATTGGTAAGGCCTAATCTAATGGGAGACATGATGGTGTTAAACCTCGGTGGGGGTAAGACTCCACCCTCCTATTCACCTATCAGGTCTACCACGTCAACTATTTGACAACATGGCGTCAAACCTAACTTGATACCGCTTTCCGAATGTTTGCACACATCTACTCTATAGAATGGACCAACATCGGAATCTGACGCAATATACAACTTACCGACTGCTCACAGCCAAAACTTGCAACATTGCTAACTTTTGATTGTACAGGGAGCCACCAACTCACTGGTGTATCTGGCTGATGTCCCCCTAATGTGTGGTTGGGCATCTGACACCTCGCCCTAGGCGAAATCATTTTTAGTGTAATTAAACAGTCCATCATCTGTCGTGTGTAGGTCTAGTGGAGTACCGACGAAGGCCGTGTCACGCAAGGCTAGCTGACTCGAGACCCGCCCAATGCATAAAAATTACACGCTGACCTACCGCCTCCGGCTTCAACTGATAACGCCTTTAGTCCACCAGGAACTACTCTTATACCAATTAAACTGTGGCTGTGGTAGGAGATTTATCTGCCCTTATTCTCCGATCGTTAAACGCCTATCAATGTAACGTTGAAAAAATCGCCGAAACACCGGTCTGGTACCGAACTATTAAACTTGTAACTTTTAGGGGCCGTAAAAAGAAGCAGAATTTGTCATTTTCTCTGGTTTTAAGATAAATATAATTTTTCACTCATTTTTCCTTCCTCTGATTTTCTCCTTTTCTCAATTTTTTAACCCGTTGATTTTAGCTAATCTTCTGGGACAAAACCTTCAAGGGGCACTTTGCCCCCGGGACAGATATACGCTACTGCCATGCAGTATCCTCTCGAATCGCCACTGTTATACACCTACGGTATACACCCTCCTCTCGTCTGCCCGTACAATCTGACAGAAGGCTTCTTTGCCATTTCTCCCCAGCAAGTTTTCCTATAAAAACATGTTTGAATTTTCTATCCATGGGCCTCCGCAGAAGAAAATTCCCGGGGTCGGCGGAAGGGGACAAACTTCTTTAAGGAGGAAAAGCTCAGCGCCACCGGGAGTTGGCGCGGAGCGCAAGAAAATTTTGGCCCAAAATGCCTCTCATATCGATGGAAATGGCATTTCTAAAGCCTTTTTACTGCATATAAATAGGGAAAACACTAAGTGAACTGTTAAGAAATGTTGATGTCGATTTTTCTTTGTTTTCTTCGTTTTTCGGGTTTTTTGTATTTTTGCAGGGGAGGGCAAGTCCCCTTTCCCCTACTCGCGGAAGCCCATATTTCTATCCGTCTCTGTCAGACTCTAGTATGAAGGCGTTCATTATATTATGTCTTATTGTCAGGTCTCGATTTACGATTTTAACATAATGGGCTACTTTGTGAAGATAAAGTATAAACCTGCTAGAGCAAAATAGCAAGCAATCTTACAGGGGGATATTTCATGGAAAGTTATCACCGTTCGGTGTACATTTTTGGCAACTGGATATCAAGATAAGCACACAAAGAACATTGCATGAAATAACCAAGAAAATAGGTCTGCTTGACTCTCTAGGCACCGAGTTCATAATTAATGAAAGAAGCCTAAACCTAGGCTTATTAGATGCAATTTTCTAGCTTTTGAGACCACGAAAGTACAGAAATAGGTATTTTCATGGGATTATCGTGTAGTGTCAGTAACAGCCATCTATCATGAAAATGGTGACTTGAGGAAAAGCAAAATTTAAACTGGTCATTAAAACTCTTAAACCATTGCCACTGTGATAACAGTTTTATTTTATTTTACGCGAATGTTCTCTTCAAATGATTTTGAAAAAAAGTTGAACCTGTTTTCTTTTCTTTATTAACTCTTTTTTAATTGTTTATGTTGACAATTACCCCCGACAGCAAGAGGGCTATTTTCGCTACCATTATTGCTGCGCCTTTTGCAACACCTTTTATTGGCCGGGAGGGTGAATTTAATGTCAGTCTGTGTATTTTGTAAGTTTATAATCACGCTTGATGTGGAAGCAATTAACTCAGCACAGTGACAAAATTCATTAGTGCGTATAAAGCATGCAGATACGTTTCGGCAAAACCTATCACTGTATTACAGAAAATGACCCTTTTTAATAAAAATAAAGTGCACATAGTACAGTTACTGGTTGCTGTTCGAGCATTTTGTTATCTGGACCTTTAAACAACGCTATTTAATTGTCTTTTGTCAATAATGGTGCAAGAGTAGAGTATGTTAAAAACCTGTTAATGGCGCCGACAGACAAGTTTGGTCCGTCCGTAATTCTTTCTTAATCCGTCCATAATATAAGGAGGAGTCTCAAGGATGGTTTTGTACGGTGCACTGTTTGTGTCTAAATCGTCTTTTTTGGTGCAAAAATTTGCATGTTAATCTGACGTTAAGTAAGACTGAGACTTCTACTTTTGGTCGGCTTGTGCACCTAGAGAGGGTTGTCAAGCTGCTAGAATTGAATAGGACATTTTAGCCAATATTACCAGAGAAAAAGGCTGTTTCCTACGTGAAGCTTATCTCTATAATTGCATCAATTAATCCCTTTTACCAACAAATTTGCTATTTTGACCAAACAGTCTTTTCACGGGTTCAAACTCCTTTAACTTTGTTGATCTCAAGACACCTGAACAGGAAGTTCTCTGATAGATTCTGGATTAAGAGCGTTCAACTAGAGATGGCTAAAACTTGCTGTCCGTGGTACTGCAAGCATGCACGTACTGACGAAAACGAAGGAACGCTGTACCTTCGTGCTGAGCTCGGTTTCTATATCCCACGTTGTGACCCACAATTCCATGAGGCAACGAATTACCGAACAAGTTTATAATTATTGGAAACAACCCTAAACTCTTCTGCAACTTTCGAAATGATGTGCCATTTCGGAGAATGTGTTAGTAAGACTTTACATAAAGCGAGGATGACCTAAATGTTTTCCATACATAAGCTGTCAGAACGCTTACCGCGTAATCAAAAACACTGCAGGTAGATTTGTTAAGAGCTTCTTTTCCTTAATTTTTCCAGACCATGGCCGGAACTCAGGTCTTTCGAAAATTTAAGAGCAGTCTGCCCGTGAACTTACTCCTGCTTCGTGCATAAATTATTAATTGGACCTTTAAAATTCCCATTTTGAAATTTTATCTGGAAATATGGAACTTAACGCTCTAATTGCTATTTATTGAGCAACAACTTTGATACGTACAACATGATGTATAAACGAATAGGCAATATTTCGCTTGTACGAAAGTAAAAAGGAAGCCTTTGAAAATTTTAGGTGTGCGTATGTGTGTGTGTGTGTGGGGGGGGGGGGGTATGTCGGGTGATTAGGACATGATACCATATTTTGGCACGATTTAACTTTCAAAATGTACTGTCAATTCGCAGAGTGTATTTGTTTTTCATTTACACATTTTTTGTAAAAGGTTGGGATCATGTCATTGCCACGTTTCAACCCAAAATCAGAGATCGGCTGATGTGTAGTAAGTATCGTCAAATCGTACGACCACGAAAAATTCCATCAAATTACTTATTAGGGGCTGTGATAAGCCTAAATTGTTACCGAATTATTTTTCAATGCAATTAGAACCCTAACAGTTAAAAATACTATCACCACTATCAAATTGCCTATCATTTATTCATTTTTTTTTTCAACCGATTTTTTAAGTATTGCAAAAAAGGGATACCATCAAATAAAAAAATATCTAACACTACAGAAATTAAACTAGTTGGAAATTAATATTGATGTAATGTTTATGGAAAGCCAAAGAAGTTCTAAGGAACTATGGTATCCTAACCAAATAACACATAAAAAACAATGATACACAATAATGATCCTTTAACAGAAGGAATCCAACGACACCACTTCCGTCTCAGCAAGCAATATAGTGTTTTCATCTACGTCACAAACCTCGCCCCTTTTGAGGGCCAAAATATTGTGTAGATCTCATCTCTGGTGTAGTTAGCTGTGTAGCAGCTGATGATCCACGTGTGATTGTTGCATTGAAACACGGTCGATTTTTGCACGTAGCCCGGCAGTAAGCGTGCTTACAAATTGTGACGTATCGTGGAGGCATTCTAAAGAGTGTTTCCACGCTATGTAACAACTGCTACATGATAATTACACTGAAAACAAAACTTGTCAGAATGGTGCCTCTCATGACTAATTTTGACTAATTTGACTGACAAGAATATAAATTAGTCTGTGGATTAGCCAGTGATCACAAACTAGTCATTTGATTAGTGGGGACCACACGGATTAATCAACTGACTAGTTTGTGATCACCAAACTAACCCGCTGACTAGTTTGTCAACCGACTGTAACTTATACTCTAGTCAGTCAAATTAATTAGTCAGTGGAGACACCATTCTGACTAAGTTTCTGTTCTCAGTGAACCCAACTCAACTTTTTATTTTTTTTTTCTCTTAAAAAAATCATAATTAATATTGGAAATATGAACACTTAACGTAGGCTTCTCATGGCCAAGATAGCAGGTATTCTGTGGGTTTTACGCTCCACATTCGTACCGAGTACTGTTTGTTTATACCGCACGTGGCCAACTTGAGGTCAGAGAAATTGAACTGTCCGGCCAGACGTCATTTCACCCTTTTGCATGGGTAACCTTCCTGAATAACTAGTTAGCCTATGTGCCCTGCCCCAATTTAAATAAATAAAATATCAGGCACCATGCTAGTACACTCCCAAAGAAACTAAAAAAGGTTTCCCGTCCATCCGACTAGCATCCCATTCAGTGTCCAGGTTTAGTTGATTTCAGTCCGTCCTTGATATATATTCTAAGATGAGACAAATCTCCTGGAGAACTGCATCCCGCTGTAGCATTGTCCTTTGACATCCAAAATATTTCAGCAAATTCAAATCGGTTACAGATTTCTTCTTTCTTAGAAATATCGGGTGGGTTACAAATTTATTGTTACATACCGTGATTGAATAAGCCAACATTAATACATTAATACCTTACAATATAAATAAAAGTAAGAGGAACGGGAAGAAAAGTTCCACTTCTCTGTGCAGGTCCCCATCAAAGTACGTTACATTAATAGAAAAGTTGAACACACGCAATCATGAAAAGGGGAGAGGAAGAGGGCGAAATAGAAAGGCAGAAAAAAATGAAAAATCATAAGTTTTGCGGTAACGCAGTTAGACTTGCAACACTCTTACCTAAAATTAACAGTGAGGCTGGTAATAATGGTGGTTTCCACCATAGTCTTTTATTTCTTGTTTGGAAATGAGCAAGCAGCGTCCAGGTGTATGGAGAAATAATACCAAATCTAGAGGGCATATACAATCACAGGCATCCCTAAGGCTAGTAACAGCACCGGTCATTTGTGCCCTACAAACACTTCATTGCTTCGGGTTGCCGTCGGATCAAAGTACGTTCATGCGGCAAATTGTTGCACCATCTGTGTTCTAATGTTGTTCACCCATGCATCTCGACCCAATCCTGCACTTAAAGTCATGAAAATGGCAAAGTTGGTTATTTGATGTAAAATACATTCAAAACCATGATAATGCTGCAATTTTCATCAGAATCGGTGTTCTATCAATTACCATTTTACAGAGTAATTTACTAATTTCTGATTTGCACAAATCAGGGGCAGGGGCGCCATGAGTTGTAAAATTATTAACTTGAACTTATTAGGTGAGTGTCCCGACAGATGAGAGTAAAGCCTTCAACAACCCTTCATGAAATCATTATCCTCCCCCTCGTTTGCTAATCTAATCCTGTTCCCAAGGGCACAAGGATGATTACCATATGTTCTTTTAAGGTCTAACACTGTGGGAATGTGTAGGTCGAAAAGAGGTAGTAAAAGTGCTTAAAAGTTTGCGGAAAACTCCACGAAGTTTCGGGTATAAACCCTTCAAACCAAACTGAACAATCAACAGTAACAATTGGACACGACAAACATCAAATCTGAAGCGGTCAGTGTAAAAACAGAACCGGACGAAAGTGATTGTCAGAAGACATGAGTGCGACGGATGAAACACAAAACCAAAAAAGAAAAAGAGGGTCCTGAGAGAAAAAGGACACGTAAAATATCGAACAGGGTTGGAAAAAAGGAAAAAAGTAGACAAAAACCAGGCCCGGAAAAAGGTACATAATAAAAAACGATCACGAACAGGTAGGCGTAAAAGGAGTTAAAACTGGCTCAAAAGAGGGTGAATATTACAAAAGGTCAATTCGAACGTTAAGGCCGTGTGGAGTGAAAGTATCTAGCCTCATGATAAGTCGGTTTTCAGCACTAGGGCGGTCACGATCGGAGCCTCGGCACATTACAGTTGCCGAAACGGTTAAGCGCTGTATTGAACATGGTGGAAGGGGATTGAAATACGAAGCCACCGGGTTCCCATGGAAATTCTGTTTGATGGACCTTAGGTGCTCAGTGAGTCGGTCCGCAAGGCGGCGCTTGGTCTCTCCCACACACAACGAGTTATAACTCCCACAAGCTAAAACATAAGCTACATTAGAGGAAATGCAGGAGAATCTTTGTTTGACAATGAAGCTCTTGCCGTTCAGGCCTGAAATGTTGACGAGGTTGTGTTTGCCCACAACTGGGCACGTATTACACCTCGGACGGTTACAGGGAAAAGTACCAGGGGTGTCGTTGAAAGAAGTTCGTGGGTGGGAAGCCCGAAATAAATTGTTTGCTAAATTTTTCTCAACTCTAAAAGCAGTAATGGGGGGTTCCAAGAAAACATCGCGGGTTGACGGTTGAGGGGTCTTGTCGGAGCGACTATACATTTTTGTAGATAGCTCGAAAAACAGAACAGACCGAAGGGTGATATGAAATAACCAAAGGAATACGTAGATTTGTACCAGACTTGTTCTTTTTCTCCAAAGCTTCCTCTCTGCTAGTTCCTTGAATTCGGCGAAGGGCATTAGAGAGGATTTTGGCAGGGCACTGGCGTTTTTCAAAAAAGGATAAAATTTCTTCACAGGCAGTGAAGAAGTCAGAATCCTCCGAACATTCGCCTGGCTGGCAAAAGCTGGGAATAAGGGATAGATTTAGCGCAAGATTTGGGATGGTTGGAGGGGTACAATAGGTAGTTATGCGAGTCCGTTGGCTTAAAGTGTAGGTTAGAGGTAATCGCACGGTTGTTAATGGACAGTTTAAGGTCGAGAAATACAACAGATGAGTCCGAGACAGAATGGGTAAATTTCAAAAAGGGGCAAAAGGAATTAACAAAGTCGATAAAAGTTTCTAAATCACGGCTGGATCCAGTGGAAACTCCTATCATATCATCAGTATATCTTTTGTAAAGTATAGGTCGGGCCCGGTATACTGAGAAAAAAGTTGTTCTTCAAAGTTAACCACAGTCAAACAGGCAACAGAAGGATCCATTTTGGTTTCCATAGCCACTCCTTTAACTTGGCGGAAAAAACGCCCATTAAATTGAGAACAATTTTGCGTGAGAAAAGTTCCGTTAAACGTAGGAAGGTGTCAATCGGTATTAAAGGATCATGCCGTTTGTCTAGGTAGTAACGGATAGCTGATAAGGCAGCCTCATGACGAAAAGACGTGTAGAGGCTGGACACATCCATGGCAAATAAAAGACGTTCACCACACACACACACACACACACACCCACACACACACACACACATATATATATATATATTGATTTAGAAACTTTTATCGACTTTGTTAATTCCTTTTGCCCCTTTTTGAAATTTACCCATTGTATCTTGGACTCATCTGTTGTTTTCCTTGACCTTAAACTGTCCATTAACAACCGTACAATTACCTCTAACCTACACTTTAAGCCAACCGACTCGCATAACTACCTTTTGTACCCTTCCAACCACCCCAAATCTTGCACTAAATCTATCCCTTATTCCCAGCTCTTGCGAGCCAGACGAATTTGTTCGGAGGATTCTGACTTCTCTACTGCCTGTGAAGAAATTTTGTCCTTTTTTGAAAAACGCCAGAACCCTGCCAAAATCCTCTCTAATGCCCTACGCAGGATTCAGGGAACCAGCAGAGAGGAAGCCTTGGAGAAAAGGAGCAAATCTGGCACCAGTCTACGTATTCCTTTAGTTATTTCTTATCACCCTTCGGTCCGTCCTATTTTACACGCTATCCACAAAAATGTAGAGCTGCTCCTACAAGACCCCTCAACCCGTGATGTTTCCCCGGAACCCCCCATTACTGCTTTTAGAGTTGAGAAAAATTTAGCCAACCATTTAGTTCGGGCTTCCCACCCACAAACTTCTTTCGACGACACGGCTGGTACCTTTCCATGTAACCGTCCGAGGTGTAATACATGTCCAGTTGTTGGCAAACACGACCTCGTCAACATTTCAGGTCCCAACGGCAATAGCTTTATTGTCAAACAAAGGTTCTCCTGTATTTCCTCTAATGTAGTTTATATTTTAGCATGTGGGAGATGTAACTCGTTATATGTGGGAGAGACCAAGCGCCGCCTCGCGGATCGAGTCACCGAGCACCTTAGGTCCATCAAACAGAATCTCCATGGATACCCGGTGGCTGTACATTTTAATCCCCCTTTCACCTTGCTCTATACAACATTTAACTGTTACGGCAGCTGTAATGTGCCGAGGCTCCGCTCGTGACCGCCTTAGTGCTGAAAACCGACTGATCATGAGGCTAGGTACTCTCGCTCCACACGGCCTTAATGTTAGAATTGACCCAGTTTTTACTCCTTTTTTACTTACCCGTTCGTGCTCCTTTTTTACTGTGTAGCCCTAATTATTATTTTTTCCGGACCTGGTTTTTGTCTACTTTTTTCCCCTTTTTTTTCCGACCATGTTCGATTTGTACGTGCACTTTTTCATCCAGGACGCTCTGTTTCTTTTTTGATTTGTGTTTCATCCTTCGCACTCACGTTCTATGACAGTCACTTTCGTTCGGTTCTGTTTTTACAGCGATCGCTTCGGATTTGATGTTTGTCGTGTCCAATTGTTACTTTTGATTGTTCAGTTTGGTTTTTGCCACGTGATGAAGGGTTTATACCGGAAACGTCGTGGAGTTTTCCGCAAACTTTTAAGCACTTTTTACTACCTCTTTTCGACCTGCACGTTTCAACAGTGCTCCGCAGCATTTCGACCTTATATATATACATATATATGTTTGTTTCATGTTATCCTTTGATTTTAGAATGCTCACAAGCAAATTCAAATTGTGTCCTTGAAAAATATCAGTATCAATAACCTAATCATTAACTATCTAATTATTAAAGGACTAACAAAAGATGGCAACATTGTGCAACACTATATTACTATTTTAGTAAAAGCAAGAATTGCTTTGGAAACATTCAAACTTTGAAGAGGTATATCTTGAGAACTGTGAAATATATTGGTATGATTCCAACAGATTTTCCTTTGGAAAGCTGACTCTTCAACGATCTAGTTAAATCATGGCTTTTCGATGTCGTGAAAGACTACTTTTTGATGACGTGATTCATTGCCTTTGATTGTGCTACAGATGAATTTTCGAGCATTAAAACATTTTTCACTGCATTGAATATGGCTTTGGAATATTGAATATTAGTAAGTCGAGATATCTCTCTATTTGATACTGTTCTGAGCAGTTGTGTAGCCACGGGGGGCTTTAGATCGCCCCGTGAACCCAACCTTGCAATGCCAAAAACACCTAAAATAGCGGGTTTTCCTCTCTGTCCCTAGACGTTACCCTCATATAGTGACCTAGACCCCCCATGACACCACCCCCCCCCCCCTCCATGGCATAATCCTAGCTACGCGTCTGGTTATGAGTAATTGTACAACTAACAAATTACTGTACAGCAGAGAAAAAATACATTGTGTCGCTGCTTAGAACAGAATTTGACAGGTAATCTACGTATAAAAGTAGTTCAACTACTACTACTAGCAATCCAATATTTGCGATCGAAATCTTCACACAGCCCCTGGTTGTGTGCAATTATGAATACCGACCAGAATCGAGTTCATTTAAAATCGTAAATCCTTTTAACGCTCTGTATAGGTTGAGTTAGAGCGCACATCGTCCATGGCCTCACGGCTGTTAGTAAATCGTCAGATGCATATCTAGATATTGTCAAAATCTTGACATGTAAGTCAAGAGTGAGAAGTACGTACCCAGGCTTTGGGCATTCAAGCACATAGGAGGCCATTGAGGGAGTATGTGATGCAAGTAAAAAAGGTTCTTATCAGCCCTGTCTCATATGGAACGATTTTATGTGAAATGCATGTCACTTACTGTCAAACTTTATTAACCGATTTTTCCTTTTTGGTTTTATAACTTTTAAATAAGCACATAACAGTTTGATGTATTATGAACAACGTTTTCAAAATTTGCTTTTTGCTTCCCACTGTGCTCTGGGTCTAGACCTTTACTTTCATTGAACTTTTCTCGTTTCAATCAAATTCTGTTCGTGATAAGTGATTAGTACAAGGGTAGGTCATTACATATTGGCTGGGGGTAGCACAAGGCCTCTTCCATCCCCAATGATCAGAAAAGTCAAGATGAGGGCACATAATATTCTTTGTCAGGGTAATATTTAGAAAATAATTGTCATGAATGCCAGTCGAGGAAACTGTAAAGAGATATACTCAAATCGCAGTCCCTGGTGGAATACCGGTATTTACCCATGTACTAGCAGTGCAAACGGTGACGGCTCCTGAATTTTAAAATTGGGGGGGGGGGGGGTAAGAGCAAAGCACAATGTTTGGGGGGACATTTTCGGACGCAGATCGAAGTCGAGCCCGAAGCACCCGTTTCTGGGGTCCGGGCGTAGTCCCGGGAGTTCCGAGGTTTTAGCATACTTGTGGATGAGAAATGAAATTTAATTTATTTAATTAAATTACATTATTTTTTCCGACCTAACCTGGAAAAAAGTTGAAAGGGCAAGGACAAAATCTGGGGAAAATGTCTCTCCTCTTACCCCACCGTACCGCCACTTCATGAGTGCATGGAAGGTACACAGAGTTGAAAAAGATGGAAAAAGCTCTCTCTACTCTTTTACTCCAGTCTTCCCGACCCTCTGGGAAGGGGCGTTCGGCGAAACTAAACTTGAAACTGCTTCCCAAAGAAGCTATACGTCTACTGAAGGACAAAACTTGACCAACCTAATGGCTTTCAGACCATTTACATCATTGGTCTACTCTTTTTTGTATTAGGTGCATACAAACCCCGCTCCCCACAACAATGTTGAAGTTTTAAGACGATAGATGTCACTTAGGTTTCGCAAATTATCTGATAACTCGAATATCTTTGTATAGAGATTAGGCAGTCGGGACAATGGATCTGATCGTCTTCTACAACTAAGGGAGATCAGAGGATTATTTTAGGATCATTTAATTACTATGAAATAATTCAAAGAAAGCAAAATAATTTCAACACGTTGCCGTCAGGTGTAACGTTTTAAAAGGGTACAGTTTGTTTCTAATTTCTTCTCAGGCGATCATTGACGAAAGCGATCAGCCCTTGTTTTTATTAACTGCAGGCAGCCATTAGTGGGGTCCATCAACCTCGACTGATCCTCTATTTGTTTTCTAAATGAATTTTAAACCCTCATAATCAGTAGAATTGGGGGAATAAAAAATACAGTTCAGTAAACAACCATTCATTGTACATGTAATCAAGGGAATAAATCGAAAAATTAAAAGTTGATAAACCCCGGTAATGGATGACTAAAATTAGACCACCACAGAGCTGTCCGGATTCGGCTATACCAGGGACCCAAATCCCAGGGGGCAAGGGGGGGGCCTCCACCCTCTCAAGTGAAAAAGTGGGGGCCAAATCCTAATCCCCCCCCCCCCAAAAAAAAATAGAGTAGACCTAAAAATACGTTCACCCTTTTATGCTTTTTTTTTTTGGTTCAAAACAGTTTTCTGAAGCTTCGGAAATGCTACAACACAAGAGCTTCCGGGGGATCGCCCCCTGGTCCCCCACAGGGGCTTTGCCCCTGGATCCCTTCAGGGGCTCTTTGGGGCTTCGCGCTTCGCTCTCGCGGTGCCCGCCACGCTTACACACTTTAATACTCATGGGCACATCGTAAGAATTTTTGCCCCCCACTCTCAAACAGAGATTTGCGCCCCTGGTCTATACCGAGTCGCTGCCATATACGAGCAAGCCAAATTTTTGAAATATCAAATTAGGGATTTTCAGTCTCCTGTTGAAGTTTAGACATGCAGGTTCATTCTCTCCTTAATGAAGAAGTTAGGATAAATATGGAATTGTGCGACTTTAAAGTGGCTGTACAGTCATTTCGGTCAAAAATTGAAAGTGAAAACGTTTGACATCATGTATCGGATAGGCATATTAAGATTCAATCACTATCTTGATAATAGTCTTTGTCAAAGAATTACTGGTCTGAAAGAAGGAGATTGTCATGAAAAGGGAGGGTCACAAAGTCTAACAATAGAAACGAATCGAATTTTGTTCCTTGAAGGAGATTAAATTCATTTCAAGTACCTATTGTCTGGTAGATTTGGTGGAGTTTTCTTCATCTCTTCCCGCCCCTAACACAAATGCATCATTTTCACTTATAAATTCCAAAGATTCAATATTCTATAATTTCAAACAGTCTCTGAGTTTGAAAAATGGTGGAAATCGGACACACATAGTCGCATCATTGTTTAAACCTGTGGAATATGTGTCTAACATTGTAAAATTTTGTCTAAGTAAGAAAGTGAATTATTTAAATAAAATGTTGAAAAAAAATATGCGACTGTGTCCGCTTTCCACCATTTCTCAATTTCTATATGTAGAAGTTGCAACACCACATGAATACTTTATACAGTCTCTCTGAGTTGCCTACAAGCTTTGATGACGATAATGAATCGAATTTCAGCCTGCGCTGGCAACTCAGCTTAGGCTCATTATAGAGTTTTTCTTGCAATAGGAAACCAAATTATGACAGCTCAGTAGTCTCAGTACACTTCAACGGTGGTTTGTTGACTTTAAGCTTAAAAATAAATTGTCAATAGAATTTTCCCGAGTAAAACAAGTTCAAATGGCCAAACAGAAAATGTAGAACATCATGGAATCCATTTTTTCATTCAACAGGATAAACTGTACCTCGGAGAAAAAGTATGAACCAGTTAAAATTTTACAAGACTTCAGACATTCATCATGAATGAAAAGGTAGAATTACTCTTTTAAAGTGTTCCTCAAGCTGAAATATAAAACTTTGAAGTTTATTCACTCAAATTAAAATGGTATATTGCGCAATTAATTGCGATGTCATTGTTGTACTATTCAAGTTACAATCTTTGTATTCCCTCTTTATTAAGTAACTGCACCTTGTACCAATGTGTGGTAGAACTTTTGGTGGTCAAGGTGATAAAAACAGTTTTTATTTTGAAAGGAAACAAAGCAAATTAGTAATGTAATTTTGTAAAAGAAGAAAGCCAAAATTAATTGCAATGTAGACCAATTTTTTCAACCGAATACACTTTAACATTTTATAACTCAGCTCAAGAATATCCTTTGAAGATGGGAGTTGAACTATCTGAATATTTTATATTTTTTGTGGGTTTTTTTTTGTTCGTTTTTGTTTTAGGGTACACGTCAGCATTTTCTCTTATACTTGGTAGCAAGTCTATCTATTCAATAAGGTGGTGTTATCGAGGTAAAAGGTTAGAAAAATGGAAAATAATGTACTGGGATAATACGGAGAGTTTAGCAAAAACCAACAGAGAGAAATGCCTAAAAGAGGGGTAAAATATTATTGCAACGAGTACCTTGAACTGAGAACTGTTAGGCAAGCGAAGGGGGTCATTGGAGGGGAGATTAGGGGGGGGGGTGTTGCTGCTTCCTAATGTCGTGATACGATGAAATACTGTTGTTGTTATCTTCCCCACAGGATGTAGCCGACCTTTTCCCCGCTTTTGCCTCCGTACATGCTAATGCATTGGAGAGTTCAATTAAACTGCTCTCTAAAACCAAAGAGTGAACTTAGTCACTCTTAAATAGAGTGAAAAGTGTGAATTCACTCCATTATAGTCTCATTTCACTCCAAGAATAGTAAAAATCTTTCCAAGAAGTGTGAAAATTCACTCTCTAACGAGTGTCTGCAAGGATTACTGTTGTTTAAGAGTGATTTCTGCAGGCGTTTCTCCAAGAGTGAAACTACTCTTTAAGAGTGAACTTCTCTCTTCTTGGAGTGAATATCCTCTCCTTTTGAGTTAACCTTGTACTTCACTCTTCTAACGAGTGAAATTTCACTCTTTATTTCTAGAGTGTAAGTTTCGCAGCCAGACAAGGCACCAAAGAGGGTGTAATCGCATGAGCAGGGTGAACGTTTCAAAGTTAGATGTAAGAATTGCCTATCGGAAATAGCAAAGTAATATTTCGTACGGAGCAAATGTTCTTTGCTGGCAGCTCCGGCGGTTCCAGACCACCCTGTGGTTATAATCACATGAATAAAATTTATCTCTCAACACAGATGTTGTTATACATTAGTCCAATTTATTTTTAAAATATTTGTCTGGTCAATAATCGTGATTGGAGACCTCTACCAAATTTCACTTATAACATAAGTCCTCCACATGCTGTTGTGTTTCATTATTTTAAAGGCAGCAATTCGTTACCCAAAACTTCACTCTCATCCAGCTTTTACCAAAATTGTCAACTGTCACAACTCTTTGATTGGGTTCAAAAGTTGCGGAGCTGTTCGTATTACATAGCATGTACGGCGAGTGTTCTAATACAAATTACCAGGCCACTTATGCTCACCAAGGTTTGTTCTAAAGCAACATAATAGGACTGTGTCTGGAATAAGATGAGGTAGTCGACATCTTTCACGTTATGAGAGAAGTTAGAAGTTGGTTAGGAAAATTGGATATTGTCTGGGGTGATGAGCATATGCCGCTGAATTCCAAAATTCACAAATTCAAACAAAGAAAAACATGTACAAGTCTTGTTACAGATCAGTCACCTACACCAACGGAGATGAAACATAATGTATCTTCCCTGTAAAATAAATAAAATATATCAATTAACATTTTTTTTTTATTCAATCAAAAATTAAAAAGGTAACTAACTTAATTATTTTCAAAACAAAATGGTTCTGACAAAATACATATTTTTCTATCTGAAGGTAATTTTGTTCGAACCACCACCGGAATCTCTCATTCCATACACTATACTAAATCTGCATCCTTGCAACGTTCTGAAGGTTTTCCAAATCCATTTAAATGTAACTATTTTACTCACTTAAACAAACAAACAAAAAAAAAAAAAAAAAACGTGAACTATCACCACTGTTACTTTCCTCAACGATTTGCTAACTTAACTAACGTTAACATTTCCATTCCACTGAGTATTTAAATAAATGGTCCATAAACTTTCAGAAATTGTCCTTTAAATCTCCTTCTTAACAGTGCGCCACAACAGTACATTTGGAATCCAAACAACCTTAATTACATTTTTTTCAGTATGTGTGAATTTCTTTTGTAAAGTCATCCCGACCCTCTGGAAAAGGTCCTTCCGGCGAAACCAAACTAAACGCTGCTTCCGGAAGAATCTATACAGTACGGTCACTAAAGGACAACACTTGACCAACCTCACGGCCCTCAGACCGTTTACATCATTGGTCTGTCATGTATGGCTTTATTGTAGACGGGAAACTAGTTATCTTAGCCGAAAGTCTGAGAACCGATTTTCAGTACGTGTTAATTCCATATGATGCGGAGTTTACTGTAGCACTTGATTTTCCATTTTATTCTTGGGGGTGAACTAACATCCGTCATAATGAAGCTTAACAGGCCCCTTTTCTAACTAAGACCACTCCCACTGTTACCGTCAAAAAAGACGAACATTCCGCCTCTACCCCGAAAAAGTTCGTGTGTTTTTATGATGTCTGGGACAAATCAACAAATAATGATTGATACTCACCCTCCTTCACATATTGTCCACGACTGAATCAGTGGAAACGCCTGTGGCAAGTGTGAAGGTAATTCCTCGTTAGTTAGGATTTCTTACAAAGTAATAATTAAAATCAAATGGGTTGAAGACTCTTAATACAAAATTATTCAGAATTTTTGAAATGAAAGAATGACATGTGATCAGTCTATCAAAGAAACCAATGATGGTTTATGCAAAAGGATAAGTTTTTTTCGCCTAATATAATGCTAACTTGAATAATTTCTTGTAAACTTGTAATTCTTAAGAAAGTTCCTCGAAGCCAAAGCCCATGCATACCCTTAACACCCCCCCCCTTAACACCTACACTCTTAAAAATGTTGGGCAAAATTTTACCCAACTTTTACCCAACGTTGAGCTCGTATACCACCATACCAACATCTGGGCAAATTTTGCCCAACAAATGAGCAACAATATTTACCCACATATTTGGCAAAAGTTTGCCCCTTTTCTGGGTAGTTTATTTTCCCATTTGTTGGGCAACAGTTTTTACTCAACCTTGGGACAAACTTTACCCTGATGTTGGTGTGGTGGTATACGAACCCAATGTTGGGTAAACGTTGGGTAAACTTTAGGCATTTGGTTACTTCGAAATTATGGCGACAAACGAAGTACGCAAAGGTATTTCAATGTTTTCTAAGTTACAATACAATGAAAAACAGCATTTATACCGGCCTAAATAAATATCTTTTAATTCTGGTGAGGAATTTCGACCAATTCCTGACTGGTCATAAACTATAACGCTAAGCACAACACATTCGACACAGTAACGTTGTTAGCCTAACGTTAGCCAGCCCTACGTAAGCCTAACATAGACCTTGGATCTTCAGCACCTTGTTCAGCTTTGCACCTCAATTTTGGACATTTGTTGGCTTTCACTTAACAGAAATAACCCAGAAACATTTAAAACTTTACCTTGAGAGATACACGTTAGTGTACACATCTAAAATTATTATTGAAGGTACTTAATCCACACAAAATAAGCTTTATCGTCACAATTTCTTCCGCCATCGTTGCCATTCGTCTCGGACTAGCGATTCTTCCCGACTAATAGTATTGTGCATGCTCATTTCGCATACGTCATGGACATTTGCCCAACTAATTGGCAATGACCTTACGCGTGCCCAACCATTGCTGTGTTTGCCCAACTTAAACCAAACTTTGCCCAACGTTTACCCAGACTGTAAGTGCCCAACACGTTTTGCCCAGAATTTTTAAGAGTGTACCCTATCGCTTATTTAATTATTGCGAAAAATGAAAACAACAACACCGTGGTTATTAAAAGCAGTTACATGATTCGTCTAAGGATAACAGATACTATCGAAAAAGAGAAAAATGAAAGCAACATAAAAACGAATATTAAAAAAGGAAAGGTTAGAAATTAAAGACTAAAAAAATAAGTACTTTTTAAACACAATAAGCATGAATGGAAAGCCTGGTACCCACTGCACGACTTCTGACCAACGACATGGGTGCGATTCTTTACGGCGCGCAGTGTGCAACAGTAGGCCTTTAGAAATCGTAAAGATTTTGGAAGTCACTGTCGATTCTCGGGAGGTCGCATCAATGTCGCACAGTTTTGAACATGGTCAAAATTTTGGGGGATTCCGCATGCATGTCGGGAGATATCGTGAGGAATCGCTGCCTCTTCAGTGAATCAATCTGTGTAAAGCTCAAGACGTCCATTTTGCTGTCTCGAATATGCACGTACAGCCGCCAAATGTGTATCTCAACCATACATTCAGTTCATAAAACCCGCTGAAACCGTCTCATGTCGTATTATTGCAAAAATCGTGCAGTGTGCACCAACAATTTGTGAGAAATCGTGACTCGCAGCATTTCACAGCAAGTTGGGGGCCTGCGTTTTTCGTGCGATTGATCGCGATTTCCAAGTCGCAAAGGAGTCGCTTGAAATCCTAAAATATTGTGGCAAAAAGTCGTGTAGTGGACATCCACCTTGTGAAAATACACTTCTTAGTTGACATACCTTCGCAGAAGCTGCAACATGGTTTGTCTGCACAATCGCTGCCACAGTAACATGCTTCAAGTAGAAAAGTATGTAAAATAAAGATGAAAAATATAAACGTATTATAGCTCTTGACATTTCAGAAATAGCATGTTAGGTCTCATTAAATGAGCAATTCCGTAAATCAGGTAACACAATGTTGCGAAAATGCTTCCAATTGAAAGAGTCTCGTGAGCTTTCTCCTATATTGTCATCCCGTCGCTAAGTAAATTAACAATTTCTCAAAAAATTTGCATCATGGAAACATTTTTTCTCAGTTTTTGACAAAAAAATCACCATAAATTAGGATTGTTTCCTGGCAACATTTATGACATAAGAGTTAAACAGATAAACAGATAGTTTTTTATTATTATTTTAGACTTTCACCTTATCTATCACTTGTAAAAAAAACACGATCTATTCCAATTAGTTCCGTCTGATTCATTTTTAAAACTTGGAAAAAGCGGGCTTGTGATAACATTTCAGACAATTTAACAAAAGGTACCTAAAAGGGTTATATTAAGTTTCTTCTCAATGATTTCCTTACCGTGAAAACTTCAGTTAGGAAACATGAAGAGATAAATCACGTATATTTCAAAATTTGTAATTTTTAATTTTGTGCGACATTCATTAGATCTTATCAGTCTTCGATGCAAACAATGTATATATAAATGTTTGTCATAATTGGTTCGAAATTCTGAATTATTAGACATCGTCAGTTTGGTGTCCCCTACCTCGTTCATACTTAGGGCTCGTGTTTTTGAAGTACAAAATGGAAATATAATAATACACTGAAAAGAAGTAGATTTTAAAGACTATTTATTAGATTTTATGAAATCCTAAACATGCAGTGTATATATATTTGTAATAATTTTAAAATTTTTAATTATCAGACATCATCAGTTTGATGTCCTCTACCGCGTTCATACTTTTTAAGGACACACATCTTTTTAGCGCAAAATAGACATAAAACAATAAACTGAAAAATAAAAAACGATTTCCGCATGACATTAAGCAAAATATTCTAAAATATACACGGAAATCATGTAACAAGCATATAGATCCATGCATGATGTAAATGTGCTTTTCGATATTTTGTAGTGCGCTTTAAACCAGGAACCGTACATTCTTCCGTATTTGGGACCAGTTTGTGGATGTGTACCCTCTAAAATCAAAAGACCAAATTAAATTACTCCCAGGTAGAGTAAAAAGGCAAGAATTCGCTCCCCTACTCGTGTTAAATCACACCAAGAGTAGTGAAATTCACTCCAAGTATATGAAAATTCACTCTTTTCAGTAGCGTCTACGAGGGGGAGGGCAAAAGGATCACGTGTCCTCTGAAAAATTGTGTGCTTCCGTGTGTCCTCCCCCCACCCCGAAAAAAAAAACAAAAAACTGAGATTTGAAATTCATTTTCACAAAAACCGATATATCTTCTGTAGTCAGAGTGTGACAAAGAAATTGTTTAAGAATCGATTCTTTTTTTGACAAAAGAGTAATTGTTACATTTTTCAACTGAATATATCACAAAAACACATGGGGAATGTCATTTCCCCCTGTCTGAGGGGTTGCATTTTTGAAAAATTTTCTGCACACTTCCGACAGAGCCAATTAAAGGTGGCGCATAGCTTAGGTACCGGTAACCGTCCCAGCAGGATAAGGCCTTTATGTTTCCTTAAGAGGATCACATCTAACTGCCCATGAACTGCTTTCCCTTTCTCTTCACCAGTCTTAGTTCAGCTCCCCTTCTTCAAAATGTCACCGTGCCAAACAAAAAGAACTTAATATAAGAATGTAAGGCCACAACGTCATGTTAAGTTTGTACACAAATTTATGGAATTACTCATATTCAATGCAAAAAAGACAAAACGCTCAATGTCGAAGAAATCCTATTTCATCTTCAAGATTTTAGAAAAAAATGATATCGTTCATCCCTCTTCAGTTATAAATGGAATGCTCACATTGAATACGATACACATTCTAACATCCTTAGGTAAATTGCTAAAAATAAGTTACACCGGTCTGAAGAAAAAGTGACTATCATAAGAAACGATTTTCTTATTTACCTGATAAATGATAAATTACCTGCCTGTAGGGGCACTAAATGTCGAGCATGCTGAAAGCCACATGTAACACTTTATCCATAACGTGGTTTTAGATTTTAATGAATGTTTAATAATTAGATTTAAAATTTGATATTTTAATGGTAATTGTTGCGAACATTTAACTGTTTTATTCACTATATAACTTTCATAATGTTTAAACTATCGTTATGACATGCCAACTAATTATTAATGCTTCGATTCAAGGATCCCGCATGTATTAAAATACTACGTTAATAATATATAAACAGCATTAAATTTATTTCCTGATGTATTTACTGCTTTATACTGATCCTGTTATTTCCTGAATACACAATCTTCGCACATTAGGATCTTGACGGAGAGTAGAACATTTGCTAACCAAGTTAGACTCCTTTCAAATTTTCTTTAAAAAAATAACTGTGATGTACGAATATCTTCTAGGCTCACAGAGTATGACTTAAACAAAACCTAAAGGGTGTGTCTGCGCAAAAAGAGTCTATAAAATTATTTTAGCTCTCAAGTAGGAGGACTGGAACTCTCTGGTTTGAAGTGACTTAAACGAAAGTGATAAGAAAGTCACCGACAACTATTTTTAAAGTTTTGTTGACAAAGATGTGAACGGGGAATAAAGATTTTATCATCGGACTTAACCAAAATTTTATGACGACTTAAAAAAACAATGGCAATATTAAAGTCAGGTCAAATTCAAGTGAGATTTCATTCCGCGATGACTTCTGTTCTTCTAGAAATGTGTTTCACTTTAAACCAATTGCATATTCCTTCAAAACATTTCCGAACATTCTTCTTTTTTACTTGCTATTCTGCAGGGAAAAATTTCTTTGTTCAGCTGCATCGTGCTTTTATGCCCTCAAAAATAACCCTGCACAAACATTCAAAAAGTCCCGTCTGACCGTTGTTATTCCGGCCGGGGTGGGGTGTTCCGGTTGCAAACAAACTATCCCGGGTTAGCAAAAGTCAAAGTACATTTACGCTGTTGGGGGACGATACAAATTAACAACAACGACGTAGTGGAAGGGACAATTTGATATCCCGGTACTTTCACATTCGATAAAATTCCTTTATCTGTAAAAATTTCGTCATGTTTCTCCTTCTGCAGAAGTTTTGGTAACATACATTCATAGGGTGTCTCAACACTGACTGATACCGGCGCGTATCGGTGAAGCTAGCCGTCAAATTTCGATAGGGCGACTGGAAAGTCGTCGTCTCTTCCGTCCTAGGCTTTCAGATTAAGAATGATGGCCAACATTGTCAAGATTTTTTTTCTTTGGGGGGGGGGGGGGGGGATCCCCTCTTAATTCCTCACTCATTGTGCGGAGTAAGAATACCTGTGTACACATCACTTTGTTAAATGCATGTAATTGAACAACTAAAAAACATTAGTATCATTGAAGGTTAAAGTTGAATTGCCTCCTGTTTTTCGATGAAGATATTGTAACCAATCGAAGAAAAATTAGTTTCAAGGTGGAATAGGGGAGGAAGTATTTTCATTTTCTTCAAGCTACCATGCCTATGCCAGCGGAAATGTCCTACTGGTATAAGATGTAGTTCCATTCAGTCATTTTCTTTCTTAATTTTACATATTTCCCTCAAGAGTTGTCGTCACTCAGTTGTTTTTATATTTTCTTTCTTCGGGTCATCAGATTATAACACTTGACGGGATAAAGTATTAACAGAACCACTTTGCAATTTACCTTTCCATGTCACGCCGACAGCTGCCTAAGCCCTAGTCAGGGTACCCTTCGGTCAAGGGTGATGTGGTACGTAACTGACTTGTGCAAACCCCCTCGACTCGACGTCAGGTACAATTAGCACTAGTTTTGGCTTCAAATGAGGGCGGAATATCCATGCGATACGTATGTAAATTATCACAGCTTTGGTATCATTGGTCATTTTGAGATTAGTGCTATTTTTAAAGGGAACTATTGCGTTTGTTTTCGAAGGAAATTTCATTCCAGGTTGTGGCTTCTGTTCTATTCAGCCAGTCTAGAGCAGGACCACTCAGTGTTTGCCCTTTGGAGGGCGTACTTGTCCATTTGGGACGTTAAGCTCCTTAAGGGAGCAGAACTCCTCCGGGAGTAATCGTTTGGTTTTCGCCCCTTGGCTCTTCGCCAGAGAGTCGAGGGGACTTTTAGAAAAAAAATTTCATTCTTTTAAAAACAATATTTCATGGTAACGAGTAATAAATTAGTAGTTAGGCAGTATCGTAGCCTTTTTTCAAAAAATAAGTTTCCCTCAGGGAGCAATGCAGTTCCTTGTTGCTCAAGAATAATTTGTGCACTCAAATTGTCACCCTTTTCAAAAGATGCACCTTCCATAATTCTTCTTGTGCATATTAATATTTTGAGGAGATGAAGCTATTGCTGGGATTTAATTTTGACACTGAATGATTTAAACATGACTAGAGCTACTACTTTTAATGCTATGTTGGACATATATAAACGCAATATTTCCGTAACACTTAGGCCTAGTTATACACATCTGTCCTAAAGCGTGGAGATTAATATTCATGCCAACACCAATGCCCATGACTTTTGTTATTCTGAGCAGGACTATCCCGAATATTTTCAAAAGTTATCCACGATGATGCTAACGCAAGGCATTCAATTTGAAGCGTATGCAGCCATCATTTTGGGTGCTTCACATTTTGGTTAGAATCAAATTCAAAGAAAAATTGCGTTTTTTTTTTATCAAAAACGAAACGAAGTTTTATTCCAAATAGTGCTCCCCATTGGCTTAGAATCCACAATAATAGAAGTATTCATATGAATTGACTGTTCTCGTTCATGATTGGCGAACCACACTTTTTTGGTTCGTGAAGCAAGTTTTGTTGCTATGTGCAGTGGTTCCTGACGTCGAGGTATATCAGTGAACAAGGCAGGGTCACCTCGACGGAAGAGTTACCTTGACTACCTCAGCCCCTACCGCTTGTATCATACAGTCATATGGGCGAATGCATTATTTACGTATTACTTACTGTTCTGGCCCCACCATATAACCTCCAAACATAATTCTTTCGCACTTTCCTTTCTTTTTTCCAAAAGGCTAGGGAATTCCCGCGATGAATATAAAAAACATTATGGGTACTTAAAAAAAAGTTTATACAGTTCTAGTTCTTTTATTTTCTCCAATCTATGACAAAGAGCTAAGGGACCGAGCAATATGCAAAAGAAGGATAAAATGTTTCCTAAAAGAGTTAGGTCCCCTTTGCTTCACATAATATACCGGGGATAGGTCAAAACTTCTGCACTTACCACCGGTTACTCCAGGAATGTCACAGTAACTACAGCAATCACGTGCACTGGGACAGTAGGTGTCACAGCTACAAAACACACCTATAACAAAATAAAACAGTCTGGTGTAACTATCATTTTAAGTGTCAAGTTGATGGCAGTTCTCTGTTCACGAGATTAATTTAAGTTCGCATTCCCACAAAATCTTTGGTGATTCGTGGTATAAGGACTGAAGTACAGCAAATATTTCTCACTGGCAGAGCTGGGTAACGTGAAGGGAGGGCGTTCGGACAAGAAGCAAATGTAATTTCTTCTATGAAATAAGTTGTAATGAACACTTTACCAGGTCAATCCAATAACATGACCGCATAAACATTTCTCCTCTTTTGAATTCCCGTACACATTTGCAATGAACAATAGGCCTCTTACAAACAAATTGGGGATTTTATCAAATTCTTGCCCTAAATGTTTGATTTGGGTCACAATCGTCAGCAATCAAAATGACACAAGTAATAAAGGTAGACATTGTTGTGAACGAGAATTTTTTTTTAGAGGCGACTAAGGGAGTACTGCTTATTTTTGTAAAGCGACCGGCCCACTATCTATCCTGAGCGAAATCGTTAGTTGGTGCGAAGAGTACGGAGCATTTGAGAAAATCGCGACCCGTCAGACAGCCGGAAATGGCATTTTCCAAGTTTATCATTATAATCTAACAATCCCACTACAATTTAGGTACTTCCTGTTCTTGATCATCTAGTATTTGAAAACATCCCAGAAATATTACCCGAACTGGTTATACATCATTTCCCGTAAATTGTTGCCCACTATGAAGAGAGGCTGAAGAAAAAAATGTTTCGTGGTATTATTTTACCTTTTTGATTTTGAACAACATCAAAAATATTTCAATGAACTTCTTTCGTCAGTCAATATTTTCAACGTATGAACATTTAAATAATATTCTGCTACTCGGATCAGCGTCCCGCCATGGCCCGTGTCATTGTGTGGACAGAAAGTTGTGCAAGTGTCAGGATGGCTAAACACTTTTCGGCATACTGGCCTGAACATGCACTCATGATTACGCATAATTAATACACTTTCACTTGATCTATAGACGAATCTGATCAGAGCTTGTGTTAAGTAACTGCAGGCAGCCATTGATGGGGTCCATCAGCCGTAAATCGTCTTCGTTTAGTGTCTACATGAAATTGAAACCCTTACATTCAGTGAAATTGAAGGAATCAAGATGAAATTCAGTGTATAACCATCCATGATACAGGTAAGCAAGTAAACTAAAAAACCAAAGGTATTGGATCCCAGTTATTTCCAACTTAAATTATGCCGACCTATCAATTGATTGTCCGTATTCGTCTATTAACCCTTTACCGTTGGTTGGGTCCTTTTGGACCCATGCGGAGAGCTCGGCTGTCACACATCTTTACTGTTTCACGCGGAGCTCGAAACTGCGAGTAGCTACCCGAAAATTCAGCCACAACAGCGAGAGAGACAATAGATTAAAGTCACGGGGTCAATGGCCTACGGAAGCCGATGCGGGGCGGGCTACGTCCGCTTTTCCGCCCGATCCCGATCCGCGCAAATATGCCCCGATCGGAGCACAACGGTAAAGGGTTAATTCTCAAGAGATGCGGCACTGTAGCCGTGGTGGGGTTGGTCCCACCTTACGCAGAGTAGTCGTTTTGTACAATATAAGAAAAAATACTCGCTCTAAAAATCGAATGGTTGGTGGAGACGCTGCAAACTTGAACCAGAGAAATTCTAATTTAGGATTTCTTTGATTCGAACCTCCACGATAAAAGAAAATCCGACTTTTTGTAAAGAGACTGTATTAACCCTTGAATGTACTCAACAAATATTCTCTAATCTTTTTACTTTATTGCCGCATTATTAAGGTTTCTAAATCTCTCTTAAGACTAGTAATAACCACGTGAGAGGAGTGTCACTTGAACCTTATGTTGACAGTGTAATACTTTAATTTACCAGCAATATTTTTAAGAGCTAAGATCAAGTTGCATTTAAAACTACCAGGAATATTTTTCTTCACGTGGTCCTGCTTCGTGAGTCTGCTTGTACTATACGCACCAATATTGCCCTACGTCTATCTGTATGATTTTGCAAAGGTAATGTATTAAGGTTGGCGGAATAATTCTTTGAGTTTAAAGATAGTTGTTCTCTTAACCCTTTACCGTTGTGCTCCGATCGGGGCATATTTGCGCGGATCGGGAGTGGGCGGAAAAGCGGACGTAGCCCGCCCCGCATCGGCTTCCGTAGGCCATTGACCCCGTGACCTTAAACTATTGTCTCTCTCGCTGTTGTGGCTGAATTTTCGGGTAGCTACTCGCAGTTTCGAGCTCCGCGTGAAACAGTAAAGATGTGTGACAGCCGAGCTCTCCGCATGGGTCCAAAAGGACCCAAACAACGGTGAAGGGTCAAGGTAGCAAGAGAAGGAATCGAAACGAATTTCAACCGTATTAGAACTTGAACTGTATTTGAAACCGTTTAGCTGGTAATAAAACACATTTTCGTTAGGTGTGTGAAAGTCTATGTGAACAAGCATGAGCATGACCATATCACGCAGGTTAAAATCACACTCAATAGAGGTTATGCACCGATGTCACTGAATTGCGCGCCTTTCGACCTTGCCATCCGGGCGTCCATTGTACTTCAATCGTTACGTTGTCGGCGAGTGTGGAAACACTTTTCCAGCTCATAATCAATGACAATAGTTTGCAAATTGAAACTCACTAACGTCACTTGCACGCTTCCTGGAAAGACGCGCTTTTACCATCGTCACAATTAAAGGTATATTCCAATTGCTCTGCGTGGAATTACACAAGCGTGAACACGCGCAACACCTTACATACACACGTGTTCTTGTGAATACCCTTTGCCAACCAGTGAAGGAAGCATGAACACTCGTAAATAGGGTCAGTGAAAACAGGGAGCTGTTTCTTGGATAAAAACTACCTAGTTGAAAGAATCAACGGATTACACGTAAAAGAAATCGCCTATTGCAGGGTCTTTTCTACCATACTAGCGGTCATGACCCCCAGTCCCATAAACAGTCCTTAGTCAGTTCATTTGCCCACCACCATCATGATTTCTTTTTCCAAAAATTTCATTATTAAGTGTTGGACCAGTAGTTCACCCAAGTCGGCGGGCTAAATTTAAAGAGCCCATGAAATGACTCAATGACAACGATTTGGAGTCATTCTCTGACACTATCTTTTAACAAAAAAGCATTTATTTTAAAAAATTCTGCCCCACAAAAGAGAAATGCTCAAGTGAAATGGTACCCCTTTCAGCCCAACAGTTGAAAAATGAAAAAGACTTAAAAGTGCATTGAACCAAGAATGACATCATCACAGGAACCCAGTTTCACAGTACGTGTATTATATTGCTATGTTTAAGTTACATTTTGCACACAGATTGGGGAGCATGAGACTGGTACTGGCCAAATAATTTCTCAAATATATCGAAGAATGTCCCAGTATAAAGCCAAAACTATATCAATCAAAATTTGAAATTATCACTCCCAATTCCTCAAAAGAGGAATTTTGTCATTATTCACTCAAGCTGTCCCATTCATGCTGGGCCTATCAGTTTGAAATTCTGGTCCCAGCAATCTAGTTGATCTATGACTTAACAACAATTCTTTCAACCAGAAAAAGAAAACATTTTAACTCACATTCAATCAGATTGTTGATATCTCACCCGGATTCCTTTGAAAGACATCCCTTCCAAGTAAATTTGTCACGAACATTAATGTGGAAATCATACAATGGATCTTATACTAGCAAAGACTTCAAAATGCATGAAGTTGAAATAGTAACTTCATGCCAACTTTTGATAAAAAAGGAATACTCCCTGAAATAACCAAAATATCAGCTGGTCTTTTTCCCACTTTAATCACTGTTCCTTTTCTTTGAACCAAGTCAAATTGCATGGACATGCATCCAAAACAACAAAGAACTTGTTGGGAGTGTTTAAGCCACTGTGCAGAATGGTATGAAGTATTGCATAAGGGCCTGTGTAATGAGAGAATCACTGCTTCCCCCCCCCCCCCAATAAAAATAATAGTTGCATAACACTGGAGGAAAAAAGGATGCAATTACATCCCCCAGGAGCCTGAGGTATTTTTCTGTGGGTATAACCTCTTACCAGGGAACTTCCAAACACTTGTATGATGTATACCAAACAAGTTTCCCTGCTATTTGGCTCTTGGAATATTGAGAGGTCGCAAAACTCCATCTGTTAAACAGGGTTATTCCTAGGTGTTGAAACCCCTTTTCAGAAGCAAACTTAGGTTAAGGTTTCGTAATGATAATTTATTGATTGATATCAATCATTTTAGGCCATCTATACATGCAAGATCATGTAACATCAACAGAGCAGGGTATACTCCAAGTGCACCAAAGTACACACACTGTGAAGTTGGGTTCCTGTGATGAAGTCATTCTTGGTTCAACGCACTTTCACATTTTTCAGCTGATGTGCTCGAAGGGATACCATTCCACTTGAGCATTTTTCTTTCGTGGGGTGATATATTTAAAAACGAATGCTATTTTGTTGATAGATAGTGTCACAGAATGACCCTAAATCATTGTTACTAAGTCATTTCATGGGCTCTTTAAGGTGCTCAATCTCGAAAACCTCAATCTGAAAATCGGAATTACCCTCTTTACAGTGATTGCAGCAGTCACCCTGCTCCTGACAGCCAAACTTCACACCTGGGGGATAGTCGTCGCAGAAGCAGTCTGTAAAAGTGAGAAAAGGTCAATAATATGTTAAGCTCATTTATAAACAAGAAAATATTTTATTGTAAAAAAATGTGTGTAAAATAATAGACCAACAGAGTAAAACGCAAAGAGATTAAGAAGTAATTCTGAAAACCTTTGAAACTTACATGCCAGTACTTTTATGTATTTTACGTATTTCTTTATTTTTTATTCTTGTAAATGTTTTGCCTTCTTATTTTTATTTTATTTTCTCTCAATTGTTCTGTAAATGAAAAGCATCTTTTACAGTGTTCCAAAAGAAACCTCTCTAAAAAAAAAAAAAAAAATGTCGCCAACAACGGTAAGTTGGGGATGGGCTGAAGTGCGTATCCCGCTCTCACGAGTAATCGCCGCAGCAGTCTGCCCTAGAGTTGTGTAAAATTTTAAAGTGCCTGGGTATATATTCTGAGACTGAAACAGATTTCTTTCGATTTTAGATAGCTATGAAACAGTTTGGAAATGTTCGATTAAAATCCCCCAAATTTCCAATTCCTTTAACTCACATCGTGTGGGATTTTTCCAATTCAGATTCCAAACCTAGCATCTGCGGTTTCAATTCCTTCAACTAACTCGAATTTTCCTATGGCCTGCCTCAGTGGACTCGGAGACGAGACCTTGGGTGGGCGGTTATGTTGGCACATCCTGGCTTTTTTGATGTCAGAACGTCCAATTACTACATCCTTGTCGGATAAATTCTTATTCCTCTATCACAGATGTGACTGGTTAAGATTGATATGCCTAACTTCTTCCAAAACTGAGGTAGGCCTATCAAGTTGATTTGTTTTAAGATAGGAGTTTCAAGACTCAAAGCGAAAAATTCAAAAATGTATTTTTAAGAGCACGACAAATTATTTCTAAAAGTCAAACTCCCATCTTCTTTTCATTTCATTGCATTTATTTGTTTATCACATCATCATACAAGTATACAAACATACAATGAATATCAATTTTATTTCAATAAAGTATAGCAATGAATTGAAGGAAGTAGAACAAAACACCCTCACGGGCTCGTCAAAGTGCACTACTCCCTAAAGGGACACACAAGAGACAAAAACTTTACACGACACTCCGTCCCCCTTTACACAAACACCCCCCCCCCCCCTCTATCCGCAGAACACTCCATAAACAATTCTGTATAGTAAGACGTAAGTTACGGTACGAGCCTGCTCTGACATAATAGTACATCTACAATATAACAACATAGATGGTAGCAATGAAGAATAAGGCAGGACTCACGAAGATGTAGTATCAGTAGGTACTAAAATATAGTTTACCTAAGTTATACCTGAAAGAGTTGAAGCTTGGACTGTCAATAATAAAGTTGGGTAGCGTATTGCAAAGATTTATGGCACAATGCCGTAAACTTGATTTTGAGTGAGATGCACCACTCACAGAATGCAATAGCTGAGGATTACGTGTATTATAACAGTGAATATGGGCACTAGTTGTACAAAAGTCGGAAAAGAGTAGGGTAACATATTGTGCATAGAGCTATTTCTAAACTAAGGCTATTCCTTTATTGATTATGTCGTTTAGTTTTAACAATTTAAACAGGGGACTGGTTTGATTTCGTGGACCAGAGTGACAAATATGGCAAAGAGCCTTTTTTTGTAAAAGAAGAAGATTGTTTAAGTTTGAACTTTTTATACTAGACCACACCGTGATATGGGGATAAATCAGAGTAAAAGACAAGGTACAGAGGACACTTCTGGGAAAAATGCACTTTAGCCTACCAATAATACCGACTCCTTTTGCAATGTGGAAGAATAGTGTAAATAATGAATGCGATCTTGCCAGGTTAGTTTGGAGTCAAAAAAATCCCCTAGAATTTCATTTTGGTTCTAATTAAAAATATTCTCCGTTTATATTTATGTTGAACTTAAAATGACTGTGGCACTTATAATTATGTAAGACCATACACTTTTTTCAACTAATGTTTACAGATAACTTGTTTACCCTGAACGAATTACAATATTTAATCAGTTCAGTGCAGGGAGTGCGCTCCAGGCGATGCGGGTCATTATCAGAAAAAAAAAATTTCTATCATCTGCAAAGAACAATTGAATACCGTTTGAGAAACAGAGGTTATATCCTTTACATAAATGATAAAGAGGAGCGGACCAAGCATTGGACCTTGGAGAACTCCATAACGTACGGTAGCTAGTTTAGAGTCGGCATTTTTGAAGTGAGTATACTGTTTCCTGCAGGTCAAATAACTTTTGAACCAGTCGAGAGGAAGGCCTTTAATACCGAAGTGGGAGATTTTACCTTCATCGTCATAGATCGTTCCTGCTAAAATGGTACATTGCGCAATAATTTGTGATGTCGTTGTTGAACCACGCAAATTACAATCTCTGTATTTCTTTGTTTTTCTGAAAGTAATTGCACCTTGTACCAAGGTGCGATAGCACTGTAACTCTGATGGGGTGATGTAATTAATTAAGCCTCCTCTGTGCAACATGTTAAGCAAGCAAACAGAAAGTGTCCAAGGTCATAAAAACATTTTAAATTTGAAAGAGAAACACAACAAGTAAATGGAGTTGCACAACACAAAAGTCACAAATTATTGAGCAAATGGATAATTTTGAGTGAATACACTTTAACATTTTATACCTCGGCTCAGGAATGTCCTGTGAACAGATGAAGATGATAATTAGACTGTTAGAATCGTTGTTCATGCTCTTTAATACATAATTTTGCATGTTTTAACTTCAGGTACACTTTAAAGTGTACCTAAAGTAAAAAAAAAATCAAATATATATATTAAAAAGCATGAAAAAACTCCTATCTTCATAGCATA
Source organism: Holothuria scabra (assembly GCA_037179385.1). Taxonomy (NCBI): domain Eukaryota; kingdom Metazoa; phylum Echinodermata; class Holothuroidea; order Aspidochirotida; family Holothuriidae; genus Holothuria; species Holothuria scabra. The sequence continues at coordinate 9,709,026 of CM074190.1, read as the reverse complement.
TTCCTGAGCTGAGATATAAAATGTTGAAGTTTATTCACTAAAAACAAATTGGTCAATTGCGCAATAATTTGTGACTTTCTTGTTGTAAAACTCACATAACTTGCTTTGTTTCCCTTTTAAATTGAAAACGTTTTTATGACCTTGAACACTTCCTGTTTATTTGTAAAACATGTTGCACAGAAAGGGATTAATGAATAACATCACCCCATAAGAGTAAGAGTGATATCACACCATGATACAAGGTGCAGTAACTTTCAGAAAAGCAAAGAAATACAAAGATTGTAATTTGAGTAGTACAACATGACATCACAAATTATTGCCCAATTGACCAATTTTTTTAAGTGAATAAATTCAAGATTTTATATTTCAGCTCAGGAATGTGCTATGAAGATGGAAGTTGGATTGTTAGAATTCCTTTTTCATGCTCTTTAATATATATTTTTGAATTTTTTGACTTTAAGTACACTTTAAATAGGACATACAGTCTCCCAAGTTGAAGTAGTGAAATACACTGTATTGTTCGTGATTGACTCTTGAGAGTCATGTGACGGTATTTTTTCTGCTCAAATTTGAAATTTACAAGGAGTTGCTGTTTAGTTTACCTTGAATATGCAACACTGATTTCTTCCGGTATCAAAAAAATACTTTGAAGAGAAATAAGAAGAAAATTGTGAGATTTGGTTTTTGCTTCACAATATATCTCGGTTGACTGCTCTTGCCCTTTACATGAATGATGTAAACAACGTCTTAAATAGACGTGTTTATAGTTTTTATCTGCGCATGCGTGCCTTAACTTTCTGTTCAGGTCAGATTGTAGCGGAATATCTGAGCGATGCGCCGACCACGCACGGCACACAGTCTGTTTTGCGTCTACATCCCGTCATCAGCTGTAAAAACACACAGAGTGTGCCCTTTGACGGTTGACATATTACGCAACACTGCTCCACGATGAAACTTCGGTAAGACGTGGGGTCCGGACTGCCTCAGCTAGCTGCTATGGCACTTCAGTATTGAGGTATACATAGCTAAGTCATAGGTCAAAACTGACCACTGTGTATGAATTTTCATTTCGTATTCCAACTGACATTAACTTAAGTCCAGAGTTGAGGGTTCCGCTGATATATCTTGTAGAGATCCACGAGACTTCCGCTGATGAATTTGGCAGAGTTAGTTAGTTAGTTAGTTAATTAGTTAGTTAGTTAGTTATTTAGTTAGTTAGTTAGTTAGTTAGTTAGTTAGTTAGTTAGTTAGTTAGTTAGTTAGTTAGTTAGTTAGTTAGTTAGTTAGTTAGTTAGTTAGTTAGTTAGTTAGTTAGTTAGGTAAATGGAGTTTTACGGCCCATTTTCCAACCTTTTGGTTCATGTCGAGCCGACCACGGCTTTTTCCAGTTGTGGCTCACTGCCTTTTTTCCTACTTCATTGCCAATGTGGAGCATCACGCACAACGGCAATAGGTTCCATTTTGGAGTCTTTGGTACGACTCGACATGGGAATCGAACCCAGGCCTTCCACGTGTTAGGCGTATGCTCAACCGTTAGACCAAACACCTGGCCTGAATCTGGAAGAGATTCACAGGTCTCGGAAGAAATTCCTTGCAAACATGTTTGGTTCCAAGTGAAGTCGGGAACCGTATAGTTTTCGCCACGATCCCAAAGCGACAAATGTCGCTGTACTTGTTGTGAAGGATTGAACCTTCCCCTGTTTCTACTCTTCTGGTTGTAAACATAAATTTGGTAAGCGTTTCTCAGTACTTTATTGATCTCTCAGTAAAGACCATAATGATATTTGGTGCGCAAGCCAGACCTTCAATGACTCTCAAAGAATTCGTATCACTGGTAAAACATAATTGAAAATTCAGAAACCGCTTAGATGTATATGAACCGCAATAAGTGAGACTTAAAAACTAACTTTGTACATTAAATTTCTGGAATAAAAGTGATTGAAAAATGAAAGTAGCGTATGACTTAATACATACCCGAAAACGCAAGACTGGTACCAATTAACATCATGAAGACGAGAATCTACAAAAAACAAGTTTAAAGGGCAGACATTATGTTGTAATATTTTCTTATGCCAGGAGAGTTTTTGGAGGTTTGGGGGGACTTTCTAGTCATAGGCATTCCGGAACCGTGATGAATTCATCATATCGAGTACGTCACTTTTATGCACCTTCTTCTCAGCCATCCTTCACATATTTTCGTAAGAAACTCTCATAAATCAAAAGCGAAAGGTTTTTAGGCTTGCAACAGTATCGATGTCATTCAAAAACCTGGATTACGAGACTGTCTCATTTTACCTCATTTTCTGGCACAAGTTCCTTTCTTGGATGCGAGTACAGGAAAGTGCGCCCCCCCCCTTCCCACGCACACTTTTCGGAAACTTGCAATCGAAGTCGGAATGCAAAATCCTTTATATGACTTCCAAATGTTACTCGTATAGTGTTCTATCATGGTAAAAAACAGGGGCAGATCTAGGATATTTTTTGAGGGAGGGTTCAACCAGTGGCGTAGCTAGGATATTTTCCAGGGGGGAGGCAAAGCTCGAAAATTTCCCCAAATTTTTTCAGTTTCAGTTTCAGTATATTTTCAGTTTCAGTATATCTTCAAGGTCAAGGTGCATAAAATATACGTAAATTTATGATAACAACAAGATTATCATGACGTCATGTAATGTTACCTAAGTTAGTACATGGCCTACAAGATCCTGAACATTACTACTATATACAAAGGATTAAAACAATGTCATCACATGCCCGTTGTCAACCCCATCCCAAGTGATTAATTAGATTAATTTTTTTAATTAACAGATGAAAAAGATTAATTTTCCGAACCAGGCCTTTAAAAATAAGGTAAACATCATACGTTTGTCCAGGTTTACAGGGCTATTATAACTAGACAACCATGGCAGGATTTGATCTCTGAGAGTGGGGAGGCAACATTGGACAGACTACCAAACGGTGCCGAAGGTCCCGAGAGAGGGCGAAGCCCTCCCCCTAACGGCGTGGGGTCCAGGGGCCCGCCTTAGGGTCCCTGGTGGAGTCCAGGGGCAAAGCCTCGGTAGGGGTCCAGGGCGATGCTCCCGGAAACTCCTGGGTATTTACGAAATTGTAGGCATTAAAATGATGCATTTAATCTTCAACTTTAAATTTCATAAGATGGGCACTTAGCATACCACAAATATCAGAATTTGCCCCTTTTTCAGGTATATCCTTACTCCGCATGATAATTTAAGTCGACCGGAATCGATAATGCAGAGAGTGCGGGAAGGGAGAATGGATTACTTTAAATTGAGGTTCTTCGGGGGCTCCCTCCTTGGTGCCCCAGAAAGGCTTTTCAGAACTAAACCTTGGGTTTTTTTTTTCTTGTGATGTGAATTTTGCCTTTGTCTATGATGGGGCGCGCGAAGCGCGCCGAAAAAGTTAACGTTTGGAACATCTCAATAATAGAACTGAAATATTTAAAACGCCGGGGTGTGCGCGAAGCGTGCCAATAAACAGCGTCGAGACATTAAATGGAAAAATATTGTTTTCATTTAGTTTTCAATGCAGTATATGACCTGATTAAACATTATACAACTTAATCAAGTATCTCTTGCAAAGCTCTGTCAGTTCCAGTTTGTATTTCTGTAGCAAAAGCAACCAGACTTAGACGTAAAAAAACGTAAAAGGTTCTGGAAAAAATGGGGGAGTGGCAAGTGCCCCGAGCCCCCCCCCCCCTCCGCTCGTAATCCCGCCTATGAAGACAACGGTAACCTATTGTTTTTAGCTCCATCCATGGTTAACACTGAGTAAGATCAGTTTATAACCTGCCTGGTAGCTTGTAGGATGAGAGGGCATTAAATGCTCAAACCTAACACAGAGCGCTGTCAACCAATGGGTTCGAAACTGGGCTGTTAAACCTCGGCTTACCTTACCTAACCCAGGGCGTTGTTAACTTTAGTGACGGGTGAGAGTGATACGCGGAGCGCGACCATCGGTTCGCGCTGAGCAGGGGAATTTTTGCTAAAAGCACCCCTAAGATTGCAGGAAATGACACTCCCTGTGCCTCATTCCTGCATGCTTAGAGTGCCATATTTTTCTTATTCTTGGAGACAATTTGTTCACAATATATATATATATAAAAAGAAAAATTGGAAACTCTGAGTCCTACCGGTATGTATTGTTGACAGCCTTAAATCGAATATAAATATAATGGTTGTGGAACGAAAACAAACGGAAAATGTGATAATTAAATGAGGGTATATTTCGTTCACGAGGCTATGATTACGTTACTATTTATTAGCAACGTATTATCAAATAGTGCATCAAGTTGATGAACATAACATTAGCTCAACAATACGTAGGGAACTATCTTGATGATGGTATCCTATGCTCCGGTCCTATAGCCTGTAAGTGTTGCGCAGCATACGTTGAACTGATCAAAATACCCTGCACGTGTACCAGAGAACATTCACCAGCTCACGCTGCTGCAGAGAGGGCATTTCTGCGGAACGAGAGTCAAGCGCGCTTCATGCCGCAGTGACACAGATGAGATGTGGGAAATACGTTGAACAGAAATACGAGTTATGCATGAGAAATGTTTCACGATTACTTATACTGAGGAAAATTTAAATCAATAGGAAAAAGAAGTATTATTTCGTCAACTTGAAAATTCCCCAAATTCCACAAATTTCCCCAAAATATTTCCCAGGCCCCTCTACCCCTCCCCCCATTGACTACGCCACTGGGTTCAACATAAAAAAGGCACATTCTTTTTAAAGTTTTGTTTCTACAAAGGTCAACGACTATGCAATTTATCTAGGCGCGGTCGAACGAAAAAAAATATTGCAGAAATATTGTTGGCTTTACAAACTCCACAGATGCCGGAAACGGCACTTTCGAATCTTCTGGGCTTAATGAACATTGAGCCGATAGCACATATATTCAACACCCACTTCGAAGTTCTTCCCTTGAGCCCCACTCTTTGGAGTAGGAGAGAGCGTCGCTAGTTGTTACAGCGGAAAGTGGTTACAGCACCAGTTCCTCGTTGCAAGAATAGGAGGAGCTTTAAGCTAAGCAGTTCCACTCTTTGTTACGTGTCTGAATAACCTCGTCGCAAGTAATTGTGTCACAGAGGATCCCATAGTGTGTAAGAGGTCTGAGATGACACGACGTGGCCAGAGGGGCGAGGCGTCTTAACCCACATTTTTTGCGCTTGGTTATAATCGAACTTTATTTGAGTAGGGGATGCGCAAACCGATTTGCTGATGATAACAGTACTTAGCGGAAAGTATAAGACAAACTTAGCTGTTTTCACGCCATGGCCCAAAACGTTTCAGTTTTTACGTTGATGACCCGCCGCTCGTGGTAGCTAGTGATTAAGATGTAGACCTGATCACTGCGTCATTGACATCGCTTTTGAAAGCCCAAGCATACCACAGGCGGTTCCAAGAAGAAAATGATTAGAATGCCTGACTGCCACGCAGACAGTAAGACATGCTGTGGTCACACCACTGTAAAAACGATTGCTCTGTTGGTATTTCGGGGATAGGGACAACAACCGCACCCAAATTTGTTGCCGGAAGTGTCTGCGATATATGGCTAGAGTTTTGCGGCGGATTGGTCGACGATGGAAGGGGGCAACCAAAATCTCGAAATTGTTACTGCTTGTGGAACTTGGTGTTTTTTATAAGAAAAAAAAAAACATGCAACTAGTACAAATAGGGAAATGTGGGGGTTCGGACGTCCGTGACCCCCACCACCTTCTGGATCAACCACTCAAAAAATTTCCAACGCTATACTAAATTTTTAAAAGCTGCAAAGTATGATGTTTAAGACATTCATTTTTTGACCGACGAGAGAACTCAAGCAACCTAAAACAGTTGTTTACTAGGGCTGGTCTTGGAACCGCCTTAGAGCTCTAGTGGTGTCCAGAGGCAAAACCCTCGTGGGATTCAGTGTGATGGGGTCTGACTGTGCCTGCGAGTAAATGCTTCCAGCTGGTGCCACCACTGATAAAAAGAAACCTCTTTTCGCCTAGCACACTGCTGGTCGAAGACCTGATCATCAATGTAGTAGGCCTATGCTCTTGAACGGGACTCAACACTAAGTTCCCACACTGGGCCTAAGTTAGGCTTGACGTTAGCACTAGCCTACACTCTAGTAAGGAGTGTTCAGGTAGAGTACAACAGAAATCAGTCAAATAGTGTTGCAGGTATGGCCCAATGAAACCCAAGAAAACTCACCCACGCAAATGTCAGCAGAACCCAACCAAACCCACAGAACCCGACTATAGTTTCAGTTGTCGTTATCAACGGCTGGCAATAGCCAGTCGTTGCTGCAGTGAAATAGCCGTCGTTATAGCTTGTAATTTGAGCTGGACGGACTTTTAAGATTAAAGGTTTACACAGGTACAAGTTTTAAGCTACGCTGATAAACTTTCAACAACTATAGTAAGGCCCTTACGAAAAATGCAATATTTGAGCCGCAGCCTCGACTAGATTTTTTAGTTTCGTTTATTGTTTCTTCGTAACGAACATGAAGTACAAAAGTACAAGTTCATATGGTAGGTTAGTAAACAAGTTACGAAAGGAAGTGATCTAGGAAACCTTGGTAGGCTTGTGAAGCAGATCACTCCCTATAACAAAGTAAATAGCAGGAAAGAAAAAACATTATACATACTACGTGCCTTGCCATAGATAACCTGTATAGTACAGCAAGCCTAGAGAGTTATCTATGCATGTATGCAAGTTTAGTGCTTGTACAAGGCTCACGTTGGAACGTCGGTTCGCGGATCGGTCTGAGGAGGAAAGCAAAGTCCTAATAGTATTTCCCCATTCTAAAAATAGCTTTATCCAATTTGTGCAAATTAATTTCCTGGAATTTATCGACAGTCTCCTGAAATTAACCGATTCAACGGTTGCAAGAGCTATTAACTGTTCGTTAAATAAAAAATGTACCTTTAGGCCTATATTACCTAAAATTTCCAAAACGGTTTCTTTAAACTATTGAAAATTTCTCACACTCCAATCTTTAAAAATTTCGAGACACTGAATTAGTAGAAACACTGAAACACAGTTGAAATTAGTTTTGGTTATGGTGTAATATAGTCCGCACTGTGACCAGGCTACCGGTGAGTGCATGTTATCTTGGTTTTGGTACACTCTCTGCTATTATTCTTCCCCTTTTCAGATATTGAACTGGTTAACTCTTCATGTAAATAGTTGTTTCTGGGTAAGCAAAGTATGTGCAAATCAATTGCAAATAATCACAAAACTGGCGCTATATAAATACTGTTGTTGTTATATTATCACAAGGTGTAAAGAACAAATCCGCATTTTCGTAACGCATTTTATTGTTTTATGACGTGTATGGTACAAGGACATCAGTTTTGACAACGGAATTAGTTTTGGAAAACGCAATTATTTTTGACAAGGGAATCACTTCTGACAACGTAATTAGTTTTGACGGCTTAATAAGTTTTGACAATGGAATAGATTTCATAAGGGCTTTTTGCAACATAATTAGTTTTGATGACGGAATAAATTTTGACCACATAATAACCTTTGACGGCATAATGACATGGCACAAACGGTGCGCCATACTAGACGTGACATATTTTCAAAAAGGGGTTACGGCGGCGTAAGCTTACAATTGTAAGCTAAAATAGTCACTTTAAAGGGAAATTTTGTGTTTATAATGCTCCAACAAAGAGTGCAAAGAAAATGGCTGGGGCACTATACAACAATTCATTCTTAATCTTACACCCCATGAATAGTAACATCTCTTCAAAATACTATGAACAAGAAGAGCCATTTACGTTGCATCATTTGGCATATTGAAAGTTTGGGAGAAAAAATTATTCTTGAGCAACAAACAACTGAATTTCTTCCTATGGGAAACTTATTTCTTGAAAAGAAAGCTCTTTTTTTGATAATCTATCACCCTGAGTCAAAATTAAGTATTTTAGTTTTAAAAGGATGAATTTTTCTTGTGTAACAAACGCAATATTTCCCTGTAACTTATAAAATATTCGGTACTAATAAAGTGATAATGTTTCAACTGTCTCACCAGCCCCTTTCCTTCAATTTAAATGGATACGCCATGAAGAGCAGTCAGATATGTGGATATCAATCAAACGACGAACTTTTCGAAAGCGGACCTTGTTGATAACTGATTCGGGCACATAACGCCAGTTGCGACATCTCGAGAGATGGCTGCGACCGACTAACGAAAATAACCAGCCCTAGCAATTTCAGACTACATACTGTATAAATCACTTGGCTGCAAGATTCGTATACAGGCAAAATTTAAGAATGATTAATCGGGGAGACTGTTCATCGCGATGAAGGTTCTCACTTTGTCGTATCCACTGTGACTTTCTTTGGAACTTGCAAACTTGTTGCCATGAACACATCGACCTCTATATCCCTTGGTTTTTAATATCATTTATTGACCCATGTTGTAAAATTGCGAGAACGTCGTTATTTTGTGCAAATAAATGCTAGATAAAATGTTCTTGTGGAGCATAGGATTATAATGACATGCATAAGAACGCCCCTTCTTCATGAATAGGAAATTTTGCAATTACTATATATCGGTATTTCAGTGGAGCGCTTTAAGGTTGTGGAATGTTGATAACTGATCTGGGCATGTTACGCCCTAAATGATATTCCTGTTTGAAAATAATATCTGTACAAAGAAACTCATGTGATAATATGAACTCATTTACACACTCTCATCCAAATTTATCAGACAAAACCAGGTACGTATATTAGAACGACGAGAGTCAAAAAAGGGTGCAAATACCTCCCAAACATATGTTTACGGTCCGTTTTATTTGTGTTATTTAACATGAAAGAAATAGATATCATTATTCTTGCAATAAAAGTTACGGTACCAGGTTCTGTATCAAATGTGTGTGTCTCTCTCCCGGACTCGACTTATTTCATTCGTCTACATATTAAAATCTGAAGTTTCACTCTATTGGCGTTTGTTCTAAATGTAGGGAAGTATTGAAAAACTGCGTAGACACCAAGGACGGTGCACGTCGTAGGTGGCAGCGGATGACCCCCAGGCTACATTTCAAAGAAAATGCGAAAAGAGAAGGAAAAGAAGGAAAAGAAGAAAAGGAGCACTTAACTCATGCTTTGCCCCCTATCAAAATACATGAAAGACACCGCAGAGAAAAAAATCGTTTATAACAGAATTATCACTATACTATTGGTAGAAATGATAATAAAAGAGGCTACATATGTATGCATCCATAGTTGATAATCGTCGAAAGATCTTACCAACACGAAGTTACAGTATCCAATAAAATGGACTGCCTCTACACTCGGAAACACTCTATCGGTCTATGGTGTCCAAATTTTGCATATTTTCTCACGAAGTCATAATTTAACTCTATTAAGAAATCTGTAATCCCCAAATTTTGAAATTATTATAACTGAAATCAGAATTTGGTGATAAATAAAGTTAAGAGAATTCACAGCATATAGCATTATAAATAAATTATAATTTGATTTACCGTTATTTTAAAATCCATTTTCTGCTTCTGTTGCATCTATGAGTCTTCTTCTTCTGTCGAGTTTTCATAGAACTATTCCGAAATGTTTCACATCCGAGGATTTTTATACATGCAGATATCGGGAATAAAGGTGTGTCAGCAATTGAACTGGGTCACTTTCGATGATGCATTATCATCCACTTTCGGTAGCGCTCTTTTCATTTTTGAGGGTAAAAATGATTCCTTGCTTAGTTTTCCACTAGTTTTCAAGTTAGAGGGCGGTTTATTATTCTAACAGAACAGTACCTCTAGTTCATGTGTCTTGTATAGTTTACAGACCTTCAAAGACCCGTAGTCGGATTTATAGATTCCATATTTTTCGAGAAATTGGATCTACCTTCAAGGGCGTGGGTTCACCTCTAAAGATGGGGAGGTGACTTTTCACCATTTGCGAATCGCCGTCCTTTAAGACAATTTTCAGTTCTTATTTATCTTTCTTTTGTAGGAAAAAGGATACATTCAGACGAAAACCTGCATATTCACTCAAAACAAAACATGGAGATTTTTTTGCATGTTTTTCAAAAAATAAAAATTGCGCATGGCGCACTTTTTAAACCAAACGTTATGGTCATCGTTTCAAACTGAAGCTCAAAAGAATGGTTTCATGGACTTAAAGTAAGGTGTCTGATGGCAAAATATTCACTTAATGTGGGCAATTCGTGTCAATTCGTAATCCATTTTATATTATGTACAAATTTTGAATAAAACGTTGGGACCATAACTTTCAACAGTATATCTCTATCCAAAATTTGACACCGTACTGGCTGATGTTCAGTGGGTATCGTCGAAGCTAATAATAACGAAAAAATCTTATAAAAGTCACTTTTCTGTCCTAGTCCCTACCAATAAGTTACATTAATACAACAACTGATCATACACAAACACAACAAGAAACAGGAAATAGGAGAGAGTGAAGTAGAGAGAAAGGCAAGAAAAAATCGTGTATTGCAGTAATACAGTTAGACTTGCAGCAGTCCTAGCTATTGTCATATTTGTCATATAGGTGAAACTAAAATTTCTTGTTGTTATTTATTATATCTTGTATTATATTATTATGTGGTTTCAAACATTTTTTTTCGTGTATGGGAATGAGCAAACACAATCCCGGTGAATGGCGAATTGATACCAAACATGGAGAGCATATAGAGCCCCAGGCATCCCTAAGGTTATTGAAAGCAGGGCCCCGGTCATTTATAGCCTACTCTCTTAAATTGTAAGATTTAAAATATTGAAGTTTAAATCTTAAAGAGTGGAATTGGTGAACAATCGGACGTTCGATTGGCCACTAATTCCATTCTTTCGGATTTATTTTAATCTTATTAGACTAATTTTGAATCTATTGATATAAGGGAGTAACAACACTTCATTGCTTCGGATTGCTGTCAGATCAAGGTACGTTCATGCGGCAAACCCTGGCACCATCTCTGTTCTAACGTTGCCATGGCACACCCATCCTGGCTCAGTCCTGCACTTAAAGGTCGTGTGGCATGAAAATTAGCAAAGTTTGGTATTTGATGTAAAACACATTCAAAACCAAGAAAATACCGAAATTCCCATCAGAATGATTGATGTCTAAGATTAATTACCATTTTAGAGAGTAATTTCTGATTTGCACTTAATCATGCATAAACATGATACATTATTCACAATTTCAGGAACAATCCAGAATTGTTTGAAATACCATTATCGAAATTTGGACTCCCTTTGATTTTCAACAGGTTCATTCCTTTTCAGTAAAGAAATTAGAATAATAATGGAATCGGGCAAATTAAAAGTGACTGATAGTCGTTTTAATAAAAAAACTGTGAAACGTTTCACTTGTGTGGGCTTAACAGATAACTTCAAAGCAGCATCTTAACAATGGTCTTTGTTACAGGATCACTGAACTTTAAAAGAAGGAGCTCATCATTAAGTAGAAAAGTGAACAAAAGTCAGCAATAAAAACAAAGTGAAGTGTCAGTCAAATTTCGGTGCTTGAAGAGGATTTAATTATTTTCAAGTACGTTTTTCTTACAGGTTAAGTCGATTCTTCTCCTTTCCTTATAGCTCCCTGTTCTGAGTAATTGTACATTTAATAAAAACTGTATAACAGGCACAAAATTCATTGTGTCGCTGCTTGGAACAGAATTTGGCGGGTGATCTACATATTTAAGTACCGTAGTGCAACTACTACTACTAGCAATTCAATGTTTGCGATCGAAATCTTACCACAGCCCCTGATTGTATGGACTTATGAATACCGACCAGAATCGAGTTCATTTAAAATTGTAGATACTTTTAACGTTCTGTATAGGTTGAGTAAAAACTCACATCGTCCATGGCCTCACGGCTGTTAGTAAATCGTCAGATGCATATCTACAGTGAGAAGTACGCACCCATGCCTTGGGCATTTAAACTTATAGGCGAACATTAAGGGAGTATGTGATGCAAGTGAAAATGTTCTGACTCATCAGCCCTCTCTCATATGGAACGATTTTATATGAAATACATGTCACGTACTGTAAAACTAAATTAAAAGATTTCTTCTTTTTGGCTTTTTAGCTTTTAAATAAGCATATAACAGTTTGATGTGCCATGAAAAACGTAATCAAAATTTGGTTTTTATTTCCCACTGTGCTCTAAGTAGGTCTAGACCTTAACTTTCATCGAAATTTTCTTGTTGCAATCAATTGAAAGTGCTGTTTTTTTTATTCGTGATTAATACATTGGTGCGTCATGAAATATTGGGTTAAGGTAGCACCAGGCCTCTCACATCCCCAATGATCAGAAGAGTCAAGTTGAGGGCACATAATATTCTTTGTTAGGGTAATATTTTGGAAATAATTGTCATGATTGCCAATCAAGAAACTGTAAAGAAAAGTACTCATCAGTAGCGGAGCTGCCATATGGTCGGGGGGGGGGGGGTGCGGTGGCACCTCCTGACGGACCAAAATCGTCTGTCGGTGTCCTTTTTGGTTTTTTTTTACCGTACTTTACTCTTGTACCATAACTGGCAAAAGACATAATTTAATAGCGCTTTAAGGCACAGTCAACAAAATGCACAAACAGCCACCAGTAACTTTACTATCTGTACTTGATTATGATGAAAAAGGGTCATCTTCTGTACTTTCGTGGTCTCAAAAGTCAGAAAATTGCATCTAGTAAGCCTAGGTTTAGGCTACTTTTATTTACAATGAATTTCGGTATCTAGAGAGCCAAACAGACCTTTTGTCTTGGCTATTTCTTGCAATGAACTTAAAAATGGCTATTTCAGAGTGGTCACATGATGTAAAATATGTCAATTTATGTTTCTTCGTGTACTTATGTTGATTTTCAAATGGTAAAAATGTACACCTAACGGTGATTAATTTCCATGATTTTTCCCCCTGTAAGATTGCTTGGCAACAGTAGGTTTAATCTTTATCTTCAGAAAGAAGTCCATTATCAAATTTAGATCTTAAATCGAGACCTGACAATTACACAAAATATAATGACCGTCTTCATAAAAGAATATGAAAGAGGGGAATATAAACATGGACGTCTGCAGGTAGGAGAAAGGTGGAACTTTCCCTTCCCAGGAAAATGAAAATCCTGAAACGAAAAAAACCAAAAAAAAAAAAAAAAGACGAAGAAAACCTAACATCAACATTTGTTAACAGATCACTCAGTGTTTTCCCTATTTATATGCGGTAAAGAAGCTTTAGAAACGCCATTTCCAGCGATCTGAGAGGCATTTTGGATCAAACTTTTCTTCCGCTCCGCGCCACCGTGAGTTGGCTTTCCCCCTAAAAGAATTTGCCTCCCCGCCGAATTTTCTTCTGCGGAGACCCATAAGGCCTCAAGGTATTTACCCTTTCGAAGCGCCCATGTAGACCATTTTCGCCCCCTCTGACCGAAATCCCTAGCTCCTGCACTGGTACTCATATCGCAGTCCTTGTTGGAATATGTTCCCATGTACTAGGACAGTAGTGCACACAGTGGCGGCGCCTTCATTTTTAAATTGGGGAAGGGGGGGGGGAGACTAAGGGCAAAGCACAATGTGGTGGGGGGCATATTCGGACGTAGAGCGAAATTGAGCCCAAAGCACCCATTTCTGCCCTGCCCATACAAACGCTCACTATAGAATTCTATAGAAATGCCTAAAAAGCTCTAAAAAACTCTATAAATCAACGATTTTTGGCTCCCATAAAAGAAAAACCCATGCATCCATGTTGGTGTGTGTTTGCGTGCGTGCGGGTGTGTAGGTGTGTGTGTGTTTGTGACACTGCTGGTTAACACGATATCGCTGAATGTCTGACAGTTTTCAAACTTGGTACATGGATTTCTCATACTGAGAGAGAGAGAGAACCCTATAGTTTTTGGAGGAGGTCAAATGTCATCCGGGGTCACCAGGGGTCAAAGTCTAAAAATCTCGTTGACGTAATATCTCCAGATAGGAAACTTCGATACATTTCATACATTGTATGTTGATGGGTTATGATCAGAAGATAGGTCCTTATGTTTTTGGCGGAAGTCAAAGGTCATGGGGGGGGGGGTCACCAGAGGTTCAAGTCTGAAAATCTTGTTACCACAATATGTCCAGATAGGAGACTTGGATGCATTTCATATTTGGTATGTGGATGCGTTAATGTCAGAAGATGGTCCCTTATGTTTTTGGAGGAGTCAAAGGTTTTCGGGGTCATCAGGGGTAAAAAAGTGGAAATTTTGTTAACACAATATCTCAACTTATTAAACTTTGATAAATTTCATATTTGGCATATGGATGCGTTAATGTCAGAAGATGGTCCCTATTGATTTTGGTGGAGGTCAAAGATCATCTGGGGTCACCATGGGTCAAAAGTATGAAAATTTTGTTTACGCGATATTTCCAGATAGGAAAGTTGGGCGAACTTTATATTTCGTATGTTAATGCGTATTGGTCAGAAAATGGCTCCTTTTAATTTTGGTAGAGGTCCAAGGTCATCCGGGGTCACCAGGGGTCGAAGTCTGAAAATCTCGGTAACGCAAAATCTCAAGGTTCGGGAAACTTGGATAGATTTTATATTTGTTGTGTGGGAGTGTTATAGTCAAAAGATGGTCCCTATATTGGTTTCAGCTGTGGTCAAAGGTCATCTGGGGCACCATGGGTCAAAAAAGCTTTTTCACCCGATATTTCCAGATAGGAAACTTGGATACATTTCGTATGTGGTATGTGGACGCGTTATGGTCAGAAGATGGTCCCTGTTGTTTTTGGCAGAGGTCAAAAGTCATTCGGTACCACCTGATGTCAAAGTCTGAAATCTTGTTAATGCGATATCTCCAGATAGGAAAAATTGATAGATTTCATATTTGGTACGTGGATGTTTCATGGTCAGAAGATGGCTCCTATTTTTTTGTGGAGGTCAAAGGTCATCTGAGGTGAACGGGGCTCAGTGTCTTAAAATCTCATTAAAAAACATACATTCACTTTCCCACCTTGAGATGTGTTAACACGTTGTGAGAAGATTTTCCCTATTTTTGTTGGTGGAGGATCTGGGATAACAAAATTAATTTTTTAAGCATGCTAGTATAACATTTGAATAAGAAGATAAGGTACATGATGACATCATTTGAAATGGAACATTTATGTACTATCGAAACCTCAATGCCTTTTTTCAATCTGGTCTGTAAGAATGTTTAATGTGCTTTATGGAAATTTGAAGTCCCTGTAGAATTCTATAGAATAGCCGTTTCTACCGAGAACGATCTTTATAGACTTATTCTACAGGATACTCTCTGAGTGTAAAAGTTCTATGAAAAGTTATACGTTTCTATAGCACTTGTATAAAGGTTCTGTAGAATTTCTATACATTTTCTATAGATTACCTAATTTGCATATAAATTTGCATAGTTTGCAGTTTAAAATTTTTTTCAAATCCCTTTTTGATCTTTACAATGATAAAAAGGTCCGCACCAAAATATTATTCTAAATTGAGAGCAAGAATTCCTGAAATTCCATCTTTATTCACTGTATTATGTATGGAATTGGTAAAATGGGCGGAGCCAAAATTTTGACCTAACAATTTTGACACAAAAATTGTAAGTTTATGCTTAAAGTAGGTTTGACCTAATCAGATATTTGGCAAGAAACATTTTTTTCAGAAAAGATAAGTATCATCAATAAAGATAGAGAACATTAAGATGTATGAACTGTTTTTCTTTAAAAGATATGAAACATCATTTTTCAAAATAACCAACGAGTCACAGACGTAATACATAACCATTTGCTCACAAATTAAGTAATCAAACAACGTGTTCAACAAAGATCATGTGAAGGAATGGAGCATCTCCGGAGTATTGTTTGGTTTTCGCCCCTGGCTCTTTGCCAGAGAGCTGTGGGTTTATGGAAAAAAGGAGCATCTCGGCCTATTGGCTAAGATCATGTGACATGTAGTATCTGTTCTTTTCATCCTATCTAAAATGGAGCCATGCAGGATAGACCAATGATGAAAATGTTCTGAAGGCCGTGAGGTTGGTCTTTAAGTGTTGTCCTTCAGTGGACGTAATAACTTCTTCGGGAAGCAGTTTCAAGTTTGGTTCCGCCGAATGGCCCTTCAGTTGCCAGAGGGTCGGTGGGACTTTAGAAAAGGGCCCCTGGTTGTCTTTTCTGAGACATAAGGGGATATTGGAAGAATTAAAATCATCTTGGGTGCAAACTTTCAGGCACATCATGCTTAGGGTGCTGAATGGTCAGTTTCTATACATATGTAATATCAAATTGCAGGCATTAATCCATAAAACTTCCATACAATTTGTAAAGAATCTCTCTAGAAAAGAGGCCGATTTTGCTATAGAACCTCTTTAAGGCCTTTCCACACAGGATGCGTTGCGTTCCGTTCCGGATACGACACGTTTTTTCCCCATCCCTCCGGAAACGTCAAGACGCATGCCTGTCTGCTCAGGATGCGTTCACACTTCGTCAATTTCGATGCGTCACTTTGAGATGCATGTGTGTAGTCTCCAATGACAATGCATGCTGATTGACAAAAAAGTGTATTCAAATCGTGGTAAAGTTACAGCAAACCGGTCACCGTCACTCACGATATTCAATATGACTACCATAAGCGACTCTAGCAGTGACGACGACTGACGACGCCACTGATTATATGTACTAAATTGTATATTTATATTTTCTCGTGTGCCGTGAAATGTCCCTGTGCAGCCATGTCTAGTTTCCAGACTTCCCCTGCCTACCGTCCTAACAATGAATACAACGTTTTTCCACTACCGAATTCAATAATATCGCAAGGGTAGTGGGTACCCAAAGAATCATAGGCCTACTTATACATTCCCAATGTTGTGAAAAAATGCCCCCAAAATCTTCTACTTATTATACAGGCATTTCGTTGTGATTTTAAGCTCAAACATAGTACCATTTTGCATCCATATCCCGTTAAATTGCATTTCATGAAAGAAAAACATGAATAAAAAATCAAAGTTGACGCATGCTTTCGTACGTCAACTCTGTTTCTGAACGCACATGGACTTTGCCAAAATTTGACGCATCCGGAAGGATACGTCAACTTTTTTTCCGCATCGATCGTGACGGAACGCAACGTATCCTGTGTGGACGGTTCCATTGATTTACGTGCAAAGTGATAAAAGTGACGTGCCGTGTAGTATCCGGAACGTAACGCAACGCATCCTGTGTGGACAGGACTTTACAGTTTCTATAAAACCTCGATACTGTTTGTATAGACCCTCTTCACGTTACCTTTATAGAAGCCCACTAGTTCTCTAAAGAAACTTAGAGGGAGGTCATAGGATTATTTCCCTCCTTACTATAAAATAATTCAAAGAGAGCAAAATAACATTCCCCAATTTTGCCTCTATCCATCTATCCATGCTAATGCATAAAACCAAAGAGTCCAATCAACCTACACTCTAAGACCAAAGAGTGAACTAAGTCCCTCTATCGTAGAGTAAAACCGGGGTGAATTCACTCCATTAGAGTAGCATTTCACTTCAAGAAGAGTAAAACCCACTCCAAGAAGAGTGAAAAATTACTTTTTATCAAGTGCTTACATGAATCATTCTTTTCTAAGAGTGATCCCTGCTGGCACTCCATCAATAGTGAAACTTTACTCTTTTGGATTAAAAGTCACTTTTCGTGGAGCTAGTATTCGTTCATCTGGAGTAAACTTTAGAGCTTTCCCCCTTTTAAAAGGTGAAATTTCATTCTTTTTAGAGGGTAGGTCCCGTAGCCAGACAAGTCACTGAAGAGGGCGTGATCGCTTGTAAAGGTTAAACGTTACACAGGTAACTGTAAGAACTGCCCGAGGGAAATAACAATATAATATTTTCTAGATTGAAATTAGGAACCAATCTGCAACTTTGATTGAAAAATTCAATCTGAATCAAACTCATTCGATTAAAAATTTCAATCTATATTTAGATAGGTCCCTTATTTCACTCTTTTAGATTAATTTTCATTCAAAGGAATTAAGAGAGTACCGTTCCGCACCACCGTTTGGAATTAATCACATTAATAAATATTACTTCAAAACACCGAGATTGTTTCACAATAGTCCAATTTATTTCTTTAAATATTTTTCTGTTCTTAGAATCCTTCCTTTGAAAGGTGGTGTGACATGTCAGCAAAATGATCCAACTGCACTTGGCAGTTGTGGAGCGAAGTTTTCTAAGGAAAAATCCGTTGGAATTATTTCAATATCTTTTACGGTTCTCAAGATATACCTCTTCAAAGTTCGATTTTTTCTGAAAAAAGTTGTTGTTCATGCAAAAATAATGATGTGGAGTGTTGCGTAGTGTTGACATTTCTTTTGTTATCCCTATATAAATTATCTCTTAATTACACATCACTTAGTTCGTGGTTTGGTGATTGATACTGATGGTTTGCCAGGACACAATTTAAACTTCCAAAATAAAACCCTCAGGGGAATTTATGTTACAACTGCCCTTGAAATGAAGAATGTAAAAACAAAGAGTAACATCAGCCATATATGGTATGTCCCTCCCATGAAATCACAAGATTTGCATATTGAACTCATATTTATTAATGATTAAGTGAAAATCAGATGTTGTTGTGTAAAATAGTCTATTTTTGATGGATTTTGATGGAAATTGTGACTACTTTCATGGTTTTTAATGTTTCTTTCATCCAATATCCAGTTTTGTCATTTTCATGCCACATTACCTTTAAAAGGCAGTAATTCTTCACCCAAAACTTTAATCTCATCCAGCTTTTACCAAATTCTCAACTGCCACAACTCTTTCATCGGGTTACAAAAAGCAGAACAGTTCATACTACACAAGATGAACAGAAAGTGTTCCAATACACATTAGGGCCATGTACTCGCAAATGTCCTGAAACAACTCACTAGGATTGTGTCTGATAAAGATGAGCCTAGACAGCTGTCAGGTTGTGAGAGGTATTAGAAGTTGGTTAAGAAAATCGGAAACTGCCAGGGGTGATGAGTATATGCCTTTAATTCCAAAATTCACAAACTTAAACAAGGAAAAACATCTATAGAAGTCTTGTTACAGATCAGTCACCTACACCAACGGAGATGAAACATAATGTATCTTCCCTGTAAAATAAATGAAATATAACAATTAGCATGTTTTTATAACCAATCAAAAATGAAAAATGTAAAAACTCAATTTTCAAACACAAAATAAATCCCTCTGAAAAAAAAAAAAAACATCCTTTTTCTTTCTGAAAGTTATTTTGTTCGAAACACCACGGGAATCTCTCATTTTATAGACTATAGGCTAAATTTGCATCCTTGCAACTTTCGAAAGGTTTTCGTTATCCATGAACTAACTATTTTACTCACTCTAACACAAATGACATGAACTACCACCACTTTGACTTTCCACCTACAATTTGCTAATATAGACTAACGTTCATATTTCCATTCCACTGACTATTTAAATAAATTGTCCATACACTTTCAGAAATTGTCCTTTGAAAACATCTCCAATAGTGCGCCCCCACATTTGAAATCCCAATGACCTCCATTCCCTTTTTTCAGTACGTGTGAATTTATTTAGATGCGAAGTTTTTTGTGGCAGTTGATATTTATCTTGGAATTGAACAAACATCCATCACAATAGAGCCTAACAGACCTCCTTTTCTAACTAAGACCACGCCTACCGTTCCAGTCAAAAAGACGAGCATTCCGCCCCTACCCCGAAAAAAATATCTTGCGTTGTTGCGATGTTTAGGACAAATATTAATTGATACTCACTCTCCTTTACATATTATCCACGACTGAATCAGCAGAAAAGCCTGTTGCAAGTAGAAATAATTTCTTTTGAGTTATAATTTCTTACAAAATAATTAAAAAACCAAATGGTTTGAAGACCGTGCAAAATTATTTAGACTTTTTGAAATGAATGGATACGTGTAATCAAAGTCCATGAAAGCAACCGAGAGTATGAAGGTGTTTTCTTTAAAAGTTTTTTTTTTCACGTTAGATAAGGTTAACTTGAACAATTTATTGTGAACTTGTATAATCCTCAAAAGAAGGGTTTAAGGGCACAACAGGATTTGACATGTTAGAGCTGTACTAATTCTTAGCATGGTAAAATTTGCTTTTAAATCCGATGAGTGGTTCCCAAGATATGAGTCTATATAAGTTTTCCCATTTTCAACAAAAAGTGAAGCAAGCATATATGACATTATATCCCCACATTAGTTCACATTCTTTTGTTTTCTTTAAACTTGATTTTCTCATTAACAACCCCATATTATTAAAATGTAATTGCGTAAGTGGCATGAGAACTTTTCAAACTTTGCATCCTTCACAGGAAGTCCTATATCCCTTTTAACTTCAAGATTAACACAACAGTCTGATAAAACAAAGGGTAACCAAGTATTCCTTGTCAATGTGAGGAAGTGATTTAAGGTCTGCTGGACTAAAGTTCACTTTGGAACACAAATCTACTGATTTCATATCTCGAGAAATACATGTTCTATTTCAATGGAACTTTTACTACACTGTGTAGATTTGGTTCATCTTTCACATATGAAAATTAATTTTTTGCCTAAATTTCCTCTTTAAGAGAGCTTCGCGATGTTGTAGCCCATGTACACCGTTGTGACTTGCCCTATCGCATATTTAATGATAACAATAGAGTGAGTTCTAAAGCAACAACACTGAAGTTATCAAAAGCAGATGCATGACTCGTCGTTGGATATCACAAAAAGGACAAAATGAGGGGCGGGGGGGGGGGGGAAAGAAACAAACTAATATTGAAAAGGGAAAGGTAAGAAATGAGTAACCACAAAAGCAATCAATTTAAAACTTAACAAGCACAAGCTTAAGAAAAAAATCTTCTTAACTGACATACCTATGCAGTGGTCACAACATGGTTTGTCTGCACACTCGTTGCCACAGTAACATGCTTTGGGTAGAAAAGTATACGAAAAAAGATGAAAATTGGAAACATATCCTAGCTTCTAACATTATAGGGAATACATGTAAGGTCTCGCTCCTCGGTTATGGGCTAAGATTGTGCAGTATCTGTTCTTTTCATCCAGTGCAGAATGGAGCCATACATGACAACAGACCAGAAGTCTGAAGGCCGTGAGGTTGGTCGTTCCTTCAGTGAACGTAATAGCTTCTTCAAAAAGCAGTTTCAAGTTTGGTTTCGCCGAACGGCCCTTTGCCAGAGGGTCCGGAGGACTTTAGAAAAAGCTTGTAAAATGAGTAATTCCATTAATTGGGTTTACAGTTTTGAATGGGATGTTTGTTAACCTTGATACGATACACGTTCTAACTTCCTAAGGTCAATTGTTGAAGATAAGCATGTTTAAACTTTTATAAACCCTCATAATAATTTATCCATGATTTTAGATTTTAATTAATATTTTAAAGTTGGATAAAAAAATTGATCTTTTAATGGTAACTTTTGTTACATTTGATTTTGTATTCATTATAATATCATAATGTTTAAATTTTCGCCATGACATGGCGAATAGTATATTACTGATTAATGCTTCGATTCTAGTGGGTCCCGCATGTATCAAAATACCACGTTTGTAATATAGAAGCAACACTAACATTTATTCTCTATTGTATTTACTGTTTTATTTTATTTCCTGAATACACACTTTTCACACATGAGAATCTCGAGCGAGATTGGCACATTCGTTAACCAAGTGGTTACACCTCTTTCAAATTTTCATTTTAGAAAAAAAAAGGTTGACCGTGATTTACGGAGAGAGTCTATGCTCACCAGGATATGGCCTGAAGCAAAACTATAGAATGTTTGTTTACAAGAAGAATCCAATGAAACTGGTGCTGAGTAAGCGCCAGGAGAAGAACTGAGATCATACTCTGGTATGATATTTGCCCTTTAAGTCATGACAATGACTTACATGAAAGGTCAAAGAAAGTCACCAATTGCTTTATTTTATGTTTTGTTGACAAAGCTGTAAATGGGGAACAAAAGATTTTATCACCACGATCGTAGATCGAACCAAGAACTTTTACCAAAATTTTATGACGTCATCAAAGACAAAGGCACAGTTAAAGTGGGTCGAATTCAAGTAAGATTTCATCCCTCAATGACTTCTATTCTCCCAGAAAATATGTTTTTGAAAAGTATTTCCAAATTAATGGTCGAATCGCATTCTGCATATTCTTTCAAAACATTTCCGAACACTCGACTTGATGTTCTTTACTGAGAAACTTTTGTTTAGCTGGATCACAAGTTGTTTCTATTCAAAGAGTCTCGGTCTGACTGGGGATATCACGTTTGGAGCGGATATGCTCTCCGGTTTGCGTACAAACTATCCCTGGATAAGCAAAAGCCACAGTACTTGCTGTTGGGGGCACGAACCAACTTTACATTGCACCATTTGGCTAACGATAGCCCTGAACCCTAACCTAATCTCTAATCCTAACAAAGAATACATTCGATACAATACAATGGTATCAGCCAATTAAGAAAACTTTGTTATACAGTGCGCATCTACCCGAACAATGACATAATGAGAGGCACCTTTTAATACCCCCGTACTTTCACATTCGAGAGAACTTTTACATTTGTTAGAAAATTTGCCATGAAAAAAAGGTTATCTCCTTCTGCAGAAATTTTGAAATCATCCATTCATGATAGGATGTTTCAACACTGACTGGTACGGGTCCATATTGGTGAAGCTAACCGTCAAGCTAACCGAGTGTCGACAGTCTCGTTCCCCTTTCGACTTAAAGGTGATGGCCAACAAGTTTTTTTGGGGTACCCCTTCTTCATTCCCCACTCACTATGCAAGAGTTGAAATGCCTGTGTACATATCAATTTGTAACATGCATGTAATTGACCAATTAAAAAAAACTCGTATGATTAAAGGTTGAATTTGAATTGCCTCCTTTCGTTGGACCAAGTTACTGCTACCAATCGCAGAAATGTTGAGTACTGTGAATGGATGTATCAGGGTAATGTATCGGACGACGAAAGTCCACTCTTTGCGTTACTACAAGCATAGATGGGATAGAGAATGGGGTATTTTCATTTTCTTCAAGCTACCATGGCTATGCCGGCGGAAATACCTCCCTGCCAATATATTTAGCTCCATTCAATCATTTTCTCTATAAATTTAACCTATTTGGCTAAACAGTTGTCGACTTGTCGTAATATATTTTGCTTCCCCTTTTCCTTTCTTCGGGTCACTAGATTAAAAGAGGCTTGACGGATAACGTATAAAAAGCCTCAAACCATTTCAACTTTCCATATCACATGGGCAGCTGTCTCGTCGCTGCCTCAACCTAAGCTCTTACTGCTTGTATCCTATGAACGAATGTATAACTGATGGCATTTTCTAACCCCCCCCCCCCCACCCCATATCATGTCCCAATGAAGTGGGGAAAAAAACACTGAGCAACAACTGGAAAAAGGGCAGTGGCCGGCTTGACTTAAACTTGTTGGTCGGAAAGAGAGTCGTTAAACTTAATGTAACCTAATCTAATATCAGCTCCAAACATTATGTATCAATATTGTGGCACATAATTCTATCGTTCTTTACAATCTTCTCACCGGCAGGTCAGGGAATTCCTTACAAAACGTAATGGATTCTTTAAGTAGTACATTTTTATACAGTATTACTTCTTGCATTTCTTTTCGAATCTATGACTAGGAACTAAGGGACGGAAAATGTACGAATCGAAAGAAGGATAATCTGCTTCCCACAAGAGATATCTCTTCTTTGTTTCACATAATATTCCGGAGATAGGTCAAAACTTATGCACTTACCTTTGGTTGTTCCTGGAATGTCACAGTAACTACAGCAATCACCTGCCTTACCGCAGTAGCTGTCGCAGCCACAGGACACACCTATTACAAAATAGAACACTCTGGTGTAACTATCAATATTGTGGCACTAGTGTCACGCAGATGACAATTTTCTGTTCACGAGATTATTTTAAATTCGCATTCCCAACGCAACATAACATGTTTTTACTGACCGATTAACCCATTGAACCCTAGACTTTGCAAAATCTTTCTCGGCGATGTCATCCCCTTACAAATTTTTTTAAAGTTTTATTCCGCATTTCTCTAACAACTCTCATTCCGTATATCTCTAACAACTTTCATACCACATGCCCTCCACACATACGAGCCCTGTATCAACGTCTAAGTATCCACATCCGAGAAACCACAGTCCCGGGAAGAGCAATGATTGAGAGTATTATTAAAGAGGGAGTAAAATTACGATTTCCTGAAATCACTTACGAAAGTACTACATTACTATTTGATGAAAATTTATTCCAGCAATTTATCCGAGTAGACTCTACAGAGTCTAATTCAACCCCTGAATTCGTAAGAAAATCAGGAAATCCTTGGTGATTCGTGGAATAAGTTCTGGAATACTGAAAAGATTTCTCCCTGGCAGAGCTAGGCAATGTGAGGGAAGGGGCGTTGGGACAAAGTAGCAAATGTAATTTCTTCTATGTTATATGTTGCAATAAACACTTTTCCAGGTCAATCCGATTACATGATATCATAAACTTTTCTTCCTTTTTGAATTTCCATATACATTTTCCATAGATAATAGGATTCTTGCAGACAAATGGGTAATCTTGTCGAATTCTCTCCTTACAGGTTTGATTTTGGTCACAAGCAAAAATCAAAATGATACAAGTAATGTATTACAGGTAGACAGTGTCGTAAACGGGATTTTTTATGGGTAGGCCTTCTAAAGGAGTGCGGTACTGAGTTGTTTTTTGTAGGATGCTGAGTTTCTGATTGCCACCGATCCACTATCTATGCGGAGCGCCATGATTGGTTTGCGCGAAGCGTACGGAACATTTTAGAAAATTGCCACCCCTCAGAGTGACGGAAATGCTATTTTCTAGGTCCGCCAGCAGAATCTTAGTAATCGCCGTTGTTTTATTGCTTCTCTTTGCGATAAAATGTTCACTCTAACAGAAAAAGAACAAATTGCAAAATGAAAACAAAATTAAAAAGAAAAGAAGATTAAATGTCCCACTTAAGCAAGTCTTTCACTTTATATGCCTGTTTATCGTCATTACACCTACCTATGTTACCTGGTAAATGTTTCACACACCCAATAATTTCCCCGTTGACTTAAACATTAAATTAGCTCCCTTTCGAGGTCCCTGCAGACTTGTCAAAGTTCACAGCTATTTTAAGACACCTATCACTTGATAGCTGACAAGTTTGCCTATCATGGCACTACAAAAATTTCCATACCATGACCGTTTAGATTTTGAGCTAGAAGGACTTAGAGTTTTTGTAGGGTACACCCATCCCTAACCTCTCCACAAAAATGGAAATCTCCGCCATTTTCAATTTTTTAAACAGTCTAAATTACCATTAATCTTACCCAAATTTTCAACATCCACACTCTGGTAAGTTCTCTTTCATATTCATGGACTTTCATTACCCAGTTGCTGGGCTACCCTGACAAAATTCGGTCCAAACCAGAGTTCACAGAACTACTTCTTTGATGGTGTGCACTTGACGCTCATTACACCTACCTATGTTACCTGGTAAATGTCTCACGCACCCAATAATTTCCCCCTTGACTTAAACATTAAATTAGCTCCCTTTCGAGGTCCCTGCAGACTTGTCAAAGTTCACAGCTATTTTAAGATACCTATCACTTGACAGCTGACAAGTTTGCCTATCATGGAACTACAAAATTTTCATACCATGACCGTTTAGATTTTGAGCTAGAAGGACAACATCCACACTCTGGTAAGTTCTCTTTCACATTCATGGACTTTCATTACCCAGTTGGTAGGCTACCCTGACAAAATTCGGTCCAAACCAGAGTTCACAGAACTACTTCTTTGATGGTGTGCACTTGACGCTCTAGAACTCTACTCTAATGGAGTAGTGAGACCGTAATTGAAAATATCCAGGAATTATTGTTTTAAACTTTTACCTGAACTGATTATTTCATCTTTTCGGGTAAAGTGTCTCACACTTTGAAGAGAGGCTGAAGAAAAACTGATTAGTTGCAATATTTTTTCTAACGTTTTGATTTTTATGAAAATTTTTCCAGACTAGTCTAGCAACATGTGAAAGTTGAAAGCTTACATTGTAGTGGTTTAATATTGAACATCATCCAAGAATATATATTTACGAACTTCTTTTGTCCGTCAATATTTTCCACGTTAGAACATTTGAATTAGTGGTTTGTCCCTGGGATTTAACTACACTCCTGGCGCGAATGTGTTTTATTGCCAGTTATAACGGTAACTTCCAAATACGGTTCAGATTCGTTTCGATTCCTCCTCTTGTTACCTTAAGAGAACAACTAGGTCGGCAGCACAGAAGGCTGTTGTGTTGAACTGAAAGAATTATTACTGCAAAATCACACAGACTATCAAATAAAACTTCATAGGTTTATGATATGATACTTTGGGTTTGTATAGCTCTAGACTTCGGGAAGTGTGGGTGCGTAGATCAAGCAGCCGCTCACAAAGAAAGACCTCGTGAGGGGAAATGTTCCTGGTAGTTTTAAATGCAACTTGATCGCAGCTCTCAAAAATGTTGCTGGTAAATTGTGGTATTACACTTCCAATACAAGATTCAATTGAAACACCTTCAACATGATTATCATTTAAGAGAGGATTGAAAAGCTCAGTATAATGCGACAATAACTAAGTAGGGATTAAAACAGTATTTTTGAGTACACAGAAAGGTTTAATACTGTGCTTTTACAGACTGGCGGATTTTCTATGATCATGGAGGTTCAAATCATAAATGTCCTAAATTGAAAGCTCTCTGGCTTAAGATTTGCATCGTCTCCACCAAACAGTCGTTTCTCCACTGCAATTGTTGTTTCTTACACTGTACAAAACGACTATCCCGAGAACGATGTGAACTATCCACATCACGACCACAATGCCGCATCTCGTCAAAAATGAAATAGACCAGGTTTCCTCAAATAGCGACGCGCGCGCCACCTAAGGCGCGCGACGTGGTTTGGAGTGGCGCAAAAATTACTGGGAGAATATTGAAATATTGAACTTTTTAATAACCTTTTTGACAAGGATTGTTCTGTTTCAAAAAATAGGTACTGTAAATAAATTTAATGCTTCCCACAGACTGACCTCACATACCGAAAAGGATAAATAACTTCATATTTGTTCTCACTTGAAAGCAAAATCACCGTCACTGTTTACATTTATTAAAGGCATGGCTTTGTTGGTTCACTGTTACCGGTTAAGCGGCAAAAATGGAAAGGTTGGGAAAAATTTTGGCCGGGAAAATTGAACAAATTTTGCACCATTTTGCATGTTCACCCCCACTGAAACGCAAAGAGGACACCCCTTACACCCCTCCCCCAGGACGGCGATCAGTGGCCCATTATATCAGTATTATTTAGCAATGTGGTGCTTCAGAAGATTTAATTGAGGAGCCTGTAATAGAAGAATCCGTGGTCTGATTTTAGTAGGACATACCTGGGTTCCATTACCTTTAGTCTTTAAGTTCCTTGCTTTCCTGTATCATTGATGGTGTACACTGAATGGCATCTTGATTCCCTCAACTTCACTGAATATAAGGTTTTGAAATTGATGTAGATAATAAATGAAGACGACACTTTGCGCACTTTCCGCTCTGTGACATGATATGCACAAGCTCTATTGCACTACTATCGTTGTCAAGTTGCTGTCGAGGGCGAGGGTCAGTAGCTAGCCTCCTGCACATGATCAGAGACATTTGGTATGACAAATTGAAATTAATGCAGTATACCGAATAGACCTCAGAATATATGATGTCACAGAACAAAAAGGACGCCCTCCTTCGGGGAAAAACAAACCAACACCGACCAATGTCAACCAGACAAATACGCGCATAGTCTGCTACACGTGCAGGGCGAGTTCTTATTTGTGCGGTCAGGAGTTCCATTGTTTTGCCCCAAGACTAACGTCAGTGTCGTCAACGCAAAAGGTCTATAGTCCCATTTAGTGTTTACAAACAAATATCGCCAAGACTAAGACTTGGAAAGGTGGGCTTCCAATGTCGTCACAAGAAGAGGTACATTGCAACTGGTCTACATTCTGCGTGCAATCACACAAGCATTAACACGTGCAAAACCTTACATACACTCATGTGTTC
The DNA here is from genome assembly GCA_037179385.1 of Holothuria scabra. Classification (NCBI taxonomy): domain Eukaryota; kingdom Metazoa; phylum Echinodermata; class Holothuroidea; order Aspidochirotida; family Holothuriidae; genus Holothuria; species Holothuria scabra. Next base: position 9,680,921 of record CM074190.1, on the reverse strand, counting down.
TTGCGCACACACTCTGTCAACGAAAGCTAACTAGTGACGTAAGCGTGAACACTCTAGTACACAGTGCTCAGTAAAAACAGGGTGCTATTTCTTGAATAACAACCCCCTAGTTGAAAGAATCATCAGATTACGTAAAAGAAACGGCACATTGCAGGGTTTTTTCTACCATACGTCATAGCCTACTGGTGGCAATGACCCCCTAGTCCCCTGAACAGTGATCAGTCAATTCATCTGGCCGCCCCATCATGGTTTCTCTTTTTTTAAAAAATATTTTTTATGTGGAGGACCAGCAGTTCACCCAAGTCAAAGTGCTAAATTTAAGGGGGATGGAACTATCTCGAAAATATCAAACTGAAAAGCGAAATTACCCTCTTTACAGTAATTGCAGCAGTCACCAAATTCTTCACAGCTATACGGTGAACCTGCAGGAAAGTTATCGCAGTAGCAAACTGTGAAAGTAAGAAAGGTCAGTAATATGTCAAACATGTTTATAAAGAAGACGCTATAGTTTACTGTAACAAAAATGTGTCTAAAATTACAGACCAAAAGAATGAAGAAACACAAAAAGATTTAAAAAAATAATTCTGACAACTTTTGACACTTACTTGCCAGCACTTTTTCTGTAAGCTATTTCTGGCATTTCTTCAATTTTAATTTTTATTCTTTTTTCACTGTTTTATTTTCTTTTTTTTTTTGTTTATTTCAGTTTTTTGTGTAAATTTACACTGCATATACTTAAGTCCAGAGTTGAAGGTTTGATGGATCTTGTAGAGATCCACGAGACTCAGAAGAAATTGCCTGCAAATTTGTTGCACTGTTTGTGTCCTCTCCGAAATGCACTTGGCTTACAGTGTGATGTACGCTTTGACCAATTTATCCTTGAATTATTCTTTCCGGAAGTGTACATTGAAACTGAAGGGGGATGTGGTAATTGTGTTGATAACCCCCTTTTCAAAAGCCTGAAAAATGGAGGGATCATAAATCTACAGTACCAGGCCGACTGGTTCTACTCTCCTGTCTCTGAACGAATGTTGGGTATGAATTTCTGTGTAACATATTAATCGTTCGGTAAAGACGAAAAGGAGGCGTGGTGAGCAAACCGGACACTCAACAACTCTCACCGAATTTGCATCACTGGAAAAACATAATTGAAAATTCAGTAACTGCTTGAATTTACATGAACCCCCAATAAGTGAAGACTTCAAAATCAATTTTGTGCATTTACTCTCTGGAATAAACATACTTAAAGATTAACATATGACTAAATACATACCCGATAATGCAAGGCTGGTACCAATACACACCAGAAAGACGAGAATCTACAAAAAAAAAAAAAAAATAGTTAAAAGGACAGAGAGTCGATTGTGATATTTTATTTTGCCACAAAGCGTTTTGGAGGTTTTGAGCGAGTTTCTAGATACGGGCATTTCCGGGACCGTGTGGTGCCCTATTCATCATTTCAAGCACGTCCATTTTCTTCCCAGCCATCCTACACATATTTTCGTTAACAACTTCATAAAAAGGGTCACTTAAATTACCAAGTGTCCCGTCTTAATAAAATGAGAATATTTCAATGGTCTCCCCAGTCCCTTTTCTTGAATTTTAACTGGTACTCCATGACAAATATTCAAATATTTGGAGAGCAATCAATTTACGAACTTTTCGAAAACGTGCCTCGTTGATTCTTGTTGGGGCATGTAACGGAAGCTGCGACATCTCGAGAGATGGCTTCGACCGACAAACTAACGAGCATTACTAGCCCCATAAATTTCCCGCCACCATGCACCTGACTGCAAGATTCGTCTACAGGCAAAACGTTTAAGTATCATTTATTGGGAAGACTGTTCTACGCGATAAAGATTCTCACCTTGTCGCATCCACCACCTTTCTTTAGTTGAAACTTGTAAACTCGTTGCAGGGAGCACATCGACCGCTATATCCTTCGGATTTTAATATCATTAATCATACGATGTCGTAAAAATTGCAAGAATGTCGTTACTTTTGCAAATAAATGCAAGATAAAATGTTCTAGTGAAGCATAGGATTATAATGACATGAATAAAGAATGTCCCTTCTTCGAGCATAGGTAACTTTGCAACTATATAGTGGTTTGCTTTAAGTTGGTGACATTTTGAAATTCATATTCATACTTGGCAAATGTCTGCAAAGGATTTCGTGTGATAATATAAACTCATTCACTCCCTCATCAGAATTCATCAGACAGAACCAGATGCGTATATTAGAACGATGAGAGGGCAAGAGGAGGGTACAAATATTTCCCAAGCATATGTTAGTGTTCTATTTTTATGTCATTCAACAGGAAAGATGTAGATACCATTATACTTGCAATAAAAGTTACGATATCAGGTTCTGAAAAAACTGGAGTTTCTCGTTATTGGCAAAAGCACTAAATGTAGTATAGTATTGAAAAAATGCAGAGACACCAAGAACGACGTTAAAGGAGGCAGCGGATGACCGTTATATAAACAAAAAATACGAAAAGAGAAGGAAATGAAGAAAGAGAACATTCAACTCATGCTTTGCCAACATTCAAAATGCCTGAAAGACACTGTGTAGTGAAATCGTATATGACGGAGTTATCACTAGGCCTATACTAGTGTTAGAAATGATAACAAAAGAACGTACATGCCTCCATCCCATAGTTGGTTGCTGTCGAAAGATTTTACCAACACGATGGTACGCAATAAAATGGATTGCCTCTACACTCGGTAACACTCTATCAGTCTATCGTGACCAAATTTTGGCATAAGTTCTCCCGAAGTCGTAATTAAACTCTTTTAAGAAAGCTGTAATTCCCCAAATTTTAAAATTCTTACTACTGTAATCAGAATTTGGTGATAAATCAAATGGAGAGAACTTGCAGCATACAGCATTATATAAATTATAAGCATTATACAATAATATAATTACAGCATTATTATAAATAATAATTTGATTTTTACCGTTATTTTAAAATCCATTTTCAGCTTGAGTTTGATGTATGGGTCTTCAATATGCTGTCGAGTTGTCATAGAACTGTCACGAAATGTTGTGCAGGCGAGGACTTCTATACATGCAGTGATGATACAGATTTCGGGAATATAGGTGTGTCAGCAATTGACCTGGGTCACTTTCGATGATGCATTTTCATCTTTCTGTAGCGATCTTTTCATTTTTGAGGGTAATAAATGATTCCTTACTTACTTTTCCACTGGTTTTCAAGTTAGAGGGCGGCTTATTATTCTATCTGAACAGTAACTCACGGTCATGTACCTTGTCTAAATAACGGATCGTTAAAGACCCACATTTATAGATATCATGTTGTCCGCAGACAAAAATTGGGATGACCTTCAGTAGCCTGGATCCCACTCCAAATGTGTGTGTAAGGGGCGGGGTGGGGGAGGGGCTATCCACCATTTGCGAATCCTCGTCCTTTGGACAATTAAATTATCAATCCTTTATTGTCGTGCCCATATAGAAAATGGTAATGCCGAAACTGTCTCTTCAACTCCAAAACGGGTATTCATTTCGTGTTTTTCAAAAACATAGAAATAGCGCATCGCGCACTTTTTAGATCGAAGAGATTTATAAAAAGTGAAAATTAGAATTTGTCGGATGTCAAAATGTTCACTATAGTTACGTGGACAAATTTTAGCTCTTAAAATGTAGTGTCAATTGGTTATCTATTTTATGTTATGTACAACTTCTGAATACAAAAGCTGGGACCCTAGCTTTCAACGCCATGTCTAATCCAAAATTAGAGACAGCATTGGCTGATGTTCAGTAGGTATCGTCGAAGCTTACACTAACTAATGAAAAAAATCTTATAAAGACGATCTTTTCGTTGCAGGTGATGTTCATTTGTCGGCGGTAATTACTAAAGCTGTACAATACGATAATTTTTTTTGTAAGTGGCACGGTATTTCACGGATCAAAAACAGTTGAAGGCCTAATTATTCTATGAAAATATGTTTAAAAATGTTGTTTAGCGAGATCATTAAGCACGAAGCTGTAAGGGGTTCATAGGATTGTCAAAATGCGTCTCCTTTTCACTTACATAATTTCGCTAGTAATTTGGATCAAAAGCTTCATTGTTAGTGTCACGTAAGTTAAGTAAACTGGCATCGAAATAAAATTCAATGTCATCAGTTTTATTCTGCATCTTTTTTGAAAAAGTGGGTTGACTTTTGGCAACGTTCCTTCCAAAAAGTGAGAGGGGCTAGTCTCCTAGTCGTCCCCATAATCCACGACCATGAAGACCTATTTATAGTACTTCTACAGCAATGGAAGGGCAGACGGCGTTACAATTTCATTATGGGTTTGTGAATACAGTTTGTAAGACTTTACAAAGACTTATTAAGTCTTACAAACTGTATTCACAAACCCATAATAAAATTGTTTTTTAAATCTGCCTGTGTTGTTTGAGTATCAGCTAAGGAGTTCATAAATTGTAAATTAATTTAATGGTAAACGCGAAATTTCACGTAAATGATAAACACAAATGAATGCGAGTTTTTAAACTCCATGATCTCCAAACCTTGTCCCAACACTAGGCGTAAACGTGTTGACGCAAGTATCAAGTGACCCAAACACAACTCGGTAATTCGCTGATGTAATATATTGCAACCAATTTGGTCTTGTTCAGAGTACAGTCCTCAAGGACAGAGGGCAGGAGTAACTTGAAGACACCCTCAGTCGATTGGTGGGGGGGGGGGGGGGGGTTGACAGCAATGCAATTTTTCGGACACAGCGGAATACCCAAATGCGAACGAAAACTCGAAATAACCACCGCTTATATTTAACTTACAAACGTGCATTGGGAATGTCATTTCTGGCTCTGAGTGGTTGCGGTTTTTTTTTTATTTTTTTTTTGGACGTTCCACGCCAACCGGTGGTGAAGACCGACTCAGTCTTTTACGATCATATTTCGTTTAAAGAATCTTCAGATCCCAAGCTGACAATAAATTTGACCTAATTCATTCTTAAATTAAATCCATCCGACCATTCATCCATCTAGTTTTCCTCGTTTTGAAAGAATTTTTAGATGTACCGTCATTTGCGGAAATTCGAGCAAATGTTACTTTTTTGGGGAAAACTCGGCCTTCTCTTTCCTCCAGCCCAAGCAGAGGAACCCCACGCGCCTTTGATTCTGAAAGTATGAAGAAAAGATCATTCGGATTAGTGCTTTTTCAAAATTTTGCTCTTCAATATAGAAATTTGCCTGTTAAATTATTGAAAATAGAAAGAAACACAATTGAAAGAAATTATAGGAAATTTCTCAAAACTGTTTTACTATACTTGTTTTTGCTTTTATTAAAATAGTTCATGAATAAAATCCTCAAAATGTTGATCTTAAAGGACGTATCATTTCTGTACACCTTAAGTTTCTTCTACTAGTATATAAAAAGGTGTTTAACGGGTGGAGTTGGCTAGGTGGTTTGAGCGTACTGCCTTGCATGCTGAAGGTCCCCGGATCAAAATTAGCTTGTTCAGCATAGCTGTTGACGGTGATACTAAGGGGGTTTAAAGATTGGTGAATTACAAAATTGGGCATTTGTTTGTCCATTTCAGGAAGTTGTCCAACTCAGGAAGTTGTCCGCTTGCTCAGTTCAGCTGTTGAGCAGTGGTGCAGAGCAAGTAATCTTCACCCCAACCAGCCTTTGGGAAAGTGGCTAAAGACTGGGGATACGCCCACGTCCGTCGGATGGGGATGTTAAATGGCGGTCCCGGGAGCAGGATTGAGAGCGAATTAGTACACGCCTGCCTCGTTACTGAGCACAAGTCGAAAAGAGAGGGCGAAGTTCGCCGGTGTTCATCCACGCTCACTGTGGCATAGGGTCCTCGATGAGCCAAATGGCTTCCTGACCCTCAAAAACGTTAAATTAAAATTAACGGAACAATAAGATGAGGAGATAGCGTTGACGACGACAAGCCTGTTAGCAACTCTTGGTTTGTCATTGAATTTGGATTATGGTAACCACGAAAGGGTTGATTGTGATAGCAAGTAACGCCATAGTGACACTTTTTCTAGAACTCCTTTAAACAATTAAGAGCGTTGTTAAGAGCGCAGAAATTTTTGCAAGGGGGGGGGGGGGTCCAAGGTCATTCATGGATGATTGAATTGTGTACACTATCTAATCGGAGCGCCACCAACGGTTGTCGGGAAATCTGCCTCTCGGTCACGGCCTCGCACGCCTATGCACGACTGATAAAACTTACAACTGTCAACCAGCCTATACAGGCCTATATCCGTAACCTAATCAGGAATCATCCCCCATATTCACCTTGTATATCCCAGTAACATGCGCGCGTCGCCACTTGAGATCAGCACAGGACCAAACCAAGACCAACGCATTCATCAATAGTCGGATGCCATGTACATGTAGTAGTGACATGTAGTACAATTTTGCATAGTTTTTACAATTACAAATTTCCAATAGATATCACGATTTCACTATTCAGCATACCATCTTCTCTTTTGCTATTCCCAGTCAAATGTCCGCATATTTCACGGGTAGAAACTGATACTGTGAGTGAAGATATTTTGATGATATATTTTTATAAACTTTTTTATTTTCATTTTTAATTATTTTTTCACAATTGGCGGGGGCAAGTGCCCCCCTTGCGGACGCCCATGTCCACGGGCTGGAGTAGCCCTGTAAAAGCTGTCGTCTTGCATAGCCCTAGTCTTAACTACGAGGACCGTATGATAAGGTCAATGCATGAAGAATCCTATTTCCTCTGTGGTTATGAGCTAACTGTTAATAACATTCAGGTGGCATTCAGGAGTCAATAAGAAACATAACTAAGAGTCAGTTAAGATCACCTCTCTCAGTCTTAAATACTATATTCTGAACCGCTGTATGAATCGGGCTCTTACGTTTTAACGTTATCATCACCGCTAATTGACCTCCGCCCGTCGCGATCAACACTACATACGCACAGCAGCAAGTTGGTGGAGAAGTGTACTGGGTAAATTTTAACGTTATCAATTGATAAACAGGAAATTATGTCAAGTCTTTTCTGTAGGTGTTTAACGGCTGCATGATACATTACCAAGGAGGCTAGACAGTTAAACCCTTCAACATTATTGCAGAGATGCGTCCAATAATTGATTAATGTTGCATTATGTTTGTCAGTGTTGTAAAACGGTGTCTCGTAAATAATTTGCATCGGATCAGATTAACACCATAATGGAAGCACAACTGTTTTGCCGGTTTCGATAAGATGTGACAGCAATATTTCTAATATATATATGTGTGTGTGTAGATATATATATATATATATATATATTTATATATATATATATATATATATATATATATATATAAATATATATATATATATATATATATATATATATATATATATATATATATATATATATATATATATATATATATATATATATATATATATATATATATATATATATATATATATATATATCAGAAATATTGCTGTCACATCTTATCGAAACCGGCAAAACAGTTATACTCAAAATGCTTCCATTATTATTCCACTATTATGAAAGCTGGCGTGTGTTGGAAAGTAGAGAAACCAAAAAACAAAAGAACACAAAAAATGGATGCATTCATTTCCAACTGAATTATAAATCTGTGATCACAAAATATTTCAGGCTTTAATGACAACCCTTCATCAGTTAATCAGTTGTATATATATATATATATATATATATATATATATATATATATATATATACATACACATATATTCATACAAACCAATAATACTTACATATGCGGGGTGAAAACTTGAATCACTTACAGAGCTTACCAGCACTTCCAGTGTGCGTGACCCTTGCTTGGGTTTCCACATGACAGACTTTGGTATGGTTCACTGGGCATCAATAATAGTATTTGTATGATAGTGCTACAGTTTTGTGACCTTTAAGAAAGGGTAACGACACAAAAACAACTTTGGTGGGTTAAAACGGATGTACTCCAAAAGACCTACCACCTAAAAATCCTTGGTTGCATGCCAAATACAAATGTGATTTGATATTAACAAAAGGCTTTTAAAATTCAGCAAACACCAGTGCAAAAAATGCAGGGAGATTTCGATGATAGGCATAAGCTCTACTACAAAGTATGCCATAACATCCCATATCTTTTCAGTCAAATGTTTTATGAGAATGTTTGAAAAATAATTTTGTGTCACCGATGATGACCTTTGACCGCCGCCAAAACCAATGGGATCATCGTCTGTAACACATGCACGAGCCATATATGAAACCTAGCCAAATTTCCTACTTTGAGATATCTTGTTATCAAGGTTGTCCGATTTTGACTTTGGGCAACCCCACATGACCTTTGACTTACAACAAAAATAATAGGAACCACCTCACCATAATGTGTCCACATAAACCAAATGTGAAATCTATCCAAGTTCTGCACCTTGAGATATCCTGTTAAAAAGGTTTTCAAGGTTTGACATCTGGGAACCCTTGATGACCTTTGACTGCCATTAAAAAAAAGTAGGTGCCCATCTTCACACCAAAACGCACATAAGAAACGTGAAAACTCAGTAGGCATGAGCTACCTCTATGCAGTCTGGTTACTGTTTGTTTACACAATTCATCATGCTTCAGTGCCAGCACAACCAGCCTACATGTGTCCAAAGAGATAAGCCTATTGTCCAAGTCTGCTGAGGCAGCGCTGGTTGCAAACTTGGCTTGCACTGAATAAACAGTCTCTGCCTTTATGAATGAGGTTTTCAGTGGGACTCTTTGTTTACATAGTGCTGGACATGGCAGCTACTACCGACAGAAAGCTGATAATAGGAAGTTGGATTGACCTTGCTGTAACATCACTTTTTCAACAAAAAGTGGGGTGTCGAGTTTAAATTGTACAGAGGCAACCTTGTGCCTAATGCTATCTATGCTTCCTATCTTGAGATATTATGTTAATGAGCAAAGCACCATACTGTAAATGCACACAAAACACACAAGACATCATGACTGCATTGGTTTCTCTTATCATTGAAACCAATAAATAAATGATATTTTTCATGTTAAGCTTTGTCTCTCTATCTCTATCTATTCTGAAGTCTCCCAGGATCTTTACTCTCTATGACCAAGCTTGGTCCAGCTAGTTCACAGAGAATGAATGCAGCAAATTACAAAAAAAAAATGGATTAAAGGTAAAGTTTCAGTTTCTTTGAGTCCTTGTCTCAAATTCACAATTACATTACATATTTACTAATCATTCATATTATATGTGCATCACCCCAACTCCCACATCTACCCCACTTTCAATTTTCATCACCTTTTAGTTACCTTGGGTTATCTAACCTAGGTTTTCCAGATGAAAGTAAAGGCCATTTGATGATTGCAAGTACAGTATATGCTGCAAATTGGAAGCTTACTACTTCTTCGTAAATACTGTATATTAAAAGGATATCATGCTGTGTTCTAGCCCAAACACTAATATCAGCATACTTTTTGCACTTCAAAGCTACCAACTACGATAAGAATTCCTCAAATGCCTACTTAAAACATCTTGTTCAAGCAAATTATCTGTTGGAATGCCCAGAGTATGTTCAAGTTAGTAAATTGCAGACCAGGCAGGATTATCTGATGAATAGCTCACATTTTTATACTACGGCCGGCAAAGCAGGAGATGAGCACTTCAGGCTGTACACCTCATGTTGCAGACAGCTTCACTCCCACCACTCCTATGTAGCCCACTGAATAACTGCATATGACTTATATCCATACACCTAGTGAAATTAAAGCTATGTATGGTCTACAGAAGAGTTCTTTAACATGTTAATCATGGTTTTATTTTTTTTTTGCTTGTAATCAAAAGTGAAAAGGCAGACGAAATGCAGCAGAATAAAAACCCCACCACCTCCTCCATGCCTCACTTTAAAATACTGTACTTATCAAGAAATAAAATCGAATGTTACAAATACATTCGTGATTTGTCCAACATCTATTTTCAAATGCATGCTAACTGGCAAAAATATTTGGGTTAATGTTCAGGGAATCCAATTAATTCTACCTTTTTGGTCATTTTCCTAAAAGCAATTGCAATGACTTTATGGAATATATGTATGAATAATTTTTGCAAGAAACAATGCATACCAAAAGTACATCCCATAATCCTTTGCAGATGCTATTTGAAAGATACTGTTCCTTTCAATTAGTATATATAGATGTTTGCGCTATCTACAGCTTAGCAACAACTATGTTGTTCATGGCAAAAATGTTGGTAATATTTTCAGCTTGTTTTAAATTAGGGGGCTTGCCAACTAGACTGTTAGAATATCATATATTTACTTGTTCACTAACAGTATCAGATAATTATAGGGATGAGGACATGTATGCAATGGCTGTATGCAATGGTCTATAGAATTGTATGTATCAAATAGAGTAATTTACTATCCAGAAGAACTAACCATCATCTTAAAGGCCTAATTCTCTCCCACCCCAAACAGTTCCAATTCTCCTAAGCCCCTCCCTCAACAGTCTAAAATCCATCCTCATCAAGACACATTCTCACTTTAGTGCTTCAGGGTGAGTATGCAAGGCCCTGGTGTTTAATCAAAACATTCTCAGTAAAGTACATGTTGTGTGATATGGAGCATACAGTACTCTGCAAATCATGAACCTGCTGTCAATTGAAGAGCAGTGCCAACTGAAAATTTCTGTGAACTACTACAAAAATTGTAAATTGAGGTGAGATTTTAATGCCATTAAATGCAAGACTACAACCACATAAGCTTTATCTCTTCTTGTGTATCAAACAGACATCACATGAAATGCATAGACCAAGTAGAACCTCTGTACATAGGACACAAACTACAATTAAAGGATTGCACTTATCCAACAAAAACATCCATAAAGAAATGACTGAAAAAGTCTTAGAATCATCCTTCATATCTTTTTTGCTTTGAAAATAAAGGGCCAACATCCTCACCGAGGTGGTGTCTACTTCCACTTTTTGAAAATATCTCAGTGTGTTCCAAAGTTCTTTGATCCTCTGAAATACCAAGTCTATCTAACAGTCTACCAGCAACCCTTGGGGTCACTGGCTGCAGCAAAATTCCACACACTCGAAGGGTTTCCATGGCAACATGCAAAACAGTTTCTAGCCATTCTTTATCTTGGTCTTCTTTGACAAGTTTCCATGGTTCGTGTCTTTGTATGAAACTGTTGGCCTGCCTGAGGCAGGAGATTATTTCTTCTAAACCTTTATAAGCAAGAAATGATCGATAATGACTGTCCACCAGATCTATAAAAGAAAGAATTTATATGTGATAAAACAAAAGACAAAATATTGGTATTGTACTATACTACAGCAAAAGGTAACAGGAATAGCAAGGCTTGAAAAATTGTATCTGGCTCTCAGCATAAAATGTGGCCAAATTAATATTTCTGGCACAGACTGCCTAACTCCAGTTCAGACTGAAAACCTTATTTATAATATTAACATTTGACATAACAATTTGAAATCAAATTTTAATAAAAATTGACCCCCATAGCAGTACCGGTACTATAAAACACTTGCAACAAATATCATAAGGACCTATTCTAACCACAACAGTGACTCCCATTGCAATTACATGCTTTGCCTTAAAAAAATTGTCAAGAATGGATACTATACCACTTAGAAGTGGTCTGTGGACCATCCAGTGGGTGTGAAATGGGTGGGGGGGTGATAAGAAAGTAACAAATCAGGTATTAACTTTAAATATTCAATGTAGTCACCACGAATTGTTGACATCTACTTTTTGGCTGTCTAGAACATCAAAGACATTATAGGTTGTTGAAAAGATTACCCAAAGAAGAATTGCATGAATACATCGTTACAAGCAACAAGAGAAGTTTTAACCAAATAAAGTTTTTTTGACTATTTTATTTAAATCGGCACCTTTTAACTGCCTGTAATTGTTTAAGACAGAAAAAACAGTCAATGACTATTTTTTGGTGACAATAAATTCTGCAATTGAATTAATTCATGTGAATTACTCCTTGCAATGATTCACCTTTGATGTTCAACAATTAAATTCTAAAACACCACAGAGACAATTGCACAAGAAATATGCCAATATTTGCACAGTTTAGCTCCTTGATCAGGTTTTTGATGGAGGGACTTTTTATTCCATTCTTATCAAAAATATTTCATTATAACAATGACTCAAACAAATTTACAAATTCACATTTTAACCTTTTCAAGTTTTAGTTAGGTCAAAATGTTCAGATGCATGTCGTTGTAATTTCTAGAGATAAATACAACACTTTTCAATATTTAAAACTAGTCTTTTGAAACTCAATATATTTTGAGTCTGAGTCACAGCTTCAATAGTCGTTACTCTAAAGCTTCTGTTGTTGCCAACCCTTGCTTGGTACTGGTTTTTATTGAATCAACTGCAACTTATACATATTACATGTCACATTTTGATCAGGAATTTTCATACAGGCATTGAAGGGACACAAACAGTGTTGGGGGGTTAGAATTGGGCTTCTCAAGTTCTTTCTAATAATCTCAGTTTTCAGACATAGCTGGGCTAGGCCTGAATGCATGCCATGGAACCAACAAAAACTTAAAAAAGTATTGGATATGTTCACCAGATTCTAGACTTAAAATTTACAGTAGTGTTAAACACACGAAAAAAACCAATCTTCAAGGTTTTTCAACAGTTGAGTCACTCACTCCCAACCATGAGTTGCCACTATGGAGTAGAGTCACCCCCCAAGCCTATTTGAAACACCATTCTGAATATCTCTACAAAGCACCAAGTATCTATAAAACAAAACATCAAAACATTGAAAAGAAATACACTCGTTTGATAAAAACTTCACTCACCTGGTAGCCTTTGTAAAGATTCAATCAATTCAAAATCAACAGTGGAGGCTCTACAAGATCCATCCTTGACTCCACCGAGAGGAAACAGATGTGAATGATATTGTGGAAAGACTTGATCAGGATTGAGAACCTTCCCTGTCACCCGTAACAACAAGTTGCCCAGTGTGTCTGCTAGTTCAACATTCAAGTAGTGAACCACTTTCCTTTCTGAGTAGTCTAAAACATTGAGTGATGACAAAATGGAACAAGGGACAAAAAAGAAATATTACACTGTATAATGATTAGTACTGAAATAGAAATTATCTAAAGACCTTCAAAGAAATTCTCTGAATTTTAGGATAGGATTATTCAGCAAATACTGATTTATATTTAAGTCTCCCAAGAAAGTTGCTTGTCCCAAAATGTCAATTTAGATGAAAAAGATGACTTCTATTTCCAGGGACAGTGTATATGAAAGGAGGCATTCCCTCTCACCTACTGCCACAACTGGGAAAAGGCCCATGGCTATGCAGCCTGACTTGAACTAACTGGTTAGAAACTGAGATGCAAAGCCTCATCCAACTAACTGGCTAACTTACCCTCCCACTCTGGGAAAATGGCTTTCTCTATCTTCAGATATGAAATTCTCTGTTTTCTGCCTTAAACAAAATAAAGCTTCGAGTGTTCATTTCTTTGCCATTTTATTTTTTTCAAGCTTGTTTCACATGGTACAGGTATAGGTATTTCAATCTCCACTAGACCTCACACGACTATGTGCTGGTCCTTAAAAACACTTCCCTCATTCCACTTCCTACAATTAAACTAAAACAAATTTCAATCAAAGGACATAATTCTTGAGGAAAAGTGACAAAAGTTCTCTTAATAATAAAGAGTACCTCATGTCAAAGAATTCAGAAATTTATACTAAGGCCCATGAAAAATGAATTTCACCAGCCCAACTCCCATGTTAATAGGACATTCCTGAGCTGAGATATAAAATGGTGATGTTAATTCACTCAACTTAAAATGGTACATTGAGCAATGATTTGTGATGTCATTGTTGTACTACTCAAATTACGATCTTTGTATTTCTTTGTTTTGTTTTTTGAAAGTTACTACACCTTGTATCAAGTTGTGGTAGCAATCTTACTCATATAGATTAAGCTCCCTCTGTGCAACATGCTATTCAGGCAAACAGGGAGTGTTCTAGATCATAAAAACCTTTTTTAATTTTAAATGAAACAAAGCAGATCATGTGAGTTGTACAACAAGAAAGTCACAAATTGGTGTGTAATGGAACAATTTGTTTTTTTGAATAAACTTCAACATTTTATACCTCAGCTCAGAAATGACCTACAAAGATGAGAGTTGGAATGTTAGAATTCATTTCTCATGCTCCTTAATACATATTTTTTAAATTTTTGACTTAAGGTACACTTTAAAAGTACAGAATCCAGGTGCCACATTTTCAATTCTCTATTGACAGCACATGGTGTTAATTAATATATATATGTATATGTAGAAAGAAGAGTGAAATATAAACATGCATATGCAAAGTGAAATAATTTAAAATATATAAAAGAATAAAAAAATAATGTGTATGCATATCTTAAAACACAAAAGGGAAATGTATTGTTATGTATTTTTTTTTTATATATTAATGCATATGCATATATTTATATATATTTGGTGGGGGGAAATTGGTTTACTGTCTGAACGTATATAAAACAATAAAATACAGAAGGATATACTATTTTTTGTCAAATAAAACACTTAACATGAACCAAATAAAATGTTGACAAATATATTCACATTTACCTTCCTTTTAACTGTTGTTAAACTTTTTCATTCTTTTACACTTGGTTTAATGTTATACTGTAATATCAACACTATTTTCTGAAAAAGTTCCAAAATATTTTACTTGTGAAAAACATGCTATGCCTATTGTATTCCACCAAAGCAAACACTTGCTCCCCAAACTCACAATCCTTTTTTCCAAAACTTTCTTAATTCCTTTGAACTTCATAACATTTTACTTTCCTCAAAAAAATTACAATGGAACTTGGGAACAGGCACTAAACAGCTCCATCAAAACCTAACAACACCTTTCAAAATTTAAATTATTTCTAATTTTGATATCTTCATTTCATGATCAAGAAACATTCTTTTTTCAATCAGCTGTGTGCATATTTAAAAAACCCTTCCGTATGCTGTTTCTTGTCATTTCTGAACAAGCAAATTCCCCTAAATGACTTCCATACATTAGTTGTGTCTAGCATGAGCTTGTCTGGCATGAGTTCGGCAAGTCAAAGCTGCCCTTTCAAAAGGAGATCTGTTTTAAGATCGACAGAAAATGCCATAATCTTTCCGTTTCCCAGTTATCGCTGATAATAATCACAAAATTTGGAAGATGTCTTTAGAACTATGCAATGTTATTAGTTTGTCAAATTTCCTGCCTGAGTACACAATTTCTTTCAACCAGAAGATCAAACAGTTACACACTGCCTTGAATATTGATTGGACCAACTCTAACTAACGACATCAGTACAGAAATGATCAATAGATAAAAGTGTCAAAAGAGATAGGGGAGCTTTGACGTCAAGAATTAACTTTTGGTATTTTGAAGGGAAAGTGAGTCACTCCTTAAGGATTCAAAGCTTATAAAAATAAGACACTGACTTCTTAATCTGACATCTCTATTTTTTTAAAAAAAAAAAAGATGAAAGTTCATCAAAGCAACAAATATGAATGATTTGCTGACCCTGTCACTTCAAAGTCTTTGCTTTAACCTAAATTTCCAATTTCTATGTCCCTTTCTTCAACTTGAGATGCAAAAGCAAAGAGAAGGTTGTTTTCATCCCCTAAGATAGGTTCTTTTCTCAATCCTTCCTTTTGTTCCTGTGGGAAGAGGGAGGGTAGGAGTACACTGTCAGGGTTGACTGGGGGCTAAGGGTAGGAGGACACCTCATTTTTCCAAAAATGGTGCACATGAATTGCTTAAAGGGAAAATCTCTAGAAAGCACCTAAGTTTTGAAAGATCCATGACTGTATTTTCTTGTTCCCAAAACATCGGAAGGTTAATGCCTGGATTGAGATAGCATGGTGAGGCATTGTAAGAGAATTTCTGCATAATAATGAAATAAATTTGTAAAATTTGTGGAAGATCTTTTCACTCCTTAGAAAGATAATTGCTTTAAAAACTTTGTTCAAGACATTCTTATCAAATTGGGCAATTGGATGAGACCCTTTATTAGTTTTTGGATGTCACTCAGAGGTAAACAAAGACAAATTCCAAGGGGAGTCACTCTAATGTGGAGTGAAGATTAATAACACTATATTAAATATGTGTGATTTGATGACAAATTTTCAATGAAAATCTCCTACCAGAAAAGCTGCACATAATGGAATCTAGTAAGTATAAAAATTTCTCAGCCAAAGTTATCCAAGACTACTGTAATTGATAAAATTATGAAGGGGAAACTTTGTTTACTTAAAAAAAAAGCTTTAGGAGTCAATTTTGAAATTAACGAATAGGGAAGGACCATACTTTCCAGTACGATACCCCCTGTCAAATTAAAAATGCAGAAAGTAATAATGATTGTTAGTTTGGTACTAGCTTGTAATAACATAGTTTTAAAGATGTAGAAAGCAAATGTTCATCTTAAATTTGTGCTGTGGGCATGGACAGAAAGTTGTGGTTTTAAAGTACTTCTGATTAACTGATGACCAAGAAAAAGGTCATACAAAAAGACACTGTTTTTCCAGATACTTCAAAATTATTTCATAACACAATCTTGTACGGTCCTGAAACATTTATTGCAACTAATGACAAACCTCCATCAGAGTGAAGGACACCCTCTCTCAAAAGAAAGTAACGTAAGCCATCTGACGAGTATCGTTTGAGTTGATCAAAAGGGTCAACCACATTACCTCTACTTTTAGACATCTGCAAAGGAAAGAATGAAGGAAGCAGTTGAAAACTACTCTTGATCAACTTAACATCAATATTTTGGGGGTCTGGGACCAGTAGCATTAGACACAGTTTCTGCACAGAGGTAAAAGATAAGGCTTTGTACACTAATAACATTGGGATAGGGATAACTTCCAGTTTTTGCTTGGTTTCAGTTTTTCTTTTATTTTCTTTCTTATGGCCCTCTGTGGGCTGTGGGGTGGTTGAGTATGGGAACAGTATTCCTGTAGTAAGAGGCAACTAAGGGAAACAAAATTCGACCTTGCACCATTCTTGGAAATAAATATAAACTTTGAAATTATTTATCAAGTTGACTGACACTACATATAACATTTCTTTCAAAATCCCTCATTATGTACCACATTATCTCATTGATGATATAATGAAACACAAGCAATTATAACTCTCTCTTTCTTTTGTAATGGTGATTGCAAATAACATTCTTGAATCATGATAGCAGTTAAAGAATCCCCTCTCCAGCTTTTTAGGGGTTCTGGCTGAAACTCCTTAATAAATATTTTTAGTGATGTGATGTTGCTACACTGAATTAAAATGTAATCTACAAGATCACACTTCACTATTTCACTATGATACCAAGCAGCAGTAAAAGTTAAACACCTTGTGATTTCATTCCGGTCCTTCTGAAAATAGTGTCTTTAATTTTTGAAAACAACTGCTTCTCATGCCAAAATGTCATCAGTCTGGTAGAAGGTGGCCTGATCACATTTTGGTACAAGGTGCAGGGGCTTTCAAAAAATAGAGACACTTTTTTCTGTACAAGAAAGTATTCAATTTTCCAAGGTCAATAAAACATTTTCATTTTAAAGATATACAAAAGTAGGTTTGGGAGTTGCATCATTCACTATTGCTATTTATTTAAACTAATTTAAACATTTTACATTTTAACAATGGCATACAAAAATAGGAGTTGGATGAATCTGACCTTTATCAACCTCATCAATGTATGATCTTGAAACTCTACAAGACTTTAAGAACACTTTTATACTGCAGAAACCAATGCATGAAGACTTTGTAATGGCCAGTGTGCCAAAATTTTCAGGTCAAAAGTTGGAGCAGTGAAATGAAAGCAAGATTAGAGCAGTTAAATAAACTACTGCATGTCAAATATTGCAAAGAATACAAGATATCAGATGATATTACTGTAGTTTAGAAACAAATAACAAAAGTTTCAGCATACAATTTGACAGTGTTCATGCATTTGCTAGGATAAAGACTTGATGAGCAATCCAGGAAGAGTCAACAAGTGCAAAAATTGGTAAGAGTGATATTTATACTAATCCAAGATTTATGCTACCATGCCGACTGACGTATCAAAAGAACATTTTGGATACATTAAGAAGAAGTAATAATTAAAGGCTGAAGTCACAAATTATTTCTATTAAGTGGATGGTATACCTTAAAATTGTCCATTGTCCAATGAGAATGACATACCACTGATTGAGGTGGTTCAAGACCAGCTGCCATGAGAAAAGCTGGCCAGTAAATTGCATGAAATCTAAATGTGAAAAGAAAAGTAGAACAGAAGTTTAATCAAACATGACTTTCAGTTTTACCCTTCCATCTTTCATTCTTATCTTTTAGATTTTTCAATCAATGCAACATTACATCTCAGGCCATTGGTATTTTTCCTGCTGTACTTACTGTCTTTTACAAAAATCTGCAACACAGCTTTGAGAGAATGGATACATTACAAACTTCAACCAAAATAAGATCTACTTTGGTGACACATTGAACAGACTAAAAGACATAAAGAAATACCTTTTCCAGTAAACTGAACTACTGTCCAAAGTCTATGTCACACAGAGAGAAGTTGCAAGCAATTTACCTGTGTCAATGATATACATTAGGGTTGTTCAATGAACATGTAGGAAGGCATATTGAAGCACATAGCACATATGGCATAGTCTGTTTGTCTGCATTTTGGTTCGTTTAACAACACACCAACATGAATGTGTTGTAGTGTGAACTAGATATAAAGGTAAAGGTTAAATATGGTTTTGTATACAGTAAAAGTTCAAATTCAGTTTGAAATACAGTTCAAACATAGTACAAGTCCTGCCTATTTGTGGCCTCTTACGACAGTCGAGAAAAACCATCCATTGGTACGACCCCAGCCCACATCGATTTTTTTCATGTAGGTATCTATTTGCTGTTCCTCTTGTTTGCTTTCATGTGTCTTGATCTTCATAAAAAAAGAATCTTTACATAAATGCTATGTATGTATGTATAACAGGTCTAACCAATATTTTAAAGGGTCAGTGTTCCCTGTATTTGTATTATTTCAATGAGTATTTAGTCAGGTTGGCAATTCCTTGATCCCCCTACTCCATTGATACATGCTGAGCACTGAGCACAATGGCACAACATTCCATTTTCAAAGCTTTGGCATGACCTGGCCAGGAGTCAAACCCTAGACCTCTTCTGATTGCAAATCAAATACTCTAGCTGATCGACCATGCAGTCTGTATTTCAATGGCTGGCGATTGATAAAAGGTTCACTTTTTCTCGGGTTCCATGTTTAGCAGAGATCACAATGTTCCCAACACTAAGGAAAAGATGTTGGTAGCTCCATAGTATAATGTAATTAAAACAAATGCAGACAAGTAATAAATTTAAGCTATCCAGCCTATTCTAGACTTTCCACCACTCCAGTGGTAATTAAAACTCTGTCCACCATTCTGCAACTTACTTTAAAATATCTTTGCCAACAATATTGATTCCAGGCCAACCACTAAGGCTGTCAGGATAGCCACAGACGGTAAGGTAGTTCACCAGAGCATCTAACCACACATAAATCTTTGAAGAAATGAAAGAATTGAATACTGAACAGTATTTATTGATGAATGGCTGTCATGGCTATTTAATGAGGTCAATGAACAAATTATGGAAAAGACTGATAATCACGTAGGAATAATGCAAAAATGCTTGAAACCAACAATAAGGTAGAGATGAACAAAACCAAAAAAAGTAATCATCTGTCTGCCTTTTCAGCAGGCCTAAATGGCAAGGAAAGGTATCCCTCTGAGATTCCATAACAAACACAAAATCAAGATACGAATTAGTTTTGGTGTTTAACCAATCAACATGCTCTTTCTTGAGTAATAGAAGGGCAAGAAATAAATCACCAGTACTAACTGAGTACAGTAGGTTGATTGATGATTTTATTAAGAACAAGCTTCAGTGGGGTATACCTGTACCTGGGATGACAGTCAAAGAGTAAGTAGGGTGATTTATTTAAATGCAGCTTTGAGTGCATGCCTTGAGTTTTTAGATTTTTCAAGTGTGCTTTAAATCCCATGCACTCCTTGAAAAATTAAGGAGTGTGGTAGTTGTGCTGTTTTATCCAACTTTATAGATTCATGTGAGTTACAAATCTTCATCTAGGTGTGTGAAATATTACACCCCTCACTGAGATTTCAGGAGAGAGATGGTGTGTGACTGCACAGGCTGGCATGCCAAAAGTTCAAGGCCTGTGAGTGGGGTGTACCTGTTCCTGAGGATTACAGCTAAACAGTAATAGATTGGCATGTAATATATCAACAGTATTTACTATTTGACTGTCATCCGCGGGGACAGGTATACCCCACTCAAACTTGCTCCTTTATAATGAATCACCCCTACTTACTGTTTGGCCGTCAACCCTTGGGACATGTGTACCCTACTTTAGCCTACTCTTTGATAAGTCATCCCTAAATGTTTGTATGTAATCTTAAGGGGGAGGTATACCCCACTCTAGCTTACTCTTAACCAAATCACCACTATTGACTGTTTGACTGTCATACCCAGGGACAGGTATACCTCTCTCTTGCCTACTCTAAAATAAATCACCACAGACTAGTCACTGTTTGACAGTCATCCACAGGAAAAGGTAAGCCCTACTCAAGCCTGCTCTTCAATAAATCACCAGTACTTACTGTTTGACTATCATCCCCAGGGACAGGTATGCCCCACTCAAGCCTGTTCCTTTGTCTTGAAACTGAAAGATCTTTGAGACCAGCTAGGACCCATGCCTTCACCATGGAATGAAAGGTTGTTGGTTGAACAGCTAACAAATAAGGAAAATGGAAACCATTACAGTATCTTACAAAAGTAGGACTAACATCTTTGAAGCTTGAATCCTTGACAAGAGTAAGGGTAACCGATAAGTGCAGTATCTTGAATGTGAAGATGACTGTTTAGTGTTTGCAAAAGCTGTTTATCAGGAAGGGCATTCCTAATGCCAGACATGAAAACAGTACCACCAAAAATGCTTACCAAATTTCGGGAGGTACATTCTACATGGACCATGTTTCTAATGTACTCATTTTTGCAATATTCAATTTCTGATCAGAATGTTGTACAAAATTAATTGAAGTAAATCAAGAAAAATGAAAAAAAAAAAAAAAAACCAACATATTTCTTGTACTTTTGCATCCACTGCCATGTTCAATGGCTATTAGCATTTAAGCAGAAACCACTACAGAAAGTTCTCCAAGTTCAAAGATTCCACAAGTATTGATATGATCATTTAAAACTAGAGAATGTTAAAGGTCATGGTAGCAGGGGCGATACAACAACAATCAAGTCAAAAGCTGCATAATTTTAAAGTCATGCTTCCTTCCCTACTACAAGAACAAGGTTATGGCATTGATACAATGCTTAAATCCCTCAAAGTACAAATATTATTAAGTAGCCTACTAACTGATTTCTACCAATACAAATACAGTCCTGCCTAATACCTACCAAAATCAGACAAAGCAAGACATGAGTAAAAGTACTTTTCAAAAATCACAAATTTTCCAAACCTTTTGTGTTAAAAAAGTTAAAAATTAACTACTATATATCAGCCAACCACTATGACTGATTCTGATATGTGAACTCACATTTTGGGTTACTTTCCAGCCAATTCATCAAATGATCACCAAACTCACTCAGCTTAAACATGTAATTAGTTTCAGTTGTCCATTCCACAACATTCCCACTGTCTATTGAGATCTGAATAGGATAGAATAAGATATGCTTGCAAATTAGTTAGAACAGCCATATCTAATTTGACTGAATTACTTTTAATACAAAACATTTTTAATTGGACTTCTTAAACCATTCCATTGTTCCCCTAGCCTAAGAACAGATGTTTAAGGGCAATCTCAATTACAAAGTTTATGCAAAGCTTTACATTTTCTGCATGTTTAAAGCTGCTGACTTGATTGAGTTAGTTAGATGAGGTTTTATGGCTCAGTTTCTGACTGATTGGTTTAAAGTCAGACCAACCACAGCCTTTATTTCTAGTTGAAGCCAACTGGCTTGTTTTTTCTACTCCATTGCTTAGGGTGAGCACCAAGCACAGTGACATTAGGTTCCATTTATAAAGTCAGCAGTATGAACTGAACAGGAATTGAACCCCAGGCCTCTTGGTTGCAAGTCAGATGCACTAAACACTGAGAATGACAAAACTCAATTCATTTCCACAATTTATGAACAGATTTTGAATGCCCAGGTACAGTACTCCTTCAGGAGGATACAAGTAAACAAACAAAGCTAAATATTAACTCTCCCATGCACTTTGCCAAATTGGATAACTTTTCAAGGAAAAGAAAAGGGAATGAGTAATGGTACCTCCCCAATACATGGTGTACTCTCCATGACCTTTAGCAGATGCCATCTTGTTGTTTACGAGCAACTCGCCCTTCCTTTTGTTCTAGATTCCCAGGGCCCTTCCTGTTTCTCGTCACGTGTTACCGGTGGCAGTGACATGTCACATTGCTGCAGTTCCACCTGCACACTGTAACCCATATTTTCAAGGTGTGGTCAGTTTCTCCCTTTGCAGCCTCCTCATTGGTCATCTATATCATTACACTTATTTACATTGGTGCGTCATAACTTTTGACCAATCAGGGGGCTGCAGGTGTTCGGATCTTGCACGAGGTTCCCAAGACTGAGCCTGCGGGCTGGACACTCCAGCATCAGACTTCAGATGAGGAGCACTTGAGTAACCTGTAGATATTTGATTAATATTAGGTCGGCCTAATAAATTTAACTTGATCTTCTTTTGGAACTCAATCATCGAATAAAATCATTTCAAATCAACTGGAACTCTCTGAATCTTTTTTGTTTGGAGCTACACCTCAGGATCCTGTACAACAACTTTTATCTCACATGGTGGAGGAGTGGGCTAACAACATGCATGCACCCTGCTAAAAATTGAATCTTTCTCCCTTCCCTTACTCTCCCCTCACTTCAACCCCTAAATTGTATTTATAACAGTGGATGCAGAGGACTGAATAAGGCAACATCCACAACTGTTATGTCAATTTCTAGACAAACACAGTAGTGTATGGTATATTCATAGGAAAAAAATTAATATCATAAGTGCTTGTCGAGAATAACTCCTCAGGGACAAACATTTTACTTGCCCCTTGTAATATGTTTCCTAATACTTTAAGCCTATAAATGGATGAACATATTGTAACAACAAACTTAACAGCATTGTTCAACAAGTTACACAATGTGACTTCATACACAGATTTCATTGGAACAAATCATAGACCTTTTTCCAAGTAGCAATAACAAACAGTATGGGATTGTGTTTTGGCACCAGTGGTTTTATCAATGGAATTTTGCTGTGGCCAAAAGCAATGTATGCCAAAACTGTATCCCTGAATTTTTTTTGCAATAGCTAATCAGATAAAAAATGATGGTTAATAACTCTATAGTATGAACTGTTTCTATAAATAAAAAGTAGTTCAAATAAAAACACATTTTTGGACATTTGCCACATTATTTCCTACTACCAAGATGCCTTACTTAATTTTTAAAGGTAACACTGAATCCAAGGATTCCAATTCAATGATTGTTTTGTCACCAACAAGTAGTTCTTTAACATGCATATATACCTTAATGTTTTGTCCATTTTTGTTGGTTCCATCAGTAACCTGACTTTCAGGAAGAAACGATTCATCAGAAGTTGAATACCATCCTTCATAATGTCCTTTATAAATGAAACCACGACTGAAGAGTTCTTTCTGGTAGTCAAAAGACAAAAAGAAGAACCAAAATCTCAGTTATGTGTGTTTCCTGAAAGGATAATTGTAAGAGATTACCTTTGGCATCTTTCAAACTTAAAAGATATAGAGACCCTGTGGAGTAAAGGGTCGAGGCTGACAACTGGCAAGTAATTAATGATTTATATGTACCTTACTACCTTCATATTTCCTAACAAATCTTCCCCCCTAATAAAGCTAGGTCTCCTACAAATTTTAAGCTGATCTGAGTATGTCTGATGTTTACAGCTCAGGCCCAGGCCTGACCCATAATTTAATTCAATTCCAACAGCCACTTGATTTGCATTAGTTCTGAAGACAAGTTGGTCTTTGCAAAGCAAACAACACTTCTTGTTCTAAAAACACACACCCAAGCTAGCTACATGTACAGCTGCAGAGCCTACTGTACTATACACTTGCATAGGTATGGTTAATCAAAACATAGCACAGAGATTATTGAATACTTTTAAAATCGGTCAGATAGATCTTTTTCCCTGGGGTGGGAAATGCATTTTAAAATGTGAAATGGGTTATAGACCTTTTGGAAATCTGATAAAACCCAAATTTGGTGAGACAAATGTTGTTGGCTTTTGTAAACACAATGTCTCAAGCAATTACAAACATTAACAAGGTGGCCTTTCATTTGTAAAGCTAGTTTAAGATAGTCAATATTGACTTTGCAATCCAAGTTGCCTCCCAAGTTTTTGAAAGGTGGAGGAGAAAGTCTCTATAGTTTTTGCTTCAATGGGGAAACTAATGACATCTAAAAATTGAATCTAAAAGTCAAGAGGCCACATGTTGTAAAGTTCTAGCCCTGTGGATCTCGTTTTCTACAGTAGCTTCTAGTGATGCCTCATATCACTACTCCATTTAAACTATTAAATGTGGACATATGAATAGGTGGTTTCATATTTCTGTCTTTCACTAATGGGCACATTCAGCTGCAGTTCATAGTGGTTTTATGGAGGACAAACTATTTGGGGAGACTGGTCAATTTTGTTGATAAAAAGCAAGCAGCATAGGCAAAATTATGAGCAAATACTTAGGTGAAAATTGACCGCTATTGGCTGTAAACAAATGAATGAAGATGCTGTATACTGTATGTAGGCTTTCTATTAAGCATATTTGGTAATAAGATTCCAATTCACACTGTAGCCCTATGGCTCAAAAAGCAGGCAAAAAACATAAAAAAAAAAAAAAAGCAGTGGCCAGCCCAAACTAAACCAATTGGGTAGAAACAGAGCCATTAAACTTTTATCTAATCAACAATTTGGAATTTGATGGTGAAAAGGGGACTTCATGATCCCAAGGTTGAGAAACCCTATTTTAAGTAATGAAGAACAACACAGGTTCTGTCACCAGGTCTTACAATAGGTAAGGTCATCTTTTCGGGGTCTAAAAAGAATTCATAAATACTTGTATTGATTTCCTGCATTCTGATTGGCTGAAAACTATTCGAGACCGGTCTCGAATGGCATTCGAAACCGGCCTCGAATGGTTTTCAAGAAGTAAGGAGAATTGAATTGAATGTGATCACTATACTTACTGTGTACAATATTTTAAGCCCATGCTAAGTTGCCATAGCAACATGCCATATTCACCCCATAGTTTTGCACAGCTACCACATGTAGGCCTACTGTAATGTCACACAGTAAGCCAAGTACATGTTAACAAGATAAACAGTAACACTGAGACATGCTATATTCACCCCATAGTTTTGCACAGCACATGTAGGCCTACTGTAATGTCATACAATAAGCCAAGTACATGTTAACAAGATAAACAGTAACACTGAGACACTGTACACCGTATCAAGTTGATACCCTAGTCTTCAGAGTTACCATTCCAAAGAATAATAACTGGCAGTGATAAAGACATAGGTTAGCCTATGCTTAGGAAACATTGCTCCACACAAATGGGTATTTTGATCACACTTACATTCTGTTTTATACTTATATGTCTAACAAGTTAGGCCCTAGGCTAGAACTGCATGCACTGACCTGCGATGACTGGCACTGTTGTTAACGTATTAATCCACTCCTAAATTTGGGGGCTCAAATAAAACGTGCCTATAACTACAGTATTGTTACGCCTACTATAGTGTCTAAGGTTAGCGACATTGTATACAGGCTTTGGCACAGTGACAGTGCTGGGGTTACTAATTCCGGTAAGACTGTCTAAACAGCGAAACAACTGTAACGTTACTTGTTTTGCCCACAGGCTAGCAGTTAATCGTCAAGTTCAGTAGCCTGAGTGGCAACTCCCTAAGGAAGCCTGGTATAGTTTACCTGTAACCTCAGTCTTTAAAGGCTAAAGTGCATTTCAAAATTGCTTCCACCTCTTACAAAGAATTTATATCACCGTGTCTGACCCATAACATCAACTAGGCTACGTCTGCATGTCCTTCCCGCAATATGATCTGCTAACCACACACAGTCACTCACTCTTACTGCATATATAGTACTTAACGTTAGCTCTTCGCACAACTGTTAACACAGATAACGAGAAGTTAGTAAGTTTCCTTAACTTTTCGCTCAACCTCAGCTCCAAAACAATGCGATACCGTGATCAATGTTTTTCTGTTAACAACATTTGCTTGTAAAATAGCCGATATAGTTCTCGAAAATGAAGCAAATTAAAGATGATACTGAGCGTATTGGTCGCGACATGCAGTTCAGAATGTTCGTCTTGCTATCATCAATTCAAGTTCAAGATATCGATACGTCACAATGGGGGCTAAAAAACTGAGGAGAATTAAAACTTGATCTCTAAAATTTGACCAATTTTTTTAATTTTTTCATGTTTTTCACCCATTTTTCTCAAAGTATTTATGAATGGGGATAAAAGCAGGGTGCCCTGGTCTTAAATGTGATTTAAGACCTCTGATGCCGTCATCACAGAGGCAGCGGACCTTGGCTATCACATCGGTCCGCTCAGCCTCTATGATGACGTCATCGTCGGTCTTAAATCACATTTAAGACCAGGCACCCTCGCATTTATCCCCTAATTTGAAACCCTGAAGTGATTTTATATCAATGAAGAGTGACTGCAAGGCTGAGATGAGGTGTAATGGTAAACCCAGGGGATTTTACAGTAAACCAGTGACACAATATTGACAATGAAATCAAGACTGAGTGTTGATGATCACATGCTGAACCTTATAAAAATTTTGCAAATTTAGTGAACAGGATCCACTCATCATTTGTCTGGTCACAGGCATTACACAAGTAAAGGATATTACAGCCAAGGAAATATACACATGGAACAATTTTAAAAGAAGGAATTCAGCTTGAATCAAGTTTTCTTAAATCTTATCACCCAGTTTTCTCCTTAAGTAGTATTTGAACAGGTACTAAAAAATAGGACCAGGGTACCTGATCGCCATACCCTTCGGGTATCTGGGTTAACCCAGTGTTAAGGTGACTAAATGATGAGCATTTTGTACGGCATACTCCACAAGACATGCATGGGAATATTTACAGCTGTATTGGAGAGGAATAGTGATCACATTCCCAAGTTCAAAACATTTGATTTGTCAGAAGGTTTTATCATCTGGTTTTGATTCAAATCAAAATCACATGTAAAAGAAACGTAACAGAAAACAACCAAATAAGGAGATTTGTACTTCCCAAGGCGCATATCAATTTGATATTGAATTTTTGGACGCTTTCCTACTCGATAAGCAAGCATACTGAGAGCTCGACGTTTCCTCCTTTAAAACACTGATTTAAAAATATCAACCATTCAGAGCCCTGTATTATGGTATTCCCCTGCATGTCCAAAATTACCGATTGTAAAGAAACAATGCCATGTTTGTGAACTTCCCTCACGCTACTGTGCAATGTGCGTTGGAATTAATAATGGCTGTGAAAAAACTTTCCACTGTGTGTCAATAATTTTGCAGATACTGGGCCAACAAATTGAATGATCCATCGACCTGAGGATTGCCTGGTATGATAAAATAGCAGTACTGTATTACTGTACAGTATGTCACACTGAGGAAAAAAAAATACTGTATGTCATATGGTAGCTGCATCCATACAGTCTAAAAAGGAATTACCCACAACATAGAATAAGCCACCTAGAAAGTAATAATGAACAGATTCAAATCCCTGGAACTATTTTGAAACCATTCATAGTTTAAGAATTGCATTACTAAAATTTTGAGACTTTTCCGAGTTTTTTGAGGTGAACTAAAACCTAGCAGACTGTTCAAAAAAGACTGAACATGTAAATCTGCCGCAAAGTGTTTTGTCGAGTGAAAGGCTCTTTCTAGAGTTGTTATTCACTAAAATTGTTAGAAATTTTCACATTTTCTTGGTAAAAGAATATCCCTCCACTTATTTTCAAGTCATTATTTAAATTTTGACAAAAATCTCACTCACATCTTAATACTCATGAGAGGAATTTACTTTTCATCCTCTTGTCTCTTCTTTACAAACCTTTCATTTAATTTGTAGGCCCCAATTTATGGAACTCCATCCCACCTCAAATTCTGTGCTACAACAAATTGTTTTCATTTAAAGTCATTGAAAAATTATTTCATTCACAAACAAAGCTGACTATTTTGCTGTTCCCTATGTTTCTTAAAATTTTTTTTGTTGATTGCCCATACTACAAGCTTCATGAATCTTGTTATTTGAAGTTTGTCTCGAACCACTTTCAGTTTCTTTTACTATGCTTTATGCTAAGTATTTGTACTTATCTATATCTGTGAAAAATTTGGCTCGTACAAACACTACAGAAAGATTGTAAATGAATACTCCACCTGGATATTAAGACACTCACCCAAAAGTACTTGACTGCTTTCCTATGCCTCTCTTCTGTAGTTCTAATGTAGTCTGTGTAAGAAATGTCACTGCAGTCAAATAAACGCTGGAAATAAATACAAAGGGTAGAATTAACTAAATGCCATCTGACATTACAAGATGCATTATTAAAAACTATGTATGCAGAAACTTTACACAAACACCTACGCAGTGATGAAGTGCCTTTTCCTTAAGGGGAATGGAGAAAAGTCAGGTTATCAATTGGTGATTGATCTTTCCATGAAAACGAATCTAAAGCTGTAGGAGAGCTCAAATTACCCAGAATGCAAAGAATACATTACCTGACGGAACAGAGTTTATTCAGATAATATATTAGGGTCCTGTAGGCTTACCAGAATAGTCCTTTAAGTTATTAATTAGGACTTTGTCTGAACAAGGAAATAAACATGGGTGTGTCTATGGAGGGGGAGGGGTAGAAGTGACTGAGTTGGGAGAAACAGAACTATTGAAGGAGAGAAAATATGCAATTTAACCTCAACCATTTGCAAACAGATTTTAGAAGCTTATCCAAGCATGATTTTCCTGAGGATTTAAGGCTCATTCACAGGCAAAGAGGTACATTCTCTCAAAAATGAAAGCAGAAAATACAGGTCTGGTAAATTTAAATTTATTCCTGAGCAATACTACAACAACTTTAATAGCATCCTGTACTGCACTGTATGTTCAATGCTGTCAGATAACTTTTTTTTTTTTTTTAGCTAAATCTTGACTCAAGCCATCTGATGGCAAAGTAAAGTAGGGGTGGCCATCTGTCTGGGTTTCTGCTGGATGATCTGTCCTCTCAAGCACACTGTCCTTCATTTTTCAATTTCAAACAGCTCCAAGTGGTTAATACTTCTAGTATATACTGTCAGAGATGATTTAATATTCAGAGACAAGCACCCTCAACAATTTCTCCATTCTTATCAGCTTTGAAAACTTGGAAAGGCCAGTTCTGGCCATCTGAAGGGGTTTGCAAAGCCAAAGTATTTCTGGTATACCAAGTGCCAAAGCCTGGTGGTTTTCCAATAAGAAAATAGCTAAGTCATAAGTGAAAGACCACTCTACTGCTTCTCACATTATTTCATAGAATCTAATTGTAAAAGCCTTTCTCCCTTTTCTGTTATAGCACCTTTCCTTGCTTTCTCAGACATACCAGTTTGAAAAAAAATCAAAAAGTTGTTATTTAGGCAAGGCATTTTGTAGACATGAGATCTCTTCTTGTGTTTTACAGAATAACTGTACTTCCTCCAATTCTGTACTGTATCCTGCCTGTGGCAACTACTGTCTCTCTTTTCTGAATTTTTCATCTTCTTTACAGTGATCAAAATTGGTAATTTTTCATCTCTTTACAGTGATCACAATTATTTTCAAATATGAAGTAGCTGTTTGTTAGTATTTTTAAGTAAGATATTGTTAAAAAGTTTTCAAAGACAGATAAATAAAGACTTTAATCATTGTTCTGCAGTTAAAAAATTATATAAAAGAATTTTTTCTGACACCTTGAATTCTTGAGAAACTTCATCACAGAAAAGCTTGGGTTCTTTTCCTGCAGAAGCAGCTGCCTGCTGTATTTTCAAGCCATGTTCATCAGTTCCTGTGGAGAACATTGCATCATTTGTCCTTGTCATCTTCATGTATCTGTGGAAGAAGTCTGCTAACACTGCAGAGTATAGATGACCAATATGTGGAACTGAAATGAAATGTTATGAAGAGAAATTCTGAGTTGAGAAATTGAGAAAAGCTGTACATGATTCTCAGAATAGACTATGACACAAACAAAAAGGTTTTCAAACTATGCAAAAACTTAGGTGGTTGCATGTATGGTTAAATATATTCAAATGGAAAATGACGAAATTGATTAGCAGCTTTGTATTCAGAATTTTTTCCTATGCCCCACATTATCTGTATATGCACCTGGGGCAGAACCCAAATGTTTACTACTAAGTAAGAGCCACACCACATTACTGTACAATGCTTACATATAGCTATAATGAGTCAAGCTTCATATCCAATAGTTACAGAAAATCTTAAAATTTGAATTTTGTAGTGTCCTCAATTGTAACAGTTTTGTACATAATTTGAAAGAGTGTCTGGTCATGGATTTTTGAAAACCAAATTGAGCCATTAAATACAAACTCTTAAAAAGTCATTTTAGGCAGGATACATGGGATTGTTTTAGTTTGACCATTTACCTTTAGTATGTGAAGAAAACTAACAGGTTTGTAAAAAATTGTTGAATTTCTTGAAACAAACTCAACTAGCAATTCCAAAGCAAATATTCTGCACAACTTTCATGAGAAACAGACAATGTTCATAGCATAATATACAGTCCAGAGTATTGTATCCAATGTTCAAATCATCCCACATTTTACAAACACTCTACTCTACAGTACAGCTCACCTGCATTAACATAAAAAATTGGAGTAGAAATGTATACTGGTTTTCCATCTTGAAATCTTGAAGTGCAGCTGATGTTCCTAATTTTCACTTCAGAGCTCATTGAAATGAAACTCTTTAAAGGAAGGGTACTGAAACTGTTAAGTAATTTTTTTACTTTTTGCATTGTGCTGTATGGAGTAGCCTTCACTGCAAATGTATAGTCTGATTTGTGATCAACACACAGCCTCCTGATATCCCCTGTAAAGTTTGCAAAAATAGGAAAGGGAGCCAATGACATCATCAATCAATTCATAACCTCTGATGAGAATGATTTGTAAATTACTGTACACTATGAATGCAGTGGAACTATGTGCTGCATTTTTATACAATTATTATTTATTGGTGCAGTCCTTAACAGTTGATGAATGAAAATAAAGGTACTGTAGGTCCTTTTTGAAATTTTTTATACAAAACTACCTTATAACTAAAAACCTTCATTTTCATGCCCAACACCTAGCAAAATATGTAGCATGATCCTCTCCATACAGCGCCTTTACAATTGATTTAATGAAGGGAAAATAATACTCTAATGTCCCACTGACCACTCAACTCATTGACTGACTACACTGAGAAAACAGCATAAAGTTATAGTCACACTACTGTTTATTTTCATGGAGAATCTTAGTCTTCTGGCACCCTATCTGAGTGCAAGTTTATGGCCCACCAGGAGTGAAGCAGATATACCTGTACCCTGAAAAAAGTCTCAAAT
Source organism: Holothuria scabra (assembly GCA_037179385.1). NCBI lineage: Eukaryota > Metazoa > Echinodermata > Holothuroidea > Aspidochirotida > Holothuriidae > Holothuria > Holothuria scabra. The sequence goes on along the minus strand of CM074190.1, from coordinate 9,649,140 downwards.
TCAGGGTTTTTGGAGTATCAAGGCAGTTAGCCTGATGTGACAACTATAAGCTTACATGAATTTGAAGCTAACTTTACTCATACCATGCAATTTAGAAAGAAATCAAGCTTTTCTCACCTTTGAAATAACATTTCTCTCAAAGTGAAAATTTTGTGATAACTACTGTAGCTCTCCTGAATTCTAGCTGCAGTTTCATAGCCCTGATGAAATTTTCATAATACAGTAGCTGTGTAACTTACATTCCTTACACGTTTGAGGAGTTTCAAAATTGAGAGTATCAAACCAGACAGAAAAATTTAATTTTGGCATGCTTCATGTTCAAGTTTACATGGACACTGTACAGTACAGTTATTTGTAGTACAGTACAGTAGGCTTGACAATGGGGTTTTCACATGGTGGTCATCACATACACAGGGTTCGTAGCCCTTCATGGATTCAAAATTCAAGGACTTTTCAAGGACTTTTCAAGATCTCTTAAAAACTTTTCAAGTACTATATAGAGCGACTTTCACTCGGAAATTTCACCGAGATCAATCAAGCGCATGTGCATCTAAACTCGTACTTCCAGGTATCAGCTGTAATTATTAAGGTAAAATTCCCTTTGAAATATACTGTTTGCATTTTTTCAATTACGAGTCCCTTTGATTTTTTCTCTTCAGCTAGTATGAATAATGGAAAATTCCGATTTCATAAAATGAAAATAGCCTCAGACTCAGCTGGTTTTGTACCAGACGTGCCGCATCGTATGTGCATGGCAAGCTGATGCAAACACAAGCCTACGAAGTAGCCAACTAGTGTGGTGTACGAGTAACATTTGCCTGCCATGCAGAGCATCTCACTAGTGTTCGACAGATAATGCTGTAATTGATAATACCCGATTATTCAATTTAACAATCGGACCTGATTCCCAGTTACAGATCACCGATTATTGGAAAGAGGGAAGTAACATATTTGTCACTTTAGTACGTGCCCCTTGCTTCTTGCATAACGTATTATCATAACCAGTTCAGGATGGAAAATATTGGAAATATTTCTGGATATCATTTTTGTAGGCGAAATATTTTCACTTTAAAAGTTGAGATACAAATCCACCCTTAGTACAATTGTTTGCAGTAGATATCACATGCCCTTTGATAATTAAGTTCTAATGCCAACATCATGCTCTGTCTAGTTTTCCTCCCCCAATCATGTCGGAAAATTGCATTCTTTTACTGTACTGGGTTGTAGTTGCGTTAATGCACTGTAGCTACTCTCCTGTTTTAACGAACGGCCAGGTCGAAAACGCGGAAACGCGGAAATCGCGGAAACCGCGGAAATCGAAAAACCGCGAAGGTTGTCCAAATATCTGTCCGCGGTTTCCGCGAACAGATATTATTACATATTATTAATTTCTGCAACACTTTTGGCTCTCTCGTGGAGAAGTTTCCTGTAATTCCTAAAGAGGTTACTTTTTCCGCGATTTCCGCGTTTTCGACCTGGCCATATAGCCAGGTCGAAAACGCGGAAATCACGGAAAAGTGTTTTATGCATGTTACGCCTAAGCCCCTTTAGGCCTATCACTTTCGTATCATTTCCTATTCAGTGTAACAAAAGCCATGTTATCGATCTTTCCGATCTTAAGATAATTATTGTGTAGTAGTTTGAACAACACTACCCAATAATCCGAACAACAATTCCTACCAACCAAACCCAACCAACCGAACCAAACCCGATCAGGTTTGGAGCATTTTTAGTTAGTTGTTATCCATCACTTTACTGCATGTACGCTTTGCGTTAAAGCTGCCGTTATCTATATCGTAAAATGAAACACGTATCAGAACTTCCAGTCACTATAGCACGGACCAGTTTCAACAATGGACCAGTTTCCATGTGTGTATCCAGGGAGCTACAACTCCTTGGTGTATCCAGCAGTGCGCTACGGTAAATCCCATTCACACATGCAGTACCAAGGTCATATGGATTATGTTAAGTATGCAGTTTGTGGTGTGAGCTGATGTCAATTAATTGGCACAGTATGCTTTGGCATTCGCTCGCACTAGTTACGTATGTTGTGCCGTGTAATGCAGGCTAGACTATGTTACGTCGGAAGACTCCGCATCGGCAGTGCATCCATAACATTTCCGTTCTTAGCAATGAGCTATAGTAGAATTACATCATGTATCGCAGTTTGTATAAGACTCTAGTTCTATTGCAGGACTGAAAGAAAAACTTTCCGCGTTTTCGACCTGGCCATATAGCCAGGTCGAAAACGCGGAAACCGCGGACAGATATTTGGACAACCTTCGCGGTTTTTCGATTTCCGCGGTTTCCGCGATTTCCGCGTTTTCGACCTGGCCTTTAACGAACCCCATGTAAAGCAATCATGATGATCTTAGCAGTTCTGGGCACCCGTAGAACGTATCTCATGGTTCTTTTCCGATATAAATATCCCCGAATATTTTTAGCAGTTCTTGTCCAAAACTTCCGTGTTGTTTAAAAAGAATCTGCAACTGAAATGAACATAAGTCCGATCTCCGAAAAATCCACGTTCAGAGAGATTTGTGAAGCCGTTTCTAGGTGAATTTAGCACGGGGCTCGCCCAACTTCGCTAGCCGGTATTACATGCGCGATCGTCATAACACAAACTAAACGGGAAAATTTGTCTCGAGACCGAGTATTTTGACACACTAAATCACATAGGCGAAGGCGCAAGTTGTGATCGGCTGCCTAGAATCAACGCAATTGAACCAATCACGAAGCAGGGGCTTATTTAAATTTTGCAATGGATCTTATGCATATGATGTCACCGAGCAAAATATGATGCCTTATTTGGCGGTAAAAACGGACACGCACGTAAGTGTTAGTGCATGCGTAGGCCAAGAAGCTTGCTGCAAGAGACCACGTGCAATTACTGTTTTCGTTTGCAATGACGTCGTATGACAACATTGCTTAAGTCCTACTATAAATAACATTACGGAAGGAATGCTGGGAATGACTTAATTTATGCAAGATAATAACCACCCAACTTCACAAGATTCTAGGTGCGAAGTGTACAAAACGTGCACAGATATGTATGCAAAGCTTGTGGATTGGAAAACTGAAACGGCAAAACACTGCAGCTAGATAGTCTGTACTATGTATTTTTTGCTGAACAGTTGGTACCGCAACTTACGCGGTGCTTTCTGCAAGACAGGGAAAACACCTTGAATGCACTTCTAAATCGAATTCCAAGTAATACTACCAGGTTATAGCAGAAAACTTAAACATCAAACGATTATTCCCATGGCAGGGGTAAAATTTACACGTTTGTGATTATCAACGCATCCTGTTTTAGCGGGAAGTTAAAGGATTGGGTATTTACGGGAATTTTAACGAAATTAAGAGCAAGTTTCAATAATCGGCCCGATGCCGATTACTTAACCGATGATCGGTCGAACACTACATCTCACCTGGAAGTACGAGCCATGGTGTTTGAACCTAGTACCGTTTACGTACGTTCGGCCTCAGTTTTTAGTGCTCAACATACTAATCTTATGGTACCCATACCGAATGCGGCGGCTAGAGGCCCTGGAGTGCCTATTGTATTCCACTGGAGGCCCAATATTCCAGCCGCTGGGATATAAATGTTTTCTTTTCGACTAGTTGACATGAATTTTGTTTATGTTGGGATGAGTTACAGCTCATGCAGGCATTTATCCCCCCCCCCCCCCCCCCAAATTAATTCAGAGTTCTACGGATTTCCTGCATCATCAAAATCATGCAAATGTGAAAGTTGTCATATCAGTTGACATGTTATGTTCGAGCACTGCGCAATACAATATTGCAGTACATGGATTACGTCCTGTCGTAATCTCGTAACATTAAGGACCTAAGGTTAAACATTTGCCAAATGGTTATGCACACAAAGCAGGGACTAACAATATGATATGCTGAACTGCCGATGGAAGAAGCTGGTTCTGCCTGCCGCAATGATACTTCTGCCACAAGCAAACGGCTAAGACTTTAGCTAACCTGATTGATCAAAATTACGGCTATTAATTATGAAATCTTGTAAGAAATAAAACATACATAGACAAATTTTACACTCCAAAACTTTTTTCAAGGACATTTTCAGGACTTCATGACCTCATTTTTAAATTTAAGGACATTTCCAGGACTTTTCAAGGCTCACAAAAATTCAAGGACTTTTCAAGGTTTTCAAGGACCGCTACGAACCCTGATACAGTAACTGTACATCCATGGTGTCACTACTGTACAGAGCTGACAGACTGACTTTAATTATTACACTCTTGGGTGCTTTCTGGGCTGTTCCTGTGCCCTCTTTATCACTATTCCAGGTTACAGTACATGCAACAGAAGAAAAGAGGGGTATGTGACAAGATTGTGAGTAAAACATTGCTGTGATTCATTTAAATATTAAGTAGGCTAATAACTGTTCAATATTAAGTAGACTTATGACAACATTAAGTAGGCAGTGACTTTATAATGCAGTCATGAAAGAGGGATGCTCCTCTATATTGGTCTGTTTTTCTTCTCTGTTTCCAGATCTTTTGTGTTTGCTACCAGTTTTAACATATTTTCAAATTCAATTCATTTTAAATCATTGGAATTATACACAACACAAATTTGTGTTAGACACACCCCAAATTTAAAAACATGCATGTTAGTTCTTGCATGCATGTTTTCAAATTGTACTGTTATTACTGTATCATTCTTCTGGCAACTTCCTGGAATTTCTGCTTTAAGAGCCCACTCAGCCCATGAAATGACTCAATGACAATGATTTGGAGTCATTCTTTGACACTATCTATCAACAAACTAGAAAGCCAAAAGGCTTAGTAATTCTTTGCCGCCAATTTGAAGCCATTTTTTTTTAATAGTGCTTCTTAATGTTTTTCAAATTGACAGTGCTCCGTAATATACCCACAAACTATTCATGCAAGGCATCAAAGCTTTCTACTAGAACTAGGGTTCTGCTCATGGTATCACATCCACATACGATGTGTGAAATTTTGCAGTATCTAAGACTCCAACCATGGGAAATTTGTGTAAATATAATATTGAGACTTTGACCTGTTGTGAACCAAAGTGAGATTTGACATCTATCAAAAACTACTGGGATCATTTATTCAACATGCATCATCTACATGTCAAGTTTGAGGACCCTACAAGTTACCTTTCTTGTACAGTAGCACTATGCAAGCAAGTCTGTCAGACTTTGACACTGCTAACCCCAAATGACCTTTGACCTTCACCAAAATCGACTGGGAACACCATGTCAAGACGGCCAGCCCACACACTAAACATGAGCTTAGTCACATGCATTTTTCTTGAGATACCGTGTTTACAAGGTTTTGACCCTTTGACCTCTTGTGACCCCAACTGACCTTTGACCTCCACCAAAAACAATAGGGATCATCTACTCACTATGGCCAACCCACACACCACATATGAGGTTAGTCACACTTACCCTTCTTGAGATATCGTGTTTACAAGCCAAAGCGTCATATACACTCACACATACACACAACATCACCATCGCATAGATTCCTTGCCTGCCTTCAGCAAGGAATCAAAAAAACATTTATTTTAAAAAATTCTGCCTCACAAAAGAAGAATGCTCAAGTAAAATGGTACCCCTTTCAGTACAACAGGTGAAAAAGGTAAAAGATGTAAAAGTGCATGCCACAAATGACATCATCACAGGAACCCATGACTTCACAGTGTGTGTATTATAAGGCTAGTGTAAATTTTGCTTACAGATTGCATAGCATGAGACTGGCATTGGCCAAATAATTTCTGACTTATTTGAAAAATTTCTCAGTGTAATGCCAAAAATATATCAATCAAAATTTGAAATTCTCACTCCCAATTTCTCAAAAGAGGAATTTTGTCATTATTTACTCAAGCTGTCCCATTCATGTTACTGTAGGCCTATCAGTTTGAATTTTTTCTTCCAGCAATCTAGTCGATCTATGACTATAGGCAGCAATTCTTTCAACCAGAAAAAGAAATATTTCAACTCACATTCAATCAGATTGTTGAATAAGAAGACTGCATCTCACCTGGATTCCTTTGAAAGACATCCCTTCCACGTAAATTTGTCACAAACATTAATGCGGAAATCATTTAATAGTGGATCTTGTACTAGCATATACTTCAAAATGCATGAAGTTGAAATAGTATACTTCCTTAAATAACCAAAATATCAGCTAGTCTCCTTTCCAACTATGATCATTGTTCCTTTTCAAATTTCCTTGTCAAATTGCAGCATCAGGACATGCATCTGAAACAACACAGAACTTGAATCAAAACAACACAGAACTTGATGGTTCTACCCTGTATCTTCACTTTGTTTGTACCAAATATGTAATGTAAATACAGTATGTAATGCAATGTAGTATTTAAGCCACTGTGCAGAATAGTATAGAGTATTGCATATTGGCCTGTGTTATGAGAGAATCACTGCTTCCTCCCCAATAAAAATAATAGTTACATAACACTAGAGGACAAATGGATGCAGTTACATCCCCCAGGAGCCTGGGGTATTTCTCTGTGTGCATAACCTCTTACCAGGGAACTTCCAAACACTTCTATGATGTATACCAAACAAGAAAATTTTGGGCTTTACAAACCCTCCAGATGGCCTGACACGGAGTGAGGCACAACATGTAGGCCCACTTGTTAAAGATGGAAAGGAAGAATTATTTGAAGGCGGTACCTTACCCTTATGGCATACAGTATGTGTAAGAATGGTATCCAGTGTACAGTATGATTGCCTTGTTTTCAGTAAGTCAACCATCCATCCCAAAGGCAGAAACGGTCTTAACCTAACACAAGTCACATTTGAGTTTGTCATTGAGGCGTTCATTTCATCTTCGAAGCGAAATGCAATAAACGAGAGTGCATATGGTATCCAATTTAGTGAAAGTAGGCATTTTGAACTTATACAGTAACTTGATTTCATACCTGTGCACAAAATGTGTTTTACATTCATTCATGCATGTTTTCTTAGTTGTTACACATTTTATTGATTTACTGTTTTTGAAAGAAATACTTCAAAGTTTATTTCTGTTCAAACATTCTATTTTTTCTCAATTTCCTTGTCAGGATGTGAAAAATCTGGGGAGGGCCTAAAAAAGATCGGGGGGGGGTCTAGGCCCCCCAGGTCCTGCCTCCCCCCCCCCTGGGCTACTCCACTGTTTTTGAGTGTTCATTTCATTCTGGGGACTTAAAGTATTCTAAATGAGGGCACATTTTGCTAAACCCTTGCTGGACTCCTCACTTGTAAGACAGGGGCATTGATCTTGCAAGGCAGGGGCCAGGGAGCAAATTCTGAAGTGGGGGCCCTAATAACCAAAGCAGCCTTACCCCATATTCCCTAATATATGCCGGCAGGAGTGTTACATTTTTGAAAAAGGGGGTGCTTCTTTGAGGGTCTATTCTAATAAAAAATAAATTACCCAGGCTGGAACCTATGTTTCTAAGACTTCAACGTGTTGTGCGTGGATCTACAGTACATGTGAAAAGGTAAACTGTTTTTGACATTAGGCTACCTGTATTGTTGTAACTGTAACATTAGGCTTAATATGTGGCTTTGGCCTGTAGTGCGAGGAGGCCTTTGGCCTGAAGTGCAAGGAGGCCTCAGCTTTGCAGATGTTTAAATTTTTGAGGAGGGCCTTTATTAGAGGGGGGCATTAAATAGGGAATATATGGTATACAGTACTGCTCAAAAGTAACTGATGAAATGCGCTCTCATTTCCTGCAATCAATAGTGCTGGATGAGTGCAGGAATCTATTTTTCCGCCAAGCGCGCTCCACGCAAATGTACTGGGGTGTACCGTTGTGAAAATAAGCCTATTCCCCTACTGTTGTAGACTTACTGTACTTAACTCCTTAAATGAGTAAGAACGTAACGGGGAAATTCAGGAATATAAAGGACGGCTACAGCAGCAGAATATTCGTTGTAACAGGGAGTTGGTTGAAAGCATCTCTCAATCTAATTGTTGTTTTAGCATGGGTGTCTTTGTTAGTCAAAACAGTAGTACCAGATGAGAAAGTTATTTTCACGTGAGCCAGTATTGGCAATGGGCCATACGTACAGTCGCTCACAGCAATTGCTATTCTTAACTTGCATGGCGAAAGTTACTTTCTCATCAGCGATATCCCTGTCACTACAGTAGAACAGCTTACTGACCACTGGGCAGGTTTCTTATAAAATGTCGCAGCCATGGTTTTCACTCATCATTTTTTTTTAGGAGTCACTGACTCTTTAGAATAAATTTTCAAGAGTCCAAACAAAAAAAAGAAGGGGTCAAAATAACCTGAGTATTATGCAACAAACTTTATTCCTGTGTCATGTTTTTTTTTCTGTATCTGAGGCAACTATGAAACCTTCAGAGTCGGTACCTCTTAACTACCAGGGAAAGGATTTGTGCCAAGTATCTTGCCATCCCCTTGTGGCATTGGAGAGGTTGGATCCTGCCTTAGGTGCCTCTTCCCCCTCTCTCAAAGCCTGCATAAGTTGGTTTTTATTTGGCAGTTCATCGTTTGAAATTAGTGTCATTTAATTCAGTTTTTGCCTGCTTTCATTTTGGGGCCAAGTACTGTACAGTATTTCAGCATTGCCATTATTAGTTCAGTCTTAGACCTTAATTTATCCTCCAAATTTAAGCCTAATTCTTGTCTTTTCTAAAATGAGAGACATTTAAATGCACAAATGCAAGTTAATTCGTGGGTACAGTAATCGCTGTCACTTAGTTCTTACAATATGACTAACACTTACATCGATGTCTGTGCTATGTATTCAATACACATGCACTCGTTTCGAGTCCTGTCCAAATCACGTACCCTACCTACTGTAGCTGCTTGCAGCCGAGGCGTAATGTACAGTATTTACATGACAAGTTTTTTATTTATATTTATAGAGCATAATTACTGAGAGCTGGAAAATGTCTCACAGAAAAAACTTGGAAACTGTGCCGCATTTTCTGCGTAAATTTGCACAATGAATGTTGGAGAAATTGCTTTATCATTTACCTGTACTGAATGTTGAGGTGGAGAAAGCTGTGCATATCATTTTGACCCCAGAGGTTTTGTGTCTGGGCATCAAAATCAAAAGTTGTGCATCATTGACGAGGGTGCCCAAGTCAGTGAAATCACTGGCAATGTATCCGTAAAATGGTGCAATACTCCATATGGTTGCAAACGTTTAGCGTGAATTTCACATGCAGAGAATTAATGCAAAGTTAGCGTAATTGGGGTACTGTAGCTGTTCCATATATGTGATGACTGCAACAAGCATTTTACAATTCACTCTACAGAATTGGAGGTGTGGAACACTGCGATGAATATGTTGTTTTAAAGTCTAGGCCTATAGGAACTTCTTTTGCTATGACTTTGCTATTTTTTATAAATTAAGCAATTCATGACATGACTTGTGACTTGCTTATATTTATTATTATTATTATATCAAGAAGGCTCGGGTGAAAAGTAGGCCTATTTGGATTTCTAGGGAGGTACTCAGGGCAACTAGGAAGAAACGTAAGTGTTGGCGACTTTATAAGGCCAGCAAGGATTCTGATGACTTAAGTGCCTACAAGAGTCAAGAGGTCTTAGTTAAAAATTTGGTTAAGGGCACTAAAGCTAGGTTTGAAAAAAAGTTGGCCAGTGAGGTTAAGATTAACCCAAAATCTTTCCATGCCTATGTTAGGTCTAGGCAGCATGTTAAGGAGGGGGTTGGGCCACTTCATGATGTGAATGGTTCATTAGTTAGTGATCATCAGGATATGGCTAATTTGTTAAATGATTATTTTGTATCTGTTTTTACCAAGGAGTCATCTGTCATGGGGATTTGTAGGGGTTCTGATATCCCTTATTCAATGAGTGACATTGTGTTCTCTGAGGAGCTGGTTCTGAAAAAATTAAAGAGTTTGAAGACAAGTAAGGCTCCTGGGCCAGATGGGATCCATCCCGCCATCCTTCATGAATGCTCTGAGGTTTTATCAGTTCCACTATCAATTATTTTTCAGACATGTCTTGACTCAAATTTTGTTCCTACTGACTGGCGGGTTGCTAATGTCACTCCAATTTTTAAAAAGGGGGATCGGAGTTCACCTTGTAATTACAGGCCAGTCAGTTTAACTAGTGTTGTGTGCCAAATTATGGAATCCTTAATCAAGGACTGTTTGCTAAAGCATCTCTTAGACAATGGGTTACTCAATCTAACTCAGCATGGTTTCCTACCCAGTAGATCTTGTGTTACAAATTTGCTAAGCTTTCTTGAGGATGTTTCTTTGTCTCTCGATTCAGGTTCCAGTGTGGACGTCATTTACCTTGACTTCCAAAAAGCTTTTGACAAAGTACCTCTAGGTAGACTCATGGTAAAATTGCATAGGTTAGGCATCATAGGCAAGTGCGCTCAGTGGATCAATTCGTGGCTCAATGGTAGGTCTCAGAGAGTTGTTGTCAATGGAAATTTTTCTTCCTGGAAAGAAGTCTCAAGTGGTGTACCACAAGGTTCTGTTCTTGGCCCACTTCTTTTCTTAATTTTCATAAATGATACTGATAGCTCTATCACTTCCAGTATAAGTAAGTTTGCTGATGATACAAAGCTCTATAGGAAGGTTGGAGGAAAGGATGATTCTTTATTGCTTCAGAAAGATCTGGATAGATTATTTTCATGGTCTCAGACTTGGCAAATGTCTTTTAATGCTGATAAGTGCAAAGTCCTCCACTTTGGTTCTAAGAATCCCCACCATGATTATACTATGAATGGTACTAATTTGAACAAAGTGACTTCTGAGAAAGACCTTGGTGTAGTTATTACAGGAGATTTAAAGTCATCTAGGCAGTGTGCAGCTACTGCTGCAAGGGCAAATAGGGTGCTTGGGTTGATCAGGAGGAATTTTAAGAGTTTTAGTAAAGAAATTGTGCTAAATTTGTATAAGCAGCTGGTTCGACCCCATCTCGACTATGCTGCACAGGCCTGGAGTCCCTTCTTTGAAAAGGACAAATTGCTTTTAGAGCAAGTTCAGAAGAGAGCTACCCGACTCATACAGTACTGCCCAAAAGTAACTGATGAATCGCGCTCCCGTTTCCCGCAATCCATAGCAGGATGAGTGCGGGGAATCTATTATTCCGCAGAGCGCGCTCCACGCCAAAGTCGCGGGGGTGTACCGTTGCGTTCTGTGGTTTTAACAAGGATATTCGCCTATTGTTGTACACTGACAAAGCTCTTTAAATCAGTAAGAACGTAACGGGGAATTCGGGAATATAACGGACGGCTGTTAAAGCAGCGAAATATTCACTGGAAACATCTCTCAAGCTGACTGTTTTAGCGCGGTGTATTTGTGAGCCAAATTGCACAGCAGTTATTAATATGATAGTTGTATTTACGCGATCCGGTATTGGCAATGGGCCGTACGTACACATCGATTGTTAATCTTAACTTGCACGGCGAACGTTACTTTTTCATCAGCGATATCTCTGTGACTACTTTAAAACAGCTAACTGACCGTTGCGCAAGTTTCTTATAAAATGTCGCAATGCATCCGTAAAATGGTGCAATATCTCCGTATAGCTGTACAGTTGCTAACGTTAGCAAGTGCAGCAAATTCAATTAGCTAGCTTATATGCGATCGATCATTGCGCGGTGACTGCTGCAACATTCATTATGCAATTCACGCTGCGGAATCACTTACTTGTGCGGGACAATGCGGCGAATATGTCATTGTTTTAAATTTTAGGAACTTCTTTTGCTATGTCTGTTTTCTATTTTGTATGTAATAAGCAATGCATAGGCCAAACGTGACTTTTTTATTTTAGACGAGAGACGAGCGATTCTTGTCGCAACTTGATCGTGACTTACAATAGACTGTATACTGTTGTACATGTAGGCTAAACATAACGTTAGGCCTACGCCTACGGCTGACCTTAAATCGACGGTACTTCGATCCTGACGTCACTTACGTCACAGTTCACCAAAAGGCACTTAACCGCGGGAAACATCATTCAAAACAACAACAACAACAGCAAAGTGCTGAGTAGAATCGTGTACAGTCTAGTTAGCCTGTAGTGCAGAACGATGCAGTCCTGATATTGGGCATATGGCTTTGAACTTTGAAAAATTTTGAAAACAGCCCAGCCTGAAATTAAGAACAGTTTTGACAGGTCCAAGGAACGCCAGATTACTGTCGAGAGGCTATCTATATATGCAATGAATCGTAAAAAAGCACCCAAGAAACTGTGCATGAATAATCACATGTCCGGATTGCGCGAAAATGGAAGAGTAGGGTAGATGCTAACGTTAGTGCTACCCACTGCCACAGTACTATTGCTAGGCCTACCTTAGGCTAACTAACGCAAAAAACAGGGACGAAAGTTCTAAGCACCTGTAGACTTATGTGACGTTGCAAGCCTGTCTGCATGGGGCTTGGTGTCCCAATCAACTTAATAAAATACTTGTAACAGAATGAAGTACCAAGCTTGATGCTTGGGATCTCAGTCCAGCTGTTTAAGAATGAAGTAGGTCTACAAGCACAAGTACATGTTATGGAATGAAGTACCAAGCATGAGGCTTGGTATCTCAGTCCATTTAATGTAAAACATGTTATGGAATGAAATACCAATCTTGAGGCTTGGTATCTCAGTCCATTTAATGTAATACATGTTATGGAATGAAGTACCAAGCATGAGGCTTGGTATCTCAGTCCATTTCATAAAAAACATGTTATGGAATGAAGTACCAAGCATGAGGCTTGGTATCTCAGTCCATTTAATGAAATACATGTTATGGAATGAAGTACCAAGCATGAGGCTTGGTATCTCAGTCCATTTAATGTAATGCATGTTATGGAATGAAGTACCAAGCATGAGGCTTGGTATCTCGGTCTTTTTAATGTAATACATATTATGGAATGAAGTACCAAGAATGAGGCTTGGTATCTCAGTCCATTTAATGAAATACATGTTATGGAATGAAGTACCAAGCATGAGGCTTGGTATCTCAGTCCATTTAATGTAATGCATGTTATGGAATGAAATACCAATCTTGAGGCTTGGTATCTCAGTCCATTTAATGTAATACATGTTATGGAATGAAGTACCAAGCATGAGGCTTGGTATCTCGGTCTTTTTAATGTAATACATGTTATGGAATGAAGTACCAAGCATGAGGCTTGGTATCTCAGTCCATTTAATGTAATGCATGTTATGGAATGAAGTACCAAGCATGAGGCTTGGTATCTCAGTCCATTTCATAAAAAACATGTTATGGAATGAAGTACCAAGCATGAGGCTTGGTATCTCAGTCCATTTAATGAAATACATGTTATGGAATGAAGTACCAAGCATGAGGCTTGGTATCTCAGTCCATTTAATGTAATGCATGTTATGGAATGAAGTACCAAGCATGAGGCTTGGTATCTCGGTCTTTTTAATGTAATACATATTATGGAATGAAGTACCAAGCATGAGGCTTGGTATCTCAGTCCATTTAATGAAATACATGTTATGGAATGAAGTACCAAGCATGAGGCTTGGTATCTCAGTCCATTTAATGTAATGCATGTTATGGAATGAAATACCAATCTTGAGGCTTGGTATCTCAGTCCATTTAATGTAATACATGTTATGGAATGAAGTACCAAGCATGAGGCTTGTTATCTCAGTCCATTTAATGAAATACATGTTATGGAATGAAGTTCCAAGCATGAGGCTTGGTATCTCAGTCCATTTAATGTAATGCATGTTATGGAATGAAGTACCAAGCATGAGGCTTGGTATCTCGGTCTTTTTAATGTAATACATATTATGGAATGAAGTACCAAGCATGAGGCTTGGTATCTCAGTCCATTTAATGTAATACATGTTATGGAATGAAGTACCAAGCATGAGGCTTGGTATCTCAGTCCATTTAATGTAATGCAGTATGGAATGAAGTACCAAGCATGAGGCTTGGTATCTCAGTCCATTTAATGAAATACATGTTATGGAATAAAGTACCAACCATGAGGCTTGGTATCTCAGTCCATTTAATGTAATTCATGTTATGGAATGAAACACCAAGCATCAGGCATGGTATCTCAGTCTTTTTAATGTAATACATGTTATGGAATGAAGTACCAATCATGAGGCTTGGTATCTCAGTCCATTTAATGAAATACATGTTATGGAATGAAGTACCAAGCATGAGGCTTGGTATCTCAGTCCATTTAATGTAATGCATGTTATGGAATGAAATACCAATCTTGAGGCTTGGTATCTCAGTCCATTTAATGTAATACATGTTATGGAATGAAGTACCAAGCATGAGGCTTGGTATCTCAGTCCATTTAATGAAATACATGTTATGGAATGAAGTACCAAGCATGAGGCTTGGTATCTCAGTCCATTTAATGTAATGCATGTTATGGAATGAAGTACCAAGCATGAGGCTTGGTATCTCAGTCCATTTCATAAAAAACATGTTATGGAATGAAGTACCAAGCATGAGGCTTGGTATCTCAGTCCATTTAATGAAATACATGTTATGGAATGAAGTACCAAGCATGAGGCTTGGTATCTCAGTCCATTTAATGTAATGCATGTTATGGAATGAAGTACCAAGCATGAGGCTTGGTATCTCGGTCTTTTTAATGTAATACATATTATGGAATGAAGTACCAAGCATGAGGCTTGGTATCTCAGTCCATTTAATGAAATACATGTTATGGAATGAAGTACCAAGCATGAGGCTTGGTATCTCAGTCCATTTAATGTAATGCATGTTATGGAATGAAGTACCAAGCATGAGGCTTGGTATCTCAGTCCATTTCATGAAAAACATGTTATGGAATATAGTACCAACCATGAGGCTTGGTATCTCAGTCCATTTAATGAAATACATGTTATGGAATGAAGTACCAAGCATGAGGCTTGGTATCTCAGTCCATTTAATGTAATGCATGTTATGGAATGAAGTACCAAGCATGAGGCTTGGTATCTCAGTCCATTTAATGAAATACATGTTATGGAATATAGTACCAAGCATGAGGCTTGGTATCTCAGTCCATTTAATGAAATACATGTTATGGAATGAAGTACCAAGCATGAGGCTTGGTATCTCAGTCCATTTAATGTAATACATGTTATGGAATGAAGTACCAAGCATGAGGCTTGGTATCTCAGTCCATTTAATGTAATACATGTTATGGAATGAAGTACCAAGCATGAGGCTTGGTATCTCAGCCCATTTAATGAAATACATGTTATGGAATATAGTACCAACCATGAGGCTTGGTATCTCAGTCCATTTAATGTAATACATGTTGTGGAATGAAATACCAATCTTGAGGCTTGGTATCTCAGTCCATTTAATGTAATACATGTTATGGAATGAAGTACCAAGCATGAGGCTTGGTATCTCAGTCCATTTCATGAAAAACATGTTATGGAATGAAGTACCAAGCATGAGGCTTGGTATCTCAGTCCATTTAATGTAATACATGTTATGGAATGAAATACCAAGCATCAGGCTTGGTATCTCAGTCCATTTATATGTATTAAGTTTTTATATAAGACATGTTTTGGAATGAAGTGCTGTACCAAGCATGAGGCTTGGTTCCTCAGTCTTTTCAATATAACATTTCTTTTTAAAAGAAATTTTTAGCTTGAGGCTTGCTATCTCACTCCATTCATAATTATATTTAAGGCTTAGCACAGGCATTTTTGGCAGCAGAGGCAAGGTGGTTGCAATTAAACGACTGTTATCCTGCCCAAAAGAAAGCATAGTAGCACCATTTATTGGGTTGGACATGTGTAGAATACTTTGGCCAAAAATGGCACTTCCCAGGGTTATAGAACCCATATAAATAATATTTTGAGCCTGCTTTCACAAAATAAAAATGATCACCTAAATGGCACATGAGCAAATTGTAAATTGATCAGGAAATTATCAGAAAAATTGTACCACTACCATTTTGGGGGAAATACTGTGGGCTCATGCCACACATACAGCTGCACTGTGTGCATATGAGCACTACCAGGATCTATAGTGATTGAGGATATACAGTATCTGAGATTAAATATTCTGTCTATGAATCCAGAATGCCACCATCAGTTGGCTCGTAGCGCACTAGAAAAGCTCTCCCTGAACACCAGAAATGGCATTTTAGAGACCACTTGAATACAAAGGCATATTCTGTGGACAAAATTTGTTAATTTCAGAATACCGTATGTAGAAGAATTTTCTCTTTCAGTCGGTGATAACTTCATATCAATAGCATATAGCAATCAGAAGATACAGATTTTTAAAGTAATGCATTTTTTTTCATGAAATTTGGTGCATCATGGGAAATCTGTGATGCCATCGCGGCACATTAATTTGACTTTAACACCACTCTCCACTCCTACATAAAGGTCATTAATAAGATATGCCATTAAATTTATTTTGATATACCATATTGAAGAATGTTTTCAATGATTGTGCATAGAATTGTTTGAGGGGCACATTTAAGCATCACATGGCACTGACTCGAAACAGATTTTGTTTAATGTGCTATGGCACTGGCCCTTGGTAGAGTAACATTTTGGACGGACATGTAAGAAACTTGGGTGGATGTCATATTTTGTATGTGGATGCATTGTGGTCAGAAGATGGTCCCTATCGTTTTGGGGAAAAGGTGTTCCCAGTGTTTGTTGGCAGAGGTGAAAGGTCATCTGGGGTCACCAGATCACCAGGTCAAAGTCTGAAAATCCCTTTAACAGGGTATCAGATAGGAAAATCGGATAGATTTCATATTTGGTATATGGATGCATTATGGTCAGAAGGTGGTCCTGTTTGTTTTTGGTGGAGGTCAAAGGTCAGCAGGGGTCAAAGTGTGTAAATCTTGTTAATTCAATATATCAAGATAGCTCTCTTTCTGTCTGTTTGTCTCTCTACCTTTCTTTCTATAGCTTTCATGGATCTCAAAGGTCATGTGGGGTCACTCAAGGTCAAAATGTGAATGAAAACGTTGTTAGGGGGTAACACGTCTCAAGGTAGGAAACTGAATGAATGCATGTTATGGTGAAAAGGTGTTCCCAGATTTTGTTGGTGGAGATCAAAGGTCATCTGGGATAACAAAATTATTTTTTGAACATGCTAGTATAACATTTGAGTGAGATATGGTACATGATGCCATTATTTGAAATGGAACATTTATGTATCATCGAAACCTCAATGCATTTTTGCATTCTGTTTTTTTTTTTTTTTTACAAAAATTATTATTTTGCTATGACAAATGATTAATTTGCATTAACAAAGTAGTTACTTGTACCAAACTAAAAACTTGTAGAAGTGCAACAATAGGTTTGTAGTAATATATTATTAATAAGTCACAATAAAATAATGATTGTAATAACTAATCGATAATTTATCATAACAAATTAATAATATTTAATCACACATTAAATTTTGATTCCTTGCCATAGGCAGGCAAGAAATATATGAGATGGTGATGTCATGTAGGTGTGTGTGTGTTTGTGACACTTTTGCTTGTAAACATGATATCTCAAGATATGAACAGCAGACACTTTTCATATTTTGTATACAGATTTGTCATGTTGGGAAGAACAAACTTATTGTTTGTGGTTGGAGTCAAAGGTCATGTTAGATCACCAGAGGTTACACCACCGTCAAACCAAGTAATTGGCTTCAATTTTCAAATTTTTGTCCCCCTAAAGTGTTTGAAGTTTGCAGCTTACACTCATTTTGCCCCCTGGAAAGATTCTCCTCCCCTCCCAAAACATTTGCTCCCTCCAGCGCCTTGCCTGGCCACAGGCATGGAGGGCTTGTTATCACAATTTCTCAAGACAACAGTGAAGAACAACTGTTATATTTGGTTCATAGATGTGCTATTGTTCTTGGGTGGATGTCAAAGGTCATTTGACCTCACAGGCACTAATTGTGTGAAAATCCTCTCAATGGATTGTAGGGTCACCAGAGTTCAAATCCAGCATCACCAGAGGTGACATGCCAGGTCACCAGATGTCATATGCCAGGTTGCCAGAGGTTAAATGTCAGGTCACCAGAGTTCATGTGCCAACTCAACAGAGTTCAAATGATTATGTCACATAAGTTTACAAAGGACGAAAACTTTGGTATGAAGATACCTTTAAGTAGGAAAGTTGGAAGAATTTCGTAATTGGTATGTGGATGCAGTATGGTTACCCACAAAACCTTAATTGTTTTGGGGAGGTCAGAATTAAGTCAGGTGGGTTGCCAGCCATCAAAAGGTGAATTTTCCAAGAATTGCCAAGATTATCATCTGAGGTCACCAGAGGTGAAAAGGCAAAATTTCTAAAGTTTTCTTTTCTGCAAGGGATCACTAAAGCCTTTTTGCTTTCTGGTTATAAGCAGTTCATATCATACGATGTGGTGCAGTGTCAGTATCCAAAAAGAGTGCAATAAGGCTCAGTTGTACTAGCTCTTGTAGTTTCCTGTATTGTGCCATCTATTAAATGTAGAATTGGAATAAAATTTGTAAAAATATAAAATCTTGTGCCCATGCCTAACAGTAGAAATGATCACTATTGTCACTTTGTTCATGTGTTCATGTTATTGGTTGAATGATTTCATATTGTTAGCTGATAAATTGAACAAATGTTTAGCAATATGGGGTAACTGCAAACCCCTTTTAGTCTTGGAAAGCAGAGATTAGAGTCTGTGAGACCAGAAATAGGGTTCAAAAGATGGAAAGTTGTGAGATGGAAGATGAAATGAGGGTCCTCTAGAACAAAAAAGAGGAAACCTCAAAATGCACTGAACCGCGTGAAACACTGCTGCACAAAATCTACGGCAAATTTCCCAGAGTCCATTGTTCCCAGGGTTTCATATTCCCAGGCTGGGAATCAGTGGTGGCACCAGGAGGTCATGGGGGTATTTTCCTCTTGCAGAATCCCACCCCCCCCCCACCCCCAGTTTCCCCCAACTCTGAACCAGATGTAACTATCCTAAGACATAGTTTATCCCAGAGATGCTTAAATGTTAGAGGTTCTGTGGATTTTGTGCCTGGATTTCACCAGTGGTCCTAAGATGGGCCATGCAAAACCCGAACTTTGTCCTCAGTATCATGATACGTGTGAACATTTTTTGCCCTCAACATTTTCCTTTATCCTTCATTTCCCTTCTCCTTCCCATGCTTGAAATCCTGGTTCAGTTACTGCTGGGAACATTGAAAATGTGGAATAACAAACCTTGAAATCAACCATTCAAGTACAATTAATCAAAAATGGGGGACATTAAGGTATCATCAGAATCACGAAGGGATACCTTTAGTCCTCCGTCTCATTGGTCCCCCCCCCTCCCCCCGTTACTTCAGTTTGCTTCATTAGTAGCTTTCCTAGGCTACAGTCAGAGCCATTGGGGTAGTGTCAGTGGTGTCACCAGGGGGAAGGGGGTGTCCCCAAGGGAAACCTTCCCTCCCAACTGAAATTTGGAATTTAAAAAAATATAGCCTACATCTTATGCAGTCACAGTGAGACTACCAGATTTTACGTGAGTTGATTCTGCCATTGAAAAGCGAATAAAGGCATCAATTTCCATTTTCTCCAAGTGAAAAAATTCCACCCCCTTCCCAAACATGCAGAAAATGCCATTTCCAATTCTCTGAGGGGTTGTGATTTTTCCTAATTTTCTGTACACCCCACAGCAATGGATTGCTTTTGGGCAGTATTAACGTTAGGTATTTCCAGAAGAGAATTGCTTCTGTCTATCAATCACTGTCGCTAAGTTCTGCTCCCCTTGACCCCCCCCCCCCCCCGACATGTCTAGTTCTGCTCCAGAATTTTGCAATATAAGGTTTTGAACTTTAATTGTGATGAAAAATAAAAATTGCCCCAGTAAACGATCACCTACCCTTCAAGATTAATTCTTTTATAGTCGAAAATCTGGCACCATTTGGTATTTCTAGTGCTTGAAAAATCAAGGCAAAGGTTTCACCACCCACTTGTACCTTGCCTCTCCCTCTCCCTCACCCTCCCTCTCCCTCACCAAAAACTCTCAATTGACATTTTGCCATCATCCACAGTCCACACCAGAAAAAACACCAGAAAAAAATTGGAAGTTTTTGGCTATGGGCCTTGTGCTGGGTCTGCTTCCCTCACAGTCAGGTCCAACTGGGTGTGTTCAACCTAAGGAACCGAATGGAGACTGAAGTGTTTGTCTTACAGCACACTCAACAGAGAAACATCAGATCAACCGTCTTCAATGTCAGTGACCTGACATTTTTAGGTCATATAGGCCTACTTTCTTTTCTTTAAAACCAAAAGCACCCGGTCAGCAAATTTAATGGGCTCGGCAACGGACCGTTGCAAGCCACTTCGGCGGTCCGTCGAAGAAATGTTAGGTGGCGTGCCAGCAGTTCTCCGACGGCGATGAAACTTGATTGCCCAAACATTTTAGCCGGTATACGATTTTTTTTACCCGGAGTGTAGCCAGCAGACCTCCAATGGTCGGGCCCTCTGGCGGTTCTTTATTGCCCAACCACCAATTCATGGCCGATAGAAAGCCTACAATGACGGACTGCTGGATATTGCTGACTGAGCACATACTTCATTCAGGCAAGAGAAACTGATTAGAGTACCAATATTTTACCATTTTGCATCTAGACACTGTTACCGCCTCCCCGATTGAAGACCACCTTAGATCCCTTCGTGTCCGTGTCCTCCTTTCCAGATCCCTCTCAGTGTGTCCGTGTCCTTTCCAGTGGCGTCACCAGACATTTCATTCTGGGGGAGGGGGGGCACTGAGGGGGCACAACGATTTTATGGGGGGGGGCATTGCTAGACTCCACTCATGGCGTCGGAGGCGCCACCGAGCGCGAAGCGCGAGGCTCAACGGGTGGGGTCCAGGGGCCCGCCTTAGGGCCCCTGGTGGGGTCCAGGGGCAAAGCCTCGTTGGGGGTCCAGGGGGCGAAGCCCCCGGAAGCTCCTGGGTTTTAGCGTGTTTGTGAGGTATTAAAGACGTTATTTAAGGGTAATTTTATTGACTTAACACTGGTCTAAAAGTTACCTCCAGGGTAACTTCAAGTAAGCCTCTCGGTAAAAAACCACTGACTCAACTACTAAGAGCTTATCCGGCTGAAATTTTGAAAATGGGGTAGATGATCTATAGAGAAAAAAGTTGATGCGCACTTCAATGTGAATTTTGGTGGGGGTCCAGGGGGCGAAGCCCCCGGAAGCTCCTGGGTTTTAACGTGTTTTTGAGGTATTATAGACGTTATTTAAGGGTAATTTTATTGACTTAACACTGGTCAAAAAGTTACCTCCAGGGTAACTTTCAAGTAGCCTAAGACTTTCGGTAAAAAACCACTGATTCAACTACCAAGAGCAGATCCGGCTGACACTTTAAAAAAGGGGTAGATGATCTATAGAAAGAAAGTTGATGGGCAATTCAATGTTAGTCTTAGTGGGGGTCCAGGGGGCGAAGCCCCTGGAAGCCCCTGGGTCTTTAGCGTGTTTGTAAGGTTTTAAAGTTGTTTTTTAAAAGAGTTGTTTTTACACTGGCCTAAAAAATTACTTACAGGGCAATTTCGTGTAAGATTTTATTTTGGTAACAACACAAACGTTAGTGAAACTACTCTCAAGAGCGTATCAGGCTGACAATTTGAGGAAGGTGAGCTGCACCGTGACTATAAAGAGAAAGAAAGGCAGTTGATGGGCAATTAGATGTGATCCTCTGAAGGAAAAATATAGGCTTAATCCTGCTTGAAGGGTTACCTGAGCTGTGCGCCACCTCCAATTGACGTAGTCGGAAGTGTGAAGAAAATTTTGAAAAAATGTAACCCCTCAGACAGCCGGAAATGACATTGCCAAGGTTTTTTGGGGGGATATTTTCATTTGGAAAATATGAAAATCTACTGCCTTTTCTTTTCAACAGAGGAATCGAATCCTAAAAAATTCATAGTCACACTCTGACTACAGAAGACATATTTTTTTGGAAAATCTCAAATCCCAGTTGGGGGGCACACGATTTTTTTAGGGGGGACGGGCCCCCCCGTCCCCCCCTTGGTGACGCCACTGGTCCTTTCCAGAAAACAAACATGCATGGTCACTTTGCGAAAAATGTAGGGGCTCCCGCGACCAAAAATGAGGGCAGGTTCGGGACCCCATGACCGCAATTAAAACCGCAGTGCTCGCGAGACCAGAAAATTAAAGATACCAGTGGCGCCGGTACTCAGGATTTGTATGTAAGCAGCTAGGGAAAGCAGTATACTGAAGAATCGTGGGCCTAGGGGAGATATATGACCTGGCCTTGGAAAATTTTGCAATCTGGTGGTATTTAAGGCTACGACCTTAAGAAGCAAATTCGTTACATACTTTGCATATTTTAGGTACTAAAATAAAAGGGCAGTGTAGTGATGGTCAGCTGGGTGAAAGGGTCTAAGGGGTGGGGATCCCTTCCGCTTTGGAATTTTTTGAAAAATTTGATCACAGCTAACATGCAATCTGGCGCTATGTGTGCTACATTTTGAAGTTAAATTTGAAGTGTTACAAAATGTGCATACTTTTCGGACCTTAACAATAATTTGGCGTCAGTGATGAGTGAACGTTGGGGAGATAAGGACCTCCTTAAAAGTTTGCAAGAAAGGCTGGAGTCCCTGCAAGCAATCTGGTGCCACGTCATATGCTAATTAACTTACGTTATTTACAAGATTTAAAAAAAGAAAGAAAAATCGGCAACCATCATGCAAGGAGAGGAGGCCCCGATGCCCTCTCCCCTTTCCGCGTACGCCTGTGAAGGATACGTTTTTAGTCTCGCGGACACCCCCATTTCCTTGACCACTTTGGTCACCCCACTTATAAATGAGCCTCTAGCCCTTCCCAACACCGTACTATTGAACATCCAATACATGTAAACAAGAGCGGCCCGGTCATTAATGCTTAGCAAGAGGTATAATGACTATTTACGCATGGAGGAAAGGCTCCATTCAAGTGCTCTCAGTTCTCAGGCTCCAGGCTGTTCCAGTCTCTGTTGTCCTTGTGATGAGTGCAGCTACTCAACTGAATGAGCGTAAACAAGTCATATAGTACTGTGAACACAGTTAGTGAGGCCAAGTTGTGTTGCTATGTTCGAACAGAGTTCGACAAACTTTTCTCATTTCCCGCGGTGTGTCTTAAAATAATGACGTCAGAATAAATTCTGACGTCAGGATCGAAGTACCGTCGATTTAAGGTTAGCCTACGCCTACCGTTAATTATGGCTGCCTACAAAACACTAATGACCGATTTAGCTTAGTCTTGCTGTAGGTAAACTGTAAGTAAAGACGTTCATTACTGAAGCGTGAGAGTTATCTCTCAACGATGTAACTGCTTAGGCATATACTAGCCTAACGCTAGGACTATCACTAAAAATTCTCAAGCCTAGCAAGAAAGAAATTGAATTGTTAGGTTTGTGATGGTAACCTTGATAATAGCCTGCCTATTTCTATGTCAATAAAATCACCGATGAGGATAAAAGTATTAGTATTAAAGTACTTAGCCTAGTATTAAAATGGGGTGTGGCACTGTGGTGCTAAGTAAGGCCAAGTTAATCCGGATTCACACAGTAATCTAACACAACCAGAATAGTAATGATATTAATAACAATAAAACATTGGACATGATGTTACAACAATGGCTGTACTCTTTGAGAGAGGGGTTTCAGCATGACCTAATGTTGTATATTCTGGCGTAACCCTAGTGACATACAACATATAAAGTTTTCAGAGAAATATGACCCTTGTGGTATTATCCCCATTCCGCAGAGAAATATAAAAATCATCCCAGCATCACAGTTTATTGACAGTTTATTGGTCCTGAAATGAAAAGCTTGCCTTGGTATGCAACAAAATCCTGTGCAGCTACTACAACAAAGAGTATAGTTTTGAATAAGCAGCTTATAGCACAATTGGGAACCTTACAAAGAGACCATGTCAATGTATTGGGAAACTCACCAAGATTAACTGTCACAATGCATAGCTTAGTTTTCTTGATGTTGTTTGATGGTGTTAAAACTAACATTTTACAGTTGTGTTTTGAAGGCAATTTATACTAACATATTTACAGATTTGGATCATTTTTCACTATCATAAACATCTGTTATTTTTTTAACGTCACACACAGCATGAAGCTAATACTGCTTGAAATCCTCCTGTTCTCCATTCAAACCTTTTACCCTTTATTTAGCTGAATTTTGGGTAGCCAAGTCACGTTATTAACACAAAAACTGAAACGGGTTTGGGCAAAGGTGTACCAGGGTAATTTTTGCCTGAATTTAGATGGCAAGTGTCTTCTGCAGGCCACCTCACATGTCCATGGGTAGGGGTAAGATTTAGTCATATAATTCATAAAAATAGGAGAGACATTGTGACTTTCAGTTTTCAGGGTTGGCAGCAAGGCACTGGGGGATCCCCTTGTTGGTAGCTTCCCCCCCCCCAAAAAAAATCATGTCCCATTCCGTACATTTTATACCACCAGGGGCACAAATCTCTGTTTGAGAGGGGGGGGGGGGGCGAAAATGCTTATGATGTGCCCATGAGTATTAAACTGTGCACGGGTGGCGGGCACCGCAAGCCCGAGCCCCGGAAGGGCCCCTGGTGGGATCCAGGGGCAAAGCCCCTGTGGGGGTCCAGTAGGTGAAGCTCCTAGAAGCTCGTGTTCTAGCATTTCCAAAGCTTCAGAAAAACTGTTTTGAACAAAAAGAACTGAAAAAAGGTGACCATATTTTTAGGTCTTCTCAAATTTTGGGGGGCCAAGTTATGATTTGCCCCCCCCACCACTTGATGGGCGAAGGCCCCCCTTGTCCCCCCCCCCCCCCAGGTTTAAGTCCCTGTATACCACTGTTTGTTGGCTAATAATTCACTCCATGTCTCATATGTCAAATGTTCATGTTCAGTGGTTTCACTGAAATAAAGCACAAATTGTACATCATAATTGGCCTAGTCACTGTTCCCTGGGTGGGATGGTCCCAGTCTGAGAATGGCCAAGTTTAAAATGCGGGAATTTCTTAAACCACGTTAATGATTGAAATTAATTGCCACGGTTAGACCTGGCTACATTTCCAAATCAAAATCAGGGATAGTGCCGGACTTCAACTTTTTTGGTGGCTGAGCAAATGTCGAATGCTCCAATTTGCTAAATATCTTGTTCAACATCACCACTTTAAAGAGATTTTGAATTTTTATCAATAAGTCTTGGTGGGTTCTAACCGTTGTTCCCGGGGTTAAGTTTTCAAGATTCAATGTTCCCTGTTTTCGTATTATCTCTATAATTTTGCAATGATTAATACCCCATTTTTCCGGGGGTTCGATGTTTCCAGAAGTGCGAATGTTCCCAAGATTCGGGGACGTTGAACCTTGGGAACAATGAACGCTGGGAAAGGAATCTGTAAGCTTTACCTTTCTTGTTTCAATTTTTGCCATAAATTTCCTTCAGTATATAAGCTCCAGATTTTCAAACTTATGTTACGAGGAAGCCATTTTTTTCCGGGAAATTACCTATAAATGTAGTCTGAGGACTTTTTTCAGCATGATAATGTTCAGAAACCCCACCAAACTATAAAAGTCTCACCTGCGACGTATACTTGATTTTCCTAAGAAGTTTCGATTCTTCAGTAACAATCGCCATATCATTCATAAAATCATTCTTTTCCAAAATAAACTTTAAATTTTCAAAAGTTAAAAAAAAAAGCAAAAGATGTTTTGAAAATCTTCCAATTTGTGAGCTTGCTTGATACTCTGTAGTCTGTACAACAAAAAACCTACTTCAACAGCCTGACATATCCTACTTGGTTTGACTTGATAGAAACCACCAATTTTTGGATTGAATTTCACCTTGCTGAAATTTTTTTTTCTTAAATGCCACTGAAACAAACTTTCAAAAATAAACACATGATTCTCCTCAATTCTTTGTTCAATCAAGTAAAACTGCTTCGGGCAAATTTCTAGTTTCGTATGGAGCCTTAGTACGAATTTTGCTCATGTCAAGAACAGATTGTCAATAAACAGCCCGCCCTTTTTAATGGTCCATTTAAAAGGCCAAAATTCCTAACAATTTCAAAACAAACTCCCAACTTGCAAATACCTGTATTTCATAAAATGAAACTTGAGCATGCGTAGCGTGCCTCAAAATCTGCAAAAAATGTCTCACCGGGACTCATTTACTCATCGCCTTTGAAATGCTGCCCACCACTGTCAGGGGACCTTGATTTCCTGTCGGGCAGATCCTGGTGTGACACCTGCTACTAGCATCTCCCACAACTGTCCCTAAAATTCATACTTACCCGTCATGACGCACAATCCTAGTTAATTGATCCATAGCATGTCCTGGTGAGCATACAAGACCCTAACTTTATCTAAACATCAGTGCATGCACTCTAAAATCAGTCAAATGGGGCTCTGATTGGAATCTTGTCAAATAGATAGTTTAGCAATATTTGTTTTAAGAGGTAGAAATGGCTCAAGAATTAACTTTTCATTTCATATAAGAGCAGAATGTAGTCAAAAGTTTTGACAAGATTTCATATTAGATTTTTTACGAGGGCATTTTTAGAATGAGCTATATGAGCTAAATTCTCCTCTTTTCAAAACTGGATTCCAAGCAAAGCACTGTCACTACTGAGAAATTGTGTTATACAGTATCCACGATGAAATTTTTGATTCGGGTGACCGTGGTAATTGGCGCCAAAACACGGTTTCTTGAATAAAACTAGAAGTGATGAATTATCAGTGCGTAAGGGACCCGGTTTAGCCAGCCGTTGGAAACTCCCCCTTTCCCCAACCCCCTATTAAACAGATCTTATGTTAAGCGATTTATCAGCCTCACAACTTTGCATCCGTCTTCTAACGAAGTCGGCTGAGGTGAAACTTATTCAAAACAATGATCAAAGTGTATGTTAGTGGGAAAACTTCAGAAACAATAACAAGATATTAGTATGAACAAATGTGCGAGTGAAATCATGCATGTATTTTTGAACAAGAAAAATTAGAATGATTTGAAATTCGACAGCATCTTCTTCATGTTTTCTTGATATATTTTTCTATGCTTGACTGACGAAGGGAGGTAACGACAATCAAAGCCATGCACTCTCTTGAAACCGTATGTTAGGCACACCCATCTCTTTCATTTTGGGACACCTGTGGAAAACAGTGAATAGTCAAGTTAATGTCACTTAAATATGATTCTTTCCCTGCCACTCTAGAGAGCCATACAAGTATGGGTAAAAGCAAATGCCCTGGGTTTTGTTAATGAACATAGGCTTAACTGAAGAAAATCTATAAATTTATAAAGAGGTAGAAACGTTATCTCAACGGCGTGTTGCATTTTGAAGACTATAATAAAAGTTTCCCACTCTTGTAAAGCAACTGCGGACTGTATCACTATGTGTTCAGGTATGCCGCGGCCATGTATGTTGCATGCAGGCTAAATTTGCTAAGACTACTAACGGTCCGATAAAAATAATTTGTCTGGTACTCTTGGCCTCAAACGGCAAAAGTATCTTCGATATTATCATAAATTACGTAAAAAAAACCTCCGTATATTATGCGGCAAGATGAGCGGCTTTCTTCGCAATCTTTCCATTCTGAAGTACGAGCTACGAAATGACTTCGCAGTCCGATGATTTTGGAACCAGCTCGCTTGCGCGGCAGGCGCTGCTTGATAGATGCACGTACGTACGTACTGTTCGTACATAAAATACAGTATAAAAGTGAGTGTTGTGTTTTGTGGACGAATATACTGTGTACATAGGCTAATTGCGGCGGAATGCTAGTTTTTTTCCGTGAGGGCTGCGAGCAGAAAATCTTTTTTAAATTTGTTTCAAAATAATGGTTTTTAAATACTTCGTTATGGGTTACGATGATTTGGTACACTTCACACGTCCTTTATAGCGCCGTATCAGAATTTTGACAAAAGGTTCAATAGCTGTTACAAGGAGCTGTTATTTTGGTTGGTGTCGTGTGCGCGACCCATCTCCAAGAACGTGAAAGGGCATTGCCGTTCGTTTTCCCTTCGCTATGCAATTGAAAAACTTCTGCGGAACGAAACTACCTCCTGCAAAAACATGTCACGTATGAAAATTTGCGACATTTTACAGATGCATTGCGCCTTTTGGCAGTCTGTTAACTGCACATACGTCCGTGCGCTGCTCTCAGCATTTCACCGACGAATAAGCTAAACGAAAGTCAACGATCGCCGTTAAGGAAATTTGGCACTTCCCATGAATGGATTTCGGGGCCAAGATTTAGGCCTAAAATATTTTTGACTAGAAGACTTAGTGTCTTCTTTAATCAAAACTATTCACTCATTCAACCGTATAAGTTTCCAAGTTGTTGTGATGAACCTCCGAGAGTTGACCGTGCATGAATAGTCACACAGATAAACACTCTTTATAACACGTAACGGTAAATTTCGCTTACCGTTACAGTCAGCAAACACAATAGGTAGTATAATGGGAGTACACAGTGAATGGGGTCTGCTGCACTATGAATGGAAGACGGACTGCGTGGATTGCGGGGGCTTTGTCTCCCCGCAATCAGAGCGTAATTTCGGATTAGAGCGCACTCTTTTTTCCTCAGTTACTTTTGAGCGGTACTGTACCTGAGGTTAAAAATCTACCTTATTCCCAAAGGCTTAAGCTGCTTGGGCTTACCACTTTGGAGCTGAGAAGGATTAGGGGGGACATGCTCCAGGTATACATATTTCTATCTGAAGGGAATCCTTTGTTAGCTTGCAGTTATTTAAAGGTCCAGAGTAATCCTCGGGTTAGAGGCCATTGCAAAAAGCTTGAAAAGTCTTTTGCTAGAATTGACATTAGGAAGTTCAGTTTCTCTCATAGGGTTGTTAGTGAGTGGAATAGCCTGCCTGAGTGGGTTGTTAACTCCACATCAGTGCACCGTTTTAAGGTTAATATTGACAAGTTTTTCCATGACTGTGGTAGAATCTAATCTTTCTGGGCTCTTTAGGTGTTGGTGGTTTGCTTTGTTTTGGGGTTTTTTTTGGATTACAGGGCATCTTATGGGGCCTTTACAGCCCTCCTTTGCCCTTTAAACTGTTATGTTATGTTATGTTATGTTATGTTATGTTATGTTATAAATCAAAGACAAGAGCCCAGCAAGTCACTTGGCAACTTCAATTTCATTTTTCGAGCTTGGAGTGGCGTGACTTACCTTTCCATGAACATTGTACTGTGTCTTGGTATATATGAAACAACATAGAGAGCGCCTGTGATTCAGCCCTGTTCCTAAAATTTCCAGCCTATTTTGGTCCTATCTCACACTCCCCAAAGTAACTTACCATTCCACCATAGCAATAACCGCCATGCCGGAAAGGCATGTTTTCAATGGCTGTATGACCACATTTTCTATGGCTGAAAGCACCTAGGCTATGGCGGAAAGACAGGGCCCCAATCTGGACATAGCAACACAGGGGCCTTATCATGGTTAACACATTACATGTATTGTTAGGTACAGGAGGCCCAACTTAGCAGATTTCCTCATCAGTTAGCACACACTTAACGCTAGCATTGACAATTAATCAATCCAGGTTATTACTAGCCTAGCATTAGTAGCTAGCCTACATCATCTCAAGCTTATTAAGTTAGGCCTAGGCTTCCACTTTTCTCTCTATGCAGTAGGCTAGCTAGGCTAGGTTCAAGTACAATCGTCGTGCGTGGCTATTGACCCGGACGCATCCGGCTCCATTACCAAATAAAATTACTTATTGTCCTAGACGCAGACTGTTGGCTGTACGTAAGAAGTATACATACAATGTATGTAGGCCTAGTGTACACTACAATGGTATTGGGACAGTAACTTTACAGAGTTACTTGAAGGCAGCTTGCACAGTAAACAGCTTAAAGCTGAATTGGATGAACCATGATGATGCAGTGGAATGAGTTATCCAAAAGCAAAACACCTTGTATCTGTCAATGGAGGTTGTAAAACAGTTAAATGCTGGAAATGAAAGATTGAAAAAGTGCTCTAAAATTACATTCATATACAGTTGTCAATCGGCCCCACCAACTTCAATTCTCGGCACATTTCGCAAAATGGGTACTCAGTGTTAAGTTAGACATGTAGGCTAGGAAGAAGCTCTTAGTTAACGTACAGTACTGCAGTCACGCTTACAATTTTTTTTTCTTGATGCTACATCCCGAAATATGCATGAAAATATCAGCACGAAACCATCGGCTGTGCGAAACTGCCAAAAGGTCATAGGCTTACAGCGTAGGCCTATGTGTTGAACAGTACGTACGTCTTCCACAGAGACCTGCTTTCTAATTCTAAGCTGCGCTTCCACTTCAAAGTTCCAGCAGCAAGCTGTCCAATTGGTAAATCAGTACGCGTACGGACGTAAGTACGTAAGCACTAGCCACGGACTTCCTATATACAAGGATAGATCATGTAACGTTTACGTCCTGTCCGTAGATTGTCGCCATCTCATAGCGCTTGGGAAAGCGAACCAAGACAGCCGCGATAAAGATCAGCGTTGCTACTCTGGGCAGGGAGTTGCAACAGAATCGGCCCCATCTGGTGATCTGGTGAAATAAATTTGGAATCAGTCATTATCTGGTGAAATGCTGAAATCGGGAATGCATTTTCTGGTGAAATTGAATTTAATCTGGTGAAATTTCAGATCGTCCACCAAATCGTCCACTGGTTCGATAAAAGATCTCGAAGTGAGACCATATGGGGATCTCATACTCAGTCACTCCGTACCACATTAGCCAGGATGGAGTTCAGTTAAAAAAAAATAAGCGGAAAAGCCACGTACGCAGTCTAGTTTCCACAATCACGTGTGGATTTGGAAAAATCTAAGTGGCAACACTGAACACAGTCACTCCGTACCACATAAGGGAGCACACCACCATTAATTTCTCCATTGACTTACACACTATTTTGCCTTCATTAAATGCCCCCCCCCCCCCGCAGCCCAGTCAAAGTTCACACCCCACTAAAGCTACCCCTCACATGAAAGCCAGTGAGTTGGCCAATCATGGCATCACAAATTCACCATAGCATGACCGTTTAGATTTTGAGATAAAAGGGGATAAAGTTTTGGGTCTGTACACCCTACCCTATTAATCCGCAAGGTGACGGAAAAAACGTCTTTTTCACACCAAATTTTTAAACAGTCTAAATCACCTTCAGTTCTTCCCAATTTGGCAACACTCACACATTTACACGTCCTCTTTCATATCCCCGTGTAACAACCACATCTAATTAGTTTAAGCGTGAGGATGGTTTGGGGCTTATGTATAGACCATATACGGAGTCGGTCTGGTGAAATCGACCTCGATCTGGTGAAATTTAATCATCCGATCTGGTGAAATTGGAAAAAATCCGAGTGGCAACACTGATAAAGATACAATTTGCATGATTTCAAGCTCGTGAAAATAACATAACCATAACATAACAGGTTGAAGGGCAAAGGAGGGCCAAGGCCCCATAAGATGCCCTGAAGTCCAGGCCCTAAACATTTGACTCATCGAAGATCCAATGCCAGAGTGAGCGTGGATGAACACCGGCGAACTTCTCCTTCTCTTTTCGACTAGTGCTCAGAGGTAACGAGGCAGGCGTGTACTAATCTCTCCCAATTCTGCTCCCGGGACCGCCATTTAACGTCCCCATCCGACGGACGTGAGCATATCACCAGTCTTTAGCCACTTTCCCAAAGGCTGGAGGGGGTGGAGGTTATACTTGCTCTGCACCACTGCTCAACAGCTGAACTGAGCAAGCGGACAACTTCCTGAGTCGGACAACTTCCTGAAACGGACAACTTTCTGAAACGGACACCCAAATTCCCAATTTTGAAATTCACCAATTTTAAACCCCCTCAGCATCACTGTGAACAGCTATGCTGAACAAGCTAATTTTAGACCCCAGAAAATTTCCAAGTGGTTCCACCGGGATTAGATCCGGGGACCTTCAGCATGCAAGGCAGTACGCTCAAACCACCGAGCAGGATCTCCAATATTTTCACCAAACTTAAGTCTAGAACAGAAAAAAATATCTCATTCCGAAATGTGAGCAGTGATTTTGAGTTACCTTGTATTATTTCGAAAATATTTCAAGATTCTTGCAAAATCTGTCGATTTGAACCACTTGAGCAAGTCCAAACTTTTTCAAAAGTCCATAGCAAATAAGCCATCTTGGAACGCCTATATCCCACTTATATAAAAGCACAATCTACGGATAGGCTGTTCGGTCCATGTATGTATGGGATGCCCGTGGCACTGTTAAAACTGCACTATAATCATAGAGTATATCCTGCTCTATGCATAATACACCTTTCGCATATTCAGTCAGGTAGATGACCACTAACTCCAATACTCGTGCCTGGGAAAACAGACAAAGCGCCATAAAATTTTTATGGGATGTTGTTTCTGACTGTGTTACCGTTACAAAATATGATCATTTTTCCATTTGGATTTTGTAGAAAATGAGTTGAAATACTGACTGTGCAAAATTTAAGGCAATCTGACCAATGTGGTGCCATTTTTTTATTGTCTTACTCCGCTCCGCGGTGAAATGCGTTTTTGAGTAGCTATTGTTATTGCTGGAAACATGTCCCTATATCATTCAAGACTCTCTATAGCTCAAAATTTCAACGGCCATGGTAAAGAAATTTGAAAATGCCATGAAAGCCGAGATTGTGATTATTATGACAAAACAAAATTTCATGCATTAGGCATAAGGTTGCCTCTATACAATTTATACCCGACACCCCTTTTTGTTGAAGATGTTACAGCAAGGTCAACCCGACTTCCTATCATCAGCTTTCTGTCAATAGTAGCTGCCATGTCCAGATCTATGTAAACAAAGAGTCCCACTACTGTAAACCTCTTTCATAGAGGCAGAGACAGTTTATTCAGTGGAAGGCAAGTTTGCAACCAGAGCTGCCTCAGCAGACCAGGACAATATAGGCTTATCTCTTTGGACACATGTAGGCTGGTTTTGCAGGCACTGAAGCATGACGAATTGTGTAAACAAACAGTGGCCTGACTGCATAGAGGTAGCTTATGCCTAATGTGACTGTCGAAAAATGGGGAACATTCAAGCATTGCAACATTATTCGAGCATGTTTCGGACAGCATGGGATACGGTACCAATACTTTAGGATGCGGAAGAAAGAGGGTGCTTTTCAGTTGCTCTGAATCCCTCTCTCCGGAATTTTCACTTGAACGTCGGGCAGCTGCAGACTTAGGGAACTAGTTAAATCTGTATTCCAACTGATTTCCAATACCGCACAAGTAAATCGGTAGGCCTATAGGTCAAATAGACCAAATTTATAACTTTTTTCTTAAGTCCTTTTGACTCTCTGGCAAAGAGCCGTAATTCAGCGAAACCAAACTAAACCTATCCCACAATCCTTTGTAATTACTTTTTGGAAAAGGGTGAATTTGAAGGGGAAAAACATTATCACATGACTCCCAACATCCAATCATGAAACTAGACAGTCTACTACTATGTACCTGCGTTGCCAGCGTTGCCAGCGTTGCGTTTTTTGGAAATGTTTGGCGCGAAGATTTTTAAAAGGGACGCCAAACAGGATTTGGCGTTTTTTGTAAGTAGCCTATTACAACAACATTTCTTCCATTTTTACTAGATTTCCAGGAGAAATTAAAGAAATTACAACTGTTGTGACGCTCAGAATTGATAGTTTGGGCCAAATTTGCAGTTACACCGCAAAAATTTACAGTGTACCATTTAGCCTACTGTGAAAAAATACAATGAAGTATGCGCACGACTTCTCATGCCCCTCTGAGTGATAAATTTGTTGATGCTGACATGGACGTGTTACCAACGCTGAAGGATTTTTCGAATCTGGCGTTTTTTTCAGTCCATTTGACGCCAGATTTGGCGGTTTGTGACTTTGGAATATCTGGCAACCCTGCTGGCAACCCTGCTTCAATTTGGCCAGGGATGACTTGCCGTTCTTGCTAGTACTTGTGAGTGTTAACCTTAGTTAATTAGTAACACGTTTAGTCAGTATATTTTGGGGTAATATTTGCCAAAGGTAATGGTTTGCTTTGATGACTTTTTTGTAGTAATTTTTCCTTACAGTTATACCATCCTTTTATCAGACAAGGCCGAGGCCTAACGTTAGACCGAGCCTACACTTAATAATGTTAGAACTTCAATATACTTCAGGCTAAAACTAAAAGCTAGGCTAGCCTAACAGTTACGGCGTACAGCTAACGTTAGGCTAATGCATGGATCATTTCCGCGACTTCCATATTTTCATTGGGTGGGGCCTATTGACCCGGACGTCCGGCTGTATTACATGAGGTATCTCGTCTTATTGACCCGGACGGAACTTGTTTTTACTGCACATCTTGTATGTACCGAGTGTGCAGAACTGTCGCCGGCAATAGTGTAGGAATTGGGACACATTATTTTTCTGTTAAGTCTTTCCCACGTAGCCTATTGCTTCTGTGTAGGCTAACCGATACAGTTTGTACTGGTAGCCTACCCTAGCTTATGGTGTCTATCAGAATTTTTACGCCCTCTATTTAAAGTCGCAGGCTGTTTGAGAACTAGGCCTAGGCCTATGCATAGGCCTAGTTGAAACTAAAATTTTTCTAGGAATATCTGGAAGTGGAGTTGGAGTCGTTGTAAAGAGAAGAAATCATTTTGCTTGAGAACGACGCATCCCTTATAAAAAAAACCCACATAATTCCCACATTATTCCTGTAGGAAAATGAAAACTTCCTAGACCCTATAGGAATTTGCAATTCCTATTGGAAGTTACAACTTCCTACAGGAATTATGTGGGATAATATTCAGCCTGTGCGAGTTTCCCACATCAGAAAGTTGAATTCCCACATGAGAATGGAAATTCCCATATGGAAAGTTGAAATCCCCATTAGGGAAGTTACATTCCCACGTGGGGAGTTCAGTTTCTCATATAAGAAGTCAACTCTTCATGTGGGAAGTCATTTTTTGGTATGGGAAGTTAAATTCCCCATATGGGAAGGCACAAAATGGCTGTATGGATTGTGCAGTGAACAGCTTTGAAGGAAGTCTATTGT
Source organism: Holothuria scabra (assembly GCA_037179385.1). Classification (NCBI taxonomy): domain Eukaryota; kingdom Metazoa; phylum Echinodermata; class Holothuroidea; order Aspidochirotida; family Holothuriidae; genus Holothuria; species Holothuria scabra. The sequence goes on along the minus strand of CM074190.1, from coordinate 9,614,129 downwards.
GATTGGCTTATTCAAAGGCTCTGTCACAACAAAGGTCTTTTGAAAGGAGTCTTTGTATGGTACATGCACAGTGTTGAGCTGTATAGGAAAGCAAGTAGTGTACCAGTTTAACATTGTGTTGTATACAGCAGTTAGCAGTCAATAGTTAGCAAGCAGTGAGAGTGGATGCAAACTGTGCAGTTGTAAATTTGAGTGGAGGCTGTGGACTATATATGTGCTGAATACTATTAAGTAAGTGACTAAGTCTGAGTGCTGTTTTGTTACATGGACTGAGATATTTTTTATAAGGTGTATCCTCAGCAACTGGACTCTCATATTCAAAACACATGCAAGCAATGGGATGTGCTGTTAAAGGAATCAGTTATTGTGTTGCATACAAACTTCGACAAATTTCAAACATGTTATGTAACTCTTAAACAAGTTGCATCTAGTGGACTTTTCTTATGAACATTCGATCATCAGGATTTTGCACATGCCTTTGTCACAAATTATTCTGAAGAAGAGACTGCATGCATCAGAACACATGCAGGCAAACAAACTTAGATGAATTTCAAACATATCGATTCTCAAACCAGTTGCATCTAGTGTACTTTTATTTTGTACATGCCTTCACAAAATATTTTGATGAAAAACACAATTGTGTGTCCAGTTTGGCAAGAACTTTATAAGGGCCACTTCAAAATTCAAATCCAAACTTGTACAAGACAAAAATGAAATTTGTGGATAGCCTTAGCCTAGGCCTAAAATTTTTTCAGCATCCTCATGGAAAAGAATGAATTGTATGACCTTTTTTCTAAACGTCAAGTCTAGTCACCGACTTGTATTTTTTTACGTATAAGTAGTCCACTTGTCTATAGGTAAGCTCATGCTGAATGTGTGAACATCCATTCAAAGCACTGAATACTGTATACCTGTACGTACTGTAAGTACATATTAGTATACTAAAGTCTACAGTGAGAATGTTGCTCGGAAAGACGTCAACATGGCAGTAATGGGTGTCTTATTGAATTGAAAAAGACATTGATACTGTATAGTTTGACACTTTAAGGAAAAGTTAATGGAATCTTCATTTGACAAAAGTACCACTGATATCACATTCCATTCCATTACTGTACTTTCCACCTCCCAAAAAGATGTTTTCTTCTAAAAATAAAAGAGGCAGAAAATACCGTTGTTGAATGGCAGAAAGTAGCGAGGGCTGAAACTAACTGTAACTGCCACAAACAGCTCCCTGGCCTAGGCCTAGCATACTGTACCCCTCATTTCTCTCACACTTTCGACCAAGTCATTCCCAAACCAACTCGTCCCCAAGCCAAGTTGGCCCTAAGCCAGCTTGTCCCAAGTCAACTCGTCCCCAAACCAACTCGTCCCTAAGCCAAGTTGGCACCAATATGAAAAATTAGTGGAAAATAGTGACTTTCATTGATACTTAATAAATTATGAAACACAGTGTCTTTCTTTCAATGGACAATCCAGGTACAGTAGAAGTGTGAATGAATGGACCTTTCCTTACAATCTCATAGTCACACCAAGTTAGGCCTCGGCCTATAGTGTTTCACAGGGGCAAGGGAGCAATTTCACCCAGAGATTTGCTAGCTAGCCTAACCCCAAAGTGGAATAATTATGCAAATTTTCAGGTGACCTTTTACAAGCCAATAGCATGGCTATGCACATTTTACACAGAATACTTACCACTTACATTATTATATATTCGTGAATAATGTGAAGAATTAAAAGCAAGAAAGAAATACAGCACCAGATCGCATCCAAGGTAACTGCACCATTAAAAATTTTGCCAAGAGGAGGGGGGAGGGTGAAGTTGGTGAACCCACCCCTTAGATCAAATTTCCCTAAGATTCATACTTTCGAAGGGCGTTTACTTTACTTTTAATATTGTTACCAATAAATTTGATTGGGGAAGGAGGTAATTATAAGAGTACTGCAGTCCCCTCCTTTGGTTACCCACAGGAGGTTCCGGAGCCAGACCTGGGCCTACCTACAGCTGAACCACGATTTGACCTTCTTGAGATACCGACATTAACATTAGGCCTACTGTACACCTGTTGTAGAACCTGTGTGAGAAATAAAATCATGCAAGTCACTTCTTGAGATACCAACGTAAATTAGGCCTACACCAGTGGTGTAGAACCTATGTGAGAGATAAAATCATGTCAGTCACTTTTGCATAATTTAAGTGTAGAAAATCACACCATTTTTCTTATTGGGGCCGACTTGACCAGGGGACGAGTTGCAAGGTTGTTTGATTTAAATCACTGTGGTAAAAATCCACGATTAAAATCATGATTTTTATGGGAAAAAACCATGATTTTATAAAAAAAATCCGATTTAAATCGATGAATTTGATTTAAATCACAGATTTAAATAATTTTTTTTTTTTGAAAAATAAAAAAAATCAACAACCCTGGCGAGTTGGCTTGGGACTGACTTGGCTTGGGGTCGACTGGGCTTGGGGCAGAGTTGGTTGGGGTCTGGGGACGAGTTTGTTTGGGGATGACTTGGCCTGCTTTGCCTCTCACAACACAGTCCTTGCTCAGCTACTGTAACATTCACAAACATACTGTACTGAACCTACTAGCCAGGACGCACAAAATATGAAATAAGTGACCTGTGCCTACAGTAGTTTGAAATTTTTACAACTTTACATACTGTACACTGTACCTGTGAGTGAATGAATGAAAACTGTGCTACAGTATTGTTGAGATCTCACCAAAATAACTGCAAAACAGGATCATTTGTAACAAGATGTAATTTTAGTGTTGGGTCATGTCGTCCTCTGTCATCTGCATGAGAATAGCTGCCATTTTTAGCTCAAACCAGCTCAAAGAGCTGTTTGAGCTATTGTGACCTGAAACCATCACTCTGTCTACACGTAGATCCATCTACGTACAGTATCTATCATGTCTGTTCCAGTGTTCGCGCTAAGCTGCGCGATTGCGGGATTCCCGCAACAGAATCAATAATCCCGCAAGAAAAATATTTGTCTGCGGGAAATTCCCGCACCGTTTTTCTTGCATAAGCGATAGGGTTATAATCAAAGCACAACTTATTTACTTGTCCGTTATACGAATAAAAACTCTGAAAATCGAGGCGTCACCGTTTGTCTAAACGTTTGTGTAAAACGGAGCTCTACACAGTACACCCTTACACCCATACTGCATGGACTGGGTATGCATGTACTAGCGCTACCTATAGTGTAGGGCTGTAGGCCTTGCGTACGATCGCGCAGCAGTGGCAGCTAGCTCTGTGCAGTGTGTGTACTGAAACTAATCGCTCTGTGTGCAAACATCGGTCGTGTTTTAGACTGTTGTGAAGTGTGAAATGGCCTCCAAGTAAAAGTTGGATTATTTTTCAAACGGCTACAGAGTAGCGATAATAACGTAAATAGTAATACTACTAGTAAGTTAGGCCTAATACTACTACTACAGTAGTAATACAGTACTAGTACGGGGCCTAATGTTAAGCCTAGGTCTGCTAACAAAAGTAGTAAAACTAAGAAGAAAAAAGCTGACAAGTTTCAGTTAAATTGGCTGAAAATTTGGCTGTGGTTATGGTACGAGAAAGGAGAAATATTCTGCGCCACATGCAAAGAAGCCAGGCCAACTGATAGGCTACATCTAACTTTGTTGAAATCTTGTTTAGTCATACACTGTAGGCCTATCAGTTATTGGCAATGTTAAAAAATGTACTTCATTAATCTCTTTATTGGTAAATGCAGATTGCAGACTCGACTTAACTTCTCAGAACTTAAAGACTCCTCCCCCCCTAAAAATGAAAATCCCCCCCTAAATTTTTCAGAAGGGGGGAATTTCCCCCCCAAATTTCAAGTCCCAGCGCTAACACTGGTCTGTTCACAATTGCCTTAAATGCTCTCAAGGGCATATTTGTTGACAAATTGTAACAAAACTTGGACACATGGTCATTGGACATACTGTACAGTAAGACTACATGTTGTGTTCAAAAAGTTGAGGTCAAAGGTCATCTAGGGGTCATTAGTGGCTGTTTTGTGAATATTTTTTGAAGTGTCACTTCTCTCGCAAATTGTGCCCAATGTCCTTGAAAATTGGCCATAATATTCCTCAGGTAGTGGTTGTTGAATCTTGTAAGTATTTTTTACTTACAGTAAGACAGTAAGACTAACAGTAAGACCCTATCTTCACTATGCAGCTCAGGCTTGGAGCCACTTCTATGAAATGGACGAGTTTCTTTTTTTTTCAGAGGGAGCTACTTGCCTTTACTGTACCTGTGGTGAGAAATTTACCCTATCATGCTACGCTTAAGCATCTTGGGCTTACCACTTTGGAGCTGAGAATGCTCCAGGTTTACAAGTTTCTTTCTGAAAGGAATCCCCTTTCAACCTGTAATTATTTAAGGGTTCAAGTAATTCTCAGGTTTGTGGGCGTTGTAAAAAGTTGGAAAAGCCTTTTGCAAGGCTTGACATTCCAAAGTTTTGTTTCTCCCATAGAGTTGTAAATGAGTGGAATTGTCTGCCTGATTGGATACTGTAGTTACAGTAACTCCCTGTCAGTTCACTGCTTTAAGGTTAACATTGACAAGTTCTTCTATGACTGTGGTAGAATCTGATTGTTTCTTGTGTTGTCTAGGTTTGGTGGTTTGACTTTTGATTAGAGCTTGGACTTCAGGGCATTTTATGGGGCCTTGGCCCTCCTTTGCCCTTCAACCTGTTATGTTATGCTATGTTATTGTTTACCCGATGTCATTTGAGGTCATAGGCATTAATATATTTAGAAATCGAACTGAGATCCCTTTAAAACTGTCTGGGTGCAAGATTGTAAATAATGTGAGGTTGATGAGGTTAGTGTAAACAGATCTTGTTTTATGAGAACAGAAGTGTTATTGTGAGTGCATGCAGGGGCTTTGCAGACATACTCAACTTCAGGAGGATGAATTAAGGGTAGAGTCACCTTACACTGTTTCTAAACTAGACTTGCTCGAGGTAAAGTAAGGATGAAGAGGGTCAATTTTTTTCTCTAGTGTTCAGAGTGGAAGCTCTTGCTTACTAATTGTGTTATCCTACAGTAGCTCATTCAATTTGCTTTCATTCTTGCTGAATAGACTTCCTGATTTCTGGAAAAATAGAAAGCAAGGCAACAGAGGCTTCTCACTTAAAGGCTACACCTTAGAGAAAGGTAATCATTCTAAAAAGTACAGGTATTTAATTCCTTGTCATTTTACCTGTGAAAAATTGAAGTATTCTAAATTGTGGGCACATCGATCTGTTCGAGAAGTAGCAGCCATGTATGACAAATACAGTCCTTGTACCCATTGCATAGGAAGTTATTTTCTTGGCACTGGAAGTCATCACTGTGCACTAATTCAACAGGTTTGAGTCATCAGCACAGATGGTGCTGTTGTCCTTTGGTGTATGATGGGAAGGGAACTCAGTTGCTACGTAAGTGACAGAAGCACTTACGTCTACGCAGCATTCCAAATACTGTAATATACACTTCTTATTGTTACTGAATCAAAGATACAGTATGGTATTATAAAGAAAGCTACTGTATGCAGGTGAAGTATCAAGTTTGACAAATTTTCCCATTGTGACCTTTGACCGCGACTGAGAACGGTTGTCCAGAACGCAAAAACACGACCCATTGACTTACAGTACTGTTACCATCAAAATTGGCAGTGAAAATTCAGCCATTGTTACATACATACAAACTTTCAACTTGTTTGATGAAACTTTGAGAACATCTTTGGTAGAATGGTAAATGCGGTGCCAGAGATCATCTGTGTGAAGTTTGGTGAGGACATTTTTTTATTTAGGGGCGCAAGAGATGACAGTCCACGTCCTGGCTAGTGGGTACATTTGTAAAAGATAGCTGGGCACGGGCTGTGTTGTGAGAGGAATGAGCCTAGGCTAGGCCATGTCATGAACACACGGCCCTGTTTGAGGACTAACAGCCCCCATGCCCTGCACATTAAATTAATGTGCACTACTGTACATTCAGGCCGTGCAAGGCTTGGTGTTTGATTGGGTTAATTACGGTGCAAAAACCTCTGCTCTGACTTTATTTACCACATTTCTTTGCAGTCATGCACATTCGTGATTAATACTTAGATACGGTATCCCACCTCAACCTTTACAGTACTAACCAATATCCATCCATTAAGATACTTTGATCTGTTCCAACATTTTTAACACAACCTTCACCATACAGTAACTTTTAAAAATGTAATTACCCCCAGCTATTAAGCTAGACCAATATGTCTCAGTGTCCCCACCCAGAAACAATTACTGTTCCATGCGTTGGCTTCTACCATGCTTCTGCCGCTTAAATACAGTAGTGTGCATGTCGTTTTCACAATTCCTGTATAAAACTTACGATGTCTTACACAGGCTGGATTAAATAGCAAATTATGTACTGTACATTGTAACATGCTGCTACGTGTTATGGTATGTATGGTCTAATGTTTTTGAGTGTGCATGCATTTCAGGCATCCATACATTTGTCTGCCAAAGAAAGATTTGAATCTTGCAATTCATGATTTTCACTATGCATACAGACAACTTTGTCGATTAAATTTTAAAGGGAATTTAAAGGGAATGATCCCTTGAACGTAAGCAAAGATTGCTTAAACTAAGGATTGTCCATTTTCGTGGTGATAGAGAATTCACCATCTGTGGCCTGTGTGTGCACTGTTGAACAGTGCATACTGTACAGTATTTGGTATTGCACGGGTTGATGATGTACGATGATATTGTGGGATGGAAAAGGGGATAATTTCATTTCAGTTTCTAACTGGGTATATTGTAAATGTTTGGAAATATGTTAATCATCCACTCATCCTAACAGTAATTTTTTCGGCAAATATAATGTGCAATTTTTCAAGCACTGGGATTTTTTCCAAGAGCTGGTATTAGTAACACACCAAATATGTTAGGTATTTTCATTACCTCTGCCTCTAGTACCGGTATTGATGTCAGTAATGGTATACTGCCCAACTCTGCTTAGTATCCATGTAAATTTATTTCAACTCTTTCAAACTTTGATAAAAATACAGTAAGTGAAATATTTGACATGTGTGAGAATCAATTATTAATCATTCTGTCCCTTGCGCCAATTAAGGTTTGTTGCTACATATGGCAAAAAGCTAAATATATGTTTTGATTGCATGATTTTGTTGTTTGTTAGAGTCTGTGTATAAAATCAACCATTGACATATTATTTAACAGTAATGTAGCCAAAAGAATGAAAATCACCTTCCAAATTCTGTCCCTGGCACTTACAGTATTTTTGGCTTTGGCCCAAAAACAGTCTCCATGTAATGTAATTGAAATTAAACCACCTGTATTGTCCTTTTGTACAGCTATTTCTGACTGCATCGGTTCTTGCATTAAGTTGAATGAGAGACCCATCAACAAATACATTGGTCCTCACCCAGCAAACCTTTTTACAGCCCATCTACTGTATTGTTCAATTTTACTAGCACTTCTTGCTTTGTGATTTTGTCTATGTGTATCAATTAAGTTCCAGTTGCACTTTTTTGTTTTGGTTATGTTAGCTTCTTTTAACTGTAAACTGTATACACTGTAATGGTCTTCTTGGCCTTCTGGAGGTGTGTCTAAAGACTGAAGACTCAATGATTGTTTTTTTGTTAATGTATATTTGGGGGCTTCTGACAAAATAAAAAAACAAATAGCAAACATGCAGCCCCTTGTCTATCAATTTAAAACCGTTAAGCCTACGTTCTTGTGGCCCACCACTGCAAAAGTTTGGACAATCCTGGTGTACTATAGACCTAGGGTATTGCTAGGCTACAGGTTAAATGCTACCTGTACAGACTGTAGGTCTACAGTATATCTACGGAAAAAGATATTCTTGAACATTGTACGGTATATTACGCACTGTACAAAATTTCAAGGACACACAGAAAAACAATAGCAATCTGATGCAATGTGCCTGTAACATACTGTACTATAAACTTCAAGGTATTTGTTTTAAAAATTAACCAAATTCATTTGTGAGTTATCTTGAGTTAAAGAAGAAGTGTTGAAACAGGGCTGGGACAACATGGTCTGCAGTCTTTTTGTCCTTCTTACTAGACCCAAATGAAAAACCACCAGTATGCCCTTAATTTTAACAAATCAAGTTTACTGTACAATAAGAAGACCTACAGTACAGTACAGCATCTCAAAATCATGTTAAAATTGAGAGTAAGGGTTAAGTTTAGGATGAGATGAAGCCAAAATCACAAATTTATGACTACTTACAGCATCATTTCCAGACACTGGGTCTTATTGAGTAATTCTTCAGTTTGGAGTTCCTACGTTACTGTATCATAACTTTGCTTTTCCAAATTTTGCTATATTGTTGACCTGAAACCTCTGAAGAGGTTTGAAAATTTTAAATAGAATCATCAGTGTTGTAACTCCTAATACAGTAGTCCTTGGCATCACATCTTTAAAGATAGAACCATTTCAGAGTTGCCTACATGATAAGACTTCATTGAACCATAGAGAACTTTGCTTTGATTCCAATAGTACAGTACTGTGCCTAATAACAGTATTTTGTTTTGTCATGCTGTACTGTACCAGGACTGAAAAAATGTTTATTTCTCAGGGAGGGAATAAAATTTCCCTGGAAAGAAGCAAAATTTCTCACAGTTCGCCTTATATTTTCATGTACAGATACATTACTACTGTATAAGGGAAACTTCCTTCCGATTGCCTAAATTTCCCTCTAGATGGCTAAATTTCCCAGGAAGGAGCCTCCCAGCTTCTAACTTTTCCTCCTTTGTGCACTGTGCAATACTTACATAAACCATGGCAACCACTAAATAGACATACAGGGTCATTCCATGCCAATTCAACAAATGGTCCCCAGGTGACCCCCTCGGATTTTGATGAAACTCCCTCAAAATGTTGCACTACATCCCAAACGACATCACTGAAAATTGCAGCTCTATAGCTCAAGCGGTTTTCGAGTTATGGCCCTCTGAAAAGTATTGCGCAATACCATTTTTTTTCGAAGAAAGCTCTTATTGCCATTTGTAGTGAGTTTAAAGGTCCATAACTTTTTATGGGGAAAAGATATAAAGCTGAAAATTTGTATGTGGGCAGTGTAGTAGCCAAATAAACAGAATTTGGTGTCAAAAGTACCCTAGCTTCCTTTGTTTTAAATATATGGCCCACTGAAAATGCAATTTTTCACTTGCAGAAGGCATTTTTTCAAAATTTGGGCCCATCTGGGCCCTAAACTAAGTATCGGTGGGACTTCTCAATTGAGCACAGCATTATTTGGTCACAGGTCTAAAGGTAGAAACAAGTATAGCAACATAACATTTCTAATGATTGAATGACTGGGGTCCAAACATGGTCCTATTGAAAAATTTTTAAAAATGGGGCCCCATATAGGAAGGTCGTTGACCCCGTGGGCAAATACCCACATGTTTGAAATTTTTTGTGAAGGAGGTTACACATCTGATTATTATATGTACAAAAAATTATATACAAGTATGGACCTCCTTCATGGTTAGGTAAGGGCTCAATTAAGAAGTCCCACCGATACTTAGTTTAGGGCCCAGATGGGCCCAAATTTTGAAAAAATGACTTCCGTAAGTGAAAAATTCAATTTTCAATGGTCCATATTTTTAAAACAAAGGAAGCTAGGGCAATTTTGACACCAAATTCTGTTTATTTGGCTACTACACTGCCCACATACAAATTTTCAGCTTTATATCTTTTCCCCATAAAAAGTTATGGACCTGCAAAATCACTATAAATTTCAATGAGAGCTTCCTCCTGGAAAATATGGTATTGCGCAATACTTTTCAGAGGGCTGTAACTCGAAAACCGTATGAGCTATGTAGCTACAATTTTCAGTGATTTCATTTGGGATGTAGTGCAACATTTGGAGGGAGTTTCATCAAAATCTGAGGGGGTCACCTAGGGACTTTCCGAAATATTTGTTGATTTGGCGTGTTTTTTTTTAAAAAAAATCAACCTTCACCACTTTCATCCAATTTAAAGAACTGTGATATATTCCTTTAGACAGTGTCAAGTCCAATGCCACTATACTGTACCTCAAAGATGTATCTTTGAGTATGTCTTGTTGACTTATTTTCCAGATGATCTGATCATTTCTGTGAATGGATGTTCTGAAACCACCAATTATCTACATTGGTGGCAGATGTTACCGCCGTAACCCTGCTGTGCCTCCTCCTGGATGGAGACATGATGCTGAAGAGCAAGGATACCAAGAAGATGAAGAAATCTTGACATCTCTTGGTACTGTATATTATGTTGATATTAAAATAAACATGAGGGAAAGTGGATGGATGCACCTTCATAGTTGACTATAAAGTACACAAAGTGTAGATAATGTTCCCACATCCCATGCACTGACCACACCATACCGTACTGTACATTCAATTGACTGACTATATTGTAACAATGGCAGACAAGCAGCACAATGCTTTCTTGTGTTGTCACATGGTCACAGTATAGATTCCTAAATCTTTAGTCTTCTGGCCAGAGAGACATAAAGCACAATTAATGAAGCATAAATACCCTGGAGAGTCCCCCAACTCCAGGTTTTTGTAATATCTTTATATATATGTTATAATATATTTTTGTAATATAGGGTTGTCACCAGCCCAATTTGAGTGCCGGCTTAACATCTGACTCAATATTTGTACCTCACCCTACCCCCATGGAATCCACCTCATTTTTGACCCATTGAATTTTTCAGCTATAGGCTAATGTCAATTTCATTATTTTTCAGTACAAAAGATCATTTTTGTGCTGGTTGAAAGTCTTGCATTTTAGGTGTTGTACTGGTTGGCAATGTCCAGTGCTGGTTAGTCCTGACCGGCGCCGACCGGCGTGGTGACAACCCTGGTGGTACGTGTACAGTGCAGTGGTGAAATGCAGAAAAGCCCTATTTTGAGTAAGTGAAACAGGCTTTGACAAATTCTCCTTTCATTGCCTGTCCATCAAGCCAGCCATTATGTACAGTATTCATGTCTACAGTATGTAATCTATGTCAACCTTCTTGTCCAATTTTCAAATGCCTAAGTAGAATTCCTTTGTTGAGGATTAGGGCACTTTTTCAATAGTGTTTGCACCGGGTACCTGACCAATGTTCTTGCTACCCTGGTAGAAAATTACTACCTGGGTAGCGTTTTTCTATGATTTCTTTTTAATCTTCGCAAAATTACACGGTTATTGAAAGAAACAAATGTATTAACCCACATCTCATTCACAATTAATTGAAATGAAGTTGCTTAACTTGTTTGTTTACGTAACATGCTTTTGTTAAATTGCACTTTTGCAGAAACAATTCCTGCGATGTGTGTTTCTAACATCCGATCCTATGCCATTTGATGAAACAGCATAGGCCTACGTACTATACTGTGCATAGCCTGGCCTAGCCGAGGGGGGTGGCCAAAAGATATTGCAAGGTTTACGATCTTGTACACAGGTACCCGACAGGAAATACAGTTCGGGTACCCGGGTACAAATTTCCTACCTGGTGCAAACACTATTTTTCAAACTTATCATGTGAGATTTAATTTAAAGGCCGAAGTGAAAGACAGACTATTCAACTTTTGTGTGGATGTTCATTTCCTAACTTTGTAGATAATGAAGCTCTGGAATGCAATTTGAATTTTCAAGAGACTACTAAGGGTTTCAGTCTCTCTATTGATGTTCCAAGCACCTTTTTTGGTGTAATAATTGGCAAAGGAGGAGAGAAGAAGAAGAGAATTGAGCAAGAGACGCAATGTCAGATAGAGATTCCTCGTCATAGAGACCGATCTGATACAATTGGTAAGAAAGTAAACTGTGAAATGTGAAATTTACTCTGCATGCTTAGCAATACCATGCCATGTTAATCCGGATATGGAGTTGTCTAGCAAAAACCGCCAAGTCACATTTTCTTGATGAAAATAATACTGAGTCAAATACCGCAGTACTAGGTAATTGCACTTTGATTCCCATCCCTCTGGTCACACCAGCCAATCTTCATTTAGTGTGAATTAACTTTTTGCACTGTTTAGTGCCCAAGTAGAAATTTCCTTGGATGCTAGCAATAAGGTAAACCCACATGATTTTATCAGAAGTTATTCTTACCAAGACAAAGGGCTGTTCTTTGGCAAACTGATACTAATAAGCTGTGTTCTCATTGCCAAGTGAACTGTGGGCTTATTATTAAATAGGATCATCTAACTGATAGCATATGCTTGATTAGACAGTTTTGTAAAGACAAAAAGTGCAAGCTCAGTGCCCTTATGAAGAGAACACATCATGTAGCAAGATCAGCAGTGTATACAGTAAATATATTGTATGCTACAACAGGTGACCGAAAAACAGAGGGATGCAGGAATTAACCAATGGAAGCATGTGTCACACATGTTGCCCCACCCCCCATTGTGTTTTTCTCTCCCTAATGTCAACTGTTATTGTACTTTTGGTGTACTCTACTTTGAAAAGGATATCTCTCATTTTCATGATGAGTCAGCGCTGTTAATATGTCAAGCAGAAATATTCTGTTATGTTGCTTCAAAGTAGACCTCAAGCCAGACAAGACACTTCAAGGGGGGAGGGGACATTCTGGGGGGGCGGGTGGATGCAAAATTTTTTTCAGGGTGGGCTAAATGTTTACAAATGCACATAAGTTGATGGCAAACTTTAAAGTCGTGAGGGGGGGTGAAGAATGTTCATGGGTAGCTTTGTCCCTCCCCTTGGCTATGGGCCTGCTTCAGAGAAAGTTCAGTAGGCCATTCAGTTTCATGCAAAACTCAACCAATAATTTATGGTACATCCTGCATGTGTATATCAGTGGTTGCTAATGTTTTGTACTCTCTATACCCTTAATTAGTTTGTTATCTAGTAGTAGGCTACCCTTCCTTCAACCTAAGAAAAAAAGGAACCAACCCTGAGGTAATGCCATGAATTTCCACATCATGGGAGTAGGTCTTTGGTGAGAGTAACCAATGGGAGACCATTAAAGGACAAGTTGGCCTTGGGGAGGGTTGAAAGGGAGGTGCATATGGGGTACTATGGTAGTAACAGTGTTTGGGAACTAAATACCTTATGGTATAAAACTTTTTCCTTTTTCCAAACTTTACCTGTGTAAAGCGTACTGTAGTATTAACTGTACTATGCTTGTTTTATTCTTGTGATGCTCAAAGCAACATGTTGAGCCTTATAGCCCATGGTATTGCCTGCGACTAAACAGGAGGACATGAACAGTATTTGAACTTTATGACACTTTATAACACATTCATGTTGGTGTGTCATTAAATCTTATCTAACTAACTATATTTTTTACTCTCATGATTTCTCCTTTTTTCAGTCATACGAGGCACCCAGAAAAGTAAATTGATTTCTGCTAAAACCAGAATAGATGTGCTAGTTGACAGTGCAAGGCAAAAGCAGAAGTTTACCCACTTTTTGAGTTTTCCCCTCAATACTGAGAAATTAAAGGGAAGTTTTACTGACTTTAAGGAGGATGTACTACGACAGTGTGATGGGGTAAGGATGCAAACATTTACACAGTATGTGACACCATATAAAGGGAAATTTCCCTCTGGCTGCCTAAATTTTATGGGAAGGAACCTCCAAGCTTCCTAACTTTTTCCACCCATGGCTATCATCAAATTTCATTATATTAATGAACTGTATTTCTGTTTCCCTGCCATTTCTTTTTTCTTGCTGTTGGTTTTTTTTTTTATTTTTTTTTTGGGGGGGGGGGGGGATGCAGGATGCTTATTATATATTGCTATTAGGAAAAATTACTACAAACAATAAGTAAGCAACTGAACAAACCGTTGTTTGGAAGGGCAACTGATACATGTAGTGCATGTGTTTGCTTTAAAAAATGTACGGTAAAAGGTGATGGCCATGGCATTTAATTGTAGTTAAGTTACAATTTCAAAGATTGTTTGGAAGAGAGAGAACTCCAAGAATCATCAGGGCTATGTCATTGTTTGTAGGTTTCATTGTATTTCTGGAAGTTGATTGTTCATGAATCTTGTGTATGCGTGAGATTCCTGAGAACTTTCAAACCTTTGAATCACATGCCTTGCAATCATTGCTTTCTATTAAAATGATCCAAAAACAGAACACATTGAATCTGTGAAACATGTTAACCCATCTCATCAATAAGGAGGACACAACAGTGTTCATTTCAGTTTTCAATCAGTAAGATTGAAAGTATGGAATCTTACTTGAAATATTGGGGGAGGGGGAAGAAGGAAGTATGTACCATATTTGCCTGGCAATCTGAGGTTATGAGTATTAGTGCTGTACAGGTAACAAGTGGGGGCGAGGCCTGGTACCTCCTGGGGTCAGGCACGGAAAGACCACCATTAGTTGGCACAGAGCCTACAACAAATTTTGGGCTTTACAAACCCTCCAGATGGCCAGAAACAGCACTTCCCATGTGTTTTAAGCTGAATGTACCCAGCCTTGAAATACGAATCTCATGTCTGCGACTTCTCAAATAATATCAGTCTATGATAAATGGTAATTCATACACTTTTTAGGGACCCCAAAACTGGGCATATCTGATGTGGCTTAGGGGATGAGACTCAAAGGAACTGGTACAGTATCTCCCTTTCCCTTGGGAAAAATTGTAAACGTTAGGAGAAGGTACAGTAGAGCACAAATGCGGCAATATATTTGAATGGATTTCAACTTTAATAGGAAAACCAAAAGTACAGGAGTTGTATCCCCCTCTGAGAAACTTTCTTTGCGTTAGATTTCCTACTGTAAATGCAAAATGGTCCTATGTTTGGCAAAACTTTGAACTGATTAAAGTCCTACGTTTTAGAATTTTCCTTTTTGGGGAGCATGAAAAATTCAAAATACTCTTTTTTAGTCTTGGTAGAGATTTTACAAGTGATATACTGTACATACTGCCAAAGAAACAACATTTTCTGGTCATCAGTGGTTTCTAGATGCAGAATGGTACAGTATTTGTTCAGTCATTGGTACATTATGTAGTTATAATAGTACCAGTAAATTAAATCTCTCAAAATATTTAAACCGCAAAGCAGGAGCGAGGAGAGAGGCATGACATGGGCCTACTTTTTAAGGATTGAAGGAAAGAATTCTCCAGTGTATGATTGCCTTGTTTTCAGTAAATTAACTAGCCATCCGAAAGGAAAAAGGGTCTTAGCGTAACAAAGTCACATTAGAGTTTGCTGTCAAGACGTTCGTTCCATCTTCGAACTGAAATGCAATAAACAGCAGTGCAGATTATATATGGCACCTACAATAATTTAGTTAAAGTAGACATTTTGAAGTTATTACGTCATTTTATACCTGCACACAAAATGTGTTTTACACACATTCATGGGTGTTTTCTAAATTGTTGCACATTTTATTTATTATCTCATTGTTCCTTGAGGAGAATGAGATATTGTAGTCACTTTGCCTATGAGGCTATACTGTATATGGCAATGGCAGCCTAAATCGCAATGGTTACCATGGTAACGATAAATTTTCCCAATTTACTAGTCTCAAGGTCTAACCTATGGTGAGGTACGCCAGAGTGACTGAATGTCCAGGGATGAAAGAAGGGCCAAAACCTGTCAGTCTGTGTGTGTGTTGATGAGCTTGTAAACGATATCTTGCTGGGTACAAGCAGCTCACGAGAGCTGAGGCCTCGCACGTCTTTCCTCGCTCACGCAGAGCTCGTAACTGGCGTAGCTACCTGAAAATTTAGACACTGCAATGAGCTCTGTCACGTGATATGCAAGAGCCCACCCTCGCTCGTGGCATTCACATGCCGCGTGACATAAACAGCTAAAGGGGAATTCCAACCATTTCCTTACGGGGAACAGTTCTGTGTACCCCGTAAAGCATTGAATACGGGACCTGTACTCGTAGTGTGTACACGCCAATTTATATGCATGCATGAGCTTGCAAAGGATACCTTGCGGGGTACAAGCAGCTCATGAGAGCTGAGGCCTCGCACGTCTTTCCTCGCTCACGCGGAGCTCGTAACTGGCGTAGCTACCTGAAAATTCGGACACTGCAATGAGCTCTGTCACGTGATATGCAAGAGCCCGCCCTCGCTCGCGGCATTCACGTGCCGCGTGACATAAACAGCTAAAGGGGAATTCCGACCATTTCCTTACGGGGAACAGTTCTGTGTACCCAGTAAGGCATTGAATACAGGTATACATGGGTGTGTGTGTGTGTGTCCAATTTTGTTTTCCTTATATCTTGTAAACGGCTGTGCCAATTTTCTTCAAACTTGATAGGATGGTTCCTTAGGTGGAACACTTGCATTTTAATACACAATGGGAAGTGAAGGTCAAAGGTTACAGGTCAAAGGTCAAATTTAGTGAAATAACCTTTTTTGCTAAATTTCCAAAGCGAAACGTCCTCTTGACACAAATTTTACACATATGATGATTGCATCTAGACCTAATAAAATTTGTGGTTGCCATAGAAACAGAGGTCAAAGGTCAATTGGGAGAGTGGAACAAAAAATTTTCAAGTGTTAATTTGTTCTTAAAACAACCTTTTTGTCCCTTAAACTCCTCCTAGTGGGCTGGACCGATTCTTTTCAGAATTGGTAGGTGGGTATTCCAGGGTGAGAACTAATGTCTCCCAGACTGTCCAAAGTAAAGGTCAGAGGTCAAAGGTCACATTTTGCAAAAGACTACTTTCTTTTTTACTATTGCCTGTATAATACAGGCTTTCAAGCAGTCCTACTTTTCCTACTTTTTTGACCCTCCTCCAACTTTTCCTACTTTTTTGCTTAAAATCCTACTTTCTCCTACTTTTTACCAACATACTCCTACTTTTTTGTGAAACACCCCAAAGTTTCTGTGACACTCTCTTTCATCTCTAACTGTTTCCAAAGGTCAGTCACTACCAAAAACGTGTCAAGTACAGTACCATCTTTTGTTGATGGGATGTACTGTGAGATTGCTAAATTGTTTTGCTCACAATTCAATGTCAACCCATCTGCTGTTTTGGAAAGCATGACCTAAAAGTGAAATGCAGGTACTCCGTTTTATCTTGAAACAATTCATGCCCTGCACTAACAATCCACATTAGAAGTGAAATGTTCATGGAATATGTTGTATTGAACATGATCGGTTTCATTATATCCAAAATCTGGCAAAAATTCAAGGTTGTGTAAATTGACTGTCTTAATATCTTATGGTTCTTATTGCCTTGAACTCAATTGTTTTGGACAAGTTGGACGAAGCCACATTTTGTATTTGTCTTAGACTGAAAATCTTCTATTGTTTTTGGATTTTGTGGGGGTCATTGGTGACCTTGTGCCAAATGTTTGGAATATTTGCAAAATGTTGAAGGTGACTGATTTCCAGCCTTCAGTTAGAATGACTTCATAGATGTACTCTGTACCTGTGCAGTATGCTGCTTTTAAAATTCTCTAAATTATACAATCTTGTCCCCCAAAATCTTAAACATTTTAGTTCAGGATTCAGATTATTTTTATGGGTCTAGGAAACCTGTCCTTGTTGTAGTTTTAAAGGATTAAAAAACTCCTGAAATAACCATGTTTGCATTTGATGTGTTCAAAGTTCTTATGAGTTATTTATTTTGTTTCCTGGTTGACAGGAGATGTTTTAATGTGAACTCTTTGACTGAATACTCACTTCTCAGTGTTTATGTTATATGAAAATTTTTATGTACCAGTAGTAATGCAACACACATACTCTGTAAAAAACAGTCTATTCCTTTTAGGTTTTTATAAATTCTCAGTATAAATTAGGAAGTCCTGAAAGTGTGGTTGGCAAAAATGTAAAAGATGTCATCTAAAGATATCCATTAGAGCATTGGGTGGCATTGATCATTTAAAATAAGGCAGTTTTCCTTAATTGTGAATCAGTGGTAAAAATGTTAAAATGTTGTTGCATAACTACTTATAGTAGTATACATTTCATAAGTTGAACATTTAAGATGCAAGCTTTGGCCCCAGTTTTTTGAAAGGTCAAGTTAAAAGTCAGTCATTAGATAAAATTACAGAGCTATGTTAGTTTCTTGGTCTTGGACCAAAAAGGCAATTAACTACCCTCCTGTACTGCCCCAAACTCAAGTAAATGGCATTTTAGTGAAAGGTGATGAGTGTATGTATTTGTCACATGGAAATGGGAGGTACAGTATGCATTGTGATAACTTGAAAAATCCAAGTGTTCAATTTCTCCCAAACTGCAAGTGTTTGTATGATTTCCAAAGTTAAATGTGCCCCTGTGTTTTTGGGTGATGGCCAGAAGTCATTGGGGTTGAATAAATACAAAATTATCATAAATACAAGGAACCATAGTGCCCTTGGGCTCTTGTTAAATGTAGATTTTGATTATTACTCTGGCAGCAGTGTTAATTCTTTTTTTAAAGCTGCCTTGATAAATAAAGTAGGTGGATCGGATGGCTGTAAGGGGTGGAGGCCATCACGTTCATTTTGTCATTACTTTTTGTGGAGAATAACTGCACTACAAAAGGCTTTTTGATATTGTATTCCATGAAATGCTCTCAATAAAGTACACATGCTAGTTAGCCAAACTGTGATTGTGCATAAAAAGGTTAAATTTTGGAATGTTTTTCACATACATGTTGGATATTTTCTGGTTTCTACACAGTACTTTATTTGATTGTTTAGAGTCCATGTTACTGTTCATGTGTTTTATGGAAAAGTAATGATCTTAGACTAAAAAGTTCTCCTACTTATTGCAAAATCCTGGTCCCTCTTTTCTCCTACTTTTTTGTCTGGGTCTGCTTGAAAGCCTGATAATAGGGTAGCTTAGTTCTACCAAAATATGTAGTTTCAGGGCAACCTGAAGGTCATGTGACAGGGGATCAGATACTTTTTTGATTCCCTGCCGAAGGCAGGCAAGGAATCTATGCGATGGTGATGTCGTGAGTGTGTGTGTGTATGCGTGTGTGTGACACCCGCTTGTAAACACGATATCTCAAGAAGGGTAAATCTGAGAGATCTCAAACTTGGCATGTAGATTGCCCACATTGAGTAGAAGGTCCCTATTATTTTTGGTAGAGGTCAAAGGTCATTTGGGGTCGCCAGGTGTCAAATGGTAAATACCGTGGAAATTGCTTGTAAACACGATATCTCCAGAAGGAAAAATGTGAGTGATCTCATACTTACCATGCAGATTGCCCATATTGAGCAGATGATCCCTATTGTTTTTGGTGGAGGTCAAAGGTCATTTGGTGTCACCAGAGGTAAAAAGGTCAAAACCTTGTAATCACTGTATCTCAAGAAGGGTAACTGTGAGGGATCTTATACATAGCAAGTGGATTGTCTATGTTAAGTAGATGGTCCCTAATGTTTTTGGTGGAGGTCAAAGGTCATTTGGGGTCATCGGAGGTAAAAAGGTCAAAACTTTGTAAACAGTATATCTCAAGAAGGGTAACTGTGAGTAATCTCGTACTTAGCATGTGGATTGTCCATATTGAGTAGATGATCCTTATTGTTTTTACTGGAGGTCAAAGGTCATTTAGGGTCATCAGAGGTTAAACCTTGCAGACACTATATCTCAAAAGGCTAAGTGTTAGGGTTAATATTCATTAGTGCATAGGGTGAAGAGTTTTGAATGGCATGGGTAATGTAAGATGCATTTGGTAAGCTTTTGGAATCCACTTCATTATGTAAATGATCAAGTTGGGCAATTTCAGAATATGTACTGAATCAATCTCACTGTATTAAGAATGTCTAAAGTGCACAAAAGTGCATTTGGTACAGTATTTATGTTGATTTTGGTTTGAAGTTTTGACCTATAACATTTAGTGCCAGTATTAATAGGCATAAGAGTAAGTGGGTAGAACAAAATCTGAAAAAGTTAAAATGGAAAAAAAAACTGTTCATCAGGCTGACATGTTAGTTAATTTATCTTTGTCATAGGTATGCTGATTTTGCCATAAGTATCTCGGCCTATAGAGTTTCATGAAATATGTGAGTTAAACAAAGGCTGTATGAGGGTTATTTGGGGACATAGTCTGAACATATTGGAGAAAGTTTCCATGCCCACAAAGCAGAGGAATTGTTCAGTGGGGAACTTCATAAGTGTAAACTTTTAACAGATCAAGTGCTCTATATGATGCCCAAAATTTCTTTTAGAACATACAAGCATTGTTTCTTCAATAACCCTAAAGAAAATATGAAGATAACATTAAATTTAGTATCAAAGATTGTTAAAAGTTACAGACAAACCTTGTGCCACTGTCCTCATAACGACATGGAAGTGGGAACTAGATAATTAAATAAACCACGGGTAATTAGTTTTATAAAAAGAACTAAATAACTGATCATTTGGATCAAATACCCCCGAGCATGCTTGAACTGAGATTGCCTAATTGAATGAGTCAAATTGTAACTGACCCACCAGGGTCTGTGAGAATTGCTGGTCACTGTTATCTTTAATACCTAATTCATCACGTTTGACTGCCACAGTGTCCTGAGGGGTTTTCTCATTGAATCATACAGCTCAATGGATTTAATCTTTTCCTACCTGTCTGACACCTATTTACAGTAGCCCTCTTAGTAAGGCTTGTTTTTCAGAAAGTACTGTAGTTATGTAATCAAAACAAGCATAATAGTATCTACTGTGTATCAAACAAAGGGCACTTGACTTGTACTCTGTTATGTGGTGTTCCTACAAGCAGACAATTTAAGGCAAATTACAAATCTTGTTAATTTCTGGATTATTAGGGTTCCCATTTTTTGTTAATTTCCAAGGATATCATAGTCATTGGGAAGGGCATTACACCAAAAAACAAATACAAAGGACCACCACCAGTAGCCAAGGTTACACCTTTCTGTTGAGATGTCTCTACTGCATGTTCCAATTTATGGATGCCTGTTAGGATTAGGGCATGTTGTAACACTAACCTCAATGCAGTCAACTTTTTGGATCATAGAGACATCATTATATAGAGAGCTATCTTCAATACCCAAAATTTTTATTTAAAGGAGCATGTTTCAAAAATATCTGTTTATCAAGTTAATATACAACATAGCTTACCAGCATCATAACTGTGTGGGAGATTTCTCTTGTTTGTGGAGGTCAAAGGTTGGGGTCACAAAAGGGCAAAACCTTGAAGACATGACATTTTATGTGCTTATTGAACTGTGGAGGAATCTCATACTCAGTTTGTGAATTGCTCATATTTAGCATGTTGATGGTCTTGTTAGGTAGTTGCTCCCTATTGTTTTAAGTGAGTGTGAAAGGTCATTTTGGGTCACATTATCTCAAAAGGTTTTGACCTTACTAGTATACCTCAGTATTTGTGAGGGATCTCATGCTTGTCATGTGGGCATCCATGTTCATTATTACAATATATCATATGGCAAGGAATCACTAAGCCTTTTGGCTTTCTAGTTGGTATTTACTATTACTCTTACTATAACTCTTAGTTATGTTACAGATGGTCAAAGGTTAATGTTTTGTTACTAGCCTATTTTTCATCAATTCATAAATAAGCTACACTGGGCCTCAGGCCTAGTCTAGTACTTCTTAGTAGCAGTCTTGTCTTCACAACTCAAATTCTTATTTCACCTGCTTGTATGCTGCAGTGATATTTTTAAGTTCCTGCTCGCACTTAACTTTGATAGCCCTTACATCTAGAGTGTTCCCATATATATGGTTTATGCAGACAGTTGTTTTCACTCCAAAGTTGCTGTAACTGTTAAGCCTAGTAGTATGAAAGTTAAAGTCCAACCTAGGGCAATTGTCTTGAAATCTGAAGTTGGTTAAAGGTATGTAGGCTAAGTCTGGGGCTTAGGCATGGCTAGACCTATGCTATTCAGGCTTGTGTTATAACCTGGCAAGATATGAAACTGAGGGTGAATAACATTAGGTTTGGCATAGGGCCTATCTTACATATTAGTGCCCTTAAAACTTGGTGGTTTTGAAGCATTGCCAAAGAAACGTACGTGACAATTTCCTTGCCACAGGCTAGGATTTGCCACAGGCCAGCACTCGTTCAACATGGCACACACACCCAGTTTCTTGACTGAGACGCACTTGATGTGCATATCAGCTCGACACACATGAAGTTTGCCGTTGTGTCAAAATGGAGAGTACGCCCAGCTAGGGCATGAATAATAGCAATTACTCACTTGTCTAAAGCATCCCCAAAAGCATCTTACTTTTTTAATCCTTGTGTCCATATCCATATCAGTTTAGTGAGCCATCCCTTCTGATCATGTTAACGTCTAATTTACAAAATTGCTGAAGGATCTGTGCTTTCCTGTATCCGATCCTTTTTACAGTTCCATATCCAACTTGCGCACATGTTAGCAATGAGATACTGTATGCAACTCTGTGGATTGCCCTCTTGTTTCCTGTTTTTGAAGGAAATACTTCAACGTTTATTTCTGTTCAAACATTTTAGTTTTTGTCAATTACTTTATCAGGATGCAAAAAATCTGGGTAGTCTGAAGAAAATCTGGGAGGCCTAGGCCCCACTAGCTATGCCACTGAAATGAATAATCAGTGGGAACTATTTGTTATGTTTAGCCACTATTTAAATATAGGGGGTTAGGGTGTGGATTTATCAAAAAAATTGAATATATCTCTACACTGTGTTTATGGTGCCCTATAGTTTTAAAGTCTGAACCATGTGTTGTGAAATTTCTACTAATGATGTACGTGTACACTGTTTCAAGTCCTTGAATTTCATTATTCTACCTGATTGAGCCCAAAGTGTGATCTTATTTTTACAGGTTGTACTCCATGCCTCTATTTTGTGACTGATGGTGTTGTGCTTGAGACAAATCCTACATAGCCACTGGTGAAGGTGGCCATAAGTGAGCCTTAGTTAAGCCTTCAGCTTTGAATCATCTAAATTTTATATACAATTCTATACCCTCATGAAATTGAGGGAATCTAGTGTTTTAGAGTAAAATCATTCATGATACAGTGAAGCTTAGAATTTGAAAAATTAAGGCTCATGAATCTCATAGTATGTCAAAAAACATCAGACTTCATCAGACTTTCTTTCGACTATTTGGATTTGTCTACATCCATATTGATATTTCACCAAATTTAGATGTGATAATCAAAAGGAGCACAAATTTCACTTGATAATACTAATAAAAAGTTTGGAAGACCAAGCTTAAGAGGAGATAAGTTTCATGGTCCACTGAAAGGATAACATTATTGATAGTATGGTATATGGTTTAATGTATACAAATTATGTGCTACTGTATTATTTTTCCCCATGTAAATTGATTAAATTGACTTTTGCTTTTCTTTTATTAAAAGGCCTCAGGTCTGGATGAGAACGTTTTTCAGAATCCGGACAAGTTACATCTAACAATTGCCACCCTGGTACTCTTAACAAAGAAAGAAGTGGTAGGTTGTTGGCATATTTGGTGATATTTCACTTCCTGAAAGTAATTCAAGATACAGTTACATACACCCATTTTAATACTTCCATTGGCTTACACTCTTAATCCAAAAGTAAACTGTCCTCTAAAAGCTTGTGGATTTTTTCACTAGATACAAGCTACCACTCATAAGAAAGGCTGACAAGTTGGCCAATTGGCCATTCATGACATTTTCAATGTACCATATCATTACCATAGAGATTTTTGCTATTTCAGCTCAAAGTTCAGTCACCCATTTTCACGTTTTGTTTTGTACTAAAAGCGTGGTATACCTCTGCCAGCTTCTAAAGATCATAAGTTCCCTAAATTTGCTTCAATTGACATAATTTTTTTCACACATTACATGAGTAGGTGATCCTTATTGTTTTTGGTGTCATGTCATCTCCAGATGAATGACAGTGATGAATCTCGCACTTAGTTTGTACATTGCCCATATCAAGTACATGGAGAAACTCTTATCATTTTTGATGAAGTGCAAAGGTGATTGGTTCTACAAAGGTCAAAATTTCAAATATTTGCTAAAATGATATTTTAAGGAGGGTAGCAGTGAAGTATCTCAGATTTAGCATGTGCATTGCCCATATTTAATAGATGAAACCTGTCATTTTAGTTGGGTCATCAGAGGTCAGAACTCAAAAAACAATATACAGGGTTCGCACAGGTCCTGGAATTTCTGGAAAGTCAGGGAAAACTTAAATATGAATTTCCAGGCCTGGAAATTCAGGGAAAATGAACAAGTTTTCAAAAAGTCCTGGAAAAGTCAGGGAATTTTATGAAGGCTTAGAGGGCCATTGATTTTCCATGATATATTATATCAATGAGGGTAACCAATTTTGATCTCATATACAGTATGTTGCAGCATTTGCATTTCTAATATTGAGAAAGAAATCACTTTTGTTTTTGACCATTTTAATAACAAACAATTTCAATTTGGAAACACCTAGGCTAACATTTCATTGGCAATGAATTACTAAAGCTTTTGGCTCTCTGGTTTTAGAAACATATTGTATGTATTGTTTAGATCTGTCATTTTGAGTATAAAAATCTTGAAAAGAAAAATCCCCCATTTATTGACATGACCAGGGGTGAAAATACCAGCTATTTGGAAGGCGCCTTGCACCAAGTGTAATTCTAGTACTTGGAGGAAAATTTGGCTTGTTTAATACAGGTTTAATGAAAGTTGTGGGAAAATTGACTTTCTTTCAAGGAAATAAGCAGCTGGAAACATGACTTTTTTAATACCTTTATGTTGTCACATGTTGTTAATTCATTGCATTGGGTCATTAGTTTCTTCCTTTTTTCCCTTTAGATGAAAGCAGTAGAACTATTGGAAAAATGCAAAGCCGAAGTTATTGAGTAAGTAAATGCTGTTTGTTCTTTTTTTTGAGTTTCAGGTCATAGAAAAATTTGTCTGAAACTGAAAGTAGGAAAAAACAGTGCTTTTTTACAGGCTATGCTGTAGATGTATCAGATGTTCCACTCTTTTCCAGAGTGCAGATAATGTGAGGGCAGGAGGTATTACAGTAGGTAGTTGGATAGGATTTGATGAATGCCAACATAAATGTTGTATTAAGTGTCAGCTAAATAAGGAGGCAAAGTTCAGATACAGTTACAAATATAATTTAAGTTCAGGTTTGGTTTCAGATATGTTAGGTAAACCAATTCAGCCAGAGAGCAATATCTGCTATTAGGAGCATAGGTCAGCCTTCACATGAACCAAACTTAGACTACCATACAGTAAACCAAAATCTGGTTTGGGTTTTTTATCTTAGGGATCTGGGGCTGACATTTTGTGGCCTAAGGCAGTGATGACCTTTCCATTGTTGGTAGCTCTTCTTGGTCCATTTTAATGAAATATTGTAAATGCTGAATGTCTCTCTTTCAGTATACAGTACTGTGCCTTCCAATCTCTGCATACTGCCTTTAAACTATGAGGTTGCAATTGGTGTGTGCATCCATGGTTACTGGTAATCTAGGCATTTATTATCTTTAAACTGAAGTTACAATCATCTAAAAGGTATAGGGGCAGAGAAGGGGGTGCAGTGTAAGAAATAATTAGGAGGAGCATTGCACCAGAATGTACAAGTCATCAGCAATTGACTTTAAATATTTCTATTCAGGAAGCCAAACTAAAGAAAAAGTCACAACAGAAAATCAAAAAGAAAAAAAAAACAGGTTTATGGACAGCTCTTTTGCCAGGAAGTTTTCACATTTATATAGAAATTCTGGTAAGTTGGGAAATATTTGCTTCTTTCGAGCAACTATTTGTGAAAGATTGTGAGAAATTATACCTTTTTCTGGAAGAAACCATTTTTGCCAGGCAAGAAAGTGTGTGTCTAGTCTTGTACTTTACCTTTTTGTTACATTTTACCCAACTGGTTCCTTAAGTTTATTTTTTTTTTTTATTTCAGACCTCTTTTACTAGGTAAACCTTGCAAAGTTGATGTCAAAGGACTAGAATATATGAATGATGACCCAAGCAGAGTAAGAATCCTTTATGCCAAGATAGAACCACAAGATCACTCAAACAAGTAAGAATGTGATTCTTGCTATAAATTGTGGATGATTAATGAATATTCATAAATTCTTCATATTTCTACAATGGACACAACCCACTATAATGCCTCACCATCTGAAAGCTCAAAAAATCCCATCCTGTGGCTGTGTGCCTGGTTTTTGACTTACGGTAGCCCATTGGGGATATTTATTCTAAAAGGTTGAGTGCGTTCGCCTCGATTTCAAGCTTCACAATGTAAATATCTGTGAATATTGTAATAATGCTGATCAAAAACTTTATAAAGAAATGGAGTAAAAGAGTAATAATCTGAAAGGTTGTGCTGAAGTGCATGTTTAAATCTCAAACAATAGACCCAAGTGATAGTTGCACGGAGGTGCTGCATCAAATGGCCAATGGGTCATCTAGAGACATGCTTAAGTCTAATCAAATGATCAGTAGCAAAGGTAAGAATAAAGGTCATACATAAAGGTCAAATTTTCCTTTTTTTTAATCACACTTCCTATTTTTCCAGTACTTTTCTTTTCGCAAAACCAATACTCATATCTTTTGGTTAACCATTTTCAGGTAAGCTGAGAAAGTTTTTTTTTTTAGCAAAGTGTAAAGTGTGTGGTACCTTTAGTTTGTGCAATTACATGTGCAGCCTAAAGGTTGGTTCACCTTTGACTTCTTATATTACAGGCCAAAGATTATGTTATCAAAGCATGGCAAATATCTACAGTACCTTCAGGGTAATCCAACATGGCTACCACAGTTTTAGGGAAAAACTGTGGTTCCAAATTAAAGTACTCAACCACTGGTTCATTACTTCAATTAGTTGCTTCAATGATCATCAGCTTCGATTTCCATTCTTGTTCAATAGAAGCCCAACATTTCAGGGGTTCATATAAGTGCTGGCCGAAATAAATGCTGGCAAGAATGTAATCAGATTACTCCTAGTGCTTTGAAGGGTTAGATCCCTTTCAGTTTCATCTGAGAGAAGCTGCTTTCAAGTGTCAACCTTCAGGGCTATTTTCATATGCGTGAATGGGCATGTAATTGGTATTTATAATATAACAACAGTTTTTGACAAAGTTAGGTATAGGTAAATTTGAGATGGAGTTGGCATTGTTCGAAAAAGCTCAGCTATATCAAATATTGGTTGCACACTTTCATTTGGTCTACAAAAAATTTGCCAATTGGTTGTGCCTTCAATGATTTTGATCAAGTTTTATTTTTTTACTTGAAAATCAGTTTCCCAAGTGTTTTCTTCACAAAACGTGCCATTTTACCTTAAAACCAAACTACTTAACAAGTATATAAAACTAATGCAATAACAATGTACATGTGGGTTCCATGGCAACACTCCAATAATATTGAATACCTTTGTCTGTATTGTAAGAAGTCTGAGATATATAAGTTACTTGTGTATGGAAAATCCCATGAATATACTCTGACCATGATGGGCATTGATGACTCAAAATTAAGCACTGTAAATTTGATTAGTCAGTCTACATGATTGTATTGCATATATATATATATCTATAAATTCTTCTTCCTTGCATTTAGATTGCAAGTTATTGCTGATACATTGATGGAGAGGTTTCAGTCATCTGGACTGGGCAAGGTAGAATATGACCGGGTCAAATTACATGCCACGCTTATGAACTGTATATATAGAAGAGGAATGGGGGATGGAGTGACACCCCATGATGATGGGACAACCCCTCAAGCCAATGAAGATTATTTTGATGCCCAACCAGTCCTGCAGGTATGTACGAATGCTTGCCTCAATATATGGTGGAATAAAATAATTTGCTAGCAGCTTAACTATTTTAACAAATGGGAATTATTCCTAACAACAACTCAGTAAACTAGTATTGTGCAAGTAGAAAGGTAGATCTAAAATGAAAGGTATTGTTGTGCATTAAGTCTCTTTTGGTTTGAGGAAAGGTGTAAGGTGGAAACTGATTCAAACGTTTTATTGATATCTAAACAACTTTGAAATAATTTGGTGTAATCAATGCACAAAAGAAACTGAACTAAGTTTGTGAGATGACTCAACATATGTAGGGAGCACACCACCATTAATTTCTCCATTGACTTACACACTATTTTGCCTTCATTAAATGCCCCCCCCCCCACAGTCATGTCAAAGTTCACACCCCTCTAAAGCTTCTCCTTTCATGAAAGCAAAGGAGTTGGTCTATCATGGCATCACAAATTCACCAGAGCATGACCATTTAGATTTTGAGCTACATGGGGAAGCAGTTTATGGGCTCTGCGCCCACCCCTTTTAATCCCCAGTGACAGTGACAGTGCAAGTACTGAAATGGTCTAAATTACCTTCAATCCATCCCAATTTTGCATCACTTACACATTAGCATCCCCTCTTTCATATCCACAAAAAAATTAACAGCAACTGATTGTTCTAATGTGAGCAGTTTACACTCAAAGAGGACCTTAAATTGACGGTGTAATTTGGAACTACTTTTCCTGGGAAAGCCGTTCTGCTAATGGTGGTGTGCTACCTGTAGTTTGCTTGCACGAGATTGGGCGAAAGAGGCATACATAAGCTGTTTGTACATGAACTATGTAGGACCCAAAGTCTCAAAGGCTATATTGATAGGGCGTGGTACAGTAGGACCTGCCATCTGTGTGCAAGCTTAGTGTTAGAATGCTTTCCTTCTGTTCACTGCAAAACATACCACTGTCAGACATTTTCAAGGCTTCCATTAGTACTTGCCATGCAAGTACATATTTCTAGTTTCTTTTGGTTTAACACATAGAACCACTTTTCCATTGCTAGTTTTTGAAGGAGCACTAGGGATGATTTGCAGATTCCAAGCCCTAAAAATCCTTTGTAATAGAGCCGGGACAAAAATCCTTTGTCATAGGGGACTCTATTTTCTCAAAATAGCAGTGCATTTTCTCTGGGAGATACAGATATGCCAAAAAGTAACTACTCTAAATGATCCCGAAATAATCTTTTAAGCTTCTTACAGTCCCGCATACACAACTGCGTGGTATTCCCCGCTCTCATCCTTTTGTCCTCTCCCGAAACTGACATTGATGCTCTTGTGGTTTTCACAGACAAAAGGATGGTCACAAGCATGTGTGCCTTTGCTTCCCCAAAGTTTATTCAAGTATACAATACCCACAAAGAGCAGTGGACACTACTGCATGGCACTTTCAAAAGAAAGGAAACAAGTTCTTAGTGTATGAGAACTGACACGAAATAAACGTAAAGGGCTAAGTAACTCTCATTCACTCATTCATTTTACAAGTGGTAAAAGGCCCTTGTAATGCAGCAGCAGTGCAGAGCTAGTCGGGCTTGATTTTCAAATAAGGAGCGCGCTCCTTAAATTTATAAGAAAAAAAAATAGCAAATCGTCGCTCTCCAAAATATCCACACTTCTTAATTTCTGCAGGAGAGCAATAGAACCGCGCTCCTGAATAAAATACAGAAAAATCCGTGTTTGCATCCCACGGCATGCATCGCACTTCAATCCGTTGTATCATAACACCACTGCAGTACGGTAGCTATCAATACACCAAAGCAAGTTTGCCAGTTTCACATTACTGTGTAGCGATGTTTTTAGAGGGATTTACCGGTTAAGTCCAAGTGCTTCACTGTGTAAATTTTTAAAAGAACGTTCGTGTGGGAGTTTCTGTCACACACACAGCTGGAGCCTTCTCAGTCATATAATGCCGTGTATTATCACATTGAAGTTAATTTTATCGACAAATGCATTGACAATATTCCAAAAACACTATTAAAACATTTGCTAATGAAGTAGCGATCGTTCGAGGATCACGCAAATTGTAGAAAGAAAGCAAGTTCCTTCTTGGCAGAGCAAGTACTAGTTTTGCGAAATTAACGTGAAACGGCAAAATCCCTATTTTAAATTTATGATTGAAATGGTGCATCACAAAGATTCATGTGAACATTCCCCGTTTAAATTGCACTGAAATTTATCAAGTGGCTTTGAACTTGAAGGTTATATTTCGGCATAATGACATTCCTTTCAATTGCAGTACTGAATACTGATGATTTTACTAGTTTGAGTTCTAGTTTCTGCGATGCATTGGTACCTTCTGTGCAGTTGGTGCATGGCACCGTCGTGTGATTGCTATGCATGAGCCGCAATTCCTTGGGACAGGGCGATCCCGTTGTAAGGAGACCCCCCCCCCGCCCAATATTTGAAAAGTCGCCCAATTGACTTTCAAGTTTTTTAGACAGCAATCGTTTATTTTTGATGCTTTATTTGATCATTACACTGGCTGGTGAACATCGTTTTGTCCCTTTCCTTAAAGCGGGCCAATAATTTGTAAAATATTTCTTGCTCTGAAATGGTACCTAGGAAAAATGGTGCCTATCGTGTAAAACAATAATCATGCAGATAATTCCATCGGCACTTAATTAAGTAAGGTATAGCTAATGGTAAACCTGTATCTTTGAAAATTCTGTGTCCAACCAATTCCAGAAGATAGAGGGCTAAATAAACAGTTGCCTGTCAATATGACTCTTGCTTTTTGCGCTGTCAAGATTTTGACAAGACAATTTGACGGTTTTCCAAAATGGGACGTGCGTCGTAGTACACAGTTAATGTTTTAGGTCCGATCATTATAAAGGCTGTACAAGCTAAGTGGCGGAGAAAGCAGCACCAAATTTCAGAAATCTGACGACTTTAAGCAGATATTTTGTCTCAATTGGGCAGCGAACTTGAAAGTTAAACAGGTCTGGGGTCGGTCAAAAACCGCCAATCTTCCAAAAAATAGCCCGTATACTGTACGGTCATGAGCCCTGCATGCGCGTTAAGATTTGAAAGTAATTTAACACACACAAGGCTTTCCTTTATTATATAGCTGACACGCTAGCATGAGGAGGGGGGAGGGGAACGTAATATTCAGTTGGGATGGGATGGGCAAAGGATACATGAAATATGTACAGTAATTATCAAATAGAGACTAAAGTATCCACACGGGGCACGACCGTTGCTGCGGAAATAGGTTCCAAAATTTTAGCAGTCAGAAATTCTAAACCGAGGCGGAGATCGAACCTTTGTAGATAGCCTAAGCAAATTGGGATTCGGAGGAGAGTTGTTGTAGAAACCCAAACTCGGGGCCCAAACGTATATAAAATTGTAACACTGCGTCAGATTACTTGGAAGTGAAATTCCATGTGCCCGCCATATTAGGCATCAGTCACTACTAATACCCAGATCCATGACCAAAGTATCCAATCACTGGTATTTTCTTCTACAGTATGCATCGGGCTAGTTACAATAGCGCAAAGTTTGAAATTAAATTGACATCTTTGTTTACATTGAACTGTAATTGAACTTATATTTTTACGGCATGTTAAACAGCATTTCAATTTAGGATTTATGAATCAACACAGAGTGAGCCACGTCAAGATCTTGACAAGTGAAGTGTTTTTGAACTTGTGAATGTGATCACTACCTCTCGGAAAATACTATGTATGTATTGGGGAGCATGCCAGACAAAATATTGTCATGTTTTAGTCACCGAAAACCAGATATGGGGATCAGGTACCAAGTTCCTCCTTTTTGGTACCACGTGCAAGCACTAATACAGTGTAGGCCTATGCAGTATGATGTGTAATGTGCAGCTTTTAAGTTTTTGTTCAAACCATCTGTACTGTGCAGATAGCTTGCTCAAAAATCTACTGTCTGCATTTATTGGCTACTTTATCGTCCTTTTTTCGGGGCTTAAAGCAATCTTGGTTTGCCCAAGACTGGTACAGCCTAAGTTTCTGTGAACAAGCCGTCTCGAAATTATCCATTAATAATGCTTTTTTCTCATTCGTTAGAACTCAAATACCATCGGGCTATCACAATAACTTGATTGATCTTAATATATATTTTCCACCTTAAAGTCCCTGCCATTTATATATTAAGGAAGCACATTGGGCTGTTTCATTAACAAAATTCTAATAATTACAAAAAAGACAAAAAAATTGGAATCCCAACATCGATCGCCTTTAAGAAGGCTCAGTGTAGAGACGTCACATCAACTGACATGAAATTAACCAATCAGAACACAAGTGCAATAGTATTCTCTGTTCAGTAGCAATCCTCATTTATAAACGGTAGTATGTACACAACATCTACCATAACCGCTTGCGGCAGCTCCGAGCTCCGAAAAAAGCATTGAGGAATGAGACTTGCAGTATTATTGGTTCCTTGCGGTAGCAAAGAAACCTATGTAGTCAGGGTGGCGTGTGTGTGCATGTGTGTGAGGGTGTGTGTGTGTGTGTGTGTGTGTGTGTGTGACACTTGCTTTGGTACACTCTAACTCAACGAGGAAAGGTTGGATGGAACTTGGATTTGGTACATAGATTTGTCATAGGGAGAAGGTGGGCCCTATCATTTTTGGTGGTAGACTGTTTTAAAGTAATAGCAAGTTTTATTTGAGAGCAGGTAAAAATAACTTATTTGAGAGAAATACAATGGGTGTTTTTCTCTCTCTGACCACATTGTGTATTGGTGATAATATCAAGTTTGATTACAAGGATAAATACATATGGAAATGAGGTAGTGTTTTTGAAGGATCACCAAGCAAATACAAGTTGAATTTTAGTAAGGCCACAAAAATTTAATTATAGATTTCATGTAATATTAGTACTAAAATACCCCTTGTGAAGATGTTACAAACATTGACTATGAGCTTTTGCTTAGCTTTATTTCGGAGACTGGCTATACAGCTCTTATAATATCCAGCAAGGAACCACAGTACCCATTGGGCTCTTGTATTATACAGGGAGTTGCCACGTGGCCAAAAGCCACGTGGAAGCAAGCTGTACATGAATTTATGCACTTAGTCTTATTTGCATCACATTTGTGGCTTACTGGTGTGCACCAAAAGAAAATACTATGTTACTACCGTCCCTAAGGACATGCATAGTTTCGTCGATCCCTAATGTTGAAATCGGGCGACCTGTGTAACTTCAGAGGGCCTGCATAACTTTCATTGAAAAGTTTCAGAACGATCGTTGAATAAAAGCAAGCATAATTTTAGGACTACAAATTAAATAATTAAGGAATATAACACACCAACTTAACTGGTGGGCACCACTTGTGTTATTTTTGTATGGCTTAAACTACCGTCACTATGAACATGCGTAGTTCGTCGATCCGGGCCCTGATGTTGAAATCGGGAGACCCTGATAACTTCTGATGGTCGTGTAACTTTCATCGAAAAGTTTTAGAACGATCGTTGAATTAAAGCAAACATAATTTTAGGACTACATATTAAAAAATGAAGGGCTATAACACTTTGGTGTTATAGCCCTTTGGTACAGTAGCTAGCTTCAACAATACAAGTTCAATTTTTGTTTTATTAGCCAAGCAGAAAATTTTTAGTGCTCAGTTTTTAGTAGAGCAGGCCCGTGAACGTAGTGGAAAAACACGGACACTAAGCGCAGACGGGTTGTTGGCGGGTTAAGCAATGATGAAGAGCTAGCCAAGCAGGAGGGCCAGGGCGGGGATTATTAACAAAAAATTCAGTTTCTGTTCCTGATTTTCATACACTGCTGGTACATAATTTATGAACATTGTGTCACGCTTATATAGCTGAGCTGGAGAGCACAAATAAAAAGGGTTCTTTGCTTTTGATAAATTGTAGTATAATTACCAGTCAAGTACTGCATCTGTGTATTTCTAAAGGAGGCATCCAGTTCCGCTGGCTTACAGACACAAAGTTTATGTACATGCTTGCGTCAGCACATATTAACTTAGGAACTTTATGTAAAATGTGCAGGGAAAAAACCGGTTTTAATCGAAGTACGATTATTAGACGTCCGATTATACTGGTTATCTTTTTTGGAACACCGTGAAAGCTTACGGAGCGCTAATAAAATACCGTATTTACTCTATTAAACGCCCCCTCTCTAATAAACACCCCCCCCCCCCCAACTTTTTTGTCACATTGCATAAACTGAAATTGTCAATTCCAAAGACAATATGGTAAAAGGAAAATGAAATAGTCCTACCTTGAAGCCACGAAATCTCCTAAAGTCCCATATCCTATTAAAAGGCATGTTTCTGCAACTTATTTCTGTTGATATCTATCAAGCTATCACATACCGCGAACCTGTGCTGCTTCGTTTGCGGTTCGAAAGTGGTACTGTACATACGGTAGGTATATAAATATTCGCTAGCCTATCCGAACAGCCTAACATGAAAATCCAAATTCACCACAGGAAAACTGTTTAACAGTGAAATGCGGTGAACGCGTACGTACTGCTAATGGTACTACTCACGGTAACTATTATGCAATTACCGTATGTACGTGGGTATAGCCGGCCGGTCAGTATAGTAACGTGAGGCCTGGCTGTATACTGCATGTGCACAGCATGCATGCATGCATGCGACGGGCTCGTAAAAAAGTCACTTCTGTGTGTAACGTTACATATCAAGATGTCGGGGAAAGTTGATCACACTTGCAAAGTTCACAGTGTTGTTCATGGCTACCATATTTATAGGAAAGTTTGGTTACCGATAATTGGGGAGGAGCTCATAGCTGATTGTGAAGCTGACAACCAAATGGGCAAATACGCCATAGTAGTTAATCAGAAGGGTTCAGATAAGAAACAAGTTGTGGGGCACTTGCATAGAGAAAAGTCACGTAAATTTGACTCCAATAAACGCCCCCTTTAACGAAAATTTCACGCCCCTGGGGCGTTTAATAGAGTAAATACGGTAGCCAGATCTTTTTCCTACAGTTCATTGAAAAAAAGGTTTACAGACAGTTGTGCAGCCCAACAACAGTAGAAAATACTTGTGTTCCTCATTTTGTGTACAGCTGTTGGCACTATTTAGTTCACGTTTATTGTTATTGTCCTCGTTTGTTTCTATGTTGCTGGAGAGAGTCTATTGAACAATACCTCTTTGAGATGTGTACCGTGAAAGTCTGTCTGCTTAGTAATTCAGCCGGAAACCACGAAACTAAGCAACTTAAGATTTCACGAAGAGTCGCGCAGAAACCTGTTTTGTTACAATAGAAAAGTATCCGCACAGAGGTGCAGTGAATCTGCTGACTCGCGTAGGGGAACAGGTAGTTACTTTTTGGCACATCTGTAGGCAGGCATAGACTCATGTTTTTACAGAACAAAGTTGGCTTTGGGAAGGGGGAAAACATAAAGAAGAGGTGTTTTTACCTTTGTAAAGAGTGTTGATAAATGAATTTTTACTTGGGATGATTTGCAGATTCCCAGCCCTACAAGCCCTTTGTCATAGGGCAGGGACGAAAATTCTTTGTCATAGAGGACTTTATTTTCTCAGAAGAGCGATTCCTTTTCTCTAGAAGATAGGCAGATGTAGACTTTAGTTTTTGCAGAACAAAATTGGTTTTGGGAAGGGGAACATAATTAAGAAAACTTGTTTTCACCTTTTTAAAGAGTGTTGATAAATATATTTATGACCCTATAGCCTGCTAAGCTCTACCACTTAATTATCACCGGCCAGTAATCAATCTTCTTTGATCCAACAGATTTAATTTATGTATCTTTGTTTTCATCTTTGTACCATCCAGAAATTTGGAGATTACCATTTTGGGACTCATACAATAGATGCTGTGCATATATCTCAGAGAGGTTCATATGATGCTAGTGGATTTTACCTGTCTGCCGGTCAAATCCAGTTTCCTGACGAAAAAAGCTGAAAACCTCTCTTACTGACAATTAAACCAAACTTGAAACATTTGAAGATTTCAGCATTACGGATTGTCATCACCAAGAAAACACCAAGATTTGCCATGAATGTTTGACTTGTTCTTTGATGGAAGTGAGAGAATAAAGTGATAATGTGGCAGCATTTGTCATAGAGGAGACTGTCAATTAGATTCAGAAGAAATCATGCTCAGTGCATTGGTTGAGAGGAATTTGACAGTGGAGTGAAGTATTTTAAATCCTTACAAATTTTTGTTGGATGAAACTGTTGTTGGCAACCAGCTAGATGTGTGGCAACTGTCATAATTTGGGGTGATAAAAGTTTATGCTATTTGCCATATATCTGGAATATATCTGAAGTATTTTCCCTTTTTAATCTGGTTAATTCTGTCAAATACTGGTTGAAGTTAGTTTTCTGTTACCTTAAGGCAAGATGTTATATTATGACTGTTTCCATAATAAATGGGTTTCTTACGCCTTTGAATATTGAGGCATGCGAGTGTGATGGCACCCCAACACATGCCTCAGTCCCTGTGAGGGGTGTGACTTTTTGCACACCTAGGTGAAGAATATGAGCTCACACAAATCTATGTAAGTATGGTAAAACAGCATACCTACTACATTTCTTAATTCCCTGAGTAGTGTGATTCATAGCACACCTGGAAAAATATAAACTCAAGGCCTGGTTTCCTTGAGATACGGTACTGTGATTACATAGCCCAACATTTACCTCTGATGAAAGGATTTTGTATAGACTCTACAAGATGCGATTGTTCTCCAAAGGTTACAATATATGTTGCATTTTTGATAAACATTCAGTTGATGCTACCTTACATAGGTAAAACATGGCACCTTTTAGTTGCCTTTTGGTTGCAAGCTTCATACATGGGAAATCTTTTGGTTAGCAACATGGTTTAATTGTGATAAATCCATGTCTGGATTGTATTCATTCAGTCGGTCATGTGCGTTTAGTTGGTAAAGTATCTGACTCTCATTTGAATGGATGGAGTTAGATTTTCAGGTCCGATCATACCAAAGACTTTTAAAAAGTGGAGCCTTCTTCCATTTTGTGTGATGCTCCACATAAGCAATGGAGTAATGATAACAAATCAGTGCCACACAATTTGCTAGATTAAATCAGAAAGTTCTTAGTTGAATTGTAAAACGTAATCTCTAATTAAGGTATTCTGTGTCTTAACTGTCAATCAGACAGCAACTTATGGAAAACCTCTAAGTTCAAAAATTTTGCACAACTCAAGAGTTCAGCTTGTATTTCCTTTTGCATTTCTAAAATATTTATGGTTTCAAGAATATGGTATCTCGTATGTGACTTACATGTAGGTTGTTCATATTTTCAGGCAATCAATTTACAGAAATGAAGGACAGTGTGCAAGAAAATTTTATACTGCATGCAATCCTTTCACCAAAAAAAAAAATCAATTTTGAGTGGAACTATACCTACAGGTATACTGTTGCAGACATTTTGCTGGTTAAACATTCCATAAGTCAGTCATGTTACATAAATGAAAACCAGATAAAACAACTCAAGAAAGTGTGAGGAAAAAACAAAAAAGGAATTCAAGTAATTTTTATAATTCTT
Organism: Holothuria scabra; assembly: GCA_037179385.1. Taxonomy (NCBI): domain Eukaryota; kingdom Metazoa; phylum Echinodermata; class Holothuroidea; order Aspidochirotida; family Holothuriidae; genus Holothuria; species Holothuria scabra. Next base: position 9,576,963 of record CM074190.1, on the reverse strand, counting down.
AACCTCGCAGTGTTCCTTTTTACATTCTCTTCACTTTTATTCAATGTTTTTTTTTTTAATAGTTTTCAGTCTGTAATTTTTCTTGTGGTAGCGAGAAATTTCATTTAGATCTAGAGACTTTGGGATGAATTGAATTTCCAGGGGAAGGGGAGCGGGAGGGTAGTAGAAGGGAAAGGTAAAGTTAACACATTAAGTAGTAGTGGGTCAATTGCATGTATTCTGTTACTCTCGATATCTATTGCTGTTGGGCTCAATGGCTTTTAGATTAAAATGGGGGAAGGTATTTGAAATTTCATTTTGTAAAACTGCTTGAAGAGAACATTTAGAAGAGGGAGTACACAAAGAACTTGGATGGAATATGTATTCGATGTGAATTTTATTTCCAAGGAATGAGGTCTTTTTCAATTTTTGTTGGAGAAAGGTATTGGATCATGTATGGGGAAAATATCATACTGGTGTGAATAGTCTTGAAATTACCCTTGTCTAAATACCATGCATATGATGACACAAGTTTTGTCACTCAAGCAACGTGCTTGCCCCAAAATTGAACAGTTTTTTTTTGTTATCTTGCTGAACCATAGTAAGCCACTTAGTACGGTACTGTTTAATCCAGACCTGACCTTCAGTACCAGTGAATGCTTAATACCTTGGATATTTGCTGTTTGCGATGAGTCTGGTTTGGAGATCTAGTGACCCATTTGCCTTTGACACTTTCTGTCATCATGAGACGAACTGATAAACAATGAAATACTCGTCCAATATCATGTAAGTTTAAGATCTTTTCTTTATTACGGTCCATCTAAATGATCAATCATCCACCCAAATTCTGCACAGGTCTGAAATTCAAACAGGACATCATGGGGCAGCCATTTGGGTTTTTAAAAATCTGGCACTTTTTTACTACTCCAGCAACTCATAATTTTGTCCTAATTCTGCAAAAATCTGTTTAAAGTTTAAACATGTTTTTAATTGGTTTTGCATCTGTATTACAAGGAGGAATTGGTAGGCGTTCTGCTCGTTCCTCTGCCCATGGCTTGCGAGATGCAAATTCCCCAGGAATACCTGCAACAGTCTATTCTTTATTATCGTCCCGACTCTAAATAAATGTATACAAATGAATCAAACAACATATTAAAACAACTCTTTATGCTACTAACTCTTTATGCTTAAATCCTCAGACCTATAAGCCTCCGAAAAAACTTTTCCGAAAAAGTCGGCCCGAAAAATGAAGCATTACGTATTGAATTTGTTCTCGCAAATAATACGCGTGGAGCCCAGACAATCTTGGACAAAACTCCTTGGGACACCCCCGCTCCCCTTCGCAATGTTGATCACAGTTAGCCTATTCACGGCATACAGTCACTCTTTCAGCGCAACATTGAAAGAGGATGGGGGGGGGGGGGGGGGGAGGGGAATTCATGTAAGCCTTTGAACTGAAATTCAAGAATACTATGGCAAAGTGTCCCAACAGTTTTGTCCAAGATTTTAGGAAGACAGAATATAAAGATTGTGATTTTAGTTGTAAAACAAAAACATCGCAAATTATTTCGCAATGTAGGCCTACCATTTTAATTCGAGCGAATTAACTTCCAACATATTAGGCCTATATCTCGACTCAAGAATGTCCTATAAAGATGGGAGCTGGACTATTATAATTCATTTTTTTTTACTTCAGTTACACTTTAATGAACAAATTTGAAAGTTAAAGAAAATAAGTTATAGTTTGACCTTATGCATATGATATCACAGAGCAAAAAGTACAAAAAAAAAAAAAAAAACCAACACCCACAAATGCAGACGTTTGAAGTATCAATTCAACCAGTCGAATACGCGCATAGTGTGCTACACGTACAGGCCGAATTCTTATGCGCGCGGTCACGTGTTCCATTGTTACCCCAAGGATGACTTCAGTGTGTCATCAATGCATATATAAGGTCTATTCCACGACATATTTTCATAGTCTTGGCAAGCTTTTTGCCCGAAGTGGCGGAGTATCCGATTTATTTTAAAAATTGGACAATAATAGAAAACTTACTAATTAAAGTAACAATTTTAAGAGTCCAAGTCCCGTCTTGATAGGACATTCTTGAGCCGAGATATGAAATGTTGAAATTTATTCACTTAAAACAAATTAGTCAATTGCGCAGTTATTTGTGACTTTTTTGTTGTACAACTCACATTACCTGCTTTGTTTCCCTTTAAACATAAAAATGATTTTATCACTTTGAACACTTCCTGTTTGTTCGAATAGCATGTTGCACAGAGAGTGCCATATTTATCATCACATTAGAGTGAAAGTGCAATCACACCTGAGAACGAGGTGCAGTTACTTTCAGAAAGACAAAGAAATACAAAGATTGGAATTTTAGTTGCACAACAATGACATCACAAGCTATTGCACAATGCAGGCCTACCATTTTAATTTGATTGAATAAACTTCCGATGTATTACATTTCGGCTCAAGAATGTCCTATGAAGATGGGAGTTGGACTATTAGAATCCATTTGTCATTCTGTTTAATATGCATATCTCCCACTTTTGTTGAATTGAGGTACACTTTAATGAAAAATTTTGAACTTTAAAAAATAAGTTACAATCTGACCTTATGCATGTGATGTCACAGAGCAAAAAGTATGGCCTCTTTTGGGGGGCAAAGTAAACCAACATCCACAAATGCAGACATGTGGTTTGTCAAACAGTCGAATATTCGCATACTCTGCTAAACGTACCGTAAGGCCGAATTCTTATGCGCGAGGCCACGTGTTCCATTATGGGCGGCTATCAGGGCAAAAAAGACAACACCGCGAAACAGAAAAGACAAACGTCAAAAGGAAAAAACAACGCCGGAAGGAACATTCAAACGTCTAAAGAAAAAGACAAACGTCAAAACCAGAAAACAAACCCCGAAAGGAAAAGAAAGAGACAAAAGGAAAAGTTAAAACCCAAAAGGAAAAGACTAAACGTAAAAGTGGAAAACAACAAACGCCAAAAGGAGAAGACAACGCCGAAAGGAAAGGACAATGCCGAAAGAAAAGAACAACGCCGGAAGGAAAGGTCAAACGCCAGAAGGAAAAGACAAACAGGCAAAAAATACAACAGAGCAAAGCGGGAAAGCGAACGCTAAAAGGAAAAGACAAAGTCAAAAGGAAAGGACAAGCACAGAAAGAAAAACGCAAACGCCGAAAGGAAAGTACACAAGACAAAAGGAAATGACAACCGTGTAAAGAATAAGACCAAAGTCAAAGGAAAAAGCAAGAAGTGGAAACGATCGACTAACGTAATGTGACAAAAACAACGAGCAAAGAAAAAGACAAAGTAACGTCAAAAGGACAAGACAACATCAAAAGGAGAAGAGAAAGCGGGTACTAACCACGGACTTCCTATTATACAAAGCACAGAAAGACAATAAACACACCGAACAGTGTGACTGGCTAAGTCTTTCTTGAGATTTTCTTTTCGAGCGGCTCGAATTTCTCCTTTAATATTTGTAGACTTTTTCATTGGCGTTTGCCTTTCTCTTTCGACGGTCGTCTTTTTTCCTTTTGACTTCAGAGGCGTACACAGGATTTCTATGAAAGGGGGGGGGGGGGGGGACTTGCAGTATGAGTGATCGCTGGCCAATAGGACGGGAACATTTTTGGCGTTTTCAAGGAGCTTAGATGCAAAATGGTGCAATGATTTTCGACTTTGACAGGAACAGTTTTTAAAGTTGAATTGTGGTGGTTCAAAACTGAAACTTTTGTGTCTTTACATGCAATTTTATGCCATTTACGCTACCTTTCAAAGTAAAACTTGTCATTGAGTTTGCATACTTCTAGGAGTCAAAAAAAGAAAAGAAAAAAGAACATCGTTTGGTATAGGCGAACGGGAGCATTTTAATTTGAGTTTTTTTCTTGGCCACAAAACTTTATTCTGCCATAAATATTATCTAGGCGGGGCGCCACCATTGGTTGGCGCGGAGCTTAGAGAAATTTCGAAAAGTCAGACCACTCAGATGGCCGGAAATAACATTTACCAGACTTGAAGAATCTAACAAGTCGCTATTTTCTTTTCTCATCTGCAATAAAATGCTCACAATTCAAAATATGTTCGCAAACTGGAAAGTGATCAGAGAGTTATCAAAGGCCCAGTTCTCTCACCCCCAAACAGTACCAATTCTCCTAACCTTCTTACTTAAGTCCCTCCCCCAATTGTCTGAAATTCATGCTCATCCAGATACAATCTCAGTTTATTGCTCCAAGGTGAGCAAAGAAAAACTCAATTTATATCATCAAAACACTCTAAGTACCGTTCATGCTGTGTAATATAAGCTTTGGTACTCTGCATTGTTTGAATTAGCTGTCAATCAAAGAGCTGAGCCAATCGAGAATTTCGGTACCCCCGTACCAAAATTGTAGTTTGGGGTGAGAGGTTTGGCCCTTTAAGAGCTACTTTGACCCCAAAAATGTAATTTTGCCCGAAGGACTGTCTAAGTGGAGCGCCACCATCACGAAATAATCGCGACCTCATTTGGCCGAAAATTGCGTTTTTATTCTTGTAAAGAGAGTATAAACATGCAGTCTTTATGTTTAGCTTTTGTTTGCAATAAGAATAAAATCAGGAACATGCTAAGTGATCAGAAAATTACCAGGTAAAATGTACTACCGCTATTACATTAAACTGTCTTTATTCTTTCCGGGGAAACTACATCGGAATTGAAAATATGCTAATGCTTCTCTATTGTGACTCTTTCTTGGTTAAATTAAAGATCCGCTGAATTGATGAAACTTACTGTGACTCCTCAAACTCCCGTCTGTTAATGATTTTACCCTTAATATCTCAGAGTCTCTTGCGTGATAAATGGCAAACTATTTCTCAACGCACCTGAACACTCCCCGTCCCCATCTCGTACGCGTCTATGCAGGTCGGGAAAGGGGTAGGCCGCTCCCTTTTGAAAATTCTTGAAAAAGGTAGGTGTCTTTAGAGCTAATCGGTGCCACCGGCGGGATTTTTAAGTAAAATTTGGAATTTGACAAAATTTGCCTACTTTTAGGAATTAAAAAAAAAAGTAAGAAATGGCATCACTGGGGGGCCTTGCAGAGACAATCCTTCCCCTTTGAAACTTTTGAAAAATTGGGTGTTCCTACATGCAATCTGGGGCCACACATGCTATCTTTTAAAGTAAAACCTGTGTTACTAAAGTATGGGTACGTATTTTTAGGACCTTGGCATCCGTGAGGCGGGGGGGGGGGGGGGGGGGGGATGGCTCAATTCCCCCCTTCGTATGCCACTGTTTGACTTTGTCTTTTTCTTTTGACTTTGGACTTTATTTTGACTTTCATCTTTAGCTATTAGCGTTTGTCTTTCCTGTTTTGCTGCGTTGTTCTTTTTTGCCTGTTTGTCTTTGCCTTTGAGCGTTTGACCTTTCCTTCCGGCGTTGTCCTTTCCTTTCGGCGTTGTCCTTTCTTTTCGGCGTTGTCTTCTCCTTTTGGCGTTTGTTGTTTTCCACTATCACGTAACTGTCTTTTCCTTTTGGGTTTTAACTTTTCCTTTTGCAATTGTTCTTTCCTTTCGACGTTGTCCTTTCCTTTCGGCGTTGTCTCCTTTTGGCTTTGTCTTCTCCTTTTGGCATTTGTTGTTTTCCACTTTTACGTTAGTCTTTTCCTTTTGGGTTTTAACTTTTCCTTTTGGCTCTGTCTTTTCCTCTCGGGGTTTGCTTTCTCCTTTTGACGTTTGTCTTTTTCTTTAGACGTTTGATTGTTCCTTTCGGCGTTGTTTATTCCTTTTGACATTTGTCTTTTCTGTTTCGTGGTCTTGTCTTTTTTGCCCTGATGGCCGCCCATATTCCATTGTTTTGCCCCAAGGATGACTTCAGTGTGTCATCAATGCATAAGGTCTATTCCACGGCCTATTTTCATAGTCTTGGCAGGCATTTTGCCCGAAGTGGCGGAGTGCGATTTATTTTAAGAAATTGGACAATATTAGAAAACTTCCTACTGTAATCAAAGTAACAATTTTTCACGAAAATTGAAAGGATCACAAAAATATGTAGCTCGTGGAAAGGGATTTCATTTGGCCTCACTTAATAATCTTGGGCTAAAACTGCGTTTGAAATGATAAATTATTCGGGCAAAATTTGACAAAATTTTTATGATGTTTTCAGTATCGTAACACCGAGAGGCGAGAGTGCGTTCAAGTTGCAAGAGCGTTTTTTCCGAAAAATCAATCAAAATCCATTTTCTTAGAGACTTATTTGTGTTAATGATGACACTGCCGATAGATCTTATGCATTGATGACACGATGAAATAGGTAGTCACAGAACTTAGTGTAGAATGTTAAGGGACTATTGATGGCACACAGTAGAATTTAACCCACGTGCGTGAAAGACTTTACGTCCGTATCCAATTAGTCGAGCCAATAAGCAATTTGTTGATTTTAGTTTGTTATTCTTCCAAAGAAAGGCGCACTTTTTACTCAGAGTCATCATATGTATAAGGTCCACATGAAACCATTTAGCTTAGAATTTCTCTGATAAGGTCAAGATGTTATTAATGTAGGTACCTCTCGGAGGCTCAAACGGGGGGCGGACGTGTTGATTTGAGGTGCGCACAGCTCTAATAGGTGATAGCGCGCACAACTCTGGATCCGTAACGGAAATTTCCATAGACCTTGTGCATTGACGGTCACACTGACGTCATTTTGGTTGTCAAACAATGGACGAGATGTCAGCGTGCGTGCATTTCTAAAACAAGTTCTATACGCGCATAATACATTTCTCCGTGTAAGCGTATAGTCCGGGGTAATTGACGGGTACTTCCCAAATAACACTGCATGTACTGTACTGAGAGTGTTTGAATTACAGACTGGTTGCTCACCCTGAAACAATAAACTGTGGTTATGGTTGGATAAGGTTGAGTTTTTCAAAAGTTGTGGAAGGTATTAAGTATACTTTTGGAGAATTTGAACTGAATGGGGTGGTGCATAACTGCCTTTACATCAACATGTAAGCATCTAGTTACACAATTTAGTCAAAGTTCCCACCGAACCAGAAACCAATAGAGGGGGCATGGGAGAATCTTTCTCCAAAAATTAACAGAGTAAGAAACAATTTTGAGTTGTTTACTTTGATGAAATAAAGTCTTGCATTGGAATTTCTCCTGTAATGCATTAGAAATATAAATTGATTCCTATGAAATATTTAAAGATTACTTTACATTTTATCTTCGTCTAGTTTAAATATACTCCACTTGGCATTATCATATTGACCTGTGAAACAACACCGACAGTAATTTGGGCATTGTGCTTTATTAGACCTGTTGCCCTCATAGTTACGACTGGTCAAGGACCGCCATGCTGGGGATTTTCTAACTAGTCGGGACTTTCCCTGTCTTGTCTCATTGCCTTGTGTCCGTCGACGACACCGGGGAGAAGTTTGACGTGACCCATTTGACAATGAACTTTGAACTGACAATGCTCTCATTAAAGGTTCCTTTACTGTTCTGTTTGGTTGGCCTGGCGGTAGCTTGCTTACACCTCTCTCGTCTTCCAATCGACTTGTAGCGCTGCCTAATGAGACATGTGGAGAAACTTTTTCGCTGGTGTAGCCTGAGTGCCAACTTGCTCGTGTCGATGCTCTACTCAGTTCAGTAACACTGTCAGATACATCACTAGCTATAGACATGTCACCAGAACGATTGTTTCTTTCAGCAAATTCGTGGTAACCGAATTTTGCAGAATCCATGACACCATCTTTTCTAACCAAAGTACTTTGAAATTCAAACTTTAGATTGTTTAGCGAAACAGAGTTAAAAACTTTTCCGGGTTTGCTTGACACCTTTGGGGGAGGTGTATGATGATGTAGGAATACGTCACCGTAACGAATGTGCCTTGGATCGTTTAAATGCCCCTCCTTACTTAGAAAATCTTTCTTTCTTGCAACTGAGGTTCCGACAGCTTGTATCCAACACTGGCCACTTTCCGCTGATTTGGACAAAGATTTTTCATATTCCTTTAAGGATGGTATCGAGTAGGTACGTCGTCCTTTCCATGACACAAACGGCTGCGGAAAAATTAATATTCTCGGACTGTCGGTCGATGAGGGGTGTTTTTCCTTACGATCACATTTCATTTCCATTTTGAGAGAAAGTAATTGATTTAAATATTTTCATAAAAATAACATATAATCTTCGAGTATTTCTTCCAAAGTTTAACCCTTCCTGTCTTTGCAATTTTTCATCTCTATTTTAGATAAAAAATAAATCAGGTGCACTGATCTCACCTTCTACTCGGTTGTTCTAGTTCCTTTCAGAAAATTATAATGGTTCATCAGCTGTAAATACGTTTCCCTCGTCCGCAGTAAAACAATTGATGTGATACCTCAGTTCAACGAAACCACATACTTCAGACATATCTGAAAGCAGTCGTAGAATGGAGCAAGCTTTGTCAATATTTTAAACAGTTTGCACAATTAGTCTGAACAATTGGAATGTAATCATCGATTCTCAAATATCACTCTAATTTAAAAAACTCAGTTTTTGTCTAATTTGTCTTTTCTTGACGAGAGGTGACATAAATACAGGACTTATTTCTATTACTTTAATTGTATTACTTTCACTGTCCTTTTCTCATTTCCAAAACGACTTTGCCGCGAGGTTCCACGATTTCAGTCTTTTCAATTTCTTTTATCGTTGTTGTCACGGTACGTGGTAAATAATTGGCAATTGGTATGTCAAACCTGTTTTACTTTGACACCGTTTCCTCTTTAAAAAGGTTCAATGCAAAAAGTATGAAACTGGAATAATATATAAAATGAAATATATTCCATCAGAACTGCTGTGCACTTGAACTTGAAAACGAACCGAAAATATAGGCAATGGATTGGAGCTTGTCTTTCATTGTCCTCTCACTCGCTTCCTATATTGGCTAGTCAATGATCACGACAGAGTACTTGAACACGAGCTGTCTATATCAGTCTTCCTGACACTGATTGACATACAGTCAAATCCTTCCATCTCCGTGTGGACATATTGCTTTCACATATGGTGTGCTCTATAATTTACTCCAATGTAGTCTTCTTGCATCTAAAGAACTAATGATGGTAGCTAGATGTCTTTTATTTTGTATGACCGCTAAAATACTGCTGGTTTTCCCTTTATGTACACAGTTTGGTTTTCATGACAGGTTTTCTGAGCGTGTGCAAATAATTGTAACATTTAAGGTATACCTTCCTACCCTTTCAAATCCTTTCCGTCAATATACCCGGGGTAGTGTCAATGACAACCAGGAAAGTAATCGATAAAAACACCAAAGGTAGAAGTCAATTTTAAAGTCAAACAAAAGATTTCTCTACGTAATAGCTTCTTTTTTAGACAGCTATCGAAATCTGTAGATCTTTGTAAAGTTTGCAATCGATGCTTGCGGTACCGCACTGAAGTTGAGAGTCGGGACTCCTGCAAAGAAGTATGAATAGGAAAATGTCAAAATTGGGGGTCGGCAAACTAGGGACATATGATATTATTTGGGGCAAAAATTTTCGGGCCCAGAGCAAAACCGAGTCCAAAGCGCCCATTCCTCTGGGTGAAGGGCAAGGGGACGAAGTCCCCGGAAGCTCGGAGGTTTCAGCACATCTCATTCTCTGGATAAAAAAAAATGAAGTCTCTGGAGAGGTAAATTATTTTTTCGGTTTACCCAACTCCTAACTGACCTTGGCTGGGGAGGAGGAATAAAGCTGTCCTATTTTCCCCACCTTTTGGCTCCTTGTCTGAGGGTAACTGCCGACGTATTGTGACAACAAACTAAACGGTAAAACGTTTGTCCACGAAACTAATGGCAATGGGGCTGCAACGTCGTTTCGCCGCCATTTTGTGGAAGAGGCGGGTGTTTTGAATAGCTGAGGGTCTTTAGATGCAATTTTCATTCCCTGAACCGACCTTTGAATGTGGCGCTAACCCCCATGCACTCCTGTATCAATGCGACTTCCTAATTTAAAACAATAGACCGCATTCATGCCTGCCCGACCTCCTTTTAACCTGTTTTCCCCGGGCCCTCATCTCCCGTGAGCTTTGCACTCCTCAACAGGAAGCTACATTGTAACTGGTGAAATACACTCAGCAAACAAAGAATTATTTGTTAAGTATTTCATCAGTCTGCTGCCATCTTTTATTGTACCTTTTACATTTATGATGTTAAGGAGAAGCGCGTTTACAACAGGCTTCTTTGAAGGGAAATATTGCGTTTGTTTACAAGAAAATTTCATCCTTTTAAAACCTATATTTATTGACACACTGAGTGATAAAACATTAAAAATAATGCAGTATGGTGGTCTTCTTTCCAACAGATAATTTTCCCTAAGATAGAAATTCAATTATTTGTTGCTCAAAATAATTTGTTCACCGAAACTTTCAAATTTCAAATGATGCAACTTCTACAGCTCTTCTTGTTCATAATATTTTGAGGAGATGAAACTGTGGCTGGAATATGTGTTTGACAAAGAAAGGTTTGATAATGTCTTGAGCTTCTTTTGAATGCTACGTTGGAACATTTCAAACGTAATATTTCTTTTTAATTTTAATTGCCTGCCACCTTTTAGATGACATAACCTCTTCAGTTTGCTCCATGAATACATTAAAGGCCCAGTTCTCTCACCCCAAACAGTACCAATTCTCCAAGCCTTCTTACCTAAGCCCCTCCAGCAATTGTCTTAAATTCATGCTCATCCAGATACAATCTCAGTTCATTGCTTCAAGGTGAGTAAAGAAAAACTCAATTCATATAAACAAAACACGCTCAGTACTGTTCTGTAACTGCTCTGTAACATTAGCTTTGGTACTCTGCTTGGTTTGAATTAGCTGTCAATCAAAGAGCTTAGCCAATTGAGAATTTTGGTCCCCCCGTATCGAAATTGTAGTTTGGGCCGGTGAGAGGTTTGGCCCTTTAAACTACAATTACCAACAGGTTTGTCGTAATAATAACGTACAAATATTGGGATAATCATGAGTCGATCACTTAACAAACATTGTGACCATAAAAATATGAAAACATTTAAAAAATCAGTAAAACTTGACAGAAATATTATGTTAAACGTCTTCCTTTTTGTGCTTCGTTTTGGTGTTGTTTGAATTATTGAGCAATTCGAAGAAAATTAATCTTGTGCCTTACATGTGGCAGTGCTTATAAAGGAATCTTGAGTCAGGTAGTTAGATGAGCTTAAACGACACACCAACACGAATGTTCCATAAAAGTGTCAGTCAACTCGATTAAAAGTTCAAATTTCAAATTTATTCTCAAGCATTGTTCAAGTTCACGTTTAGTTTCCCTTTAGTCGCCTCTTACGACAGGCGGGAAATACCGAGGGCATATTCTACAACCCCCAGTCCACAGGGGCAAGAACCTTGAGTCAATCGCTTCCTAAAACAAACAAATAAAATTCTATAAATTACCACATTTTTTTCAAATAACCTTTCATAATAATGCATTTTCTGGTATCAGGTTGTAATACTTAACCAAAGTTTCATAAAAGATATTTCGTCACCATAGGTCGTAAGTTTTTTGCAAGTTCTGTTCCATACTCTTTCCGAACCTTTAAAATCTGGTCTTGACTAACATAAAATAATGAAGACAATTGTTTTAACGTTGTTTGAAAATTATGCACCGCTGGTTATTCAAACTGAGATTTCAGTCAAATTCCACCTACATGCTGTACTGGCATTAAGAAGACAGTCAGACAGTGATCGACTTATCAGGGGCGGCCTGCGGGTGGTCCCTTTAATGTTTCACAAGACTTATTATTTTTACCATGTAATGGATTATTTTGACTCCTTGTTTGTACATCATGTGTTGTCCTGAAATTGCTACAAAATAACAGCAAATGCAAAGCGCACAGCCTCGTATGTTCAGATAAAATGTCAACAAACTGACACCAAAGATCTAAACCACAGTCATGCGAGGCAGGAGTGGAGGGGGAAGACCCCTCCCAAAACTTCCGCAAGACCTGAATTTTGGGCAGGGCCTGGAAAAATCGGGCAACCATCCCTATCTTTATGAAACTGGCATGTTTAAATTACACCAATGTCTCTCCGTCGGGTCAAAACTATTTCAAAAGCTTGATTGCAAAAGAGAGGATTACCATAGTAAAGGTATTATTTCGTTGAAAATTGAAAATAATTACAAAAATCGATTAACTGTCGGAGCAGCTTTATGCATGAAAAAATCCTTTCAGGCCACTCTTCATAATCCCGCGCAATAGCCTACTTTACTCGGAATGATAGACTATTGGGGCGAAAGTTCTAAATTTCCAGATGGCCACGGGTAGACGGGAGACCTTGTAGGTAGGCGTACCGGTATACAGACACCAAAATCTTTCCAGGGCAAATTTTAGTGGTACAATCTCAAATTTAGTGGTTGCAATCTCCTTAATAACATTCTTTTCAAAAAAAAAAAAAAGCTCAAAACATTGACAGCTCATAAAATTCTACTTGCAGGCCTAGAAAATTAAATTTCCGGCTGATTGATAGCCATATTTTTTCTATTCGCTCCTTGCTACATATGGTGGCGATGGTGCCGACCGGTTCGTAGGTAAGAATGTAAATGCCTGCTTTTGTACATGCGGACCATACATTTATACCTTATTCCTAACTATAGGCCTACATCTCAGGAGTACATTTTATTTCATTAAGTTTGAAGCAATTTTGGCTATCTCTAAATCATCTTGTTTCGAATTCCTTTGTTGAAGGTGCGAAGCGTGAACTGTAGCAATAGCTACCCGCAAAGAACGACTGGACTCGCTCTTATCCATGGATAAATCACGAAGTATTTCTAGGACTGTTTGGTCGTCGGAACCATCGTATAATTGCACGTTCGGCAAGGAATTGTTGTTTCGATCACTCATATTTCCCGTCAACTCATCGTTGAAGACAATTGAATCTGTAAAGCTTTCTAATTGCTTGAGCTCGTATTGACTTAGTCCAAGTCGTCTTCTTACGGAATCTTTGGCTTCATTCTCCATGTCCGTTTGATTTGGGGACATTTCATGTGGAGGCATGGAAGATTGATCCAGTCGCTTTCTCATTGCCTTCTTCACGTGGTCATCAAAAATGTCATGAAATTCGGATAAGTAAGTCACCAGAAGATTTGGAGATAAAGTTTTCTTTTCATTTAAAGTGATCAAATCCGGTAAACTAATTAATCCCTCAGCTAGGCAACTCACAGTTTCACAGAGGTTCTGCATACCAGAATTTAATTTCTCGCTTCTTTTAGAAACTTCTACACAATGTTTTCGATGATGTTCGGCACGTTCGGTGATCTCCTTTGCCTCTGTTGCAGTAGCCAGCATTTCCTTTTCGATGTTTTGAAGTTTTTCTTCAATGATCTCGTAGAAGTTGGTGTTTGTCTCCGCCATGACCTTTTATCAGTTTATTGTTTTATACCGTTGTTTCAGATAGGACGAGGATGAAAATTAAGTTAGGCAGTTAGGTTTAACGTGATTGTGCCGATCGAGGTGACGCCACATGCATGTTGCCTTGAACTATTTTGAAAATATTGCGTTGCGTGTTACGCGTAACATGTTTTACTGCGCGTGAAGTTCCTTTCGATTCGTACTACACGACGACGCGCAACGGGCACCCATATGACGCACACAATCCCGAGCTGAGTACGTCATCAAGTGAAATAAGTAGAGCAATGAGCATGAATTTTTCTGAAAAGTCTGGTCAGCTTATTGGCGTCCGAGTCTGGTTCTGTGATTAGAGATCATTACAAAAATGCCATCTCGTCCAACGCGTCAACGAAATTCATGCACAACAATTGCAATTCCCTTAACATTCGTATGCACACAGCAAAATGCCTTCATACTAACGTTAGATATCATTATTGTAATGGCAAACACACACATATGAATGCAGAATATTGAACATCCTGATATACAGTGATTATTGCTTTAGGAAATTGGTTAACCTAGGGTGTTTCCGATTGCTATACTCTACAGTGCCAGGCCTCCAGGTAGTTGGATCATGCTTTGACCTTTAAATGTTTTTATGAAGACTTTTATCCTAGGCCGTTGTGTGATTCGTGCTGGAGGTTGTTCCCGATTCGTGTATTTTGTATTCCAGTTCATTTTTTTTTTCTGAAACAGGTGGGGCTTACCAATATACTGCCGTCTGTATTATAGTTATCAGTGCCCACTACATTTCATATTACTTCACTGAATTTGGAGGGTGAGAATTCCGAAAACTACGGTACTCAGTTTGTCGTACCCATTGTGGACTGGTTGCCAGTAGTGAATAAAATGAGTTAAAGGGCCAAACCTCTCACTCCAAATTACAGTTTTGGTACGGGGGTACCAAAATTCTCAATTGGTCCAGCTCTTTGATTGACAGCTAATTCAACAATGCAGAGTACCAAAGTTTATGTTACACAGCATGAACGGTACTGAGAGTGTTTTGATTACATAAATTGAGTTTTTCTATCCTCACCTTGAAGCAATAAACTGAGATTGTATCTTGATGAGGATGAATTTCAGACAATTGTGGGAGGGGCTTCAGTAAGAAGGTTAGGAGAATTGGTACTGTTTGGGGTGAGGAAACTGGGCCTTTAAGCTGTTTCACATGGTAACGTTACAAATTTGCCCTTTAAACCAAACTTTTTAAGAAAAAACAAAAGATGTTAGTTGCGGTGCACTCATGCGCGTGCCATCAAAGGGGAACAAATGTTGTGCAATTATTACAGCGAGACTGACTCCGTGCTCTGATAAAACTAGCAATACACTTATACGGACGGAGTAGCTGAAGCTGTCGAGTGTGGCGTAGATAAAGCAATCAGCTCAATACTGAAGTAGTTCAAAGAAGAGTTCAATTAGAGTACTTTGATCCAAATAAGTGTTAAGTTGCAAGGGTAACCGATGTTGCGAAGGTGTACCACGCATATTGTGGCGTCATCGATTATACGACATTGTACTGTAGAACCGAGCAGTGCATACTACGGCTGAGTACGTTCAATGGGTTACTGCGTGTGCAAATTTCCCCAAATATCGATTGGAGTGTATGTAAAGCTTCTTGATTAACACATTAAATTTATGAAATTAAATTTTGTGACCCTCGCGAAATGTGGAATTCAGAGGCCGCGGAGCCAATTTTGAAGTGCGGGGGCTAATCATCGAAGCGGCCCAATATGTCGAATAAAATTTATGCAGTTTAAGGCGGCCCAAAATGCAGTTTAAGGCGGCCCAAAATGCCCACCGCAAAAAATTGCTGGGGATGAAGCCCCCCTCCCCTTGCCCCCCGTCTCTGCGGTCCCTGGGAGTAATATGACAATTTCCACTGGGACAGTCTAGTTCCTTTTCCATCCATTTTTAGTTCCTTTTCCATCCAACTGGCTAACGACTGTCCCAGTCTCAATATATATTAATATATTAATATATATATCTATATATATATATATATATATATATATATATATATATATATATATATATATATATATATATATATATATATATATATATATATATATATATATATATATATATATATATATATATATATATATATATATATATATATATATATATATATCCCGGTGGAGTCAACATCGTTTTTTCACCTCAGCCAAATTTTCCAGCTTTACCAATTTGATTTATATATTCCACGCAGTTGTCGCCAGCGTTTATTTTCACTTCATCTCTGCTTTCACAGGTTTCTGTATCTCTTCGGAGATCCGCTGGCGAATAAACAATTGTGTTCAGCTGGATAGCATCAACTTTGATCTTTGGTTGGGCTTGCGTCAAACGAGAACTAGTGCTGTTCCAAAAAATAGGCGCAGGAGGTGAATTGCGAGTTGCTTCATCTGTCATTTGAACAAAGGCCAAACCAACTTGGCTTCATGGCTCAGTGGTTAGAGCGTCCGCACTAGAAAGCGGGAGGTCCCGAGTTCGAATATATATATATATATATATATATATATATATATATATATATATATATATATATATATATATATATATATATATATATATATATCCCTCTCAAAGTATACAATCGGAACATGACGGGTTAGGTTAGATGGGGTTTAGCGGCCCAATTTCCAGCCAGGTGGTTCAGGTCGAGCCGGTCATGACCTTTTTATCTCATCGTTCCGTGAGGAGGATGAGATATTGTAGGCACTTTGCCTATGGGGCTATATATGGCAATATTAGCTTAAATCGCAATGGTTGCCATGGTAACGGTAAGTTTTCCCAGCTTACAAGTTTCGAGGTCTAACCCATGGTGAGGTACCCCGGGGTGATTGAAGGTCCAGGGCTGAAAGATGGGTCAAAACCTGTCTGTGTGTGTGTATGTGTTCGTGGAAGGGGTGTTTGTGTGTGTGTGTGTGTGTCCAATTTTTTTTCCTAATATCTTGTAAACGGCTGGCCCGACTTCTTCAAACTTGGTAGGATGGTACTTTGGGTGGAATAATTGCATTTTAATACACAACCGTAAGGGAAGGTCAAAAGTTACAGGTCAAAGGTCAAATTTAGTGAAATCCCCTTTTCTGCTATATTTCCAAAGCGAAACGTCCCCCTGACACGAAACTTCACACATGTGATAATGCATCTAGACCTACCAAAATATGTGGTTGCCATAGCAACAGAGGTCAAAGGTCAAGTGGTAGAGTGGAACAAAAATTTTTAAGTGATAATTTGTTCGTAAAACAACCTTTTTGTCTTTTAAACTCCTCCTAGCGGGCTGGACCGATTCTTTTCAAAATTGGTAGGTGGGTACCCCAGGGTGGACACTTATGTCAACCAGACCCTCGGATGTAAAGGTCAAAGGTCACATTTTGCAAAAGACCACTGTTTTTACTATTTTGTAAAACTTCAGGAGAACATATTCATTTCACATGAAGTATAATAAGGTAGACTAGTTCTACCAAAATGTGTAGTTTCCATGGCATCCAAGGTCAAAGGTCACGTGACAGAGGGTCAAATACTTTTCTGTATTTACTATAACTCTTAACGGAAGCATCCCACAAATCTGAAAGTTTAAATAGCCTAGGCATGAAAAGCTGTAACGATATGTGTGGTTGTCATGGCAATCAAGGACATAGTTCACGTTACAGATGGTCAAAGGTTAATATTTTGTAACTAGCCTATTTTTCATCAATTAATATAAATAAGCTAGGCCGAGCCTCAGGCCTAGTCTAGTACCCCGTAGTAGCAGTCTCGTCTTCACAACTCAAATTCTTATTTCACTACCTTCTATGCTGCAGTGAGATTTTTATCTCATCGCTCCGTGAGGAGGATGAAATATTGTAATCACTTTGCCAGTTGAGCTATAAATGGGAATGCCAGCTGAAATTGGCACTGTTGCCATGGTAATGGTTGGTGCTTCCAAGTTACTAGTCCAAGGGTCTTGAACCTAAGGTGGGGTCCCCGCAGGTAACCAAAAGTCCAATTCTGTGTGAGGGGTCAAAACGTGTCCGTGTGTGTGTGTGTGGGGGGGGGGGGGTGAGTGTGTGTGCGTGTGTGTGTGTGTGTGAATTTTTGTTTTGCTAATATCTCCTAAACGGCTCAGCGGATTTTCTTCAAATTTTGTAGGAAGGTGCGTTATGTGGAATCACTGTACATATTGCATAACCGGAAGTTAAGGTCAAAGGTCAGAGGTCAAAGGTCAAATTTAATGAAAATTATATATTTTACTATATTTCTTTAATGGAACACCGTTCTGACATGAAACTTTGCACGTGTCATGAGGATATCTAAAACTACCAAAATACATGATAACCATGGCAACAGGTATCAAAGGTCACGTGATGGAAGGGGAAGTGTCTATTTTTAAGCGAAAAAAGAGGAAATTTGTGACTCTAACTCCTCCTAGTGGGCTGGACCAATCTTTTTCAAACTTGGTGGGAAGGTACTCCAGGGTTAGAACTTGTGTCTCCCAGATTTCCGGAAGTAAAGGTCAAAGGTCAGAGATCATATTTCGATAGTAATCACTTTGGGAGGATTTTTTGGCTGTATTTCTGGTCTTTTATCGTATTTATGTAAAGGAACCTGGCATTGACGGGAAACTTTGCACGTGTCATGAGGATATCTAAAACTACCAAAATATATGATTACCATGGCAACAGGTATCAAAGGTCACGCGGTTGAAGGGGAATAGTCTATTTTTTAACGAAAAAAAGAGGAAATTTGTGACTCTAACTCCTCCTAGTGGGCCGGATCGATGTATTTCAACCTTGGTGGGAAGATACTCCAGTGTTAGAACTTGTGTCTCCCAGAATTGCGGAAGTGAAGGTCAAAGTTCAAAGGTCATATTTCGATAGTAATCTATTTGGGGGGAATTTTTTGCTGTATTTCTGGTTTTTTTACCATATTTCTCTCAAAGAACATGGCATTGACGTGAAACTTTGCACGTGTCATGAGGATATCTAGAACTACCAAAATATATGGTTACAATGGCAACAGGTATCAAAGGTCACGTGATGGAAGGGCAAGTGTCTTTTTTTTTAAGCGAAAAGGAGGAAATTTGTGACTCCAACTTCTCCTAGCGGGCTGGACCGATCTTTTTCAAACTTGGTGGGAAGGTACTCCAGGGTTAGAACTTGTGTCTCTCAGATTCCCGGAAGTGAATGACAAAGGTCAGAGGTCAAAAGTCAAATTTAGGTAAAAGCATAGTGTTGTCTGTATTTCGGCAATGACACATCCTAGTGACATGAAACTTCGCACAAAACTTCGCACATGTCATGAGGATGACTAGATCTACCCACATATATGTTTGCCATGGCAACAGACTCTGGAAATGACGGTCTAAGGTCAAAGGTCAAATTGAGTCAAAATCGTTTTTTGTACATAATTCCAGGGGAAAACATTGAACCGACATGAAACATGAAACGTATAACAGGAGTGACATGTTCTGCCAAAATATTCCGTTGCCATGGCAACTCAGGTTTGAAGTCGCATAACAGAAGGTCAAATGTACGGTTTTACTTTAAAAATTGCTGGTTGTTGGCTTTTGTTTAAAAGTGGTGAAGTTGTGCCCCAAACTGAGAAAATGTGTCTCGTAGAGCCCGGTCCAAGGTGTAGCTAACCTTTACCATAATTGTCTTGCGTATAGAAATCTTCTTCTTTAATTGTGTGGGGTTTGAAAGTATTGTGAGTCAATATTTGTTACCGTTTCATAAGAAAGAAAATAACGCCTCGTGGAATTTCACAAACATCGGTGCAAGCGGAAGTGACAATTTGACTTGCGCATCATTCTTTTCGGCAATGCGCTTATACTAAAAACGCACTTCATAAAATGCTGTTAATAGCTGAAATTCATAAATTCATCGTCTTCCATGATATCAGTTCAATAACCACTGCAATTGCTTCACGAACTCGATGGTTTTTCACTCTACAACGTAGGCCTACATAATCAGTTGGTTTGACTTACACATTTCCGCTAAATACTGTTAAAATTAACAGCTCGGTTTGCGCGTCTGCTACTCAAATGAAATTCGAATATCATCAAGCGACTTTCATGCCGCGTCGTAGAAATCTAAAGCGCAATATTTTCAGGGCGCGGACGTCAGCTCGAAGACGTGAACCGTGGGCTAAAACCCCTCGTCGCCCTGGCCACGTCGTGTAATCTAAAGCTCCCTAATGACGCGTGTGGCCACACGCAGTAAACGTCGTAATGCGCGTGTGGTAGTCTAAGCGTGCGTATCTGATTCGTTAATCAGCTGTCCGAATTTGCTGGTGTAACCTGCAATGATATGCGTTTTGTTCGTCTCGGCCTTACTATAGGGAGCTTACACGTGTGTAAAAGCCAACTAACGCAACCACCTTCTGCAGGACAAATAACACACATGGAAGCTAAGTAAAGAAATGTGGTGCGTGGGGGGATGTCTTTTAGAACAACTATTGCGTCCGCTGAATTTGACCTTTTGATCTTTGGTGCAAGCTCCTCACAGAGGTAATGTACCGACGTCACTGTGTTGCGCGTTTCTCTATCTTTTCATCCAGGAGAACATTGTGCAACAATTGTTGCTAAGGTTCTATCGTGCGCCCCTATCGGTAACACACCTACTGCGTATGATCAGTAAGATCCTGTGAACCAAATTAAAACACGCTGACGTCATTATTTTCACTTCTGGAACGCGTTTCTAGCACATCAAATTTGGCATAAGGTTTCTGTAGCTAAAATCCCCAAAGGAGCTTGATAGAATTAAGTCCCGCGTTTACTAGCGATGAGATCAGCAACTCCGCAGATTGCCATCTTGTTAAGTTATTGCTCGCACTTCACTTTGATAGCCCTTATATCTAGAGTGTTCCCATATGGTTTATGCAGACAGTTGCTTTCACTCCAAAGTTGCTGTAACTGTTAGGCCTAGTAGTATGAAAGTTGAAGTCCAACCTAGGGCAATTGACTTGAAATCTGAAGTTAGTTAAAGGTATGCATGTAGGCCAGGTCTGGGGCTTAGGCATGGCTAGACCTATCCCATTCATAGGCTTGAGTTATAACCCAAGATATGGCAATGCTGAGTTTTGTTACTTTTAAAGGGGGACTTTCAGCTTTGGAACTTAGGCTTAAAGGCAGTCATTCCTCACCCTAAACTACAGTTTCAGTATGCATATATCAAAACTCTCAATTGGTACAGCTCTTTGATTGGCGTCACATTCAAACAATGCATCATAGCTAAATTACACAGCATGGGCACTGAGAGTGTCTTGATTACACATTATGGACTTGTATGGCCACTGGGAAAAGCCATGGAGCAATAAACTAGGATTCTGTCTAGATAAAGAAGAGTTTTAGATAAATGTGGGAGGGACTAGAAGTAAGTAGGTTGGGAGAATTGGAATTGATTGGGATGATGAAAAAATGCCCTTAATTGGAAACCAAAACCAGTCACTTACTTTCGTGATGGGGAAGCTTTTAATATATGGCAGTCAAAATAAACGTGAGTTTATCTGAAGCTCTAAGGATATAATTGGGGATGTAATTTCAGGCAACAGAGTGAAGGGAACTAAATTTACTGGGTTTTCTCCAATCAGGGAGAGGTTTCGTGAGATCATTTGTATGTTGTTCAGGTAACAAGAAGAGGAAGAAGAAGCTGGTGAAGATTTTGATTCTTGGACGCCATCTTGAATAAAAAAGTGGTTCCTTAAAATACTTGTTCTCTGTTTATTTGAGTCACAGTGTGCCATGTTTAGTTTTAGTTTTGGCAGCTGCAAGTGTATACCAGGATACCTCCACACCCCACCATAACTCTTCTACTCCAGGGCTTACCCAAAAGCACCTGCAACCCCCTACTTTTATCAAAAACTGAAGGAAGTCTTGGATGCCGGCGACGCAACAATAGTGAGCTTTAGATTTCACGACGTGGACGTCAGCTGCAACGTAACGACGTCAACTCCTTCGTTTCCTTTGCCATTTTACAACTTGGTGTAACGTTATTTCGCGTTGCGCTCGACAAAGCATATACACATATGACGTCATTTCGTTGTAGGTGAGGTCCGCGTCGTAAAATCTAAAGCTCCCTAATATGCAACTCGATCCGTGGATTGCCCTCTTGTTTCCAGTTGTGGTTCACAGGCTTGTTTTTATGCTGAGCACCAAGCACAACTGCAGTAGATTCCGTTTGTAAAGTCTTCGGTATGCGGACCCAGGACTCGAACTCCTCGCCTCCCGACTGCAAGTCTGATACACTTGGCCATGAAGTCGGTCTTGAACATGACAAGATCTCTCGTTTTGTAGTTACACTCTAAAAAAGGGAAAAAGGTGAATTCACTTCACTGGAGTGTTTATTCTCTCCAAGAACAGAAAAATTTACTCTAAAAGTGTTGAAATTCGCTCTTGAACGAGTGCCTTTAGGGATCACTCTCTAAAAGTGGTCCCTATAGGCACTACATCAAGAGTGAAAGTTTACGCTTTCTGGGTGAAATTCACTTTTTTGAAGGAAGTAACGATCTTTTGGAGTAGACTTTGAAACTTTCACTCTAATATTCTATAACAAGTAAAATTTTACTTTCTTAACTTTTAGAGTGGAGTTAGGTGCAATTTTACCCCTCAGTTGGTGAGTATGTTGCCCTAACCACTTGACCGTGTCCGTTGTGTAGTGTCGTCACTATAGCAGGTACAGTTACAGGACACACGTCTCTCACGTGGACCTAGCGTGGCACCATGCCGTTTCACATAAGGCTTTAACCGTACTTCAGGACGTAAGACAACGAGCAGGAACGCGTAGTAAAAAAAAAACCTGAAGTGCGCATGAGCAGAAACGAGAATCATATACTCCGTCCTGTTTCACCTAACTCGGGGCTAGAAACAAGACGGTACATTCATGGTTACCATGGGAAACAATATTATTGTGAGGTAAAATTTTCAAGGTAACTGTATGATGATAGGCCAAAGTACCGTATGTTTGTTCATGTGGCGTATCTGCTGTTGAAAAAATGGACATCACAAATAACAGTAGGCCGATACATCTGGAGCTAAGGAACCAAGGAAAGTGGACAAAGATGCAATGAGCCAGTGGAAAGAACTTTAACACTTTTTGAACGAATCGGGTAAATCCTTCAGTATTCCATTCGTGTATATGGCCTTTAATGAATTCGACACACTGACTGCAACTTGGCAAAAAGTGATGGTTCTAACAAGGATTTGCGACTCCTATGGATGGTTTCGTCATTATTTTCATGTCATTGTTATACACATACACGGTCCTTCACACAACCAAAATAAATGTAAGGACAGAGTGCCTCGTGCACGTGCATGCGTCTCCACGTCCTGCTGCTAAAGCAACGGTACATTTACCGTCCTAAAATCGAAACGTTACTAAAAGGTCAGGTCACACTCCAACGTTATCGAATCGGATTTTGCTCCGAATTTTGTGAATTTTATTAAATATCGCCGCCATCATTGGTCGAAAAGTAACGAAAAATTTCCAACCTGTGTAGGAGGAGATTTTAATAAAACCTTACAAAAATCGGATAGTAATCCAATCCGATATCGTTTTAGTGCGACCTGGGCTTAATGGGGCCTACTCATTTTTTTTTCACAATAAGCCGCAAAGACTGTTGCTCTAGTCATATTACTCATGGTGTGTTCTGCTTTATTTGCTATTATCGTGTTGATATTTCACTACTATCATGCAGTAAACATATGTCATTTTTATGTTTGTTGTCGCTGCACCACCAAGCGAAGCCAGGGATGAGAGATTTGGGTGCACGAACATGTTCGCGAACGTCGTGTATTTGTTTGGTCAATTTTTACGAACACATAATTGCTCTCTGCTCCTTATCAGGCTAAGAACAGAGGGTTGAATTCAGTTCAGCAGGATTCAGGGCGTCTACCAATGTCAGAAATGAATGTGGGAATGCGATTGATATCAGTGTTAATACCTTTGCACTCAAATTTAAAGCACACCCTTTTTTAAATAGTTGCATTTCTCTGGTTCAACACAGACGTGAACTACGTTTACAATTCTTCATTTTAACGCTGAGGTCAAGGCCGTGATATTCCCAACAATATCGCACTGATAAGCTTATTTGTACCAAAACCTTTTTTATCGTAAGACATCAATTCAGTTTGTGAATTTATTAAGTTTGCTTTCAATTGAAACTTGAGGTGACCTCATTGAGATTTCTTTACTGTTTTGAAGTTTAAAGGCCCAAAGAAATCACCAAACTTTCTCTTTAACAACAGCTAAATCACAAAGTTTCCTTCATTTCTCTTCTGAGTGTTTTCATGATATTTCGGGACATGAAATCTTGCATTTTCAATATAAAACAATCATAATGGTGGAGGAAAAATATTGTTACATAACTCTCAAAAGCTATTCATAAAGGAGGATCCTCAGGGAGCTGATATTTAACAGATCGTTGGGATAATTTACTAGAGCTGTAGTACAGTCCAGAGAGTCCGAGTCACAATTTCGGCAATTTTCGATTTCCAAGAAATCGAGTCCGGACTCTGACTCGAGTCTCTGTACTTTCTCAATGGAGGAAAAAATTCCGAATTCGGACTCGACTACAGCCGTGTAATTTACTGCAGTACTTAAAACTGGGGTGGATGCATATTCCCTTCAAGAAAATTAAAGATGACCAGTAGTCTCTTGAAAATGCAATTTAATCTATGCCAGATTACCCGTGTCGTAACTTCGATTCGGCGAACCGATTCGATACAATATCGATAATGTCTAATCAGTGGAAGTGTATCGAGAAAGTTTGCATTGTCGACTGTGCATCCAATAGGTTCACAATCGAAATTAAATCAAGGGTGTTTTGTAATGTCATCCAGAATTCGGCACAGTGTTTAATGCATTTTCATGAGATGAACGGTCATCTTTAAAGTCATTACCACGACCCTGCCGGCTGTAATTTAAAGCACTATTTTGCCTCCTCGTTTCTTAAAAATTGAAAACCTGGGGAACATTTAGACCACTCAAATATCACTCTGAGACACCGTTTTTAGATGTAACCAGTAGGCCTATTTTTGTCACAGGATAACTGGTTAAAATTTACCAAAAAATGTTAATGTTCGACCACAAGTTAAAACAGGTCATCAATTTTACCAATTTTCTTGTCATTTCAACCAGTTAATGTCTTACCACGATATTGGTTAAATCTAACCAAAGTGTTTCGAAGCGTGAAAGTGTTATTGTTTTACTACGATTCTTCCTTTTCATGATCGTGGTACGGCAAAAGAAAACAAAACGAACGAAAATGGTCACATCACGCTTTTCTACTATTATGTTGCCATATATATGATACTATTCGTTGATCAGTTTAGTCTTAAGGGTATATAGGATAGCTTGTCAGCAAAAAACCCAGCTTTATTTGGCATTTAAAAATTATTACGTTTTTAACAATGATCCAATAATCCTTTTTAACCCCATAATTATTGACAAAGAGTGATAAATAATTAAAAAATAAGCCAGTACCATAGGCTTCTTTTCACGAAGTAAGTTTTCCTCAGATACAGATAGAAATCCATTTGCTTGTTGCTCAAGAATGATTTGTTCAACCAAACTTTCAAGATTTCAAAAGATTCAACTTCCATTACTCCTCTTGAACGTAATATTTTGAGGAGAAGAAGCTATTGGGCCCATTGGGGTTTTTTGTTGAGACAAAATAGCATGATTACGACCAGAGCTATTTTCTTAACATGCTTTGTGGGATCATTTGAAACACAATATTTCCCGTTAAGGAGTAAGTTTTCCTGAGGAAAGATCAGTAAGATTTATGTTAGTATCTTTTACGATTCTCAAGATAAACCTCCTCAAAGTTTCAATATATCTGAATCAACCTGTTGCTTATGCTAAAATAATGACGTGGAGTGATGCACGGTGTTGATATTTCTTTTGTTAACCCTATATTACTTATCTCTTTTTATCAACAGTTTATGGTTTTGAAATTGTTAAAGATAATTTTCAAAGACTCAATTTGAACTTTCTAAATCATACTTTCAAGACATGCTTATGTTACAGTTGTCCTTGAAATGAAGATCGCAAAAACAAAGGATAACATTAGCCATGCATGTCATGTCCCTCCTCCAACATCATTAGAGAGTCTACTCCCTTGAAACTTGGACAAACTTATCCTGTCCCTTAAGTCCGTTCTCGTTGCACAACTGGCAATGAGCAAGAGCAGCTTACGTGGCCCAGTGACCGCATTTTGATGTCTGCGTTTTGTTGTTGTGAAATCGACCAAGTCATAACACTATCGGCCAAGTCATGACGTCCTTTTTCAAGGGACACAACTCTCTAATAAGTTATAAAATTTGCATATTGAGCTCATGTTTATGCATGAATCAGTGAGTCAAATCAAACATATTGTAAAATGTTCAATTTTGATGGACTTTAATGAAAACTGGAGAAATTTGCTTGATTTGTAATATATTTGAATTGTTGAACCAGGCTGAAAGGACTAAAGCTGAAAGGTATTGAAAGATTCTTGCCTATAAAAGCCGTTAACCGTATATATAACACATTTTGAAATTTAGGCAAATGACGTCACAGGGATTGCTTGTCTAGAAACCGAAATGTAGAAACCGAAACCGAAATGTGGGTGCACGAAAAGAGACCTCCATTGAGACATGACTACTGGTGGAACATGAACCAAAGTTTACTGGTTTGAGGGTAGGCCTACATAAAAAAGAGTCGTTTATTACTTGGCAGCACACGTTCTCATATCCCGACTCTTCGGTCGGCGGGGTGAGATTCCAAAATGGCAAATCATGGTTTCCTATACTTACGTTATTGAGGAGGTAGGCTCCTTCCTTTCAACAGAGTGCGCTTAGGTCCAGTTTACCATCCTAGGGCCAGACTTCTGAACTTTGGACATGAGGATAACATGCAGGTTTTGTATTAAAAATGGAATTATCAGAATGACAACTTATTAGGTCACGATGAGAAAAAAAAACTCGAATAGAATGATATCCTTAATTAATGGCGCCTTCAGTGGCACCCCTCTGATCTCAAATGTTACGGTTAATTGTGGACAAAGGAAATGCTGGAGGCAAAACATTTCACACTATGCGCGAGTTCTCAACGATGGGGCCCACGCCCACCTTATTGGGTATTCAGCCCCGGGAAGTTATTAGGTGTTCCCAGCAAACATGCCCAGCTGGGCTTCATCTGGGCATCAGCTGGAAAGGCTGGCCCAGTTGGGCCCCACGTGGGAACACCTGATAAACACGAATGGTCCCCAGCTGGGGCCCAGGAAGTAGCTAGCCCAGCTGAAACCCAGTTGGGGCCTAGCTGGGCATGTTGGCTGGGTTAGCACATTTATACACTGTTAAAAACTTTGTAAATTTACAGACTTTTTTTAACTTAAACTTTTTGTATTTTACTTTTAATAGAGATTTTCTGTATCTTTACGGACACTTTGTATTGCTGCAATAAAAAAGGTTGTTTAACATGTATTTTCTGTTTATTTGAAAAACCATTTCTGTCTGCTTTTTTAACCAAATTTTACTGCTTTGTAAAACTTTTTCTGTAAATTTACGGAAATTTTAACAGTATTTTGTATTTTCTGATTTCACATAAATATACTGTCATTTATCAAACATTCATTTTGTTTTTAAGCTGAAAAAGAAACAAAAATAAGCCTAAAAAAAAATAAGAAATAGCCAGAAAATTTTCAGTATATAACATGCATCGTTCTGCGAAGTTTCAGTTTAAAAAAGTAAAAAGAAATTGTAAGGCCCTAATTTCAGAGCACTGACAATTGGTATACTGATGTCAACTCATCGCCACAGGCGCTCATGCACTTGATCGGAGCAAATTAAAAACCTTTCACAAATTTACTTGAAAGGGTCTGTAAATTTACCACTTAATGACGTAAATCTCATTTTGCATAAATGGGTGGAACTTATTTTGTAGGCATTTTCCTAACAAAAGGATTGCTGTTGCTTTGAATAATATGTTCTTTGGCGTTTTTTAAACAGGAAGTGATGAACTTATTGTTTACCTTGTCTGGAAATGTTTGCAACCAATGTATTTGCATTCTTTGTCATATTTATTTGAAAAACAATTATTAAATTGTGCAAAAAGTGTGACTTTCCAATTACAAAGTTCCTACAGGTAGCATTCTATTTGACAACAATTTGACACCAAAGCATCCTCATTGTACGGAAGCCGAGAGCGGCGCGGTAGGGAGAAATCTCAAATTGATTTTTCTGTAGATTCAGTCCAATAAAAATGAGAGGGCGTACTTCAAGAACGTCTTGTTACAGCATGTAATGTACTTCTTACATCCTCAAAGGTCTCAAAGCCAGTATTACAAAACAGAGCCGTTTAGACAAGAACAGTGCATTCGTACCCGTTTTTGTTTGCAACAACATGTAAATAAAAGAGTAAGTAAGTGTTTTGATATTGGTAACTAAACCAAAGAACACCAAGTCTCAAATACTCAAAGAATTATAGCAGGCAATGAAAACAGGCGAAGTATCACCTAAATCACTTTTTTGCCCATTTACTCTTTTTCGAGGGTCATCTGCTAATAATATCCATCTGGTATACATTTCTGTGCATGGTGTCACTCCGTGTGTGGTGTCCGATCATTCTTTATGTTCAATGTTTTGTGTGTGGATGGTGATGGTTAGCGTTTGTTTTTGTCCGACCGACTTGAGCTATTTGTTACAACGTGCCTGCTTCTATATATACGTTTTAAAAAGAACTTCATTCTCAGATCTCTGGGTTTGAACTGTGTATTTTTGCAACTTGTCTAAGTTAGCACTCGAAACATTTATTTCTGATGTAAATATCAATGGAAAAGATGTGTTATTGTTTAATATTTACCAAGATTGAATAAATTTGAAAGAAAGTTAGGCAAGTTTCTGACGAATTTCTGGCGGTAGCACTGCTAGATTCAATGATTACATGTATGATGTTCTTAACAAGATTTCATTAGAAGGCCAGTATTGTTAAGTGACGGGTGACTTTAATATTGACCTGTGTAAGACTAACTCATCTGATTTTATTAAAAATATAGTTTCTTGTGGTTTCAGTCCCACTATCAACAAACCTACAAGAGTGACAAGCAGTTCAGCTTCTCTCATTGACAACATAATCACAAATGTCAGTAATATTGATTCCAAGGTTCACATTGAGGTATCTGGTATTTTAGTCACTGATGTTAGCGATCATTTTCCGTTTTTTACAAATCCATCTTTTCAAATAAAATGTCTTAAAATTGAACCAATCTACATCTACAATTATTCTGATCGCAACATACAACTTTTTGTATCACGTATTGAGGGTGCCAATTGGCGTGACGTTTATCAAACAAAAGACACCAGTCAAGCGTTGAACACTTTCATTCAAACATTTCTTCACATTTACGAAACACATTCCCAATCACAGTATTAAACAAACACAAAAAGAAGAAAAAGAATTGGATTACGAGAGGCATTTTCACCTCCATCAAATCTAAAGATAAGCTCTACGAGAGTTATCTAAAGACTCCCTCACCTACGAACCGAAAGATCTATACCAAATTTCGTAATAAGCTTAAACACATAGTACGCATAGAAAAGCGGATGTACTGTACAGATATATTCACAAAATCAAAGCATAACATGAAACGTACATGGCAAAATATTAATGACATTTTACACAAAGGACATTCACAAAGTAGTTACCCTGACGGGTTCATAAACGAGAACACCAAGATTTCATATCCAGACGCCATTGCTAATGCTTTAATGACTTTTTTTTGTGAACCTTGGTCCATCTCTTGCATCCAAAATTCCAGGAAATTCTCGCCTAAAGGAACTTATGCCAGAGTACAGGTCCAGCTCTTTCTTTCTTCCACCCATTAGTAAAGATGAACTTGTCAATGTCTCTTTAGAGTGCCTAAATCCCAATAAGGCTGCGGGCTATGATAATTATGGCCCTAAGGTCGTTCTTAAGGTAATACCGTACATTTCCGAACCATTGGCATATATTTTTAACTTGTCTTTCACTGAGGGAATCTTTCCAGAAAAATTAAAAATTGATAAAGTTGTCCCTTTTTTTAAAAAAAAAAAGGGATCAAAATCAACTTGTCAATTACCGTCCAGTTTCAGTTTTATTATGTTTCTCAAAATTTTAGAAAGGCTGATGTTCAACAGAGTACAAACTTTTCTTACAAAACACAATGTTCTCACCAACAGCCAATACGGGTTTCGTCCAGGTCACTCAACTGAATTTGCTCTTATTGAAGCTGTTGAAAAATTACGCAGTGCTATTGACAATAATAATAAATATATTGGGGTGTTTCTTGATCTTTCAAAGGCATTTGACACAATTGAGCACGGAATTCTTTTACAGAAACTTGAGCGCTATGGTATTAGAGGTATTTGCCTAAACTGGCTTAAAAGCTATCTCTCTAAAAGGTTACAGTTTCCATCATTTAACAATGTAAAGTCAAAATTTCAAACTGTAAGATGTGGTGTACTGCAGGGCTCAATTCTTGGGCCCTTACTCTTTATTATGTATATGAATGTTATTACTTTGATTTCTAAGAAAGCTGAAGTTGTACTCTTTGCTGATGATACAAACATTTTCTTCTCTGGGAATGACCCTCATCAACTTGAAAGCAGTGTTGTTAATGAACTTAGCCTATTATCTTAGTGGTTCATGGCAAATAACCTGTCTCTTAATATCAGTAAGACAAATTTTATGGTATTTAATAATATTCATCATCATGTATTCAATATCTCCATAAATGGGCAAAAGCTTGATCCATCCAAAAGTGTAAAATTTCTCGGTGTCATTATTGATTGCAAGCTTACCTGGCAAAAGAACATCAATCATATTTCTTCAAAAATTGCCAGAGGAATCGAAGTAATTGGTAGATTAAGACATTTGTTGCCAAGGGGTATTCTCCGCACAATTACCTCACTCTTGTATATACTCATCTAATATATTGTTCTACAGTTTGGTCATGTACACAAACCTCCTACCTTCACAAACTGGTTCTTTTGCAAAATAGAAGGTTGTTCGTTACATTTCTTTGTCCGGACCCCGTGACCACACCAGCGAGTTGTATAAGTCTTTTAATCTGTTGAAACTGTTCGATATGATCAACCTCAACATTGCTTCTTTCACCTATCGTTTCATGCACAGCCTTTTACGGAAATCATTTTCACAATTCTTCACCAAAAATTCTTAAGTCTACAACTATTTTGCTCGTCAATCTCTTCTCCTGCATACTATTGTTACCCGTACCTCATCCTCACAGTTGACCCTAAGCTACAAAGCCATAAAACTGTGGAACTCATTACCTAATTCATTAGTTAACAGGCCAAGTACAAATTCTTTTCGAAGAGGTTTCACCCAGTACTTATTCTTCAGTAGTCTTCATCACCATTTTTTATAAGGTTAAAACTTCATGGTTAACTTTTCATACTGTTCAAGTGCATGCATTACATGTTTTTGTCACTATCTGCATTTTGTTTGTGGGAAGCCTAGGGCTTTCATGGGTGGGAGGAGGACCGGGGTGGGGGACGGGTTGTTAAGAGGGGTTTTGTAAGGGTTAGTTCTGGTCTTGTATTCTTAGTCTTTACCTTTCCCTTTAGTCTATTGAATTGTCTGTCCTTTTTTTTTCTTTTTTTGCTTATTTGTGTTTGCTACACAACCACTTTAGGTAACTTGCTTTTGTTGGTTTGGGGAGTAGAACTCTCGATAAGCCTCAGGGTTTTTAAGTTTTACTTCCATCTAAGTCAGTGCTATGTACGTACTGTATTTATTACTTTTGTGTAGCCATACATTTTGATGATGTGGAAAAACAAATAAACGAAACGAATTGAAGACGGTTAGACTTACAGTAGAGTACAGTTAGCCTAAGTTTCAACTAGCGTGGTCATTAATTGTATAATTAATAAAATAGGTAGGCGGTACCATGATCTGATACTACGTACGCCGTTCTTATTTCAAGTTTTGAATTTTAATTCGTACTTAACGGGTGTTGCGTCTTGTAATTAGAAAGGTAGCAACTTTGTGCTGTGGAATAGGATTACCGCGGAAACGTTAGAGTACTACCCTGTTAGGTTTCTAAAATCAAAAACTAAAAGGCGGGTATCCTGGAGAGAACTGTAGGAATGGGTGGTCAGTGAGAGTGAGAGATAAGATTGAAAGAAATGGGAAGAGAAAGTGAAGGGAGAGGAAAGAAGAAAAATACGAAGAGGCGACGAGAAAAGCAGAACAAGGAAAATGGGAAGGAAAATTAAGGAAAAATAAAAGGATAAAGCCACGGCCGTACTGCAACGAATTCGGATCTGATTACGAAAAGTTTTGTTTTTTCTCTGTAATCTGTAAACCTTTAATTACAGTGATATTAGAAAAAATCTAAGTGCCTGGCGTAACCAGGAGGGGACATGGCAGGGGACGGGAGCCCGAGGGAAAATTCCCCGCCCCCGCTGGCCCCCAAATGAAATTCGTAGGTCGAAAAAATGAATGAAAATAGTTAGGCGGTGGCATTATCTGATACAACGTATGCAGTCCCTCGTTTCAATTTTGAATTTTTATGCGTTCTTAACGGATATCCTGTCTTGTAATTAGACATGTAACATCTTTGTGCCGTGGGGTGGGATACCGCAGATACTTTGAAGGACCGCTCTGTAAGGTTCCAAAAAGGGAAAAACTTCTTGCAAAGTCTCAAAAGCGTCCAATAAAGTGTACAGCCTTAAAAGGCCGTAGTTAAAGCAACGAATTTTGTCTGAAGGCGGAAGAAACCGAGCACTTCATCAATAGCCTCTCCGTCTATCGGATAAATGTAATATACAATAGCTCTAGGTAGGGGTACCAGTTTATAGCTATACCCCGCCCCTCAATCAGAATATCCAAGCCTCAGTCATAGATCTCACAGGAACATTTAAAACAATGAAGACATGATAAACTTTGTACAAAACCAAAGAGCAAAACAAAATCTGTAGTGCTAAGATCATGGCACTTAATATCGGAAAATCCGAATCTGTGTCACAGTTTCCGACATCAACGGTCATAGCCTTTGAGAGGGCAACCAAACTAAATTAATACCTAATTAATTCTAGGCTTAAAAAGGACCGTGAACTGGAAACAACTCACGAGGAGAATGAAGATTGCCCCCTCGATTCTCTCATCGAGGCGCTCTAAAAGAGCAAATGCCTCCATCATATTAGGACCAGGACAAACTAAAAAGTCCAACTTTCGATGAAGCTCAACATCTAAAAACCAAGAGCAGAAACATTTCTTCTTTACTTGTTTTTAGAAACCTAACACAGACAGACAGAAGTACTTCAAAGTATCTGCGGTCTTCAATCCCATCCGACAGCATAAACCTGCTACCTGTCTCATTTCAGCACAGAATAATCCTTTAAGAATGCATAAAAATTCAAAACTGAAACAAGGAACTGCATGCGCAGTTTAAGATGATACCACGGCCGGCTTCATTCAGCTAAAAGGCTAGCTCAAACTTTTTTTTCGAATACATTGCTCGTTTTTAACACCTTGAATAGTTTAATAAACCTTCGAATCCCTTGCTCTTTGGGCTAAATACATAAAAAACTTTTCCCCTGTATTTCTCATTATTTTCTTGTTTGTTCTTTAAAAATAATAAACGTAACCAATAACATTATTCTTGTCTGAAAGGCTCTGTATTCTAGTAGCATTGAGACTCGTCCAGTTATTTTGAAACCCAAAACTTTACACGCTATAACAAAACAATCTTGATGTACGCCCTCTCCAATTTTGTGGTACAGAGAAATCGATTTGCGTTTTCTCCCTACCGCACCGTTCTCGGCTTCCGTATCATTGTGTTTTGATTGAAAAGAACTCCTCCGGGAGTATTTTTTTTTTTTTTTTTTGAAGGATCGCTTTATTGGAACCTTTTACCGGGAGTAAATGTTTGGTTTTCGCCCCTTGGCTCTTCGCCAGAGAGTAGAGGGGACTTTTAGAAAAAAAAAAGAATGATTGAAAAGAAACTTCAGCTGTTCCGGGAGTAATCGTTTGGTGATGGAAGTTCAGATAGCCCTTAAAGGCGGTCATTCGTTGAGTAATCGTTTGGTTTTCGCCCCTTGGCTCTTCGCCAGAGAGTCGTGGGGACTTTTAGAAAAAATCGTTTGGTTTTCGCCCCTTGGCTCTTTGCCAGAGAGTCGTGGGGACTTTTAGAAAAAAAGAAACGTCAGCTGTTATATTCAGCCAGTCTAGAGCAGGCACACACATGTTTGCCCTTTAGAGGGCGTACTAGTCCATTCGGGACGTTTAGCTCCTTAAGGGGGCAGAACTCCTCTGGGAGTAAATGTTTGGTTTTCGCCCCTAGGCTCTTCGCCAGAGAGTCGTGGGGACTTTTAGAAAAAAGATTGAAAACAACTTCGTAACGGCACATTACGTTGATAAGCAAATACCTGATCTACGTAATGGTGAAGTGTGTGTATACTTAATAACATATGAAAGGTAAAAAAAAAAAAACGATATTATAATAAATATTAAAACGTCGGGAATGAAACAGTAGGCTGTAAATTCACATAAAATTAAGGTAAACAAAACAGAACAATTCTGTACTTCGATTTTACAGAAGACTTTTGTAAACTAATTTGCATGCAAAATCTGTAAATAAAAAACAAACCCTTAATGTTTTCTCATGATTACAGTCTGGCTGTAAAAAAACATTATTTGGTTGGAAAAAAATTTGCCATAAAAATTATGTAAATTTACAGAGAAATTTTTTAATAGTGTAGGTGAAATTTTAACTCTCACGATTAGGTACATTTTAGTTTAGTGGACGGGTCTAGGCGAGTTAAGGACACCTAAACACATGCCGGCGACAAAGCCCTGAAGGAACCAGTTAGAGAGAAGGCCTCAGAAATGTCTCAAAATAATTTAAATACAGTGTATTGGGTTAAAGTCTGCAGGGAATGCGAAAAATGCTGCCACTCTCAACCGCCACAGTACGACGGGGTACCCAGTGTCAGTGGGGAAGCAGTTGCATATATTAAAGATTTTGTTCTAGAGGTGCCCATAATTATTGATCAGAAGAACATTTCCATCACCACCAGAAGGTGCACCTTGTGCATTTTCAACCGAAATACCTCTACGATTATATTCAACTCCACACTTTCTTTCTCTCTACCGGTCATTTTGTTCTAGAACCATTATCAGTGTTCTTACATTAAAACACAATCCGTAGCAACGCAACTGGCTTCTATTTACACTGATTACTTTAAAAGAAAACCTCCAATTTTAATTTGTTGGAAATGTTTTACCATCTGTAATTATTTTCATTTTTTTTTTGCTTCTTGTACTTTCCGTTTTTTTTTTCCCTATTCCTTCTCACTTCCTTTCGTTTCTCTTTAGTCAATCTCGCGTCGTTCCGGTTTTATTTCTTTTTTTCCTGGAAAGTTCGCCTGGCCCTCTTTAAATAACCCATCGCCAAGTCATTGCATGTGGCATGTTTCTTTTCCCGAAGCCCTCTAGTTGAACTGATTTTCTCCCTGACTCCCTGGTTAATAGAGGTTTTTAACACTGCGTGGGACACGTCTATAGAGTGTTTCCCTGACGTGAAAAGTTCCCTGTCCCCTTTTTATTGGCTAAAACTAGTATATACGTTTGTGTGTAGCTACAGTGGCAGAGAAGTAGCTGACGACCCACATGTGACTGTTGTAATAAAAAAACCACAAAATTTTCCAGACAGTGGGCGTGGCTTCCAGTTGTGACTTCACTCTCTGCACTAGCCTTAACGATACATCCTGTTCAAAATGACACTGTTGTAGTCGAGTCCGGGGAGTCCGAGTCACGAGTCCGGCAATTTTCAACTTTCAAGGACTCGAGTCCGGATTCAGACAAGATTCCATGCACTTTTGCAATGTGGAAAAATCAACCTGTCTGGCCGTGTCCTTCAAAATTTGAAATTGAGAGTCGGAGCCCGGATTCAACGAAGCCTGGCAAAATGAACGTATGTGTAATTGTTTGTTAGCACTAAAAGGGAGGGGTTGCGACTAGCCCATGTCACCATTGTTCAGGGCGCCGGTACGACTCCAAATATATCGGAGTCGCCCAAACTTTCTTTTAATTTTGTTCTTTGGTTGCCATCCTAATAAAGTACACCCGCCTTTACCCTATTTAACAAATATTTCATAACAATATTTTTATTCCTGCAAACACCTATTATGAAATTGCAGAATAGGTTGACCCCGCATAAACTAAACTACTGGACTGTGACCGAACTATGGTAAATAGTTGCAACCTGCTGTAAGGGCAAACAATCTGATTGCATATTTTCTAAACAATGGAAAGTATAGAAAAGCTTTTCATTCTTTATTTATTAAAATCAATATTTATGAATAGCCTATGACAAGTCAAGCCTAACAAAAACGAAACAACTCCCCTCAGCAGATGCGGCGCCACTTTTTTTTGGGGGGGGGGAGGGCAAACTAAGGACAAAGGACTCTTTGGGAGCAAAAATTTTTGGCAGAGCCAAACCGAGTCCAAAGTGCATGTTCCTGGGGGTGCGAAAGGGAGGGCGAAGCCCCGGAAGCTCTGAGGTGTTGGCATCTCAGGATAAAATATTAAGTCTCCGGATAGGTATAATATTTATATTTTCGGTTACCCAACTCCTGACTGACCTAACTCTGGGGCAATTGCGCGCACTGTCCCTTAGTGCTTTGTAATCGGTTGGTTGCAGACGTAAAGACTTTCACATAACGAATTTCAATAACAAGCCAAAATGAGCTAGTTCAGTAAATTGTGTGAGCACGGAAATGATGAAAGAAACCTGAATACACAAACTCAGCTCAGCACAGAGTGTTCTAAGTTTACATGTTTTTGTGCTGTTTATGCAAATACTACTCAGCCTGACTCCTAAGTGGGACCAACTTAACTCCACGATAGTAGGGGACTTGACTCTACCTTACGACGAGTTAAAAAAACTTTTTTAGCAGTCCACCCTACAAGACCACTCTTAATGACCACCCGCCTTCTATTTGGGATGGGCAAAAGAGAAAGTTCAATCAAATTTCTCAAGTAAACTGAAATTTCGGAAGCGATGAGTTGTAGAGCTACTTGCAGTTACCACGACAAATTAGGAGATGCGCGTATGTGTGATCGACTCATCATTTTACACATCGCGTGGGCTAAAAATATTTAACTTCATCAAAAGCTTATCCACCGACGACCGTCTAAATTTTACACATTCACAAAGTAGTAGCAGTGTGAAATGTGTTCCCCATACCTTTGGTTCATTTTCCTTGGTGTAAGGGTTGACGTCAGACCAGTGAGGTATCATTAATAACACCTCCCTGGTTAGGCATGCAGTTTGACAAACCAATGAACGGGCAAATTTCTTTTGGTGGAATTTCCAGGTATGTAAAACTGTTAACGTAAGTCAATGGCACTTTCAAAGTCTCTATGGGGGATAAAATTGCAGAAGATTTTCACCCCTTCTCAGCTCTTGGCTGCGCTTGGGGTGATATACATTTTCACGATCTCTCATGCAGGCAAATCTCTAGACAGGATGTATTCATGAAATTGGCACTGACACTGGCACAGTTTATTTCATCTTGCTGTTAAAACATAGCAGTTATAGTTAATTGTAGCTATAACTATACCAGTGGCGGATCCAGTTGGGGGCCCCTACCGTGATGGTAAAAAATTGTACAGAGAGCCACGCTTATTGTAGCCTAGGCCTAATTATCTTTTAAAATGACATTGATAGGGTCTGGATCTGACTACCCTATTTCTACCATATTCTTCAATAAAATGAAAAATGTAAGTTATAATGTTTCTATCTTCCGTATTATTTGGATCTCCCGTATTATTAGGTAAATTCCTGTTTTATTTACATATTGGGCAATGACGAATGCTAAATCTAGCATTTTCCGCCATGCAACGGCCATTGGTCACGCTGTTTGTGACGTCGAATGTGTGTCTATGTCAATACGTGGGGCTACGACTACTGTCGGATAATGGGCCAATCGTTGATACGAAGGCTTATACTTTGATGTTGCAGAGTGCGTAAGCGATACGAGTTCAGATACGCATTAACAGACGAGAAACAGACGGGAAAACACAGAAACTGACTGGCGGTTTTATTCCGTTCGATAAACAGCCGGCAAAAGAAGAAGAAGAAGAAGAAAAAAAAGGATTATTAAAATTTAAATTCATACAGATTGACTCAGGTGCTCATCGTCTGAGGCCTGCTGCACTGACCAGTGTGTGAAGGTGACCTAAACCTTTTCCAAAGTCCTCCCGACCCTCTGGCAAACGGCCGTTCGCGAAACCAAACTTGAAAACTGCTTCCCGAAGAAGCTATTCGTCCACTTAAGGACAACACTTGACCAACCTCAAGGCCTTCAAAACATTTATATTATTGGTATGTCAAGGTGACCAAAACTTGTAGGCTCTGAGCTTTCATGTCTCGAAGAGATCGGAACACATGCAATCCCCTGATTGGTTAAAAGTTGTAACGCACCAAATTACATAAATATTACGGAATGTGCTGATCTAACTTACCAATGAGAAGGCTGTAGAGGGTGAA
Organism: Holothuria scabra; assembly: GCA_037179385.1. NCBI lineage: Eukaryota > Metazoa > Echinodermata > Holothuroidea > Aspidochirotida > Holothuriidae > Holothuria > Holothuria scabra. The sequence continues at coordinate 9,539,032 of CM074190.1, read as the reverse complement.
ATTGGCCTCACCTATGGGCCAAATATGGGACACAGCATACACGTGAAACTAGGGCGAGTTAGTTTGTCGTGTTTACCGGTAACACATGACGGGAAACAGGAAGGGTCATGGGTATCTAGGACAAAAGGGAGGGAGAGTTGCTCGTAAACAACAAGATGGCATTCCTGCTAAAGGTCATGGATGGTGTCGGTAATAGAGCACACCCGGTATTAAATTCACATTGACCATATAGTCCGTTGAAGTAATGATTACCCACAATTTCAAGACCATGTTTTGGAAGCTTTGGAGTTTCATACTGTCTCAAAATATTGAAACATTTAGAACCATGGTGCATCTCGGCCCCCTTTTTCTTAGACACAGGCGGGGCAGGGGACTCTGAAAATGAAGAATCGGAAATTTGTCAATCGTGAGACCAGTCTACTGCGTGGTTTTGACAACTAATGAAATAACGAAATTTTAATCAGTTTTCTCTAGTAAAAGCTCCATATTGGTCATTATTTAATTCAAGCAAGCAAAATTTTCCGCGCGCTTCGCGCGCCTCAAATTGCAATTCCTTAGCAGATATGCTCGCTCATACCCCCATTTTGGTAAACTTTTCCGAATTCTAGAATTATCGAAATTGGAAATTTGCTACACGTGTGACACCAGATCACCAAACGACACTGTTAACTATAAACAGTGCTATTTTCATAAAATTTCTTTCATAAAATGCCATACTTTCTCTAAAACAAGCTCAAAAAATTTCGTCGGAGAGCCTCATTACATAGGCGTTGGATAAAATAATGTAGCAACAACGATATTTGGTCGCCGCCTTACCTCAGATTTGCCGATAGAAAATACAAATTCTTCAGTTATCCCCCATCTGTTAAATTTATCTTACAGGAAACCCAACATCCAAGCTCCATATTTTCAGATATTTGGAATGGGCGAAAATTTCAGCCCGCTGCACGTTACGCCCTGTTCAGTGGCTATCATACTTAAAAATATGGTAAAATTTGGATGCTTGGCTACCGACCCCATTCCCCATTTCCTGAATTCTAGTAGACATTAGAGACTAAACAACAGACATACCTGTTGGCGCTTGTACGTTTGATGTCCCATCCACATGCAGACCCCCCCCCCCCCCCCACTGGAAATTCCTGGATCCGCCCCTGAACTGAACAAACCCTTCAAGTTTGGCTAAAAGTATATTGATGGAGAAGGGAAAAACTTATTAAGTATAATGCTTACAGATTGTTTCTCCTATAGAAATGTTTTTCATAATGAATTGAGGAGATGTTAGACAAATTCAGAAAAACTGCTGAATTATAAGTTCACATTCAACTAAATACTTCCACACACAAACTTGAACAAGACATAATCTGGTATCATTTAACTAGCGTCTCATACTAGTGAAAGAAAAAAAATGTTGCAGGCCATGCAGTGGCGTAGCTAGAATTTTTTTCAGGGGGTTGGAGGGCAAAGGTATGAAATTCCCCCAAAACTAAGTTCCCGGTCAATGTGTATGTATTTCATATAAATATGCAAATTTACAAGGATAACAACATTACCATGTCATTTTGAAATATTACCTGAATTTTAATCTTAAAGTAAAACATAGAGCAATCGGAAGTAACAAGGTATATCTTTTTAGTGAACAATATCTTGTTTATTCTTATGTAGTAACTCAGTAGCGTACGCAGGATTTCTCTGAAGGGGCGGGGGGGGGGACATGCAGTATGGTCTAAGGGAAGGGGTGTCCGGAAATTTGTTGACGTTTTTAAGGAGCCTAGATGCAAAATGGTGCAAGATTTTCGACTTTGATAGGAACAGTGTTAAAAGTTGGTGATTCATGCGGGTAAAACTAAAAAACTTGTGTCTTTACATACATTCTTATGCCATGTATGCTACCTTACGAAGTAAAAGTTGTTATCAAATTTGCATACTTTTAGGAGTCAAAATAAAAGAGCATTGATCGCTACAGGATTGTGGTTTTTCTTGACCACAAAACGTTACTTTATCATAAAGATTATCTAAGCGGAGCGCCACAATTAGTTGGCGCGACCGGAGCGTAGAGAAAATTTCGAAAAAACAGACCTCTCAGTTTGTCGGAAATAGCATTTTCCTGACTAATACGAAGAACCGAACGAGTCGCTATCTTCTTTTGTCGTTTGCAATAAAATGCTCACTTCAGAATATGTTGGCAAACTGCAAAGTGATCAGAGAGTTAATAGCTAATTTGAACCCAAAAATGTAATTTTGCCCAAAAGACATGAGCGAAGCTCCACCAATGGTTGGCGTGGACCGTAAAGAAAATTTAAAAAAAAATCAGACCCCTCAGATGGCCAAAAATATCGTATTAATGCTTGTAAAGAGAAACTTAACATGTAGTCTTTACTTTAATCGATTCCACCAGTGGGATACAAAGTCCACCTTTTTAAGTAAAAATTGGAATTTGACAGAACTTGCCTATTTGTAGGAATTAAAAAAATTAGCATCACCGAGGGGCCTTGCAGAGGCAATCCTTCCCCTTTGAAAATTTTTGAAAATTTGGGTGTCTTTATATGTTAAGAGTAGAAGGCTGCAAGGTGCTCATGGCCCCGTTTATTGTTACATCCCAAGTGAGCAGAAAACTATTTTCCCGAACTAGCCTGTAAGCCTCCAAGGATTAGGCTAAGTAACAAAATATAAGTATTCCTGTGGATCCCGTTCATTCTAATTTCTAGACTAACGTTAAGTTTATCGTTGGCCATCCATCGTTATGTACACAGAGTAAAATCGGAATAGTTTAAACCCCTCCCTCTAATAGCTTGTGGGACTTTCACATCCTTTTACTGAATTCACAAAGTATACAACCCAGAGACTGTGTACAAGGGGATAAGTTCGGGTTTACAGCCTTTCAGTGTTAGTTGTACTGTACCAGCTGTTGTTAAATTACTGAAGAACAGCTTCCTGTGCACTGAAATGCACTGATCATAACAACCGCGCGTATACACGAGAACATTCAATCTGCTACGCGGCGAGAACGTTAACATTCCTGTGAAACGCGAGTAGGGCCGGTTCATGCGACACTGACGAAATGTGGGTTAATTTGCTGCATGAAAATACGAATTGTGTATGAGAACTGTCTCACAATTTCTTATTCTAACAAAATATTTGAGAAATTTTTGTTAGAATAGGAAAATTTATCAAATTTCTTCAAATTATTTTCCAGGGGGTGGGGGGGGGAAACTTGCCCCCTACCCCCAGTAAAAGTTGCCCCAGTAGCTACGCCACTGAGGCCATGGTCCTCCAGAACCTTGAAGCAATATCGTCTACCTAGCTCATAAGAAAGATTAAATGTCACAACAAGTTTTTATATGCTGGAGAAGTGCTTATTCTAAGCACTCCAGGGTAATTTGCATCGTAATACAATGTGTGGTTTTCAAGATATGAGCAAGTATAGTTGTCAAATTTTCATCATCAAAGAGTGAACTTCGGAAGCAAGCCAACAATGACGTCACATCCACACACTGGTGAACAGTCTTTTGTTTTACTTTAAACTTCACGATCAACTTTTTCCTCAACAATCCCAAATTATCAAAATGTGATTGCATAAAAAGCATGTGAAATTTACAAACTTTACATTCCCCAAAGAAAATCCTATGTCAGGAGTGGAGCCAGGATTTGCCCGATTGAGTGGTTGGGGCAGCATTTCGAGTCCCCGAGAAAGACGATGAGTTAGCCCCAGTGTGACGTAACTCGGCAGAATTTAACGAGCGCAGAATTTTTTTTCAACAAATATTTAAAACTCGGGCTTGGGGAGGGGCATGATTGTACTTGCTAGGAAGTACAAATCGAAGCCTCCGAGGATCGTATGGGAAGTAGCGAAAAGCGAAAGTATTAGCTCCGCTTAAATTCAAGCATGAATCGAATAATTTACAAAGTGCTGCAAAAACAAGCAAACGGGCTGTCATGCTCTCTTCTTAATGTAAAAATATTCTGCCGCCAATTCCGTTCCATGCATTGCGTAAGAAAAACATCTGTCAAGCAGGCAAGATGTCGTTTCTGCAGCAGATTTTGGCATTTGCACATGCACAGTTTAAGCTGAATACAATGGATTTCATTGATGGATCCAGGATTTTCCAGAAGGGGGGGGGGGGAGGGCCAGGTCACGGAAAGTGCCGGCAAGACTACCTTAGCGGAGCACCACCATCAGTTGGCCCGAGGCGTTCAAAAATATTTTGGGCTTTACAATCCCCCCCCCCCCAGATGGCCGGAAATGGCATTCTTCGCGTGTTCTTAGGTGAATGAACCCAGCCTGAAATATGCATCTCATGTCTGCAATTTTTCAATTAGTGAGGGAAATGTGCAACAATATACCATGCTGCTTCATCAAGTGGTTCCACTTTTCAGGGACCACAGGAAATGGGGCTGGAGAGTGATGGGGGGGGGGGAATTACCATATTTATTTTCTGGCAAAGAGGACATGAGTTGCCATCAAATGGAGGTATCTACGGGAAGAAGGTTTTCTTGCACCCTGTAGCGACATTTTTTATGATTTTCAAGGGTATCTAGGTGGAAATGGTGCAATATTTGTTGCTTTAACCAGGGTACTTTTAACTGGAAGTCTGGCGCCACTAGATTCTAATGAATCAGGGAGGAACGCATTTTGCCACATGTCTATGAGTGGACATATACTATTTACTCAGGTTTAGGCAGTAGGTTTGCTTTTGCGGCTGTCTGCAGTGCCTTAGCTCTGAGGAGGGGTATAGGGGAGGGAGAAGGAAATTTTTTGAACATTTAAGTACCCTTAGATGCAATCTGGTGCTAAATTTGTCATCTTTTGAACTCAATAAGTTGTTCCTTTTCAGGTGAGTATGGGCAATACTTATAGGTGTGTTTGTTTTTAGAATTCACTTTGTGACTGGGGCGATGGCTAGCTTTATCATACCTTTTTCTGGAAAGGAGAATACACATGAACGGCCGTCAGGGGAAAAGGTCTAGTATGGCGGGTGGCTTCCCTCCTCTTTGGAAATTTTTCGGTTTTCAAGGGTTTCTGGATGCAAACTTATGCAATATTTGTTGCTTTTAACGAGTTTCTTTAAGTCAGATCCTAAAATGACTTAAAAAAGAGTCAGTTTACTTTAAATATAACTTCAATTCGCTCATGCAGTGCTCTGCATAGCTGCGTACTTTAAATATGTGTCGTTAGGTTATGAGTTGGAACCTCGTTAAATGGGCACATCAGGCCGAGTTCATGATTTGGAGACCCTGGTACAACTACTTGGGACCCACACTATAATATTCCTCATAACCACTATAGTGGCAAAAGTCATGGAAGGAAAACAAAGTTTGTGGTCACTTCCACCCACCCGGCCCACTCAAAATGAATTTCATAGACAGTGGTGGAGCCCGGATTTCAGCTCTGTGGGGGCTTGGAATTGTGGGAAGTCTATCAAAGGGGAGTGTGCCACCATCGCTTGGCGTGGTGAGTACCGGATTTTTTTCGTAACAAATTACCACTTGACGTCACGCCGTTGGGATTCCCAGAAAGGGAACAAATACAAATGGGGCGTGTCTATGCTACCGGTGACTTGGGAAAAGTTTGCCATACCTCGTGTGCTGCGTGAATCCCCCATTTCGGGGCTGTCAGACCTTGCTGTTTGGTAACGAAGGTAAAAGATGAAGTACTAATTGTGCAGTAGTAGGTAGCCCGTCCGATATGCACTTGGCCGTCACTACACCTGAAGTAGTACAACTTCGCAAACGTGGTATGAGGGTACGAGGGCATCTATAGTCCTTGCATTGGTGAAGTAACACGAGGCAGCATAATTTTATCATTGTCAACTATTCACAGCAGCCTCATATTACCTGGTCAGGTCAATATTACAACCAGAAAATTTTTCAAAATATTTAGACAGCATGATGTTACTTCGTTGCTAAGATAAAAGGGTTGAGATATATTCACTGACACGTCACATTAGATATGCAAGATATGTGGGCTATAGCCAACTTTTTACATATTCCTAGCAGCAGAGTCAATATTCTTCTGCACATTGACAGCATTATGTAAGAAAAAGCTTCTTCAAGACGTACGGTACATTTGGTTCATCTAATTCACCAAATGTTTCCAAACTGAAAATGTTTTCTTCATATACCGGGCCTGAAGCACATCCTTAACATGAAAATTGCTTTTGAGGTGAGAAATCAATGATTCGATTCAACTTTCAAAAGTTAATGACAAGGCATTTTTTTTTTCAAATTATACACACAACCTGGGGTACAAAGGTACAAGGGTAGAGAAAAATAAATATTGTAACAAAGGGTATTCATTGGATGTCAATGAGAGCTGACCAAAAGTCTACCGGATTTAGAAAAAAGAATCCCTCAAGTAAAATGTGAGTGGGATATGAATCACTATTGGTCAAGAAATCTTTCTTCCATAGAGTATGTCTTCACTTCGTAATCTTGTTTGTTCATGGAGTTTCTCTCTCTAGCAACTTTGGTTTGCCTTTAGTCGTCCAACTGCAATAGTTTTCTACAGTCTGTAATTTTTGGCTTTACAGCCCGCTGCACCTGACCTGTTTCGAAACCAATAACAGACCTTTGCAATGAACAAAGTATGAAAGTTGATTATCAGCAACCAGATCTTCGTCTATAATATTTGCAAGCAGTGAGCCGGTCTGTTTAAAAAGGAGGCACAATAGTGGGTGTTTAATTGTGGTAAAAATATTTTAAATATCATTTCATATTTTAGTATTTGTTAGAAGACAATTAGTATTTGGGAGTTTGCCAGTTGCCACAAAAATTTCTGGCCACAAAGCATCTCTTTTATTTCCATGCGTCCATCCTTTCATATCATATTCTTATGTAATCCACGTATGGTGCATTAATTGTCGGAGTGAAATGAAACAGGTCAGTAAACACGTTGTTATAACAACGCCGAATTCAAATAGTTGACTACCAAAAGAATCGACCGGTGTCAGCGATCGTATAGCTAACTAAGGGTTTGAGATTTTATCTTCACCTTTAGGCCTACTCGTTCACTGAACTTAAACCATGATTTGAGTATTTTCAAACTAGCTTGTTTGTCTGTAACTTTGCATTGGCGGATCCAGTGGGGGTGGGGGATGCATACCCCTACCGTGATGGTAAAAAATTGTACAGATAGCCACGCTTATTGTAGCCTAGGCCTAATTACGTTTTAAAAATACATTGATAGGTGTCTGGATCTGATTACCCTATTTTTGTGTCATATTCTTCAATAAAATGAAAAATGTAAATTATAATGTATCTATCTTCCGTATTATTTGGTAAATTCCCGTTTTGTTTTACATATTGCACAATGACGAATGCTAAATCTAGCGTTTTCCGCCAACGGCCGTTGGAAACGCTGTTTGTGACCTCGCATGTGTGTCTATGTCAATACGTGGGGCTACGACTCCTGTCGGATAATGGGCTAATCGTTGATACGAAGGCTTGAACTTTGATGTTGCAGAGTGCGTAGGCGATACGAGTTCAGGTATGCATAAACAGACGAGAAGAAGATTTAGTTCTGATTCAAGATGACTGGCGGTTTTATTCCGTTCGATTAGCTGCCGGCAAAAAAAAAGAAGTATTAAAATTTAACTACATACAGATTGACTCAGGTGCTCGTCGTCTGGGGTCTGCTGCACTGACCAGTGTGTGAAGGTGACCAAAGCTTTTCCAAAGTCCTCCCGACCCTCTGGCAAAGGGCCGTTCGGCGAAACCAAACCTGAAAACTGCTTCCCGAAGAAGCTATTCGTCCACTTAAGGACAACACTTGACCAACCTCAAGGCGTTCAATTCATTTGTATTATTGGTATGCCAAGGTGACCAAAACTTGCAGACTCGGGACTTTTGTGTCTCGAGGAGATCGGAACACACGCAGTCCTCTGATTGGTTAAAAGTTGTGACGCACCAAATAACATAAATATTAAGTAATGTGCTGATCTAAATTATCAATGAGGTGAATTTGGCCACTCCCTGAAAATATGGGACACAGCATACACGTGGAACTAGGGCGAGGTAGTTTGTCATATTCACCGGTAACACATGACGGGAAACAGGAAGTGCCCTGGGTATCCAGGACAAAAGGAAAGGAGAGTTGCTCGTAAACAGCAAGATGGCGTTCCTGTTAAAGGTCATGGAGGGTGTCGATAATAGGCGCACACCCGGTATTGGATTCACATTGACCGTATAGTTGGTTGAAGTAATGATCACCCACACCTTCAAGAACATGTTTTGGAAGCTTTGGAGTTTCAAAGTTGCTCAAAATATTGAAACATCTAGCACCATGTTGCATCTCGGTCCCCTTTTTCTTAGACACCCAGGCGGGGCAGGGGCTTTGAAAATGAAGAATCGGAAATTTGCTCGTCTTTAATTCAAGAAAGCAAAATTTTCCGCGTGAATCGCGTGCCTCAAATTGCAATTCCTGAGCAGATATGCTCGCTCATACCTTCATTTCGGTAAACTTTTCCGAACTCTAGAATGAGACACCAGATCACCAAGTGCGCCGTTAACTATATAAAGTGCTTTTTTCATAAAATTTCTTTCACTAAATTCCATACTTTCTCTACTATAAGGTCAAAATATTTCGTCGGAGAGCCTCATTAGATAGGCGTTGGATAAAATAATGAAGCAACAACGATCTTTGGTCGCCGCCCAACCTCAGATTTGCCGATAGAAAATGCAAATTCTTCAAATATCCTCCAACTGTCAAAATTTTCTTACATGAAACCCAGCATCCAAACTCCATATTTTGCAATATTTGGAATGGGCGAAAATTTCAGCGCGCTGCAGAATATACCCCCTGTACAGTGGAAATCACACTTAAAAATATGGTAAAATTTGGATGCTTGCCTACCACCCGCATTTTCCATTTCCTGAATTCTAATAGGCATCAGAGACTAAACAACAGACATACCTATGGTGGCGCTTGAATCAATGTACATTTGATGTCCCATTCACATGCAGACCCCCCACTGGAAATTCCTGGATTCCGTTTTTATATGTACCAAATAAATCAATTAATCAAAGTTGTTACCAGTGGGAGGCGGGACTGGAAAACTCGTTTAGTTAAATATATGAAATTACACTTAAAAGCTTCCTCCATTTCAACAGAAAAACATTTCAGGAACCAAACTTGTCACTTAAAAGAAGAATTTAAGGTCAAATCAAGCTTTGATATGTTAGAGGGGTACTTATTTTGAGCATTTTGATGAAATTTGCATCGAAATCCGATGTGTGGTTCTCAAGATATGAGCAAGTAAAGTTGTCACATTTTCAACAAACAGTGAACTTGAAGTAAGCACATATGACATCACATCCCCACATTAATCTGCAGTCTTTTGTTTTTCTTTAAACTTTTACGGCCCATTTTCTCCTCAACAACCCTATATTATCAAAATGTGACATGAGAACTTTTCAAACTTTTGCACTCCTCATGGGGGTCCTTTCCTCATTAGCATCAAGGTCAACACAACAGTTTGAAAAAGCAAACAGGAAAAAACTGCATTGTCAATATGAGGAAGTGATATCATCTCTGCTGCCCTCAATTTCACTTTGGAACACAAATCTAGTAACTTCATTTGCTGATATCTGGAGAAATACATGTCCGATTTGAAATAGAAATTTAAGCACATTGGATAGATTTAGTTCTTTTTTCACATGTGAAAATTAATCTTTTTGCTGAAACCTACCCTATAAGGTTTTCAGCGAAGGAATGGTTTTTTGCCAAACAGTGTTAACTTATTTTCTGGTTTCATCTGCAGTGGTCTTAGGTCTTGACACTATGTCCTCTTTTTTATTGACCAATCAAAACAGAGGACGACATGAAAATAAACATGCACATTGCCACTTGGCTCGAATTTCTCTTCTCATTTGTGCTGAAAAAATTACAACAAGTCAAAATGTAATGGTGATGTTTCACCATTACTTTTAACAAAGAACCTTCCAATATGGACGACTACTGGTGATTCAAGGCAATTCCTAAGCTACTTTTAAATAACATATACGTAATGTTGACTAAATAGAATAAACTGAGGTAAAATGCCCGCTTGACTTGTTTCCACTTCTAGTGAAAACTGATAACAGCAGTTTTTAAATGTTATATTTTTTAATGAGTTCAATGTAAACACTCATTGGCAATGTACATAGTTAGATCAACAAATTTTTCTTAATGGTGCTCACCAGAAAAAAAAATTAAAAGTAAAGTTTGGAAAACTAGGATTGGAGGTTTGCCTATTGCACTCAAATCGTTGTTTAAATAGGTGACATGATAATTTTAAAATTCTACACCTGATACTTGGAAGAGTCATTTAAATAGATATGAATCATTGAAATATTTTTGAAAAAAAATATCTTCTTTCTTTCTTTCTTTCTTTCTTTCTTTCTTTCTTTCTTTCTTTCTTTCTTTCTTTCTTTCTTTCTTTCTTTCTTTCTTTCTTTCTTTCTTTCTTTCTTTCTTTCTTTCTTTCTTTCTTTCTTTCTTTCTTTCTTTCTTTCTTTCTTTCTTTCTTTCTTTCTTTCTTTCTTTCTTTCTTTCTTTCTTTCTTTCTTTCTTTCTTTCTTTCTTTCTTTCTTTCTTTCTTTCTTTCTTTCTTTCTTTCTTTCTTTCTTTCTTTCTTTCTTTCTTTCTTTCTTTCTTTCTTTCTTTCTTTCTTTCTTTCTTTCTTTCTTTCTTTCTTTCTTTCTTTCTTTCTTTCTTTCTTTCTTTCTTTCTTTCTTTCTTTCTTTCTTTCTTTCTTTCTTTCTTTCTTTCTTTCTTTCTTTCTTTCTTTCTTTCTTTCTTTCTTTCTTTCTTTCTTTCTTTCTTTCTTTCTTTCTTTCTTTCTTTCTTTCTTTCTTTCTTTCTTTCTTTCTTTTTTCTTTTCTTTCTTCTTTTGTTTCTTTCCTCTTTTCTTTCTTTCTTTCTTTCTTTCTTTCTTTCTTTCTTTCTTTCTTTCTTTCTTTCTTTCTTTCTTTCTTTGCACCAAATATATCGTTGTACCCTCTTGTCTGTGGGTGTTTTCTAGACTTGGCCAAGTGTCCGGTGAGTGTTCCCTTGAGGCGATTTTTTCTGCATAAAAGAAGGTACAACAGTTGCAATCTTGCGTAAGTACGGTCACGATGTTAATTCTGGACTGCGGATAAAACAGTCACTCACATTGCAAGAGCTGACAACCACTTACCTCCGTCTACAAAATCCAGTACATCAGCAAAGTACAGCATACCGTATTTGCCTTTTTTGTTATACGTCCTCTATCGGTCTATTCATTGTATCGCTTCTCAAGCCTGAGCAATCCAAAGGATATTAAAGGACAGTCTGGCCGATCAGAAATATCATCGTGGATGAGGGAAGGGGGATAAGGGCTTTATCCGCTGTATTTTTTTTTTCTTGGCCATTTCGTTCCCTTAAAGAAAGGCTTAAGTTTTGTTTAACATAGTGTGCAGCTTTGATGATTATCCCCCTCCAATCCACACACACCGACTTCAGAATTGACTCCTCTGGCACCGTATTGATTTTATTGCAAGTAGGTATGTTTTAAAAGCGCTTGTCCTTCCATATTGTATAATTTTCTTTCCCATAAAGCTCCAATTCACTTGAAACTATAATTTGTTTATGAAGGAACTTTAAGTAGTCAGCTGGTTGCTGAATTAGTCATTTTGTTGCAGAAATTTGTAGGCATGTAAGATATGGAGACATACACGTTGATCCATGAAAAACCATGCATGCAATTCGAAGACAGTGGAAGTTATAGAAAAGTTTACAAGAGAATTAATAAACAGTCCCAGTAGCCTGGTGTTACTTAAAATCTGCTCCTTTAAAACTACATAATTATGATACCATAAACATCAAGTAGGCATTAAGAAAAAAACAATGTTTTGTCTGTTCGAACCGCAAAAAAATTAGTTCTCGTGGCAACAACAATTTCAACCTACATATCAAACAAATTTGTTAAAGCGCGTTCGGAAACATAAAAGCAACTCGAAGTTTTAGTGCAGTTAATTGCGGTAAGAGAATAAAAGAAAACTACTAAACCATGAAATCTACTGGGTAAATCTATTTATAAACTTTTGTACCATATTTAATATAGTATTTTGTCATATTTCAGGAACAAATATTTATTCATACTTCTGACAAAAGCCACTGTTGACAATAGTTTATTCATCTATAGACCCTTTGTTGTTCGTTCAGCGTATCAACTATTCAGGAGGAAAGTAAAAGAAATAAAAGACTTATGTTGAAATAAATATACGAAAAACTAAACTTTTTATTCAATTCTTTCTAAGGTCTTTACTCTTTCACAAACAAAGCATTCACGGTTGATTAGATCTTTTAGTTGGTATACCCCCCGTATTATATTTTCAACCTTCCCTTGACTTTGAAGATGAAATTTATATGGTCCAAATTTTAGCCAACTTGAGTTTTTATTTCATATATTTATTAATTCATATCATATATGATAGACTAGTTCATTCCTAGCCAATTGGAAAGAAGAAAAGCAGAGTTATCAAAGTTGGGTAATTAGAAGAAGTCACATAGGTAATACACATTTCATAATACTTTTGCTTGTAGTTTTCGTCATCGTTGTGATGGTACACTCCTAAATCATCGGGGTCAAATTAAACCAAGATAGGCCTAAATGTTCTTTTTACTCTAACACAATCCTAGTTAAATATAATGCCTGGTTAAACAAACACAAACTTGGTTAAAGTACTAACAAGGATTTGAGTTAGTTTTACTAGGAAACACAATCACGCTTGTGTTGGTGGTTAAATTCAACCCTTTAGTGTTTTAAAGGTAGTGTGACACGTCAGCAAAAGCACTGAATTTACTTGGTAGTTAAGGAGCAAGGTCTCCTAAGGAAGAATCCGTTGGAATTATGTCAATATCTTTTACTGTTATTAAGATATGCCTCTTCAAAGTTTGAATGTTTCTGGAGCAACTTGTTGGTTATGCAAAAATAGTGATGTTGAGTGCTGCACAGTGTTGACATTTCTTTTGTTTACCCGACATTAATTATCTCTTAATTACTCATCAGACAGTTTACAGTTAGGTGATTGACACTGATGACTTTCAAGGACACAATTTCAACTTTCAAAATAAACCCATCAGGAAACACTAATTTTACAACTGCCCTTGAAATGAAGATTGCAAAAACAAAGGATAAGGTATGTCCCTCCCATGATATCACAAGAATTACATATTGAGCTCATATTTATGCATGATTAAGTGCAAAACAGAAATAAACTTGTAAAATGGCCAATTTTTAACCGATTTTGATGGGAATTGCAGCAATTTTCTGGGGTTTTTAATGCTTTTTTCATCAAATACCCGACTTTGTCATTTTGGCGTCACACTACCTTTGAGAGAGTGAGGGACAGGGTTTCGTAACTGTATACTATAGAGGGCATTACTGGGTCTCGCAACCATGAGTGCTATTAACCACCCACGACTAATGGTCATAAAGCCTGTCACCTTAGTTCTATTCAGTAACTTCCAGCTGGGTTAAGTAATGTTTGCAACTGGATTTTGGTAGGAGTTCAAAAAAATGCAACTTTTTGCGACAGTTCAAATTCGTAGCACATAAAACATGCCACGAAATCCAAAGTATACCCATTGTTCAATAACTTCATATTTCACAAGGCTATCTACACTCTTTTTAGATTCTTCATATACAGCCTACTACTAAAATTGGTCTAAAATACCCTTCAGAAAAATGAATCAAAACCGTTATTAGAATAATAAGTTTGCAACTTTTGAGTCCCTCAACATCACCTTTTTTGGGACATCCTCTCCTGTTTGAAAGTTATTCCCCAACTGTTTGGTACGAAAATTGTAGCCAACATTGAATGGGGAGCATGGGCACTGGCGGCGGAAGTGGGGGGGGGGGATACGTCGCCCCTAAATTCCTTAGCGAGGGGACGTCCCCCCAAAAATCAGAGAAGAAGTAAAAGAAACTTGGGAGCCTTGAACCAATTCAAAGTTGAGACTATAGTTAACCCACCACCGAACAGACAACCGAAATTGACTCTTGTCACGGTCCCTTGCGACCATGCTCTACGCATGTGACCTAGTATTTGGCTACAAATCATGATGAATCTGGCAACCTCACCCGGTCCGCAAACCAGGTGTATGTAGTATATCACTTGTACAGTTCCTTACTCCAAATCCAGATATGGATTGGTATCTGGATATATCTGGCTAAATAAAGCCTTTATATGGCCATATCAAGCCAGATATACAGCCAGATTTAGATGCCTTGATATGATCTATCAAGTTTTATATGGCCATATCAAGCCAGATATAACTTGATTCAAGAAAGGCCAAGATATGCAAATAAAGTTTGATATGGCCATATCAAGCCAGATATAACTTGATTCAATCCCTGTCCAGATATGCAAATAAAGTTTTATATGGCCATATCAAGCCAGATATAAATTGATGAAATGCCTTCCCAGATATGCAAATAAAGTTTGATATGGCCATATCAAGCCAGATATTAATTGATGAAATACCTTTCCAGATATACAAATAAAGTTTGATATGGCCATATCAAGCCAGATATAACTGATTAAAATACCACGACAGAATTATATATAAACTTTTACATAGCCATATTAATACTTTAAGGGTTAATTTGTGTACCTGTCCCACATAAAGACCTTCTCTGGAAGCTGAACATGTATCAGCAAATCAAAATCGGAACATTCAAACCATATTCAGCCGTATTATACTAACATATATAAGGGTAGACAAAAGTGTTCATGCAAAATTTTGTAAAACGTTCCCAAACACAGCGGAATTCTCCCCAATTCGCCAGATGTTTAGCTCTTGCCGCGAAATATCTGATTGTTACGCTTGATTTGGCAAAACAAAGCCATGACGTATTGAGGCCCGTTAGACAAAATTGTGCTTGTAAATTTGATAGCTTGAGTATACATTTGTGTGGAATGCCTGGTGAATGCATTGCACCCGGTTTAAAGATTTCGGCGTAGTAAGTTAGTTTGCTAGTTAGTTAGTTTGTCAGTAGTCAGGTATTTAGCTAATTAGCTGGTAAGTAAGTCAGTTAGTTAGTTATTTGGTTGGTTAGTTAGCTGGCTAGTAAGTAAGTTGGTTAGTTGATTAGTTGCAGGGTGTCAATTTGGGGGGGGGGCAGGGAGACATGTCCCCTACTTTTTGAGTGGAGGGGGCACTAACGTAAAAGTCTCCCACACTTTTTGTGACATGAAACTTACATATTAGGTACTACTAAAAGGACTATACATGTAGGTTATGAAAGGTGTCCTCTACCGATACGATAGACCAGCTTTCTGCATCAATAATTCCATGTGTTTACTTTGCAAATCCTCGCGCTTGTAGTCTCATTGATTTTCCTTCTTTAACTTGCATATCAAACATACATTATTCATCGGTCTCTATGATTATGTCGATTGTTCGTGTGCATAGGGCAGCAGGTGTGGTTATGAAGGAGAACAATATTTAGGAAAAGGAAGAAGGTGAATCGTCCCCTACTACAGTACTATGTTTTAATGAAATCTGGTGAAACCGAAAATGTCTGGATGCACAGTCTGCATGCAATTTTTTTAGAAAAATGTATGATTTCTGCAAAATTTCTCCACGCTCACATCATTCTTTTGAACAGTGATTCGACCATTTCGTATTTAGAACATTATCAGAGAATATCAGAGAAGTAAAATCACACTGACGTTTGCTAGATAAGAGATTTCAATCAGGAATTAGAGGTACACCTCAGTTCTCTGTCTGCAGATAATGTATGATGAGGTGTCGTTCGGAAAATCATATTTTAAAGTTTTTTGTATCAGCAATCTTACACCGCTATGCAAAGGTGTCTCAGTAGCACCGTACCAGAGGGTACCATTCCCCCACCAGTCGATATGTGATTTTCCCGTAGTAGATTGAATTGCGATTTTGATCAAGTCTTTCGCAAACTATGACAATTTACGTTGTGATTCTAATTACTTCTAAAGCACACCCCGCATTTAAATTGACCGTAAAGTCCGTTGAAGTAATTAACAACACGTTCAAGATCATGTTTTGAAACCTTTGGAGTTTTCTAGTAACTCAAAATATTGAAACATTTAGCACCATTTTGCATCTGTGCCCCCTTTCCTCGGGCACCCAGTGGCGTAGCTACAGGAGCAGGTGGCTCTGAAAAGTGAAGAATTCGGGAATTTGCTATTTGTGAAACCATTTTACTGTGTGGTATTGACAACTCATAAAGTTCCGAAATCTCCCCACTAAAAGCTCCACATTGGTCATTATTTTTCTCAAAGGAGCAAAATTTTCCGCGCGCTCTGCCAGCCAGAAATTTCGATTCCTAAGCAGAAGAGCCCTGTCATACCTTGAGTAAAATTTTTCTAGCTCTGGACTTTGTAAGTGTAAAAAGGAGGAAATTTGCTATATGTGACACCAGATCATCAGGTGACATCAATAACTACAGTGCTATTTTCATGAATTTTCTTTCATAAAAGTGAAAATTTCCTCCAAAATAGGCTCTTAACTCAAAAAATTTCGTCAGAGACCCTTATTTTGTAGGAGTTGGATAACATTATGTAGCAACGGCGATCATTGGTCGCCGTTCAATCTCAGATTTGCCAATAGTAAATCCAAATTGTGCAGTAATTCCCCCAATTTTCAAATAATTTGCTAACAGGAAACCCAGGATCAAAATTTTTCTACAATACAAGCTCCATATTTTCAAATATTTGAAAAATTGCAAAGATTTCAGCGGGCTCAGCGAGCCACAAATTTACGCATCTAGTACAGTAGTGTTCACACTCAAAACAATCGTGAAATCTGGATGCTTGCTCACCCCGCCTACTCCGAAAAAAGTTCCCCCCACTCCCGAAATAATGTCTAGCAACGCCGCTGTACACACCTTGCCAAGACAGGAGAAAAAGTGAGGTCAGATTGCCCCCCCCCCCCACTTTGAAAACCAAATCGGCGCCCCCCTGGTTATTCGATTAGGTGGTTAGTTGGTTAGTTGGTTGCTTAGTTCGTTAGTCAGTCAGTCGGTCAGTCGTTCGGTTGGTTGGTCGGTCGGTCTGTCGGTCGGTCGGTCGGTCGGTCGGTCAATCAGTTACTTAGAGTAATGATGATGTAACTGCCGGTGATTTGGACACATCTCAGAAACAACATTTAAATTAAATTCTCCATGTTAGGCTGACAAGATAGCATACAGCGTACCTCCGATATCTGCGCTTTAACCCTTTACCGTTGTGCTCCGATCGGGGCATATTTGCGCGCCTCGGGGGTGGGCGGAAAGGCGGACGTAGCCCGCCCCGCATCGGCTTCCGTAGACCATTGACCCCGTGACCTTAGACTATTGTCTCTCTCGTTGCTGTGGCCGAATTTTCGGGTAGCTACTCGCAGTTTCGACTCCGCGTGAAACAGTAAAGATGGGTGACAGCCGAGCTCTCCGCATGGGTCCAAAAGGACCCAAACAACGGTAAAGGGTTAAGTCTCAATTCCATACTGCGTGTTGCCCTTGGATACATTTATTTCTCTACAAAATCTTGCTTTCTCGATATCGAACTTTCAAAACACTTCAGCTTGGTTTAATGTATGCAATTCTTCTCAAAGTTGACTCATATCTTTGAAAATAAATTATCATGATTCGACTGAAATAATCTTTGATTAAATTCAGGGCAGTGCACAACAATTGAACTACAAAGAAGTGACCTCTTTATCCAAGTTGCCCTTTTTCAAAACCGGAAATGGTCAGGCTATTTTTCATCATAAAGATAGTATGTTATGGACCTAGCCAGTACTAAAGACTTTAGATACAAGAGAACAATAGTTTTGATTAACTTTCATTCTTGGCAATAAATGAATGATTCATTTCTCGTTTTTTCTATTTGCTTTAGAAAAAAACTTTAGTTTCAGTTTTGGTCTTTTATGCTTTTTATCCCTTTTGAACAAGCACTTAAAAGGGAATACTGTTGAAAATATTCTCCCTTCACCGTCTTTCATTTTTATATGTTTTCTGTTGTCAATAAAAACAAATTAAACAATCAATCAATTCATTGAAAGTGGACTTTCTTCTCTTTTAGAAAATTGGCATTACAGGACTCTGTCTAGCCATTGCTAAACTTACAAAATCATGACTGAATGAAGATGACACTGGTCAAAGCCCTGGTCTTGAAAACACAAAAGGATTATCTAAGGATATCTTAAAAATAAACCCAATAGCTTATACACCAACTTGAGATGAGAAAAGAAACTGAGTTTAGAATTCGAGAGAATTCAATTGTCCATCACCACATTTCCCAGCCCTATTATTCAGTGTGCACTCTAAAAAAGGGGAAAAAAGAACTTATTCACTCTGTGCTATGGTGAAAAGTGTACATTCACCACACCATTTGGAGTGAATTTAACTCCTCTTGGAGTGATTAATACTCTAACGTCTCTAGGTTCTAAACCCTTTTCCATCCCGGACCCTTTAGGCTGTTCAATTTTATTTGAGGGACCCCTTTGGGGAAAATCTCTTGATTGACTTACGACTTGCTCATTAACTGATTAAAACTCAAATATCATACTCAAAGTATAAGAAATATTAGTTGAAATTGCATTCAAAGAGGAATTGGTGCAAACTAACATCACCATTGTTTGCCATTGGTGAAAATATAATCTCATCAGCATGATGTGCCACAAATCGTCGTACAGGTAAAACATTTGGTATGATTAAGCAGTAGTGTAGCTACAGTTTTCCAGACACTACACTGCACTGGGGACAAAATTTGCTGCGGAGCGCGCCGAAAATTTGGGGTTTCTTCAGCAAATATTTGTAAATAGATGCTGAGGAAATTTGACAATTTGGGGGATTATTGAAGAATCCATCTATTAGCATATATCTAAGCTTGAATGACGACTTACGATCGTTGATAAGTTACATCATGTATCTAATGTCTGCGGATTGAGGGGTCCCGACGACATTGAAAAAGTTTCCGAAAATTTGTTGCCCTTTTGAACAGCATATTTCAAAATCAAGAGCCTTCGTATTGAAGCAAAGTTAGGAAATCAACACTGTCGTAGCTCGGTGACAAGTCAAGCAAACTGATTTTTGAACTAGCTCTACGGCATCAGGGACTACAATTAGGGCGCGGAAAATGATGCTCCTTTAAACAAATAATTACAAATATGGAACTTTCATTCGGAATTTTATGAAGGAAAAGTTTAAAAAAGTGCATTGCATATTGACTGGTGTGCCATTTGGCAAATTTCCGGATTTCCCCTTTTCAGAGCAAAAGCGCAATTGCCCCCTGCATTCCTGTACCTACGCCACTGCGAATAAGTTATTATTTGGCGTCAAAAAGGGATTTTTGTGTCCTTGTCTGCAACACCGATCGAATGAAAATGTTTAACAAAGTATTTTTTTTTATTTTTCTTTTGTGTTTTGTCGGTGTTGAAACTGAAAATAAAATGTATATACAGGTACTCTGAGTCTTAATAATAGGCTACTACTATTAAGGTAATTTCTGTGATATTATCTCTCAGTCTGATTCCCATAACATGCTCAAGGCCGTACTGAGTGTAGGTTGGTATTAGATCCTGTCTTGTCGGGTCACCGTTAAAACAGATACTACCGTGCGAGTCGTACTACTCTCGTCTCAACAGTGACAATGAGAGTACTTCCATGGGTAAAGAGATAGTAGCGGGTTTATGTCAGTTACGGCGCCAGAATGTCAAAAAAGGGGGCAAACTAGGGACAAAGGATAATGTCTGGGGGAAAACATTTTCGAACGCAGCTCGAAACCCAGGGTTGCACGTTAAGGGTGGTGGGTGTACAGGGCACGAAGCCCCCGGAAGCTCTGGGCTTTGAGCATATCTGTGGGTGGAAAATGAAATCTCTGGAGAGATATTATTTATTTTTAGTTAACCTAGGTCCTGATTGAATTAACTTTGGGAAAGGGCGATTGGGGCAAGTACAAAATGTTGGGGCCAATGAATGTGGTTGATCCGCAATAGCACAACTCCTCTACGCCTGCATGCTCTATTGTAACAGATTGGTAGTGGTGAATCAAAGGCGGCTTTTTCTGCTGCTGTGAGTAGAAAAATTTATTCAAGTGAAAAAAAAAAAGGTTATAATTTTAATAGTAGGGGTATCTTTACTATTTATAATTGTATATTACGCCTGCGATTTCGCCTAAATTTTCCAAAGCAGCATCATTTTTCCACATACCCCTATTTTCTCTACGGACCCCTTTGGACCCCTTCTCCCAGTTCGCGGGCTTCCAAAAAAGCTTCATAGACCCTAGGTTGAGAATCACTGCTTGAATTTAAACTTTTCACTTTATTAGAGAGTGAGTAAGTTCACTGTTCCGCTTTAATAGAGCGTAGATGCAGCTTCGTGTGTGTAACGTTGTTTATAACTTTGCATTATAGTTTGTAACTGAAGATGATTAAGGTTACATCGAAACTTTAATAAAGCGAGTTTATGATGAAATTGAGTGCTTTTTTCGTTTTTAGTTTCCCGTAAGGGAAAACCTATGACTCATGCAGACATGACATTTGCAAAACATGTGTAAAATTGTGCATTTTAGTGTTAGCGTATACTATGGCTCATCGACTTTCTTAACATTGTTGCACAAGTACCACGCGACTAGTAATTATTCACTGCCTGAAGCCAAAGACCGGCTTTATCGAAAATTGGTTTTTATGACTCAGCCAGACGAGACCATTTAAAACGTGAACAGTTGTGTGCTTTGTTTCTACAAAAATATTATTGTTTGCAATTGAAGAAAAAAAAGAACCGGAAAACTTTTTATTCTGTTTGATTTCTTTTATAAATTTTATGATAACAGATTTTTACTTCACAGTTCAAACTTTGAGGAGCAGCAACTTTTGACTACAGAAATATTTTTACCTCCTTTAAAATGTTTCTAACCTTTATTGGGCATTGAATTACGTAATAGGTACCTATCGAGTTTCAAATAAGAACGTATGGAAGCCAAAGAAAGCTTACAGAAGAAAGGTATATACGTTATCACTTTGAGGGGAGGGATCATTCCCTCAGCAGTTGTTTAAAGGGCGGTCTTCTGGTGGCTTTTCACCGGGGTTTTGTTAAAAAAAATCACACCGTGTCCTACAAATCCTGTCGCTATTCCTTTTCCTTACTCAAGATATCTCATTTTAAAGATTGGTTATTTTTGTTGAAAAATACGAAAAAAAAAAAGCCGCTGCTTTTCCACAACTAAGCCACAAAAGTTATGTAATATGGACACATTGTCTCTGATTCCTTTTGTTTTTCTTAATAATTTAAAGTCCTTTTGTCCTTGAAATTTTGAACTGTGGGAATGTTTATCATATATTTGCCTTTAGATCAAGCATAACCCCTTCACCTCACGTACAGTACAACCACCACTGTTAGTTAATATTTCCTGCAGCGGCATCAAAATTATACATATATTGAATGTAATGTCAAATAAATGAACCGCGATGACATCACAGATCAACATGATGCACCAAATCAAAAGAAAAGGGTTGCATTACTTTATGTAATTTAATGTAATATAGTGTAGTGTAATGTAATGTACTGTAATGTAGTGTAAATAACACTTAGTATAGCGCACTTCACAACCAAAGGTTTTCTGAGGCGCTTTACATAAAAATAGAAATCTACTATGTATTAAATGCTTCATTATATAGGTGGGTTTTTAACTTAGCCTTAAAAATTGTTAAATTTGAACTACGTTTGATGATGTCTGGCAGGGCATTCCACAACTTAGGACCATACACGGAAAAAGACCTGTCAGCAAATGTGGATTTCCGTGTGAAACTAAAGCACAGTAAGGGGTGTTAAATCTTTGTAACTTGATCGTAATCTGTAGTTTGATTTAGTTACTTCATGCAGTAAATTTTTTTATTCATTTTTAAATTCATTTACCACATACCGGTAATCCTATTAATATTGCATAAGCGTAATCTAAGTGTGGGATATCAAGAGCTTGTACGACAGTGCGACAAGTATAGTGCTCTAAGTAATTTCTAACAATATGAATTCGATGAAGATTAAGTGATGCAGTTCGTGCTTTAAGAGTTATGTATTCTTTCAGAGACAAATTTTTGTCAATATATACCCCAAGGTACTTAATACGCCTACTTCTCTTCGAAGAAGGGTTTAAGGCCAAAACAGGATTTGGCATATTAGAGCCACACTGCAGTGTAGATTTTGTTTCTCTTTCACATATGAAACTTAAATTTTTGCTTAAATTCCCTTAAACATGTGTTCCATTTGCGTTCAAATCTTGTGTAATACATTTGGAACTTTGAAATTTGGACCCTAACATAATAAACTCAGTTTTGTCATTATTCAATTATAAATTTGTATTTAACGTACGCCATATGCTATTGAGATGAATTTTTTGCCCCTAAAAGAAAAATTCTGCATATCTGAAAGTTAATTAACTTTGTCTTCGGAATTTGCCTTTAATTATCCTTCCGGAAAAAGCTTCACAATTCAGTTTTGGTTATTCTTAAGTTTTGATTGCTTTCAAATAAGAACACATTCAATCACTGCCCCGGTGAAGATTTTCTTGGAAACTCACACACATTGAGTGGAAAAACACCAGATGCATTTTCCCTGGATTCGGTTGCTCAAACTGTCAACTGAAGTTGGAAGAATATTCTGCTAGAGGATACTTTAGTTAAATTAGCTGGATATCATACTAGGAGCATATTTTGGCAGAATGTTTTGGAACCGTCAGAAATATATTGTCGCTTATGTTGTTTTGAGAATTATATTGATTTAATATTATGAGAACATGATGATACTCCTTTATGAGAGGGGGAAGAGAGCAACAACAGGTGAAATTTAACGCTTTATGTAAAAATATTTAATCATAGTGGTGGTCGCCACTTAATGTAGTTACAACCCAGACGGTAGTAACGAAGACTGCGTAATATTCATTCAACTCAACGTGATATGATGTAAATTATGTTGACATTTCACACACTGAATAGAGGCCACCTCTTTGGACTTTAGTAGTTGTAACCCTGACGGCAGAAACGGATGTAATGTTATAATCATTAAACTCACACTACTCCGCTGTCTGACAGAACCGCTCGAGGCGATGATATGAACCCAAAGATGTCCCATTTGAGCATTATATTTTTTTAAGTATCTTGGCTGCCACAAAAAAGTTATTGGTTATATTATATTTCCCTATATTTTCGTTATTCGGGTGGTACCCATGATGCCAATATTATAACGAAGAGCTTGTGTTTGCATAGCAGCTATGGTCCGGTAATATTAAACAATGGAACTACTGCTGAACTGATGGTGAAAATTTGTAGCAGTATATTTGATTGTACTGTTCTATTCCAATTCGTTTTAAAGACTTTTGCAGAGTTATCAAAAGTTAATATACTTAAATTTGGGTCCACGATAGCATTTACGGAGGTTACGCAATTTTCATTTCATTTAACTTGATGTGATATATTACCAACAATTTTCCGTTTTCCGAAACAAGCGACCGATCCCCTGACGAGGATATGGGTCAAAGGATGGTCCATGTGCTCCACGCCACGTCAGTGGAGCACAATGTTTTTAAGTGTCTCGACTACTACGACTACAGGGTACCACCTACGACTTGGCCATCGTAGGTGGGACCCTGGTGACCGTATCAGGGGTTACACTGTAAAAAATGTTTGTGATATTACAAAATTTTTGAACAGGTACAAGAGAGAAAATAAAGAAATACAATATTTTTTTCCTGTAATGGTTCAGACAATTTTTTTACAGTGTACGTAACATTCATTAAACTCAACTTGATATGACGTGACACCAACACTATTCCGTTTTCTGTCAGCAACACTCCCTTTGAGAGGGTGTGGGCCCAAAGATGGTCTACTTGAGCAGTATGTTTAAGCCTCGTGACTGTGTAGTTTATGCAACCATGTATGAGCACAGAGCGTACAGTGCCCAACCAACGGGAATAGGATAATCACCGGGCCTTATTACTGAAATTTCTCCGATGTCATTTATTTTCGTTTTTGAAATCATTTTAGTATTTTATTAAATTATAAAATTAGGAAATGAAAAGTAACTGCTCAATCGCAAAATTTATCGTTGTTTTCGCTTCAACATAACAATTCCTTCGGAGCAATTATTACCGTTTTTCAGCAGCTAAAATACTGACCAGTTATGACTCATTCACACCTCACCGAGAATTCCACAGGCCTCGCGGAGATTCCCGTAAAACTGTGTACGGGCTAGACCATTCGTGAAGGGAGTGAATTAAAAAGAGGATTGCTAAATTCTATAAACGTCACGCTTATAGAAAAGACCAAACAAAATATATCTTAAACAAAAAGATAAATAAATAAAAGAAGATAAAAAACAAGAATGATTAGAAGAAACACTAAGAAATGAAGTTAAACTCACACCTACGCTGTGATGATTAGCATCGCCATGACAGTCACCTAACTCGTTAAGTATTTAGCACATTTTTGGAGGCAAATTATATGACAGCAAACAAGACTGGGCACATAGCTGAAACATATTTTAAAATTGCATGGGTGTCTGCATGTTAAGCAGAACTGAAGTTATAATCAGTTAGGATATTAACTAACAATGTTCACCTGTTCACCGATTTTCAAACAGAAAAACAAATTTTCAAATTTTCAAACAGAAATTGCAATATTTTGGATATGAATTGGAAATAACAATATTCTTTGCTTCTCTATAAAGTTCCAACTAAAGCATTACGTTCAAATTATTAGAAATAAATTTTAAAGAATAATATATACGTAAGTGTTTAGGTCTAAACATACGGAGACGTACAACTCGGATCAGTTCGGTTCCCGGCGCTGTAAGAAAAATCCCCCCTCGTATGAAATGAACTGCGCCCATTCCTCTGGATTGCTGCTATACCACTTGCCATGGGCGAATGTGACAAAAGTTTTCTTGACTTTCAAAGGCCGAAAAAATTATATTTGGCAAGAAATAGAATGACACAGTGTTTACTTACGAAAATTCCTATGTTTTTTACTCTTTTTCGGTATTTTCCGTTTTTTTTTTAATCCCATCTGAGCAAAGAAACTAAGTCGTTCGAATATCTTGCCGCTCTTGTGTCTGTGATAAACACACGTAATCCGTATGGGTGAAATTTTGATACTTCCAAGTGCCGCGGCTTTGTTAGGGTCATGAACTTCATCCTCGTTTTGACGGGACTAAAATGTACTGAATAGTATTGATTTTAGCATTTCCGGGAAGATAAAAGTGTCTTCTTGCATAATCCGTTTTATACAAGTTGATCAAAGCGCATTACAGGGGAGAAATCAAGGACTTTATCAAAGGAGTTTGTCTGAGACTTACAATTGGTAGCCTATATCACAGTGTAAAACCTATGGGGCCTGTTCAAAGTAAAAAGTCGGAAGGCATCATCTTTAAGTAAAACATGACGGTTCAAAGAAATCTCGAAACAGGAAAAGATAAACATCAAAGTAAAGATAACGGAATAAGCTTTCAGAATTCAGTTTATACAAGACAATCCGTTGTGTGGTTTAGGAGTTCTGGCAGTGAGAAGTAAGGGTTACACAGTGTATGTCCTATGCAAGACTGTGCGGACACATGGATGCCTACTCCTGCGCATAGTTAGGAGCGTCGGGAAATTGTTATGTGGCGTTGTTACACCATGATAACATTCAACCCGAGTCCTTCTAAATGGTTTGAAGGAATTAATTTAGTATGCTTATTCAATAAGAAGTCTTACAAATAAGTTGCACTAATGAATGGTTCATTTTTAAGGAGCGATGGGCTTAGAAGGCACCTAACACGACAGGATAAATTTGTCTAAATGAGAGAATCCGCTCTGGATACCATAGCTTTTTCAAAAGTATATTATAAAATGCATTCAACTAACAGTAGTATTGTAAAAACATGCTTTTTTATCAGGAAGAGTTTAACCCACGTTGCTGAGAGAGGCCACGAGCAGGAAGCTGCCACTCACAGCTCTGCAAGAGCAGCCATGGAAGCAGGGAGCTGATGAGAGTAACGTCTGTACTGTAGCTGTACATGTGACTGAAAAGAACTGCCATAGAAAGAACTCGTTTTAACTTCCAACAGATGAATACACCGTCAGCTGGATTCTATTTTGAAATCTTATTTTCTAGTGATGTCTTAATTTAATTGAGTTTTAACAAAATGCTGATGATTTTCTTCAATATATTTTCCTTTGCTATTTATTTCGGGGGGGGGGGGGGGGGGTTGGTGGTGTGCCGCTCTTGTCCCTCTTGTACCTGGAGACACCTATGATATGGATTTTCATCGGCGTAGATTTTTTTGAAAGTAGGGGTGAGGTGTTCATTTTATTTGTTGTTTGCTGGCCTCAAGTTTTTGAAGAGTTCTTCAAGAAAGAAGTTTTTTCAATGTCACCAGGTAAATCAACAGGGGTGGGTTAAACAAAACCCCCGTTGGGTTCTGAAAATTGCTTTACCTGTAGTTCTTATATATATTTCCAGTCATATGTACATATTTTCAATCTAACTCTGATAGAACAACTTGATTCTAAAAGAATGGAAGCATTCAAGGGCATGGGCGTCCGCAGAAGTAAAGTCAGGGGAGCAAAATTCTAGGGGGAGGCAAAACCTCCAAATCACCATGAATTGACACAAAGCATGTGAAAATTTCAGCCCAAAATGCCTCCCAGATCACCGGAAATGGCATTTCTAAAGCCTATTTTTCGCATAGAAACTTGGAAAACTTGTTCGGGTTTTTGCTTTGATTTTTATACGTTTTTCCAAATTTTTGATTTTCCGGGGGGGGGGGGGGGAGTGTCCCCCCCCTTGCCCATACCTGCGGACGCCCATGTTCAAGGGTCACAGAACCCGGGGAAACTGTTTAAAAGGAAAACATGCAAGGTATTCGTATGAAAGACCTTTTTGGTCCTTCCTATATTGTCAAAAATAACAGAAAAGGGTTCACGGATTTTATGAGCATCTACCAAAAATAAACTGTGTGTGATAGTCAGGCTCCAGATCAGCACACTCAAGTGACACCGCTTTGATAAATGTGGTCGAGACGTGGTTAGCAAATATTGACAAGGGGGTATAAACTGTAGTTTTTTTTATAGAATAGATGCTAGTGAAGCTTTCTTCACAGTTAATTAGGACATTCCACTTAAATAAAGCCTAATGTGTACGGTAGTTCAAACCATTCATTGAAATGCTTCACATCGTACTCGTCGAATAGTAAACAAAGTGTACAAATTAGGAACGTGCTCTCTTCTGGTGCCTAAAAATAGTTTGTTTTTAAAAAAAAGATAGCTTGAAAATTTGACACTTCTTCACAGGTCGAAAGGTCAAGTGTATCTTGCCGACCACTTATTCACACGCTCGGCAATATCCACTCACTTACCTCGTTTGTATTGGTATTGTACCGTAATGAGAACAGTGCGCAAGTTCGAGGTGGCGCATAAGAGGACTACTGCCGCAGAGTTAAGGGCTGGTTCAAGCTCACCTCTGACCCATTTTAAGAGCGCAATGCTTTTGAACATACCCCCAAGGTATTTGTTGCGCAATTGGATGGTCAGGATTCCCTGCGTACACATGTGCTCCTGTACTGTGCCTTTAACTTTAAAGCTGCTAGAATTGTGTATCCTGTGAATGATCCGTGTTTGATTCATGATTCACATGTCAACAAAAACTGATACATAATCCTCATACGTCTTCCCATCATTACAAAATCCACTCCCTTGAAACTTGGACAAATTTACCCTGTCCTTGCAGTCTTCGCTTGTTACACAACCAACAAAAAGCAACTTCGTTGCAGATTACATGGTCTAGTGACCGTCTGTTATTGTCTGCGGTTTTCTATTGTTGTAAAATCGGCCAATTCGTTACGCTATCGGCCAAGTCACGACGTTCTCTTTCATGGGGCAGAATTTTCTAATGTAACTTCATAGTTCATTTTCTTTTTTATGCCAAAATGTCTTAATTTCTGAATAAAAAAAACCTTATTAGCAATTCTTCCTTGTTTAAAACTCTACTAAACAGGGACTTCAACAATTTGGTACAATTTATATTTTATTTATTTGCTTAACTCTGTAATTTCGGTCTCTTACATATGTTCCAGTGGCCGTTAATCAAAAATACTAAAGCTTCATACTTTCAAGATGCATTTATGAATTTTTCTTTGATACATTCTTGCCAATATTTTTGTTGCATTCGAATTTTATTTGGGTAGTTCTGGGCAAGGCATTTGACTAGAAGGCTCCAAATCCTTATTTCCCCGGTGATTTCCCTGAAAGGCAAAGATTCGTGCACAGAATATGTGAATTAAAGTGTTTAAATCAATAATACGAACATAGAATGTGTTGGTTAGGTGTCATGTTAAACAGGGACTCACCTTTTCATGAAAATATCCCTCGTGTGTTTAATAATTGATTGAAGAATATTACAAAAGATAAGCATGGAGAAAATAATTTTGTCAGGCAGTCGATGTGGTGAAAACGTTAGTTTTAATTGATGATTTAAAGCAACTTATTTTATCACAATTTTTTATTCAAGACAGATATCCATTTTCTTCATTTTGGCAGAATTTTCAAATATTTATAAGGGACACAGAAGGAATGGACATCTCAACCAAGCTTTATATAAGTCTATCATAAGGAAGTACTGATCTATACATGGGAATTTGTCCTTGCGTTACTTTTGACAACAGGTTGTAATGAATTTCCAAACATTGTGTTATGTGTTCGTGAATGTTATCAAATATTAAGGGATATTGGAACTGTGATGTCAGTCTTGCTTTCTTTTAGTCTGCGAACCAAATGGTTAAAAGTGGGTGGGGTCATTTTTTAAATATACGTGTACTGAAAACGTCATAAATTTTGGAGAGTAAGACATTTGTGGGGGAATTTTCTCCTCGACCCCTTAGCTACACCACTCCAATCGGCGATCTACTGCAACTAAACAATTACGTTGTAAAATCATGAAATCGGGAATTAAATCACTCCTGCCCTCTCCGACAGAAGATTCTGACTATGCACCTCATTAAAGTGTGTGAGAAAGTGGTTATAATAAATTGTAGCAATATAAATTGAGTGAAGAGAGTTGTTAAACAACTCCACCGTTGAGAGCTAGATTGCCGTGCTGGCTGTTTGTGTTAAAATAAATTCCTTTATCTAATCAGTCTCATAACTGGTACTATGAGATGTCATTGAAACATGTGAATATTACGGTTGACCGATCACTAAGATTCAAGTCTATATGGGACAGACAGTGATCTTGTTAAACGCAATTACTTAGCGACAGTCTGCAGGACCTGTCAATAACAACATACGGGTCTGGAATTGGTTGATTTTGTTAAACAGAATGATAAAGCAACAGTCTTTCAAACCTCTAATCAGAACATACGGGCCAGACATTGGTTGATTTTGTTAAACAGAATGATAGAACAACAGTCTGAAAAACCTGTCAATCAGAACACACGGGTCAGGCATTGGTTGATTTTGTTGAACATAAAATGAATAGTCATGAGAAATATCAGTCAATCTTCAGAAGATTTATATAAGTATTGGCACTTCTTCCCGAAAGACCAGTTTGCTAGGCGTTGTCTAGATTTTTTTTTTCGCGAGGTGCAATTCGACAGAATTTCTATCTGACGGTAAGTTACTTTTTGTACTTTAGCCGAAATTAGCCTTACATTCTATCGTTTATCAAAAAAGCTATTTTCATTACTTAAATTTAATTAAAAAAAAACTTCGTGTGAGGAAATTCGTATAGGTGTTATCTATGTAATCTTTGTAATCTATGTAAAAACCTGAAATTACTAATTCTGTACTACGTATTGGTTTCAAGAGCCTTGAGAATTTAGTTAGCACTGTTTTCAATGGCTTCAACTAAACTTTATTTTGTATCTCAAAATCTAAGTTTTTACTTTTTTAGAATGAAGGTACTGCTACTCGATTTTGTCACCAAATAAACAACAGTTCACGGATCTATTTGATGATGGATTTCAAACACATCCTGAGCCTTTTCATTGTTTTAGTCGCAGTTTTTACCACAGCAGGTAAGGATTCACATTAGGCCTACTAGGTTCTTCATAAGTAGAAAACTCTGCAAGCCTCTTTGCCAAGGGAGATTGGGGGGGGGGGGGGCGAAGACTACTTGAAAAATGTTCTCCCCTAGACCGTATAAAGTTTGTCTTTGATTAATATTTGAAAATTGTAAAGGTTTGCCTCCTGGAAAAATTTCTCCTCATGTTGGGCAAGGAAAATACCTGGGGAAAAGTGCCCCTTCTTTCCTCCCTCCCGCAGCGCCACCACTGCCTACAAAAGAGTACCCCGTTCTGAATTTATTCGGCAAATGACAACTGAGAGGAAACTCTTCGTTCCTTACATCGCGCAACTGCGAAAGCTGCAAAAAGTCAACGTCATACATAAATAAATATTGATTTAAGGAATGATCATTACGTGACTTTAATTATTTAGAGGCTATAACAACACTACACATAGTTTGAAAATGTTAAAATATATTTAACGACTAAATGAAACAGGGCTATTTAGGTTTCAACAAACACAACAAAGAGGGTGCACATTCAAAACACCGAGAGGGTTATTGCGTTTCCATATAATGTACGGTTGCCCGTAGGAAATTTCAGATTTTTCTAATGCAAGGGCTGTATCCAGGTTACAACTCGACGTATACATGAGCCTTCAAATGCACTTTTTCACAGCGTCACTAATCAAATCTTCATCGTGAAGGTGGTTGTAGATTTTCAAACGCAATTGTCACTTATTCTTGAACGCCAATTCAATTCTAGCATAATACGTAACTAAGTTTGAAAATTTGAAAGCAGAAAAAATGCTTACAGGAGTTACCGTAGTTCCACCCAGAAACAAAGATGAAAAGAAAATGACCAAATCATGTGTGGTATTTAACGTCCCAGTTAGCAACATGCTAGCGGTCCACCAGCGGTCCGCCGGCAGTGACTCTGGCGGGCCGCTAGCGTAAAATGCCGGCGGACCGCCGCCGAAATGGCCAGCTTTTCTACGGTGGTCCTCCGGCGGAAAAACGCTAGATAACGCCAGTGGTCCACTAGCGGACCACCAGCTGTAACAGGCTTGTAGTATAGGGTTATTCCATTATTTTAAAGAGGGTGATTTTTCATTCATCATGACATTTCATTCATTTCCTTTGATTGTTCATTTTGCAAGAGAGTCAGCTAAACACAGATTGCTTGTTACAATGACCCCAAAGGAGATACTGACCGTTTCAAACAACATATGGTGTCTATGCCTGTACAGAATTATGTCTTTAAACTGTAACTGGAAATAATCATGCAAAATGGCGTTCATTTCAAACTGGTCAGCTTTACAGTTCAAGGGTTCAGTC